>JAJKLI010000018.1:0-600000 GCA_023159215.1 Xylariaceae sp. AK1471 | reverse complement strand
GTTTGAGCATGAGCGCACTCCCTAAGCGGCTTGGAAAGCTTAGAAAGATTTAGGGGCGATACGGCCGGTCTACTGCCAATTTAATGTGTACGTTGTCTAGGGCATGGGTGGAGGCCATGCTGGATAAGACCCTCTGGTCATGGATGACATTAGGGGATTTCTAGCTGTGAGTCGCCCGACTGGAAACCAAAGTGACCATCCCGAACAAACTTTGGGCCCTACCTAGGTAGTCTGGTATTGACCCAATACCTTACTTAAACATGCTCTTCGAATCCTTGTCTCATTTATTTTCACTTCGGTAAACATGTGATCTGATAGCCGGTTTCTAAACAAAGTCTAGCAGTGGAGGGATATAGCTTTAATTGCTGACTCTATTCCCTATCCCACGATGATGGATATTCTACTAGTAGCGAGATGCCTAATATACCACTAGTACAGAGTTCGGTGCTGCTGTTTCGGTCTCATACGTCCCCTTTTTGAGAGTCTCTTACCCCGCGACGAGCTTATAGTTTGTCTGGAGCTCGTCCTACCCAAGTAAGTAGTGAGTACTGCGCGGTAGGTTTGGCGGAATCTCGCTCCATTTGAGTTCGATGACCACGTGAAGAGACTGCGGAGGAGGTACCCTTGGGGAACCTCTCGTACATCCTGCCTGGCTGAGGAGGACTGGTGATAGACTGGGGTAGGAGAGCGTACTAGTAGGTATAGTTCGATATGAATCTATCATGGTTCAGGCCGTTGCTTTTGAAAAATGCGCCCTCTAACATAGCTACCGCGAGTTGATTTCTGGCGTGTTTATTTTAGCTGTATAATATATATTACTTCCCAAGTACCTTATGATTCGGGTCACCACGTTATTACGCGCCGTATGGTCCCGATATGTCGTTCCGAAGTTTGGAAAACTCAAGGCGGATGCATTATAAGCTTTGAGAAATGCAATGAAGGTTCATGTGGTCTCATCTAGGGATAAGGGACCGAAACGAAGAAACGAAAAGATTCAAGGCCTGGGATGAACGTGGAGGTGTATAAGGTACTCTTGGATCTTAAACGTGCCGTGTTGAAGAATAGGCTCGAGTCGATCTATTGGTGTTAACCCCCACGTAATTGGCTAAGCGGAGAGATGGGAAAAGATCTCCTGTGGCCTGGACGCTTTCGGTAGTATCCTCGAGAAGGTTTGCTGTATCTAGGGGTCCTGATGCGTTGATTTGATTTGGGATGATTCATGACCTAGCTTCCTAGGTGACTGAGATTAGTAGTCTAGTAGGGTGTGACTCTGGGATGAAAATATTTATCTGTGATTCTATATCTAGGGGTCTAGTCTAATAATAATGATGGGCTCAATGGCTGACTTACTGGTGGTTTTGCTGAGTTGAAGAGGAGTGAGCATTGAGATTCATGAGATGGGGTGACGGTCACTCTTTTAGAGATGAGGGTGGGGAAAGGGAGTTTAACTTCATTGCTAAAGCTAAATAGGGTGTTGGGATGGACTCTATACAAGAAAAAGTGAATAGTGGTCACGCAAAAGTCAGAGTTCGAGACAACACTTCCTCGTTAGCAGGAAAGTCCCTGCATTTACCTTACGCCGTTACACGTGGCATGAGAGGCACGGTTGCATGGATGAATTCACGACGTTTTTTAAGTCAAGATAAATTTTAGCCCCTTCCTAGATGAGCGTAGAGAAATATGAAGTTAGACTTCTGTGTCCAGTCTGTGCGAGGATATGGTTTGTATATTCGAGATTCTGTTTCTTTACTAGCGAGACATGTGTAGATTCATACTAGCCAGTTCAAGCCATTCATACATACATATACATGGCTAGGCGACATAGTAGCTCTTCTCGTGCATGGGAATGTATACCTGAAGCTAGAGCAGAACGCCTCGCCTTCAAGCGCTTGCTTTGAATAGCATTCATTCTGGTTAGTTGTCTTGTCTACGACCTTAAGGAAGGAGTCATCACCCTTCCCCCTTACCAAACAGCCACAAGTAGTGAGAGAGGAGACATAAGGGGCTACACACCTCTTTGGCCTTTTCACTCCTTAAAATGAGCATGGTAATAGAGAGTAGGCTGGCTGTTCTGTTTCCCCTAAATAAGCTTTCGACTAGGCCGTCAGTCCGGGACTTATAGAGCCAGTGCGCAGAGTTATGTCTTCTCATGCTGGATAATCTCGAGGAAGACTAATCATGTCACTATTCACCTGTTCTTTTCTCCGTCAGTTCTCTGACTGCACCCTGGATTATCATCTCTTGTTTACATACGATGGCCTAGAGGTCAAACTCAACATCTGGGTGGTAGTTTCTCAGTGCTTTCTTGTCATAGCATGACCGCGGTAGGCACTAAAGATGATCATGATGCGTGTTACTAAGTGTAGATCAGTCACATGTTGTGCTAGGAGCAAAAATTGACAAAACAGATCATTGATGTTAGACGTTAAAGACGTTTCCAAGGCCGCGGCCTGAGACTGAGAACTCTGCTTATCATGATTACTCAACATTGTGCCTGCAACTAGAACCTGTCTGCGTCCTCCAGATGATACCAAGGCCAAGCTTAGAGGACAGCAGTTACCCTATCTCCCCATCCTCGCCTACGCCTGCCCCCTCCTCCCACATTCATGCTCCCCTCTTGTCTCTAAAACCCCTGCTTATCGACCTGAGCCTGCGCCGCCGCGAGCGTGGCAGCTGAGTTAGGGTCGGCGAAGCCACAGCCCGTCTTTCCGTTCTGGAGGGACGCGGCCTCGGCACTGCAGATGCCGACCTCGCCTCCGCTGCCGTCGGCCGCCGTGGCGCCGCCCGCGCAGCACTGCGACTGGCAGTCCGAGTCGTCGATGCAGCCGCCCGTCGTGAACTGTGCCGCCTGGCCGTTGCCGACGTCGCGCGCGCCTGCGTTGTTGGGACTTAGTGCCAGTGCGGTGAGGGCAACTTTTGGGTGGTAAGGTTAGCTTTGATTTCCTTGTTGTTGGGAGGGTGGAGAGAGAGTTAGGAAGTGACTTGATTTGGATATGGGAGGAGAGACGATGGTGAGGGTGAGGAAAAGACTTACAAGTGAAGGTGGCGAGAATGCTAATGCGAACCATCTTGACGTTTGGAGATTGAAAATCCGATATTAAAATGAGGGTATGAATACAATGAAGCGAAATACGACGCCGGGTCGTTATATCAGATATCAAGATAAAAGAGCGTATAATAAAAGATGCGGACTAGCCGAGCAAGCGAATGAGCAGAGCGAGCGTGAGGGTTGAGGATGGAGATCGAAGACGAACGGATCTCCTAGTGGCTTTTATATATATCTATTGATCCCCATAATGCCGAGTCTCACCCAGTTCGATGACTCAATTATCCATGAGAGCAGGTTTTGGCGATGATCTATGCGCGGCTTGGTTGTGTTGCGTTGCGCTGTGTTTGTTATGCGGCAGGCTGAAACCACAGCCGGCTGGGCGTCTGGCCAAAAGCGAAGCGCTGTCCGTCGCAGATCCGTTATGCCGACGCGACTTTGGTAAAGGGGCGGCGAACATGGCACGAAAGAGATCTGAGGTTGCTGGAGACATGGAAATGCGGTAGGTACTGCACGCAGGAACTCGTTTCCTTTATTTAGATGATAGACGGGTTGGTGTTCGAGGCAGATCTTGGACAATTGTCGCTCTTACTACTGTGCAGGACTACTTTCGGCCTCTGCATCAGAACAGGGTTATTCAGATTCAACACTGATTGGTAGGAGATCGGTTTCAGTGAACTTGATGAATAACCGCAGCTTCTGGAATACATTGCTTTCTTTGAAACTTGTTGTCTTCGTGACGTTTGACAATCTCTTAGCCAATTCTCTTCTATGGAGTTTTGAAGTATTCTCGCCCTAGGTTTCTATGCCGTGAACAACACTTGATAAGAGCGCCTATGTTGTGTCATAAGAGACTATCCCTTTACATTGATAACAGACACATCTCCCAGCTCCCAGCTATAATAGAGCATTGATAATGAAACGTGTACTGCACAAGCCTTCGCCGTTACTTGTAACAGGATAGTATTAACCAGGAGCAGAACTGAGTTAATGGGAAGGATACTTCGAATAAAGTATGCTTTAAGACGTCTGAGAACGATAGCTCATTACTTAGCTATGACGTAGTGATATAACTGATGTGCATCGAGCACCGCTATCCGCTGACGATCACATTCTCAGCTACGAAAGCTGCTATCGACTCAGCTAGCAATGTCGGAGTGGCCTCTAGATCAGGGTTCCTACGACTACTTATCTGAGGTCTTTCCTCTCGTGTTTCTCCTCAACATTAGAGTCTGGTATTCGAGACTCACACTCATCCAGCGTTCGTTGCTTTCGCAAACCTCTTAATATTCATCAAGCCTAGCCCTGAGGGTGAGGTTGCCCTTGGATCTCCCGGATAACCTCCCTCGTTCGTGCATTATCCACAAAGCTAAGCCCGATCAGATCTATAACCTCATCGACGCTGAAGTAGAGGCTGAGTTCGCTTTCCATCCACAGGAACCTAACATCTTGGAGATTGCTTTGCAATACTTCGCTTAAATATTTAAGTCGTAGCCAACTGCTAGCATACTCCGCTGTGGCTGGTATAGCATCCTTGTCAGCTCCAGAAGAGAGGAATAGTTCATCCAACTCGGTGATCCGGGCGATTAGATTGGCGATGTTGTAGGCGTCATCCTGACCAATGCCCGCGAGATCCATTACATCAGCAACAAGCTTTGAGGCAATGGTATCGACCAAAGAACCCACCGCTTGGCTCCAGGCGGATTTGGCTAATATTTTGGACCAAGACGCGGCAGTTGTGCGGATATAACTGGTAGCATTATCAACTTGGGATTGCAGATCTGAAGACCCTAACCCATCTTGATGAAGCAGATTTTGCGAGCCTCCGAGCAGATCACGCAGGATTGTGCGGCGAGTAGTCATTTCAGACGCGTATGCGCGAGTGGCGAACAATTGCAATGCTTTCACATCATTATCTAACCGAAGCATAGATATCGCTCGAGGCGTCAGGTCGTCCCTAGCCTTCCAGCTGCCGGAAATTTCGGTAAGTTGTTCTGAAAGATAGGTTACGTCGTTATAGAGGAACCTGAATCACGTCAATTCGACTCAGAATAGAAGGTAGAAGTTGTCTTACATGTTGCCACCATCAGCTAAAGAATAATAATAAGGCGACACGGCTCGGAACATTGCTAAAACTAGTGTTGGAAGAGAGAATAGACCAGCCGCAGCAGCGGCCATCGGATTTCCATCGCTGCTAGACAATATTAGTCGAATATTAGTTGAATATTAGTAGTATAAAGAATTAATCACACTTACCCGATTAGTAATGCGCCATCTTCTAGTATAGCCAATATGAGTGCAAGAACAGGTTCAGGCATCGACGTTATATTGTATGTCTCTTTCAAGGTTAACTCATGGGTCGAAGAGGCCAACTGCGGCTCCGAATTCGCCGCAACAACGTCTTTAGGTGCGTCTGTTGTATTCTCCTCATCTCCCCAACCCCACACTGCTACGAGATCTTCTTCTTCGGTGGGGTCATCATGCTTGGGCTTTGCATCAGCAGTTTCGAGACTTGCCTCGGCATCATTATCATCAGCATCACCCCAGCCCCATGCATCAGCACCATCATCTTCATTGTTTGTTTGTCTTGACTGTTCGTTGTTGTTGGTAACAACTTCGTCATCATGCCATGCTGTATCCCATCCGTCGCCGTTAGTGGCGATAGCGCCCTTGGGAGCAAACCTTTGCTCTTCCTCTCGGGATACAGTCTGTGTCTCAACTCGTTCAATTTCTTTCGGATCACCCAACCCCTGCGAGAGTTTTGTTCGTATTAAGGCTAAGGCTGACTCCCTGCATTTAGCAAGCCACACCCGTGGCACGTTTTGCACCCATTCCTGCAACTCTTCGAACCTTGAGAACTTGAGATTTTCGAGACGGCCACAGAAGGTTTTCGTAGTATCGATAATCTTCTGAAACTCATCCATATCTTTTAAAGAAGTTGGGACAGCAGGTTCTAGCCAGAAAGTGATGATGCGAGGTATAAGATCGGGCATCATAACATTTGATAAGGAATATACCAAATCTTCTGGTAATCGCTCTGAGAGATACTTTAGAACAATTTCCAGGTCTTGGAAAAGAGATGACAGCGTCCTATCTGCTTTCCCAGTCAATATCAAGGTTGACTACATAAGTGTTAGCATAACTCTTGAATCACGCATCGGGGTGCCTCACATCCTCAACCTGAATGGCAGGCACATTTCCGCGCTCAAGATTGGTCCTTGGACGGACCATAACTTCATCAAGCCCGTGCCAGAGCACCGCCATCCTTTGATCAACCTCCTTGTAAGCTTTAAGTCCGATGACAGCATCAGAAAGAGTCATTTGCTCATCTAAACGATGTCAGTGATACCGATGATCGTTGATAACAGAGTACCATCTCACCTTCCCGTGATTCAAACACAGCTACTTGACCAGCGGAAGCATCTATTTGGACAAGGGAGCTCCATACATGATCAAACACATCATGCACGGCAGACTTGAGTTCGAAAGCTCGGATGTCCAAGAGCTTCATGACGCGACATGATTTACTGACAGGAATACTGTCGAGAGCAGTCCATGACTCTGGAGGGTATATCAGCGAGCTGTATACTCGTCCTGCAATCTAATCCTTACCCTCAAGCAGATGGAGCGATTGTAGAATGTGTCTTTCATCCCGGGCTAGCTCGACTTTGTCTAGAAGCCGGCTCACACGCTTTATACTGTTCAAAGCATGGTGGACTTGTTTGTTATATGCTGACTCCCGTCGGAGAAAGTCGACTCCATCCTCAGCCTCTTGTATCGTCTTGCCCGATACATCCGGCGCTTCAGACCTCCGCACAATCTCGTTCGCCCAGTTTCGTGTTCGGTTGATGTCGTGTTCGAGAGATTTCGCATTTGTAACCCATTGACTGACGTCAGAGGCGGTCTCCTCATTGATCTTGTGGATATCGGCCTGTTAAAGTCACAGTTAGGTCTAGAAAGAGCTACATAGGTTGGAAGTGACGCACCTCAAGCTTTGATTTGGCCGCAGCCAGAGACTCTAGTGCAGGAGCGAGATAGCCGACTTCGATATGTCTTGAGACAATATCCTCTTCGGGGAATATACCGTGTAAAGTGAACTCAACCAAAGCATGGCCAATTTGGCCAGCTTCAGCGCTTGCCATATTTGGAGGGAGCTGGTCTGAGCAATGACTGTGTTGTTGATCGGCGATATTACCGAAGTCGTCTGGACATGGGGCGAAACTGGTATTGTATCGTAACGTAACGGCACGGGGAGCGGAATTATTCTTCGATAATACAATCGACTTAATTATATATCAACTCGTATAGTCGGGGTGTGATCCATTACATAGACTTGGGTAGGTTCGGCTATGAAGTGTAGCTAAAATAAACTCAACGAATAGTACAGAGCCGTGACTGACATTGGAAGGCATAGATATCATGATAGCTTCAAAATAACAAGTCATCCACAACATGTCATCATTCATCACCTGCAGATGGAGCTTGGGCCATCTTGAATCAGTACGTACCTAGATAGGTATCTATGTATGTACCCATAGCGTCTAATCGGTTATCGGTTAATCGTGATTAGGCGCCGCCAGTCCGTGCTGATTGGATAAGACACCACGCCCTCCAAACCAAGTCCTCACTAAATTTAGGGCACGCAGCGGAGTACCCGACAGGATACTATTGACGGCATATGCAGGTAATGAAGCGCATCAAAGTCACCTAAGAACATCTGGACCGCGGGGTTGTTGTTGGGACAGTACCGGTACGTACCTGAATCTACGACAAACTCCCGATGAAACTTTCAGAGCTGTCTTGATATCACTATCATCGCCATCAACTTGATCCAGGTCAGAGTGAAAAATATTTCAAAGTGTTTCGGCTCTCTACTCACTCTGTGGCCCTTGTCTCATCTACTCTTTGTGACTATTAATGACCGGTCTCAGTATTTGCCAGCTACAGCTAAATCATCCAGCCTCATATATAACCCTCTCTCCCGAATACCTGGTCACACTTCGCTGCCCACCCTCCATCTGAGTACATTACGAGCACCCTAAAGCCCGTTAGCCTTTGGTCTGGACAAACTGACGCCTTTCACCCGAACTGCGGCCCTCGGGTTCCGGTTTTCATCTTGGTCTCATTGGCCATTGGTTGGGCCATTCCATCAGCTTAGGTATGTATGTCAGCATTTCTGACCCTTGAGCTTAGGACTCAAGAGTCTTTCTCACATTCTCCTGATCTATTGTTGAAATCCCCGCGTCATATTGCTGCAGGTGCTCCGGCAAATCGATAAGTTGACGACTCCGCATGGTCTTAGTGGCTTGAGGGTCAAAACCGAGCCACCTTCTCTATCTATGGAGTGAACAGGATCGATACCTGCGCCTCAGCCTGCTCTCATAGCTATGCCTAGTCTTTTGTCTGCGCGGACAGGTGTCTTGGCTGCTTTCATTGCCATTGTTGCTATCTTTTATCCACGTCTCAGCAGCGATTCGGGGTATGCTTCTCCTCATCTCTGGGAGTGAGGCATGTGCCATCCCATGAGCTTGTGTCATGATCCATGACGGCTTGTATTATATGTATCTTACGCTGTCGGGCAAGTGCCGTCTGACAAGCTGGGGTTGAAAAATCAAATCCCCTGAACCCTACCCCATACGACATTTCTGTATAGCTCAAGATCCTTTACACGGCTTATCATATATCTATCCTATGGGCTGCTCTAAATGATTCGTCTCTTTCCCACATTGTTCGATCATAGGGCTAATCGACAATTAGATCTGGTCGATTTTCACGCATTTCTTTTCACACCATGGGCTCCCGGGGTTCTGGAGTACGCTTCCGTAAGCTTCAAAGTTTTCAGACGGATTATGCACCTACCACAATCACCCAATATGAGTCAGAGCGCAGCGGCATGCAGGTCATTGTGGCCGACCGAAAGGGTCCCAAGGTAAATGGATATTTCACCTTGGCCACAGAGATTTTTGATGATTCGGGTGCACCACACACCCTCGAGCACCTAGTTTTCATGGGCTCGAAAAGCTATCAGTACAAGGGCTTATTAGACAAACTGGCCTCACGAGCTTATGGAAGTACGAATGCGTGGACTTCTACCGACCATACTGCTTATACACTAGAGACGGCCGGCTGGGAAGGCTTTGCACAGACGTTGCCTGTGTACCTCGAGCATCTGGTCGTGCCCACCATTACCGATGCTGCGTGTTTGACTGAGGTACACCACATTGATGGTGAAGGGGATGATGCTGGTGTTGTATACTCAGAAATGCAAGCAGTGCAGTACACTAGCACAGAGCTCATGGATATTAAGGCTCGACGCTTGCTTTACCCAGAAAACGTCGGGTTCAGATACGAAACTGGCGGCATGATGGAGGCTCTTCGCGTCTTAACGCCCGAAAAGATCAGGGACTTTCACCGGACCATGTATCAGCCACGGAACTTGTGTGTCATCATTGTTGGCGAAGTGGACCATGAGAACCTTCTTCAAATACTTGACTCGTTCGAACAAAGTATCATAAGGGATATTCCACCGGTTAATGCGCCTTTCCGTCGACCGTGGATTGAGTCCGCCCAACCACCTCCACTTAAGGAAACGGTCATCGAGACAGTCGAATTTCCCGAAGAAGACGAATCGGTCGGAGATATCGTTGTGGCTTTTTTTGGACCCAATTGTACCGATGTAACCGAGATGACAGCTCTGAACGTTCTTTTAACTTATCTATGTGGCTCCTCAGTTGCGGTCTTGGAAAACGTGATAGTGGAGAAAGAGGAACTGGCAAGCTCAGTCACGTATTGGTGGGATGCACGCCCGAACTCTGTCATCTGGTTTTCACCTACGGGGGTTGCTACTGAGAAGCTCGAATATGTCGAACAACGGCTCATTTCCTTGCTTAAAGAGGTGGCGTCGAAGCCTTTGGATATGACGTACATTCACGAGTGCATCCAACGAGAACGGCGACAAGTGAAGGCGCAGGCAGAGGAATCTGAGTCGTTTTACTCTAATAACATCATTACTGATTACCTCTTTGGCGCCAGAGACGGCTCAACGCTGAAGGATTTAGCAAGTCTAGGTGAATATGATCTCTTGGAGAAGTGGACAGACGAGCAATGGCGAGTTTTCCTGCGTAAATGGATATCCGACGCTCATCATGTCTCTATTTTGGGAAAGCCATCCTTAGAATTGGCCAACAAACAGAAGGCGGATGAAATTGCTCGGGTTGAAAGGAGAAAGCAAGAACTGGGACCGGAAGGATTGAAAAAGCTGAAGCAAAGAGTCGAGGACGCTAAGAAACAAAGCGACGTCGAGATTCCAGCCTCGCTACTAGAGAAATGGCAAGTTCCCGCGACCGAGTCGATCCATTTCATCGAATCCCAAACGGCACGCTCTGGACTGGCTCGGAAGTTGGGCGTGCGCGGAAACCCCGCTCAGGAACAGATTGACAGCGCGGAGCCTGGAACACCACTCTTCATTCAGTTCGAAGACGTCCCAACAAATTTCGTACATATCGCAGTGCATGTGGGCACCAATAAAGTGCCTGTGAAGTACAAACCACTCCTAAGCCTTTTCGACGACAACTTCTTTAACACGCCTATTACCCGGAATGGCCAACGCGTCGAATTTGAGCAGGTTGTGATGGAACTCGAAAAGGAGACCGTAAGCTACAGCTTGGACTCAGGCACGAAAGTCGGCGACTCTGAAAGCTTCTTAATCCGGATGCAAGTTGAGCCGAACAAGTATGCCACTGCAGTTGAGTGGATCCGTACTATGATGTTCGACAGCATCTTCGATATAACCCGTCTAAAAGCCGGTGTTTCGAAACAGCTCGCCGACATTCCCGAGGCCAAGCGTGATGGCAGGGTCATGGCCAACGAGGTTGAAATTGCCCTCCATAACGATGCATCATCTCTGCTTGCAGCAAAAAGAACCCTAGTGAAGGCTACTTACTTACGACGACTCAAGAAGATTCTTCAAAACGACCCAGACACCGCTATAGCATGGTTCGAGGAGGTCCGCAATGCACTATTCACCTCCGACAACATTCGGGTCCTTGTCACAGCCGATATTTCTCAGTCCAAGGTTCCCGAGCCTATAAAGACCTGGGACATATTATGTAAATCTTTCAGTACGACTCCGAAGGAGATACAGCCAATCGTCAAATCCTACACTCTTCTTAATAACGAGGGTCGCAATCCTGGTTCCATCGGCGCGACCATTATCCCCATGACGACCATCGACAGTTCCTATTCTGTGAGCGCCGGCAAGGGTCTATCATCCTTTACCGATCCAGCCGTGCCGGCGTTACTAGTAGCGGTGCAGTACTTGGAGACCGTGGAGGGCACGTTGTGGAATGCCGTCCGCGGAAATGGACTTGCCTATGGCGTCTATTTTGCCAAGGAACTAGATGGTGGTTATTTGCACTTCAAGGTATACCGTTCTCCTTCGGCTTCCAAGGCTATCATTGCGGCGCGCGATGCTATCGCGGCATTGGTCAATGGGACCGTGGCATTTGAGAAACCTATGATTGAAGGCGCCATTAGTCAGCTTGTCATGGGGCTTGCCGATGAGCAGGCTACGATGTCCACTGCAGCTATGCAGAATTATATTACCGGTGTTGTCCGAGGTCTTGAACCCGACTATAACACCCAAATGCTAGCTAAGGTTCGTGCTGTGACGGTAGACGACATCAAGGAGGCGATGAGGACCTGGTTACTCCCTATATTTGAGCCGGGAAAGAGCAACATAGTCGTGTGCTGTGCACATGTCATGGTCGAGGTAAGTGTTACTCTATTCACCCTACCAATTGATAGATGAACGTGCACATCGTGCTAACATTACACTCTAGAAAATGGAGAAAGAGCTCCAAGACATGGGCTATATAACTCAGGTCAAACAACTGTCAGAATACTATGATGACTATGGTCTGGAATCCCCTGATGGCGAAGACGATGAAGATCATGGTGATGAAGATGAAGAAGATATGGAGTCGGACGGGTCTGATGATGATGAATCCGACGAATCCGATGAGTCTGACAATTAGGCCGAAGAATCTTATATATCGAATTATAAGATTTGAGCGCCAACGAGTAACTCATGCGAGAATTTGCATGACCATTAATGCATTTACATGGCAAAGAGTAATATGTTAGGTCTATATACAAGTCTACACACAAATAGAGATCAAGGTTGTCAACAACCACTAATAAAACCTCTACAAGTTGAGCAAGCTAACTTCTAAGTAAACTAATGCGTCTAATAGCCACATACTAGCAAACAAGCTTCATCAAGACAACTAATGCCTTATTCGGAACGAGTTAAAGCCCCTAAGAGCTCACCCTGATAGCGAACTAAAAAATTAGCATCTAAGGTGAACGTCAATTTGAGAAGCACCGGCAACTGTGAAATGCCCCCTTTCATATCGAGTACCATTTGGTCTTTCAAGGTATGACCAGACGAGATTTAATTGTCATGTGGCGCTTAACAATGTTCATCTGCTAACAATCTAGCAAGAGATGAGGCCATTCACTAATATCGCGCCATCATACCAAACCCTCAACATAGGTCTTTAGATCCGCGGCCTGAGCATCAAATTGCTCCTGCAGCTGACTCTTAAGCAGGGCAATCGTCGGCGTAAGCAAACCCGCATAATAGGACTCGTAGCTCAGGAGCCAAGACGAATCATTACCCAAGTCGACGATGACACACGGGTGTTCAGCCCTCGAGCCGATCCCAGCAAGGCCGTCGTCGTAGCGCCAGGCCGCAAGGAAGTACGGTTCCCCATCGCCGCCCACGCCCGCGCCGTCCAAGACGGTAAGGACCTCGTTGCTGGTCGTGTTCGAACCCGCGACGAGCCCCGAGGTTGTGAAGGTCATGGGCATCCCGACGTAGTTGTCCTGCGGCGTCGCTGTCACGTTCGATGGTAAGGAGACGAACACGACGAATGAGTTCCACAAGGGGTAGGACTTGAAGTCGAGGATCGCGTCCCGGACCAGAGAGGCGGGCGCGTTGATTTGAATACAGGAACAGACCGTGAACACCCCGCCTGAGGTCCCGTAAGTGGGTGTGATGAGTGCTGAGAGCTCGAGGGAGCTGGGCGAGGGACATGTGAGGCTTGAGTAGTCGTAAGGGTAGTTTATCACTCCGCTAGACGTTAGATCTCGCGGTGTGCTTGTGGCTGCCGCTGTGGTTGTGGCGAGGAGGATCTGAGAGAGCGCGAGGAGCGATGTCCTCAGAGTAGTGAGATAGAGCATTGTAAGGGTCCTGTTAGTCGTCTTCTTTGACAGAGTGTCGTGTATGGAAGGCTGAGAGTGCTGTTATCGACTTCATGTGATAGTTATTTACCTATATCCTAGTTATATAAGATGACGATGTTAGGGGGTTGGGTGTTCGAATCTCTCGATGCCTCGGTGAGGTTACAGGTGGCGGGGGGTTAACTTGTCTTGGCGGGGGGTCCAAGCCACTAACTTAGAGGGGGTTACGTGAGATATATAGAGTATATGCTCACGATAAATTAGATTTTGTTTTTCAAAATCAAAATTAAAATCTTAAAAATAAGGGTTATATACAGCGCATATGTTTAGATTATACAAAAAAGACTTAGAATTTATTTTTTAATAAAAAACTAGGCCTATTTATTAGCATGTTAAAATAAGGAAATTTTTTAGTATATATATAATATATACAGTATTAAAATAAAATAAGAGATAAAGTTTTAAAATTAAAAATTTCGTAAAGTGATTTAATTAGGTATATATATAGAGCACGTTGCTCCCAGCTACGTTAGCTTGTACGTAGTATATTTTTACTATATAATCGTGTTTTAAATTCTTGCTTCTTTTTTTTTCTTTTTTTTTTTAAGCATTAATAATTATTATAAATATAAATATAGCATATACTAAACAAAAATATAAACAATATATAAAACAAATTAATTAAAAAATTAAGTAAAGTATATATTAATAATATATTAAACAAAAATAACCGTTATTATATCGAACTTAAATACTGCAGCTTTTAGTATATTTATAAGTTTACTATATAATATATATATACTAACTGTAAGCAACTAATACTACTATAATTACAATTATTAACCTTTTTAATTTTAAGTACTATTATAATATATTAAAATATACTACGTATATATAAAGTAAATACTAATAATAAATAAATTTTATTTTAAATTTAAATTTTATTTAGATTTTTTTTTATATATATATACTAATTATTTATTATATATATACTAATAATATAATATTAACAATCGTTTAAACTAATACTAACAACTGTTAAAATAAACAAACTATTAGTATAGTTTTAATATATACTAATATTATATAGTTACTATTATTACTGCTAATAAAAATAGCAGTAAATAAACTTTATTATATTTTTAGTATATACTAACAATATATAGTAGTTTTAAATTTTAATATTATGTTTTTTTTAGTTAATAAAAACGTATAAACTAAATTAAAGCATAGTATAAACTAAATATATACTAACAATATATAAATACGATATCGATTTTAATAGTAATATTATATATAATATTATTTTTAAAAACTAGCTATTTATATATTTAATAATTTCTAGTATATATTTAGTATATATATTAATTATATTATAGCTTTATTGTTATATCCGCATTAATTATTTAAATATATATTAATATTTAGTTAACATGCTTTTAGTATATACTAACAAAATATAAGTAATTAATTCTTTACGCGCTAATATAACTTTGTATAAAAAGCTAGCTAAACAAAAATATAAACTCTATATATACTTACTATATTTTTTATTAATATTTTATTAATACTTTTAAAAATTAAGTTTTTTTTAACAGTTAATGCTAAGCTTAATATATTTATAAACTAAAATAAAATATATTGTTATTATATTTTATATATATACTAAATATATATTAATTAAGGTTTAATTAATAATTTAATTAATTAATATACTACTGCTTACAAACAGATTATGTAAGCATATTCTTTATATACTATTAGCATATATTAACTATAAATAAAACTATTAATTCCGCTTTTATTGCTGTTTATAACAAGCGATTTTATTAAAATATAAGTAGTATATTATGTAAATATTAATACTAGTTTAGTTTTATACTCTATATATGTTTATATTATTTTTATAATCAGCTCTTACTTTTTAAACTTTTAAGAAAACCCTAAAAAGCTACTAGAATATTAAGCTTATTATTATAAAAAAAATAAACTTTTATGCTTTTTTAACCTTTTTTTTTAATATTTTTAATATTAAATTATTATTATTATATAATAAATATATATTTACTATATCTAAACTTATATTTAAGCTTTTATCTGATTTTTTATTTAATTTTTTATCTGATTTTTTATCCGATCTAGCAGAATTTATTATTATAATAAGAAGGGGCTTTCTCTTTTCTGCTTATTAAAAGAATATACTTAGTATACTTTTTATACTTACTTATCGTTAAAGCTAACGTAAGCGTATATAAAAAGAAAAAAGTATAATATATAACGATTAAGTATATATCATGTATATACTAACGTTATATTAAACAGTAATAACTTGCTACTTTTTTTTTTACTAAAAAAAAAATATAATTATTTAGTACATATAATTAGTATATACTAATAATATATACAGTATAATCTTTTTTTTTCTTACTATTTTAATAATTTTAACGATAAAATATAACCTACTTTAAACAAAAATATACTATTAATGTTTTTAGTATATACTAGTAATATGCTTACTATATATAAAATCTCGCTTTATTTGTTCTATTTGTAGTTGTAGCTGCAGCTTTTATATTAAAGCTTTTTTTACATGTAGTAGTTATTATAAGTATATTTTAAGAACATATAAAACATATACTAACATTATTTTTAAGCTTTTTTTATAATAAAAACCTTTTTATTAATATTTTTATTAGCACTTCAGAAAAGTTTTAAGCTATATATATATATAATATATAGCTGGTTTTATTGTAGATATTTATAGATTTCTTGCTTTTTTAGTTTTTATTAAGTATATACTTAATATATATATAGTATTATTAATTTTCGATCTTATTAGCGTTAGTTTTAGTTTAAGCTTAGTATATATATAGTATATAAATATTCATATTTTTTTTTAAAAATATTAATATAATACTTTTTTTTTAGTTATATTTATGCATATATTTAATCTATATTATTAACCTGCTAGTTCTATACTAACTATAATTTTAGTTTTATAATCTTTACTATTTCCGCTTTTTTTGCCTTTTTTTGCTTTATTCTCTTTTTTTTTTTTTTAACTGTTCTTGCTATAAACGTAAAGTTAATATATAATTAGCATGTACTTAATTTTTACTAGCTATAATTAATACGCTTTTATTAAGCTGTTTTTATAATTAAAACTTTGTTATCGTTAATAATAAAGCTATACTAAACGTACACTAAGTATATATTAATATTTTTTAGTTTAATATAGCTAGTATTATTAGCTGAATACTTAGTAAAATATTAAACTATTTAAATATTATTAGAATATTTTCCCGCTTTATATTAAATATATACTAATTTAATACTTCGCTTATATTAAATAAGTTTATTTCGTTATATAATTGTTTTAAATAACGCTTTTTATTTTATGCTTGTTATTAATAAACAATTTTTTAATATGCAATTTATGCTGTATACGTTATAGTTTAAAATTAGTTTTACTAAGTTTTAAAAACAGCAGTATTTATTTTAATAGTATAAGTAGAAAACTTCTTTATAATAAATTTTTTAAGCTTAATATATTATTAGCATATACTTAATATATATATATACTATACTTACTCTAGTATTAAACTAATTAAAATGTTTTTACTTCTAAATAATATATAGATCTTAGCTTAACTTAATTTATAATTATTTAAATTTTTTTAAGCATATATTTAGTATGCTTTTAAAATAAACGATTTTAAAATAACTAAAACTATTATAACTTATAATTTTTTTTTTTTTTAAAACTACGTCTTTAACTTAAAATATACTAAGTATATACTATTAATATATTTAAAGTACTTTTTGTGATTTTTAGCTTTTTATAGCTTATATAATGTATAAATTATATAATAATTTAAAAAATGTTTGCAAAAATTACGTTAAATATATACTTAATAATAAATAAGCATATATATTAAATGCTTTTTTTATTTTTTAGTTAGATCGTATATATAAAAATATTTACTTAAGCTTAAAAATATTAAGTTTATAATATATATTAAACATATATATAACGTATTTTTAGTTTATACTGTTTTTATATTAGTTATTACTGTATAGATTTCTTAGTTTAAATTAATATAATGCTAGCAAATAGAATTACTTGTTATAATAATTATAATATTAAATATTTTAATAAATAAAGTTTAGTATATTATTATTATTTTCGTAACGTTAACTATTATATATATGTATATTTTAATGCTTATATTTTATTAGCTTAAATATAAACGTAATATATACTTAATATACGCTTAATATTTTTATTTATATTTATGAAAACAAAAATGTTTACACTTTTTTAAACTAGTTTAAATAATATATTTATTTAAATTTAATTCTGTTTAATAAACTGCTTATATTAAAACTGTATATAGCATATAATAAGCTATTTAATAACATTAATATTTATAATTTTTTAAATTTATTTTTTACTAAATAATAGGTTATATTTTTGTTTATATAATTAACGTGTATTTTTAGTATATAGTTAGTATATATATAATATATATAGTATTAACTTACTTATAAAATAGCAGCTTAATAAGTATTGTTTTAACTGCCGCTTATAAATTATTAAAATAATTCTATTTTTAAAATTAAAGCTTATATGTAGTATATATAAAGTTTAAGTATTATATTTTTTATAAATATAATATAAGTATAAACTTATAAAAAATCGGCTTAACTTTTTATTAATATATATTATATATATACTTAATATATATTTAATTTATGTTTAGTTATAAATATAAAATTATAGTTTTTTAAGCTTTTTATAATATTTTTTATAATTTTTTTATTTAGCTGCGTTAGTAAAAAAAATAAATAAATATAATTTTTGCAGCAAACAAATAAATAAAATAAATATTAATATATATTAAAAAAAATATATAAATTAAAAATAACAGTATAAAATATTATTATAGTCTGTTTTAGCTTTTAAAAATAGTTATATTTTAAGTATATTATTAGTATATATTAAATATAAGTAAAGTATACTTATTATAAAACGCTTTTTTAATTTTATTATTATTAATTTAAAAACAATCTTTTTATTCTTTATATACGTTAAACTTGCATAATTATTTAAAATAACTTAGATTAATTTTCGCGCTTATTTTATTAATTAACTAAATAGTATATTAAAGTTTAGTATTAAAGTTTTATAAGCATTTAATTATTATAACTTAAATATTATATTAGTATATATAAAACATACATTTAAAATATATATATTATATTTTTAGTAAAGAACTTTATTTTTTAGTTTATGTAGAATAATTTTTTGTTTTTTAATTTATATAAGTGTTCGTTTTTTAAATCCTAATTTTTTTAGAACTTATAGTATTTTTTAAGCTTTAAATTAATATATGCTTTATATATAATAATAATATATTTACGCTTTTGTTTTAGTTTTAATTAACTTATATATATTACAGCTTAAATATTTTTAATTAAGCTATTAAATATTTTTATTAAAATACTTTAGCTTAACTTTATTATATTTTAAGTATAATATATAAAAAGATTTATTGTTTTAATTATAAAACTTAACTTTTTTATATCGATATATTATATAATAAACTTAATTAGCATTTTTATTCGTGCTAATTAATATTAAAGTATATTTAATATATATAAGATATATATATATTTAAGCATGTTTAGCTTGCTTATTTCTAGCTAAATATTTTTTAAAATAAGCTTTTTAATATTAAAATATATTTAAATAGTTAGTATATATTAAATATATATTTTATATATATATATTTTAGATTTAATGCTTGTAAAAATATCGCGTATATTTTGCTTTAAAAAGCTTTTTTTAAATAAAAGCCTATTAGTATAAATAATAGTTAGTACTTTATTTTTACTAGTATAAAAATAGTTAAGCATTTATAAATAGTTTTAAACTTTTTTAATAGTTATTTTCTAATTAGAATAACTTATAACTATTAATCCGTACTTTATAATATATTTTTAATATATATTTAATATATATATAATATATGTTTAGTATATATTTATAAGATTAAACTTAATATATAAAATAAGTTAAGTATTAATACTGTATTTATTAATATTATTGTATATATTGCTTATAAAGTTTTCGAAGAAGTAGTTATTAATATTATTTAGTTATTTTATTACAGCTTCTTAAGCTTAGTCTATTATTTTATAAGTATATACTAAGTATATACTATATATATAGTGCAGGTTTAAAAAATTTAAATTAAATTTTAATCTGTGTTCTAAATTTATACCGTGTTTGCTATAAGCATATGCTTTATATATAGATTTTTTTTTTTTATATGCTCGGTTTTTAATTTGGTAGTAACTTACTGTGAGCATATGCTCCATATATCTTACGTAACCCCCTCCAAGTCAGTAGCTTAGACCTCCCGCCAAGACAAGTTAACCCCCCCCGATCTGTAACCTCGCCTCGGTAGAGTGGGTAGAGCTGAAATTCGGCACCCACATGCTGTCTTGTTATGACGATGTCCTGCAGGGACGCACCCATAGTTCTGCACGCTAGACCAAGAAGGTTGTTTTCTTTGCTGAGCCTTGAGATGTTAAATATTAGTTATCTGAAGTAACGTGAGATATAAGATGGCATTTCGTTGCCCTCTTCTTACCACAACCGGATACATATATAAACTAGACGTCAAAACGAATTAGGTACTTGCATCAACTTTTAGGCCTTACAATGATAATCTGCGAACTGTACCTGGGCTCAGAATGGTGTGTGCACGAAGGAAGCACGGACATTACCCAAGTTCACTAACCAAGAAAGTTGAAACACGAGCTCTTCGAGTCTGTCTGCTCGCCGTCTCAGCAATTGATGTGAACCAGAAAAAGCTGTACACATATCTCTTTGGGGGATTTGAGTTCTAGCTCAAGACTAGGCAACTTATATATATCCTCTATGATACGCAGTGAGTATCTTCAGGTTTTATTAAGCGATTACAGTACTCATTCCTGAACGCTCATCTCAGTGAAGAAAAGATAGAGAACCAATTTAAAAAAAGACGGCTCTTTGTATGCAGATACTGTCACCTACCCTATCAATCTATAATAGCTCACTTACAATAGAATAAGTAGTGCACGCTCAATGTGTTAGACATATAACTCGGATGTGTACACTGAAAAGTCAACCCATTCACGTTAAGACATCATTGCCGAATTTCGAGGCATCGGGTGTTGTTACACTTGACGAGATAGTCACCTACTCTCTTAATTTCTACGCGGGATTTACAGTCAAAATGCTCGAAATACGGTATGGCATGTATAGTATATTTATACAATGGTATTGAACATCGTGTCTCGCACACACTTGCTCGCTCACAACATCCCAGCAGGAACAAGTCAAGAAGAAAAGCTAGCTAGCTCAGTGGAAGAGCGCCGGGCTCATAACCCGGAGGTCGATTGATCGAAACAATCGCTAGCTATTCATTTCCCACCTTTTTCTCTCTTTCTATTTCGCTTGTGTTGAATTATTCATCTCTCGCCTCCGCTCGACGGAACTGCAGAATAAAGTTTAGGTCGGGTCGCCTTGTCTTCGTCTTTCCATATAGCTTCATTTGTTTCACCTATAGATAGAAGACAGTACTACACCTATTCCTTCTCAATACTTATCTTGTTTGATTCGACTTCTTTATCGCACTCAAAATTCATCTTTTTTAGCTATGGTTCAAAACAAATTGCACGGTTCAAAAATAGTTTGCAGGATTTGGGTTATGCTCCGCTGAGTCTAGTGTAGGATGAGCAGATACTAACCGTTCTTAGTCTCCGTAAGGACGCCCCGACAGCCGCAAGCTAGTGTATTGCAGCCCCATTATCTCACCACTACACTAGCACAACTGAACGCAATGGAAATCTTAGCCCATGTCCTCACGCTATTCCAGCCAATTCCTCCACAAAGTTCAATAGTAGCAAGGGTTTCCTGCAACAAACCTTGCTACAGCTCTGCAACTACGCTCTGGGTTTTCGAAAACAAAGTTTATTATTACGACAAAGCATTATAACAATTAATTAGAATTGGTGATTAAAGTTAGTTAGCTGGGGGGTTTGGGGGCGATGCTAGCCCCCCGGTTGTGATTATGTGCTGAATATGTGCTGTTGTAGTTAACGATGTTGAACTAGGTATACTACCTTACTGCGGGTATGCCGTAGATCCTGGCTAGGCCTAGGTAGTAACTAACCCTGGGTAAACATGGGGCAGAATTACACCATGTGGAGAAGCTGGCCGGAATGTCGTGAGAATATGGCTAGTGCAGGCTGGCTAGAAATTTCGAATACATGCACTAAAGCTCTGCTAATTTCCCAATTCCTTTTTGACGTGAATGAAAACCATCACCAGAGATCTCCGACGAATGAATGAAGAATGCGACTCGGTTGAGATGCTATCTTATCCACAAGATATATAAGCTACAGAGATGTCTATAATCACTAACTTTGTGTGAATTACGGGGTAATGCACCTCCTCAGTTCTCTATTCGATGATGAATTGATACTGCCGTATTGGTAGGCCACTGGACTATCTAGAAGACTGCATGGAGGCCATCCCTCGGTGCTACTAGGGCTTCTTGGCATCAAAAGTACAAGGCCAGACGAAGAATATGCACGTGAAGGTAAGGATATTGCAACTTATAAGATGATATATAGTCAGCAGCCCTTACCACAATTGGCAATTTTCTCACTAGCTTTCGCCCGTGGAAAATGTTGTGTCTTATATCAGCCCCAAGAATAGATGATCTTAGCAGGGTGGCCGACAGCCTGCCTCTACACGGCGCCAATGATGAGTGTAGGTTCATTGCAAACAAGGAAGCAGCCGGGTATCTGGAATGCTACACATACGAATGAGGTATTGTGACCGAGTGCCACCTGTAGAGTCTTGCATGTGGGCACTTTTCTATCCCTTCTTTTGCTGGGCAGGTAGCTAGGCCAATCTCATCTACCCGTTCACTGGGTTGGGTCACATCATACGTAGTATGACGGTACATACGAAGAGACACACTTCTGCAGGGCTATGCTGTACTCGCTCAGATTACCGAGTAGAAGGTCAATCCCCGCTCGCAACAGCAATGAGATGATATTAGCCTGGGCCAGTTAATTGCCGTCTCTATTTCCCTTGGCCTTGAAGTTGGTTTATGTTTCACTCTTCCTTTCTTCCTCGTCCCCGTTCTCCGCCACTGCCGAACTGTTTCACCCAATATTCCAGGCAAGGATCTGTATATTCAATCCGAAGCTATGTTGGCTGCCTTAGGTCTCTTGTTAGCCGCCTCTTTCGGGCCGCTCGTTATAGCGGACGAAGTACAGTGCTGGGCGCCCGATGGCAAGACATTGGCCGACAATGAAACCGTCGTACCTTGTAACAAGCTGGGAATCCAACAAGACGGCGTCTACTCGAGCTGCTGTCGTCTAGATGGCAACGCCGACCAAAGAGACCTCTGCACCACTACCGGCCTTTGTCTCAGCACAGCCGACGGCGCTCTTCGAAGAGAGTTCTGCACAGACAAGACATGGAACAGCCCTGCTTGTGTCAACGTCTGCACGGATCCCACAGTAAGTGGCGCGTATCTCAATCGGACATTGCCCCTGGCTAACTCACATATAGAATGGCGGATCGGCCAACAGTAGCATCGAGATGACGGCCTGTTCAGACGGCACAGGGACCTACTGCTGTGGCAAAAACAACCTTAGCTGTTGTGGTACCAACCGTGCCATCACCATTCCGACCCAAGCAAGTGTTGTTTCGGACGACAACACGCCTAAATCCTCGTCCGGCCCATTCAAGAGCGCGACAATTGGTCTCGCAGTCGTCCTTGGCCTGCTTTTCCTCGCCTCAGCAGGAATAATAACGTGGCTGCTCCGGCAAAACAAGTCTATCAAGAAGCAACTATCCGAAAAGACGGATGCAGCAAACCGTATACCACCAGTTGTCGTCCATCCGTACCAGGACTCCTATTCCGCGGGAAGTCCCAAATTCAATGATTCAACTGCTCCAGGATCTCCGAGTCCCGCGTTCGAGATGACGAACCACCGTGACCCCCAGCGCTATTCTGAACTGGATGCGAGTATCGTCGCATCGCGGAGCGAATTGGGTTCACCGGTACACCATCAGTTTGATAACGGCATGGCTTCTCCTCGAAGCGTTAACAGCGTCCCACAGTCACATTCGTCTTATATTGGATCATGATATTAGATCGGTCGGATGGTTGTCCGTGGTGATGATATATATGGGATAGGAAAGTTGTTGGATTATAACATTGTAATGCTGAATTTACTGAGATACTGACAGGACGGCTCAGTTGTTTCATAAGCATTGATACGGTATCAGTGCATCCTTCGGCCCGAACCAGCCCCTCGACAGTCCTACAGTCGCAATCGCAATCGCAATCGCGGTTGATTGATTGTACTGCAATTAACTGTCTTCCGGCTAGTTACAATGCAGTTGGCTGTGTTGCAATCTGCTTAACTGTACTGCAAAAAGCAAGTATGTTGGTGCTGCGCTACTAGCTGTCGTGAGCCGTGAGAGCTCTGGCGGTTTGGTTTTGGCCGAAGGATCCCCTGATATCAATGCTCTACCTCTGCCTAGGTACTCTAGGTATTTCATATTGGTACTAAAAAGATCATGTCATTTCCTCGGGAAGCCCACAACACAAAGTGGAAGATGCTACCTTTGGTGCACCTGTGACGGCTGTAGTAACATCGCTGTCATCTTGAATACATCCCTCGGCTGCCGTAGGGGCTTGCTGTAAAGACTCGCCGCAGACTATCTCACGCGCTAGTATCGAGTTGATGATAGACGCGCCGGCCTTCCGGCTTGAACTGATTGCTTAAAAGAGATGGGGTTAGAACTGGTGCTAGAACTACCTACCGGTAAGTCTACCGATGACCTATTCTCTGACAGCAGCTTCAGACCGACTTGTACCATGCCTTCAACTGCTAAGTGAGGAGAAAGGTTCACGTGAGATTGGCTCAATGGCTATTTAAATATACTGTACACCTTCTATTTCTTCTTCCACGCCGTTATCGCTAGCAGGGACGCCAGCATCCTCACTGTCGGTTACCTAATGTGCTGGGCTGATACATGACGACCTTGAACCTATTTGGGAAGAAAACCGCGCAACATTTTGGACAAGCCAATACCTCCTATTTCACCCGCTGCATCCTCGTCCTCAGTAATCTCACATCCAAGAATTCCGCCTGGCCATCCTCTTGCATCTCGAAAACCCAGTCATCGAGAGCGACTTGCCCATAAAGCGGTGCCCCCAAAGCAGTCCAGGCTAGCAGGCACGGATCCTGGATCGCGTTCGGCTGAGTTGCGTTGAAGTACGTAGCTCTGAAGCCCAGCCGGGAATCGTACGTTCCCGACCCGTCCTTTAATACGCTGGTAGCTCGCAGATTCGAAGGGTACAGTCTCGCGGATTGTCCGGCGTTGTATATTTGGATCAGCGGACTCTCTGGGCCTATAACCTGCGCACCGTAGCTGATGAGGCTTGTCACTGCGAGGCCCGGACCCCCGGAAGGCTCAGCTAGGATTGTCACCGAGCTGTTGGTAGCCGCGTCAGCGAACGTCCCGGCGAACTTCGTGTCGGCCTCGTTTCTGGCTTGCTGCTCGGCCATGGGGAGAAATAAGCTGCCGAAGGAGTTCATAAGTGCCTCGCGAATTCCGGGGGAATTGGCGCTCGTAGCCCCGGCCGCGAGCACAACCCAGCCGAGGTCGTGTTCTGGCGAGAGAACTAGCGCCGCATTATAGGTGCCTTCGTCTCCCTGCTTCGTGGAAATCTGGCTGATGCGTTGGTTCGGTAATGTCAGAGAGCGGATCTCCCACGGGGCGCCGACCGTCGTGCTCAGGTATCCCGTCTGTATCAGGGGCTTGAACCATCGACGCGTGCGGCCTGGCGACAGTAATGTGGATTGAAGGATCGCCTGGCCGGCTTTGACCATGTCGGAAGCTGAGCTGTATATGGAACCAGCTGGGCTGATGGGACCTAAGTCATCGCTCCAACCAACCCCGGGTGCCGATGCGTTTCCCCCTGGAATAACGCCTCCGGATGTGGGTGTAACGTTGAAGCTACTGTGGCTCATACCGAGTGCTTCGAAGATGTTGTTCGATATCGCGCTGCTTACTGGGGTTCCGGTGATAGCTTGCTGAGCGTATCCGAGTAGGGTAAAGGCTACGTTGCTGTACACTGGAGAGTGTGCGGTAGGGTAGAGTGGACGCTGCTTCAAAAGGTAGGTGAACAATTCTAGTTTTCAAATATTAGTGCATTGAACCAAGATGATCCATGAGGACCTTTCTATTTAGAATCACACATTGCTTGAAGGAATTCTCATACCACTGCGCGTACAAACTCGATTGACTCCGGGGATACCACAAACAGGAATTTCGGTCTTGTTCAGGGCCGGGAAACCAAAAGCCAAAGCTTGAGCAGAGTCCAGTTCAGCCGAAAGATCGTTCAAGGTAGCTGTAATCACTTAAATATTAGCAACAATACACCAAACGAAGATGATAAATGCTATCACTGACGATCACGAGGTATCCCAGCCGCATGACTCGCAAGTTGGCCCAAGGTAACTTCATCCCATCTGACATTATCAATATCATTATACACTTCTCCATGGCCAACCCCATTCTTGTAAGTCGCGTTCGCGAGCTCGGGGACATATTTGGTGATCGGATCGCTGAAGTGCTCGTCGCCAACCTCCATCAGGAAAGACCAGACAGTGAAGACCTTGGAAATACTCCCTATTCGAAAGATGGAGTCTTGGTCGACCTTGGAAACGCCGACGTTGATTGGAGGCGTGTAGTAATGTTCGTATAGTGTCTTGTTCTCTTTGGATGAGAACAGGGCCACGGCCCATGCGGTGTCGTTTGCCTGCAAACCTAGCTGCTCATCTTGGAGTAAGTTGATGAATTGTGTGATGGTATCGTTCAGTAATGGACTTTTGGAAAGTTGGGATGGGGATGGAAACCCGGGTCCTGCTAGAGCACACTCGTTGAGAGATGTTGCTAGGACTTTTGTCGCAGTGGCAAAGACCAGTAGTCTGAGAAGCTTAGGAAACGGAAGCATTGTAGGATACTGTCAGTTCAGCAGCGAAATAAAATTGAAGTCTTGCGATGATGATAGAAACAGGTTGCTACTCATTGTCAGTAATTGTTGTATGGGGATATGAACAGACCTTTTATACAACGCCTAACACAAGCATACTCATTTTCTCCGTACCTGAGTGCTGACGACGCAACGTGAGGCTGAGAAAGCCTAATGACAAAGCCTTAAGTCTAGATTCTCGTGATATTATAAGATTAGTTTCTTCAAATACCGCTCCAAGTATAGAAATGGGGCTGTTGCGAGCTGGGGTTTCAACTATTTACATAGGTCCCCAGTGATGACCTTCTCGCAAATGCCCCACCCTTTTTCATTGTAAGGAACGAAACCACCCCGTACTGATAACTGAAACCGAAAGTTTCTCGCCCCCATAAATGGGATCATGGACTTTGCTTGGTAGTAAAAAGGCCTATGTGTCACAGTATGAAATTGTTCGTTTGAGCAATGGCCATGGCAAAGTTCAGGAGAGAGCTGATGTTCTGCTCAGAGTAAGAAATACTCTCGCTGGTCGTGTTTTGGGATATTTAATATTTCTGCTTTCAATACATTGAATCTAATCTTAACTCCTCTCTGGAACATAGATCCAGTCCTGAACTATTTCAACCACGTTCCCAACAGCAGGACGCACAAATAAACAAATTCTCCGTCGAGTCATCCTCGAGCCGCCATATTCTACATGCTGCACCTCGTCTTCAAGATAGGAATCTCTGACCCTCTGAATATCACTTGGAAGAGTACAGTCTAGACCAATACCTTCTAGTCGCCTTTCAATTAGCTGTGGGTCAAGTTTGATGCCATGCTCTCGCTCAATGATACACCTGTTAGTTGCGTACATCAGAGCCGCATCCCATAAAGACTCTCTGGCGCAAGCAAGCGTTTTCTGCAACGCCCATGCTTCGAGGCGAAGCTTTAGAAACCGGCACTTGATCACCACGAAGTGCAGTAAAGGCGATAATCCCATCTCGAACTGAAAGACACTTGGTTTCGCGGTACCGGAAATCTCCCTGAAAGCTGCCTCTTCTCGCGCAAGCTCGACAATGCGTTCGAATTGATCTCGATATGCGTCGCAGAACGTCTCGTCCTGGTATGATGCGATATCGACCCAGATCTTGCAGACAAGCCATCGCATCTCTAAGATACGGTAAACTGACCGGTTCTTGTCATTTGATTCAAGCCCTTGTCTAAAAGTAGAAAATCCGGCGTGCCATGTATCCAGCTCTTGACGTAACTCCTGTTGCGCAACTATCAATAAAGGCGGTAGTTTGGCTACGTCAACTGTGCCCAAGCGATATGGATCAAAAGCGCGGACTAATCTGACACAGCTTGATAGAAGGCAGTCCAGTATCTCTACTGCTTGAGACAGATTTTGTATATGGTGATTAGGATAATCCAGATTCTGAAGGAGAGGAAAGTCGGACGGGGTGGCGCCAAAGAAGTAAGGGAAAACGCTTAGATGATGAAAAATAGCTGACATGTCCGATGAGGCCTGCTTAGTAGTTTTTAGTATATGTATACCATGGCGACAATGCTCAATAGCAGCTTTAGCGTTGCCCCGTAAGAATTCGATAGAGGTGAATAAAATCGATAGGAAGAGCACTGCATCTGCGTCGAGGTGTTTCGACGTAGCGACCTGCTTTAAAGCCCTGTTGTAATAGCGGACTGCTACAGTATGCTCGTCTGAAAATGAAGAATCGTAGGATAATGGATCAAATCGTTCGTATAGCGAGCTGATGGCCAGAACCGCCTGTCTAGTAGCTTCTTCTTGAATAGCTCGTTGCAAAACCTGGCGTATCCAGAAGGAGTTACCCCATGGACCAGTTAAAGCTGGTGCTACTATGCAACGGAAGAAGTCTAGACCACGCAACTCGGTGCTGCTGGACGCTGATGGAATAGTCGATGGCCGGACTCGTAGCAAGTTATCCCATGAGAATGACCCGGGTGGAGGCGTCCGGTAACCGGCGCAGATCCGACCAGTACTTCGGCATCTGAGGCAATGCGGCTGATTCTCGTCACATTTCACCTTGCGTGCCCTTTACTATGACGTGAGTCTTGACTCGAAGATCAGACCTGAGCGGCTGAATTGACTTACTTGCATGTGATGCAACCGGTGCGGACTTTTTCAAACCCTTTGCGCGGCGTCGGACGAGAATCCGGCATTGACAGTTACTCTTTTCGATTCAGACCTCTTGAACGGCGGGTAACTGAGGGTTTGGACACGGCCGATTAGAGAATGACAAAGTGTGATGAGGTTGGTTTTGCCTCTTGGGTAGTGGAACATGACCCCTGACCCCTGAGGCTATGCTGGGTACTGTGGGGCATTTGCGAGCTGTCTGTAATAAAAGGAGTCGGAGGCACTGCAGGTGGCGGAGTAGAGGATTTCATTCTTCGTAACCTAAACAAGCGCAAAGCTTCCCCCACACACTATTCTTCGGTTCCCTGAATTCACATATTGTTTCTAAGATCCATACATGCGTAGATGTTGTTATTAAGTATTGTGATTCCAATTTTTGGTTCTTATTTACACATTGATAACCTCGACATGGCCACTTCCTCTTCGCCTACTTACCTTAACTGGCGAGTCCCTATACTCTGCGCTTACAACGCGCTCTACTGCTGCGTCACTAGAATGATTCGCTTCTTTTAATATATCGGTCAGGCCGTCTCCTGCCAGCTGGGAAATTGTGTGCCATATGTTCCCGTAACGCGAATATCGTACCTGCCGAACGTACACGATTGTAATAACTGCTACGTATAGTAGGTGTACGAAAAGCAGAGTGACGACCGAGGAAAAACCTGGACAGCCCTTGGTAGAGCACGGTCCTGGCGCTTGGACAATGGTGGTAGCCACTATACGAGCATCTTGGTGCACCTGCAGAGTACTAAGATATGTGTAGTATACCGAAGTGAAGACAGTCATCGTGAGCGATAGGAGAGCATTCGCAGCTCGTCCAGTTTCGGAAACGATGTCACTAAATAGGAGGCTAATTTCCGGATTTACTGAATAACCGTTGGTAGTGCAGAAGTAACAGAGCGACAAGCTTACATTCGGCTGAAATGCAGGCACAAGTTGGTAGTACATGACCAGCTCCATCACAGCCGTCGTCAGCCTCCCGACTGTCGTGTTACCTCCGATAGCGCTAAAAGAAGCTGGTTGGGAAGCTGGAGAGGATCCAGTATCGCCGACGGGAGTACCGAGAATCTCGAGGTCGAGGACATTTCTGTCCAAGTGGCTCCCCTGGGGTTCATTAACACCCATGAAATTCTGAATATCTGTAGTGCTGTAAGTCTTGGAGGTGAGAACCAAATTGGTCCGCGGTTCGTGTATTGGCCCGGGCGTAGTCATCGAGGTATGAAAGCGGCCAAGGCTGAACCCAGACGAGCATAGACTGATGTTAACGAATAAACCGGTGCCAATTTCGTAGCTCTGCCACTCCTGATACGGCTTGCCAGCGGGCAACGTACTCGTATTTCTATTGGCTATTTCCCCCCAATTTTTATAATCCATATTGGTCGTGATGACCAAGACAATCGATGCATTTCGGGACCAGGGCCCGTCTGCTGGATCCCAGATAGGATCAAAGTTCGCCGGGCCACGCCCGCCAACAACACCGTCGAAAAGACAAGTAATTGTCTGCCAACCTGTATCGCCACTAGGGATGGGGCACTCAAAGGCGGCATCTTCACAGCCTGTGTCATTGCATAGACTGCTTGATGTCACTCCCGCGGCTTCAAAGCTCGATTTATAATCGACGGTGCCCACAATGTCTCCGAAAATATCCTTTTCGCTGATATCGTAACTGTCAGCGCTATACACGGCGCTGATCCGGGGCCGGATGCACGCAGACTGGGAGGCCATGACAACAGATGTACCCTCGACCTTCCTGACTGAAGCTCGGGCGTCGGATCCGGGAATGGGTAGAAGGGATCTTTGAATAAGCCCAGTATTGCTTAATCCGCTTGCATCTGGAGTTGCGTTGAAGCTGGCCTGGGCCTCGCCGAAAGCTGCATTTACCGGGGGTTGGGTAATGAACTGCAATCCTATGGCTTCCACGTGAAAGTCCTTGTCCTTGTATAGAATAAGATCTCCAAGCTGGGTAGTATTCAGGTCGCCGACGATGATGAAATCGTTGATATCCGAAAGTAGTAGAGTTGAGGAGAACTGAAGCGCCAATGTCACTATAATCAGGAGGAGCGTCAACCAAGTTTCCATCCGCCCGAATACTGTAAGACTCTTCGAGGACAACAGAAGCCCCCCCAGCTTGCGAGGCCCGTCATTAATACTGCGCATGACAGAGAGCCATGCCACCTGACGCCTCTGTGCACCATGCTTTTCCAGCATAATTGCGGCAATCATCGAGGTGCACACCACAGCCTGGAAGCTCACGCCGACGCGCAGTGCAAGGGCGCAAAGAGTGATGGTCTGGGGAAAGAAATTATGCAAGGCGATGAAACGCCATAACCTGGTAGCGTCGGCTGCCTCAGGACTAGAACCTTGTCCAAACCAAAGGAAAGTGAGAAATCCAAAGATCCCGAGAATCCAGAGAGACCCCCCAATGACACCAAATAATCCGTGAAGACCGAGAGACTCTCTCAGGGGAAGCAGCTGGTCAGGGGGGAGAACGGTTGCAGAAAATGTCTTGCTGCCCCCCATACTGGTCGATAATAAGTTCTGACTTTCGGAAAATCGGCCTTGGGCTTCTCTCGAACGCAAAGAATTTCTTCGTTGGCTGCTTGTGTTTGAGGTGTAATCATTTTCGGACGATTGTGGGTTGTGGACATCTCCAGCCACCCTGCCATGAGCCCCTGTAGGTGTCATTTTACCTTCCATTTTCTTGTGGCCCGTGGCTAAATACTTTTCTCAGATGTCTAGGGCCCTTTATATGGTCCTGTTAACAGAGAAATCAACGATAGCGTTTTGGAACGAAGTAGGCCACTGTTGCACAAGGACTTATAAGAGGAAGACAATTAAAATTAAAAGTTTTGATGTCTTTGAGTACCCTTTACTTCTATGTCCGTTTCATTGGGTACTATAGACGAGAGGCGTGGATGTCTCAACCTGAGTCTGGTGGTGTTTGGGTTTAAACCTCCCTTATATATGAAGGCGCAGAAGGAGATTGCTATGTTTATCGTAACATAATCGAAGCTAGTGTACAGCCTCAATGTTGTATAACTGAGACGGTCTGTAGGCTGGATTTATGCCTAGTGATAGCCTTGTGTTGGTTTGCCATATCTCTATATATAGCGACAATTTATTCAGCATCTTTGTCGATCAACGTGGGACGACTTAGGGGTTGCCGATGCACGCTATATGAGCTGCAGGTTAGAGAACCTAGTCTTTGCAATACCATTGGCGCACCATAATGAGAGATGTGTTGCATCGTCTGCCCATGCAAGGGTACTTACTGGAGGCGATTTTAGCTTTCCAAGTCAAGCCACCTCCAACCGTTGGTGGCTAGGCTCCGAGTGGGCTTCGGGATCAACGAACATTGCACCCTACTACGAGGCTTTCGCGGGAGCCTACATATGCGGAGGTGGTTCTGAGTTGAAAAAATTCATTTAGAGAGGTATGTAACATAGTAAGAGACAAGATAATGCTCCATTCATGCTTCGCATTGGCTAAAATTGAAAATAATACTGTAACTTAAACGTTAATCGCTTTTTTTAGTTGTCCGCCACTGCCCCTTGCCACCCCTTTCTACGACCCTACCACTCCCTACCTAGGTACCCCCAAACACCACCACCAACCCGTCCGACATCAGATATTCGTTCTTCTGGATATGCGATAAACGCCATAGATAAATTCTTCATATCGAAGCCGTTTATTCAGAATTTCAAGCATGCTTTCCATGCCTTCGAAGGTAGGTGGACATACCTGTAGGCCCATTAGGACTAATTGTCTAGGTTAGCATCATTCTCTTTCTACCCTTTGTGAAATAAAATGGCTATGCTGGGTTCTCAGCTAAGCTTGCAAATAGACTTGGACCTTGCTTGGGCGATGTTATTAACAACTTCAGTCTGCCTCTTGTTACCCTGTGTGGCCCAATTGCCATTCGATATTTGCATGGTGACTTTTTTAAATTCACAACTACGACTCCTTTGAGGATAATGGTAGTGTACTCGATCTCCCTAAATATTGTAAGTGTAATTGTTTTAGAGGCGACGTTTCTATGTCGACATCATACTTACATCCAGTACGCGAAAGACTATTGAAAATGTAATATCTTTCCGTCAACTTAACTGTATAATAAAGCGTGTAAAAGCTTCCACTTGACGTATGAGAATTAGTTGGCTTTATATGGGTTTTCATCGTCGACGCAGTCGGGTCGTCTCATGTACTACCGGAACAAAAGTAACCTCTTTAATGGAGTGTTCATTATTGTTTCACGCGTAGCGAACTACCGTTACCTAATTCACGAAGCGCCCGCCCAGTGCTGTGAATATACTACCGCCGCTCTATAAATCAGTCTAATACAATCAAATAGCGCCCGAAACCTGAAAAGCCATCTCAGCCAGCTCATCCACAAACTTGATATATGGTGGGTGACCAGAACGGACCGCGGAAACACTGACAGGAACTCTAGCATTGTCTGCGTTCTTGAGCCAGAATTCCTGAAACTCGAGTGGCAACCAACGATCCTCTGTCGAGCGAACATATAGTGTTGGGACATCTCTCCATGCCTCGTAAGTCGTCTCACCAACCAAGCAAGCTGAGTTGCCCCATTTTAATAGCCTCAATTGCTCCTGCTGGTCTTCGGATGCCTGATCTTGATAGAGCAGCCAGATTGGATGCATAGGGAACCAGGTGCCGTCTTCCTCAAATTTAACAAGCGATTCCCTTCCGGTAAGGTTGACCGCTTGCACGACTGTACGGATAGTCTGACCTCGACTTAACATGAAGGCTGCCACATATATGAGATAGACCACGCCGCCTGGTAAGTTGTTGGCCTGGCGGTCTTTCCGCGCGAGACCCTTGACTGCGTTCGTACCCATGATGCCGCTGTATGAGTGCATCAGTATGATGACTTTCCTGCCTTCTTCGACAAGAGGCTGCAACACTTGTCGTACAGCCTGGATGTCGGCGTCGAAAGAGGAGTCTGGAGGCTGGTGGCTGTTACTGGTTGGCGGGGCCGGGACATGAACCTAGAAGGATTTGGCTTCCTAGGCGCTGATGAGCTTGTGATATGTAATAGGTAGCGTCCAAGCTCCGGGTATAACTATAATAGTTATCTGAGTTGTTTTTATTTAGAGGGAGGCTAAATTAGTAGCCCATAGTAAGTAAAAGGAGAAAAGGAGGTTGAAATAAACTGAGAGACGGCGCGGCACGATGAATTCCTTGAAGGAAGCGGGATGGCCGACGACTTGAGGCACTGAGACATAGGCGTGCCATATAGGCTAAAGAAGCATTTCTAAGGACTAGTATCGCGATACATAACAGGTCGCATCGACAAACGCAGCGTTGCCCTCGAGGAGTGGCATGGAAACCGCATGTAACATGCACCTACCTACTATAAGTACCTAATGTTTGTAGTCATTTATCAAGTATGCATGTACAAAAAAAGCAGTGGTGATCTATGTAGTGATACTGTATCGGGTCTCATCGCATGTACCATGGGTGTATGGTAACACAACGTTGTATAGGAAGAATGAATTTAGCATTTAATGTAGGCTGTAGGCCATAATAGCAAGCAATAATATTGTATACCATCTTAATTCGCTGACTTCTGGCCAATCACCATGACCTTATCGAACGCAAAATAAGCCCCCTTGCGTGATTCAGCGGCAGCCCTTAATACCAGGCTATCCATCTCGGCCGCCATTTCCGCGTTGGTTGGGCGTACTCGAGCGGCGATCATCTCGTGTATATTAAAGTTACACCAATGTATCGCCATTGCGGTGTGGTGCTTCCCCCTCTGCTAATCCGCCCCAACACCCCGCAAGCCTTCGCTTTCCAAGTTCCGTGACAAGGCTTTGATCCAGTTAGGCAGCAACCTGGTATCCTTCGGAATGGTCGCCTCCCATAGTGCCATCGGGGAGTCCGTAGGCACCTCGGGCGAAGCCGTCTCGATGCGCATGGATTCGATGCAGGTATCCGCCGGGCTCTAGACATTTACGATCAATACGTCGATCGCACAAGCCGCCTTTTTAGTGTGTTGACACGAACTGGGGCTTAATCACTCAGCAGCGTGATGAGGTTACGCAACACGGGCGTCGGACCATCTTGAGTGACGAAGCTAAACAGGCGCAGATTTACTATATCGAACCTCGCTACTAGGTCATCCGGCACTTCAGTGAAAGCGTCCCATTTTCTGATGGTCAAGTTGGCAGGGAGCCATTCTTAGGGCACGGTTTGCGAAATATCGGTCTCGAGTCCAACAATCTCAGTAGCTGGATCTGATTGCGATGAAATGTCCAGGAGCCAGATGCTTTGGCGTGTTAGCGACACGGCCTTTGGAATCATTCTGTTTGAAGATTTCATACCCTGTACCGGTGCCCACATCTGCAATCTTCAGTGAGCCCTGCTGCGGTGAGATCTTTGGGTGAATGTTGTAGCCAAAGACATCTTTCCAGAGGTAATGCTGAAGATTGAGCCTGTAATGACCTTGCAGTTGGTGACTTTGTCAATGAAGCGAGAGCGGAGAATGGCGTACCTGTTGAAACCGGCGAAGTCCCGTGAGACTCTCGGTAGGTGGGCAATCCAGGTAAAGAGATAGTACACCTATTCGATAAAAAAGAAAAAGAACTGATCCTGCCTGCGACTAATGACAAATACAAATCCAGCAGGCCAATAGGTTAGGCTCTTCTCGGACACAGTGACACTTGCTAGCTAGGACTCCCACGGTGTCATCTTATACACAATATCATGCTCGGTTAATTAGCTGTTTCTATGCTGCTTTTCATATGCAGAAGCAACGTCATCGATGACACTGTAGCCTTGTTGTCTCACTACCACCTTCCTATGAATATGCATCACATTTGAAGGATGCGAACTTTTATTCTGGCGATTCTCCTTACATATGCATGCTTTGCCTACTACCGCTGATGTAACAGCCGCCTGAAAATCCGGACGGCCAGTCTCAAATGTAATCGCCACACAACGGATAGCTGCAGCATTGCTACCTACATGGCTTTTGAACCGGTTAGGTTTCTGTGCTCGTTTGGAGCTCAGACAAACCTCACGCAGTCAGGCGACTGAAACAATAAGTAAGGCGCCCACAACAAGGGCCGTAGAGTTCTTTAGTTCAATAAGGCATAACATAACCGTTAACAGTGGGAAAAAGATAAGAAAATAACAAAAAAATAGAGAAAAATGATTACTGGATTAATAAATGAACGGGATATTCTCGGTCTTTGGGAACCTCCCCTCCCCCCCGACCCAAAGCAGAGGATTACCGCCGAGTCTCGACTTCCCGATCTGCCGGGACCCTTCGACTCCATGCTCCCTGCGTACGGAGCCGGCAAGATTGCAGCCACTAACGCAACCGATAGATTTGTCAAAGACAATAAACCGTCTTTCGACGTCGTCAACATGGTCCCTGGGCTCCTCTTCAGCACGGACGACAGAAGCCAAGACCCTTAAATGTATCATGAGTGAGTACCGATATGGAAGTTTAAGACGCATTTGCCGACATGTGAGACCACTTGTTGAATTTATAAGCTACCTAGGTAGAACCTTGTACATGTTTAGCAGTACTTCGTGGCCCCCAGCGCACAGCGCAAATGCCAGCCACCAGCTAATACCACGAAAGAACGTATGATTAGGATCTCTTCGTCAGAATCATATCCATCTCGCTTTGCCGGGTAAGCCAACCACCTGACACCTTCCACTCCTTGTCAGGGTTAGCTAGCGTAATCTGGAAGTTCCTATAAAGCTCCACGATGATTTTGGTGAGCTGCATCATGGCAAGATTCTTCCCGATGCAATTCCTAGCACCAGCTCCAAACTATCAAAGCGTCAGTAAAATTAGCTCTGCACGTTGATGAGAATAAATGAGCTTATTAAGATGAGGCTTACGGTGAACATGTTAGTCCTCATCCTCGCTACATTCTTTGGCTCACTGTCAATCCATCTCTCCGGTCGGAAGCTATGGGCGTCATCGCCGAAGATGCCCTTGTCCCGGTTGATGACCCAGCAGTTTACACCAATTATGGTGTCCTCAGGAATGTACTGTCCGTGGAGGGTGACACCGCCTTTCGGGGTGCGGCGTTCGAGAATGAGTCCAGTGCTGGGGTGAATGCGAAGCGCTTCGTTCGTGACCGCAAGCCTGCGATACAATGTATCTGTCAGCTTTGAACAACGATCTTAATGCGGATAATGGAAAGGAGAAGACAGTAGGTGGCTGAGAAACGGGACGTGTTCTCAACATTTGCTTACACGTAGCGTAACGATGTAATCTCAGAATATTTCGCCGGATTAGAGAGGGATCCTTGCTCAATAGCGTCTGATATCTCTTTGTAGAGCTTCTCTTGTATTGATAAGTCCTTGGCAAGGTAGTAAACTACGGCTCGCAGCGTAATCGCGACAACGTCGTGAGCAGTAACGCTACCAGATGATGTCAGTTCAAACAACCTTAGTATCTTGGGCAATTTGCCTTTATCAGCAGTATGGCCACCTACACATTGATATATGCCGCTGCAATGACGTCTCTCAATGTAAACTTCTCCGGAACCGATTTGTGCAGATCTAAGAACAGACTTAACATGTCGGTGGTTTCGATTGGGTTCTTCTGGCGATCTAGAACAAGCTTGAGAGCAAACTGCCATAGATTTAGAGGGCTGTTGGCATTATGTGTGAAGCGAGAGGGGTTAGGGTGGTGTTTCATCACCTACGTTGAATAGAGGGTTTTCTTTCCTCGCTCCGGTCAGGAGAGCCTTCGTTTTGGCCCAGGTTCGTTCGATTGGGGTGATTTGACCCCACTGAGAACTGTTAGTGAGCCGAAGTGATGAAGAACGATTTTGGTCTTACCACTGCGAAGTACATCATCTGGTCATGGTCCAAGTGACAGATGCCATCAACATCTGAGCCAGAGTCGAGAAACCCCAACTTCTGTGAAAAGTTGACTGCACCGAGCGAGTCAAACGCGTAATATTGAAGCCATGATGCAAGGTCTACTGGCGCTGATCTCTCCTGGCCGATGAGATCGGTCATTTTTGAAATGAACAGCTTGGTGCAGTCGTCAAGATGAAACTCAAGTCCGGACACAGTTGTCGTCGTGTACAGCGTTCCCATGGTACGCTTGAGCGCTGCGCTGTTTAGATTCACTAGTTAGAAATGACAGCTTATAAGGATTATTGCCAAAGATTCCTGCCAAAGCGTGGAAGCAGCGACTTCAAGAGACATACTGATATTCCGCATCTTGAGTTGAGAAGACATTATGTAGGTCGGACCCTTCGAATCTCGGTTGTAAGATTCCATAAATGTCAGACTAGTCATTGATGAGTGTCACTGCTGTCACGATATTGCGTAGAGAGTGATAGATACCTTGGTAAACCCATTCCTGGCCCGATGAATGACCTGAATTGATTCTGGACTCGAGGCAGAGACGTGATTGGGTCCAATCCTCACCAATGGACCGTGCTTCTCATGCAATTCAGTGTTTATGAAGGGCATCTTCTCCTGTCGGACTATGTGCCACTTCCAGAGGCTGGTGATACTGGCCAAAAATGGCCCTGGTACCTTGTTGAGACCATGGTAATAGCGTGTTCTCACTAGGTAAACGAAGAGCAGAACCAATATGGTACTGATTGAATCTACAATGGGAGAACGAGAGGAAGAAGGTAAGTATTGTTCGACCAATTCAGTCATTGCAGCAATTGGTCCCCACTCAGTAACTTCGAAATGATGTGTGTTAAAGTAGGAACCTAAAAAGACAATTGAACGTTTGAATGGCCGAACAACTTCGTGTTAACCGTGTGAATCTTCTCATGCCACTTATTCATTACAGCAAAAACTCTCCTTCTACTGCTCCCACCTACGCAAACACATAACCAATCACCTACTTCGCATGTTGAGCCATCTTCTATCGATAAGCGTCAACAAGGCCGCCCGTCCACCGCTCTCTCAACCAGGGTAAAAAGCGGACGACCGTTTGCAGTTAGTATGTCTGCACTTCATGTAGGTATCATCTAGAATCATGCAACCGGTGCAGGTCGCCAAGGGAGGTAGAACAACGAGGACATCTAGATGCTGGCTGAGTGACCACGCCGCATTTGTGTTGCAGTCTGATAAGCAAAATAGAGGCGTGCAAATCCTGATGCTACCTTCTAAAAGAGACTCGATACGTACGGTCGTGTATAGTAGCAGTCCTAGGTCAATCTAAGTAGTCCTATCGGCCAAACTATCGGCATATGCTGCAACTCGAGTGGTATTGGATGCCCAGGAATGATGTTCTCTTTGAACGGCGTTTCGGCACTGATGTGGGATGAGGTCCACAGTGCCCCTACTGATGATGCAAAGTGCAAATCTAGTGGGTAAATATTATTTCCGCTACTTTCGTTATCTACAAAATAACACTAAAAATAGAAGTATTCTTGAATGTCATGGGGTTTATTCCACATCGGTACCAAAACGCCGTTTAAAGGGATAATTAGCGGGTGCTTATTTGAAGGATTCACAATGGTCACTCCCCGCATGCGGCTGCAGCCGGAGCCGAGAAGGAGTCACTTGCATCGTATCTTCTCCGAAATAACCTGCGCACGTTGTGCGCGAGGTGCCTAACTTCAGGGAGTGGATTGAATGAGATGGAAGTGATAGATAACCCAGCCTATTCGGCTCGATGTCTGTTTGCCCAGCCTGCTTACCTTAGCTAGGGGTGGTTAGTATACAAGTAGACGATGAAGTGTCCATTTTGAGATAAAGAAGTTCGGAAACCGAGAAATGTGCGCGTGCTTCGTCTAACATAGCACATGAGTTGTTGTTCGATGTTTGCAGCACGACATCAGCTTACTGCCTCGCGTGACTGCTGCCTTTCGATCCTTTGATACTACCAACTTTCGATATCTCAAGCATGTACGTGATCGAGAGTTGAATCCTCTTTCAAAGCTGCAGATATACTTTTCAAATATACCGAAGCAAGATTAGCAAGATTAGCCAGCGCGAGTTGAATCCGCCACAAGTGATATGCTCATTTCATATATCACGTCATGTAATACAACGTTTCATGTGTACCAAAATTTTCGCTATATGCTTGTGGAATAGGTGTTAGCTGATCGGCGGTATTACTTCTTCATAAGTAATTCATTTGGTGGTCCTCTTAGCATAAGGAGCTTAAAACACGTCTTTAGTTGTCTAAAATTTTATTTCTAACCCATTGGAGCATATTGATATGCACCCATGGTTGACGGCGCGATAACTTCCTGCGTAGGCTCACAATCTAGGCGTTTAAATATAGAACTTGTGAAGCTATTTCAAGAGTGACCTAAAACTGAAGTAGAAATATTATGAGCTGTCTGATAAACAGGGACTGTCTGTCTTAGGATTCACAATGGTTCACCCAGTTGCCTATCACATACCATTCCTTCTCCGGGTAGACCAGGCTAGCTTTAAAATGGGGGTAGAACTCCGAAACGAACTTGCAGAGCTGCATCATTGCAATATTCTTCCCAATGCACATACACGGGCCTGCGCCGAACTGCTTGCTGTTAGCCAGAAACCCATCAGTGTTAGTAATTGTATACCAACCGAAAACAAGTTTCTCCTCATTTCGATTATGTAATCTTCAGAGCCGTCAAGCCATCGTTCTCGTCTGAAGATGTCTACATCTACCCCGAAAACCTTAGTATTACGATGAATTACCCACGAGTTGATACCTACGATAGTTCCGCCGGGAATGCTAAAGCCATCAATAACTGCACCCGCCGAAAGAGTGACGCGTTCATTAATAAGGCCTAAGTTTCCATGTCTACGTAGAGATTCGTGGATAACTGCGTCACTAAGATCAGTAGGCATTAGTGCCCCGAGACAAACTTAGGTCCGTTATTTGGTAAGAAGACTACTTAATCATCAAGCCTCAATATATACAGGTATGGGAGCTTTATTAGCTCTGTAAAGGGAACCACACCGGGATGTGAGTTTTGTGTTTGCAGCATGGCAAGCTCCGCTCGGAGCTTTTCTTCAAGCCGAGGGGTTCGAGCGACATATTGCAGGACCGATCTAAGCGTTACGGCGAGGACATAATGACCAGCCATGCTACACAGGTAAAAAAATCTGTCTGGGGTCAATGTCTCCTTGGGAATACTTGCAAGTTGATGTAAAGTGCTGCTATAGTTTCTCTTATAGAAAGCATTTCCGGTTGAGTCGCTTGGAGTTGAATGAAATTGTTGAGCATGTCCGGTGTCGTCGTAGGGTTTTCCAGCCGCTCGTTGACAATATACGAGGCAAACTAAATGATCATAAGATTTGATCTTGAGGAATTCTTCGAAAGTGGGGAATCTAACTTGTAGGATAGGATTAATCTTCTCACGCTTGTTTTGTAGTTTCGATGATCCGTCTTACGAGTTGAAGCACGGGTGCCTGGACGTACTGGCTCTGGCTCTGGGATTAGGAATACGAATGTGGATCAAAATATGTAGTAGAAGACACTCACCAGTCCGGTCTTAATCAATACTCGATCAGAGCTTGCGATCATTCCTTTGATATCTTGACACTATCTAAGAAGCCGAACTTTTCGAAGTGTTAAGTTCACCCACGCAATCGAACCCATAGTGACATATCCAGATGAGTAGACCTGTTCTCAGAGATCAAAGTCCAGATCTTCTTTGTGAACAGGTTCACACAATCATTGATCTTCAGCTCTAGGATAAGCACAGCTGCTTTGGTGTACAAGCCTCCAATCGATTTCTTCAGCGCAAAGTGATAGTTGACATCTTGTACCGAGAACAGACTTAATATTGGCGCTCCCTCAAACTTAGCCGAGGTTGGTTTATAGAAATCAGACTATGCAACATTATAAGTCGCCTACCCATATCAATGGATGCCGCAACGAGAAGTAAAAATATGTTTACTTTCGGATAAGCTTGTCTTGATCCATCGGTCATCTGGAGCGCCTCTAGACTAGAGAATGAAACGTGATTTGGGCCAATGCGAACAACAACATATTTCCGATGTACCGCAATGTTCCTACGGGACATTTCATTTCTGTAGACAGTCAAAACCTTCCAGAGGTTACAGACGCTTACAGAGAAAGGAACTTGGATTAGGGTTCAACCCACCATGATAACGGGTATACAACGGTTGTAGAATCAATGCAAGAGCACATATGGCAATAAGCCTCACAGCTTCATCCATTATGTCATAGTGTAGGGATCCTGGGGTTCGGGCAACAGCGTCGTACATGTTTAACGTTGAGAAAAGTTTAAAGCATGCCGCGCTGTTGCTCGATTGAAAACACTTTGATCTACCAATGTCGTCCTCTTGCTCTGTCTTGACGGCGGATGAAACCTAGCGGAGGGGTAATGGTAGTCAAAATTAGATATGTTCCTTTTGGCACCTTCACGTCCCAAATGCCGTACCACTACCTAGGTAAGCTAAGCCTCGATGTTACATTGATGTGGCACTATTAGCAAATAGAAAGTCTCCTATTAAGTTTCAATCTGCCGGTTCGGGTGGGTTATGGTCAGTAGGATTGACGTGCATTAAAGAGTCCTAGATTACTCCCCATTTGTGCGCCATGGAGCTTTTGTCAGATCAGTCGGACGCATCATATCATTTAGAGTAGTATTCACGTTGCATCGGCTCATCAGAAGCTCAGTCCACTAGTCAAGGGCCTTTTTGGTCTAGAATCTCGGGTGAAGTACAGCGCTTCTGTCACAAGAAGCTGCATTGAGCCATACCGGGGCAACGAATGGCACGCTGAAGCTGTCAGCAACATTCGTCAGACTTGGTTCTCCACTCGATGTTGCAGAAATTTTCTTAACTTATAATTACCTTTTCACGAAGAATCACTACGTCTGTTGTAGTCCCTGCACTAAATCTGCTGTATCCATCTGTTTCCAGTTGGAGTCAGCTATGCTACCGTGCGAATTACTTCACGCCTTAAATTGTACTGCAGCCTACCAACCTAAGGTTAGCAGCACATAACACTCTCCTAGAAAAGAGAAATACATGTATACTTGCACCCACTACGTACCACCTATCTACAAATGCACCCAGGTCCTATCTGCGCCACCTGCAACACAAACACCTTATCCACTTCGACAACATAACGCCTACTCCAATGAATCAATCAACACTATCGTAGCGCAGCTATCTATTTTTAGTATGTACGCAACGATATAGCTGTGTAAGTGAGTCAAACCTACTATTTAGAGTATGGCGTACTGCTAGGTCAGTAGGCTACTATACGATTTGGGGTATCTAGTAACTTACAAGATAACACAGCTAACTCCAGTAGCCAGCAGTTAGAGTACAGCAGTTCTAGTGCAGAAACTACATCAGATATAGTGATTCTTTTATATGCAGGCTAGGTATTACCATTAAGGCCTACAGCTCGATAATCCTGTTCCTCATCCTACATTCGGCCCCCCTTCCTCTTCTCAAACCAGAAATCTGCATCAATAGGTGTGTGGCGGTGACCTAGAATAACCTAAATTGACACCTACCATGATTGGTGAGACTACGACCTCAGAGCATGCAATGCTACCATTCAAAGTATGTTTCGTCAAATGTCTATCAAAAGTTCGATGATCTGAGGCCCAAGAGGATGCTTCACCGCTTTTCTAAGTTGTGTTGGCCGGGTAAGATTGGACACTTTCGAGATGTCGCATGCGTGACAGCGGTAGATCTTCCAAGACTCAACACTGATAGTGCAGGTGTCTGAAGAATCTGTTCATTCAGGACTCTAGTAAATGTCCCCTGTTTAGTTAAGTCAGCGACGTATAGTGTGGGAAGTCTTGGGCTCTCATGACCTCTTCTACCCTCGAGTGACACGCTTCTTAGAGGATTCATTGTATGTATTCATTGCGGTACTCTGGCAGTGTTTAGGATTCTGTGTGTTACTTAACTATATTTCATAATTGAACCTTGTCGATTAAGCTGGTCTCATACAAATACCCTATCTCTGACTTGCGGCTTATTATTTCTTGCAGAACACTGCACTCACATCAACAAACTCAACAAATTCAAATCGAAATGAGAATTATCTTGACTGCCATACACACTGAATGAGGTAGCCACAAGAGTGGTACAGTACGCAAGCACGCACGGCAAACACAGTTAAACCATGGCAGTTGAAGTCTGCTACACTGAGCTTTCAGTCTGGCAGCAGAAGAACCCCACGTTTTCTTACACCGAAAACATCCACCATCGTTTGTGGTGCCAGCATGTTGGAAAAGCCCTTGGTACTCTCTTGTTCAACGCTGGTTATTCTTCAGACGTCCAATACCGAAGTTTGGAATTCTTCACGCAGCTTGTAGCTCCTAACCTGGGGGCTTTTCCAGCCGTCACCGGCGACTACACTCAATCGTGGCACAGCTTTATGACAGACGATGGCTGTCCTGTTGAGCTGAGCTGGGATTGGGGCACAAGTGACTTTCAGCCAACGATACGATACTCCATGGAACCGATTGGACTACACGCAGGCACCTCGTCCGATCCAGACAATTTGCTTACCGGGCCGGCATTTCAGGATCAGTTGATCCAACTACTGCCGGATATGAGACTAGAGTGGTTTAATCACTTCGGAAATTTCTTCAACGACCGAGGGGATGGAGACGGTGAATCTCTAGGAATAAAAGATCACAACTCTTCCATATTCTATGCATTCGATCTGTCCGAGGGCGAGACCACAGCCAAGGTGTACTTCTTCTTAAAATATCGAGCGATGTCACGCAAACAATCTAACCTAGAAGTACTTTCAGAAGCAATCAACAGCGCTCCCCACAGCACGGAAGGCAATTTGCATGCATTCTCCAAATTCTCCCAATTCTTAGGAGACGCGTCCAGTGTAGGTCTTGAAAATGAGATGGTGGCTATCGATCTCATCGACCCGCTAGAGTCTCGTTTCAAAATTTATTTCCGCAGTCGCGAGACGACTTTCGACTCTGTGATAAATATTATGACTCTTGGTGGTCGAACCCAAAGCCCAAAATTACAGCAAGGACTTGAGGATCTCCACTGTCTCTGGAATGCTCTCTTTGGAGTTTACCCATCTCGAAGCCACCCATTGAAGGAAGTAAGCCATCGTACGGCAGGCATACTATACAACGTCGAGTTCAGGCTCGGTGATGAGTTTCCGGTTGCTAAAATCTATCTTCCCGTTCGGCACTACTCACAAAATGATGGTGCAGTCATCAGGGCCTTGGATAAATACTTCCAGTCCCACCAGAGGGGCAGTTATATGACTGCGTATACAAGCGCCATGACTGAACTATTGTAAGATTTCACTGCAGTCCTCGACATGGGTAACCTACTAACACATGGCGCAGTGGATCTAAGTCGCTGGTAACTCAATCGGGTATCCAAACCTATGTCGGATGCACGATCCGTCCAAATGGAACGCTTAGGGTTGTTTCGTACTTTAAGCCACCTCTATCGGAACCTCTCGCTTCATTTGAGGAAATCTCATAATTGACATTTCGGAATACGATGACTGGCCTTTCAAACTTCAACAATCGTCACATATGCACTAGCTTTTAAATAATGCATAAGAATGAGATAAATTGCGTGCAATGTACACAATTGGACTGATGGTTGCCTGGTAAACATCCCTATACCCACGTACATTTTAACTACACATTGAACATATTGGGCTGAGTGTATGTGGTGATATTCGTTTCTTTAACCCTTTAAGGAGACGCTATTGCAAGTGGGCAATGTGTGAGCATGAACTCTGTGGTGGTTTTCATGCATGCTGCTGGATGTTGAGGGTTACAACACCCTATGGATGTGCGTAAATAAAAGATCAGCGTCTCGGCAGCCTCCTCTTTACGATAGATACAGCTACAAGCTACTCCAAAAAAAATAAAACTTGCCTAATTCCACTAGCGATAGGATGTCGAATGCAGCTACTGCATAGGTTTCATACCACTTTACGATGCTGCGGAGTAGTAGAGTACTCCTAGGTTCTAATAACAACTCCACCTTCGTCCTCCGGGACATAATATCAATATCACAATCTCTTGGTACAGTCCTGCATGAGTGAAATTGAAGCAAAACAGCGTATACATCTAATAAACCTGTGTTGCTCTTCTATTGCATTCTGCATGTTCGCTTACCCTGTGGCCTCTAGGTTCGATCCACTTAAGCAATGGCTAGCATTACCCGACGTCGCATTTGACCTGCAGCCAGGAGAGGTCTACATTGCTACGATGTTGTGTCATTCGGTCTGAGCAGCTACTTGAGTGTGGCAACGCTTGGAAGCTTGATATCATGGTTTCACTACTCTTTACAACTGCTTTCTCTGCATTGTGACACAAAGCAGATTTCTCAGAAGATGCATAATCCCCATAAAGAGCCCTATCTTAAACTTCATTCCCTACATCTCCTCGCTATAACATCTCATGTGTCTGTAGCCAAGCAAAGTCTCAAGTAGGGGTTTAGCTCGACTATTTATTTTGTGTATTATAAATAGTCGCCTATCCTGTTGAGTGTGGCTCAATGGGTCAGCGTCTGTCGAGCTTGGATCGTCCCTTCAGAAAGCATTCCCAGTTTCTTCGTAATCAGTCGGAGCTTGTAGCTCATGACAGCAATAACCTTTAATCTTTCCATATAAACACTACTTTATCTCAATCAAGCAATTATACATTCACCCTACGGACACGCCATGAACCATACAGAACTAGTTTTCAGCTTGTGGCAGCAGCTGGATGCTCTGGTCTCTGGAGAAGGCTCGCAGCCAATACTCCTCACAGGGCACACTTTGACCATACCAGATGTTGTATCTGTCGCGCGGTAGGTAACTTCGTCAAGGCAATGTATTTGGTGGAACACAGCAAATGCGCTGCGTTCGGGCGCAATTGTTGGATGTGTGAAAAAGCCCCCTCTCTTGGGCAGAAGGTCTCTCCAAGCTGCGTTGACTTCTTTAGACTGTGGTTGCCCGAACGTATCGTTCTGCTCGAAGATATAGGACACCGTTCTCACTATACCGGCCTTTAGTGTAATGGTCCCGCATAGAAAGATGATCAGGCTTACGGTGAAGCTCTTTCTGAACAGCCGTCTTTCCACACGAATCTGCTAGGTCCTGGCCAAGATAAAAAAACGTAATAGCAACTACTACTGATATGGCGCAGTAGATGAGATGTATCCTCACCCAGTTTTGAGGCCGCCATGTGGGGGCCTCAGAGCCGACGACATGTTTGTATCGGTGTCCTTTGGTCGGGAAAATCATGATAGTCGACAAGTGCAGAGAAGTCGTGTTTCTTTCAGATTGACCTCGTATGTATGGTATCGAACCTAAGCCATCGAAGGTGGCGCACAACAACTTTATCTCCGCGAAGGAGACGGGAGAAACTCAAAGCTAGGAGAGTCCGCGATATAAACCATGAGCTTGACCAGGCGGGATCTCCCAATATAATTCCCTTAGTAGCATGAGCCGCCGTAAGCAGATGCTCACACCGGAGGTTAGAGTTGCATGGACTGGTCCGCTGGTAGCCACAGGATCGGAGTGGTTACTCCTAAAGTGGATGTCTTCAAGTGTATGCATATGGCTTGATGCTGATATCGTATGTACTAATTGCCTGATGCCCGCTCCGTATAACCTAATCCCAGTATCATGCAAGTTCGCTTGGATGACCCTTATGGAGGGGGGATTTAGTGTGGACACCTTCATCCTTCAACAATTATGTCCAACGTCCAGCTTCACGGGGAAGGAGCTAACAAGTAAGGTTGCTATTAACGTTCACCAGAAATACACCACAATTCCATCGCGGCCGTAGACATGCAGCCCGGTACATGCAATGGTACAAGTAGTCGTCTCCCCCCCTTTTCCCAAAACAGCAGATACTACTTGGTCAGCTGGGGACCCCAATGATCTCATCTTTATTACTGTCCCCTCTCAATCTTCATCCTTTATCCTCATACTTCGACGGCCGGTCTTGACTTGACACCTCGTCAATGCTTCTAAGAAGGTGGCTTACACGAACAGGCAATAAGCTGGTCAGTCTTGGCGGAAACCTTCAGTACTCTTGAGTCCTCATATCACATTAACTTCTTAAAGTACAGAGAACAAATTATTGTCATTTATGGCCTGCGATAAACATGCCCCCGCAGACGAATATCAAGTATTCCACCAGTCCATGCTGCATCCAGCAGGGCCAGACCGCTGAAGAACCAATCAATCCCCAAGCGTTTAAGTAGGGCGTCGATAATGGCGGCGGAAATAGCAAAACTTAGATTCTATATCAAGCTTGCAAGCGCTACTAGAGAGGCAGGAGCTCAGATCAGTGTAAACCCTATTGCGTACGAAGCTTCGGCTTCTGGCTCCCCCTTTCCAGTCCGAATAGGAGGCTACATCAGGGGGACCACCGCTTCTGTGTTCCGCACTGCGCGTGTTCTTTCCCCAGATCAATAGTGTTTAGTACTGCTAAATAGCAGATGCTATCGTTTACAGTATTACACAGCTCTAATATTTTTTAAGCTTTACGGATCAGGCTAGTTAGCTTTTTTTAAAAGTTATTACTATTAATATATACATAGTCCTGAACATTTTATAAACTAGTTAAAAAAACAATCCTTTCAGATAAATAATAAGCGGTTTTATTGTTTTATAGGGTCGACTTGCTTTAAGCATCATTAGACCGTTTTTTAAAAAGTGTTCGCTTTAGTACCTTATAACAATTAACGAACAAAGATCAAAGCATTGTAGTTTTTTAGAGTTTGATACCGAAGAAGACGAGTTCCTCACGTATGAGGAGGCGAAGGGAAAGGTGTACATATTCGAATTATTTCGCGCGTTAAACTCTGATGAAGACATCGATGAAGACTTGGAATCATATCTTTGTGCGCTTGTACTAAAGGAGGACGATACGCCCAATACTATCTAACGTGTTGGTATTGCACAATGGTATCTACCGTTATCAGCGTTTGAAAAGGCCTCCATTTTCACTATCACTATTAAATAGCAGTGGTAATATACAGACTGGCTACTAATCAGAAGCCAGTTATAAATTAAGACATAATTTTGATGTATCAACTCCTTTAATGTCACGATCTAGCCCAGGCAGCCCTGCAGCCCTGTACCTGAATAGAAGATATAAGGTACTATGGCTGCACATTGCCCGTACTAGTTTCATTCTCTCTTCAAGTTTTAGTCTTGTACAATACCTACTATTAAGACGCGTAAGATGTAACTAGCGTTAAGAATTGTCCAGTTTATGGGATTTGCTCTCAAAGAAAGCTATTATAACATGGCATAAACTCGGCATATATTTAATATTTTATTATTTATGCTTCGAAAACAATTAACTGCTTTGTTTGATTTATAGGCAATGGTGGCTAACTCGATTCGAAGTTAGGACCTCAAAGCCGAATATACCCCTAGGTCAGTTGGTTGAGTGCCGTGTAAGCTATGAAAAAGTAGGTAGAGGGAATATTCTCAACAATTATGATATTGGGGAACTCCCACTTCCGCCATTCTTTCAGTACTTCATCGCCGTCGTTTGGGTTGTCCAGGGTACCGACAGGGAGCCCTAAAATCATCTCAGTGCCAAGAAACTCCATGGTTATAAGCTTCGTAGGTTAGGGCGGCTCTTAACGCGTTATGCGCGGGCCGTTAGGAGAACTATGGACTTTATAGTAGAGATAGTCTTTAGCTATTACGTTTATTTTATGATTTATACACAGCCTAAAGAATCCTGCGAGATTGGGGCTACCAAACTGCTTTGTAGGAGGAGGGCCATAGAAGTACATTATTATAATATTAGAAAGCCACAAAGCAATCTATGTTTAATCACTCGATCTTTATACATATTTCCATCTTTGACGTTAGGCCTCGTCTTAATTACTCCGTAATCATGGAAAGCGTCCGGCAAAGAGCGGTTTTGGCAAAGAAAATGACCAGACGAACGACGCTAATAAAGGAAATACTGGATCTGCTATCCCCTCGATACTGGATTTCCTGTCTTCAGGTGCTTGCCCACTGTCAGCAGATGTAGTACTGTATACCCTAGTGGCAGATTCCTTTACACCTGCGCCCCTGTCAGCGCAGCCACCCTTCAACACTTTTACCAACCATCAACATCTTCAAAAAAGAACCTTTCTACGGGCTGAAAAGTCAAGAAGTCAAGCGTAGACCTAACCTAAATACACTATCAACGATAAAAACAACAACAGGAATAAGTCATGTAGTTTCCATACAAATAAGGTAGCGGATTATTCGCACATTATTACACCTGGCTCCAGTTGATAGTCATCTGGGGACAGCAGATTTAGCACGTCTAGTAACAAATGCCGGGTTAGGTCCATATGTGGGTAGCTAGCTAGCTTTACGATTAGTTAACAACCGAGGGGGGTTTACAATAGGTCCTGAGCCGCCCATGTAAACAAGCCGATAGTTGATTACTGATCGCTCATCATTCCACAAACTGGAAGCATCCAAAGCACAAGAATCTTAGAAAGCATCAAAGGCTTAGTAATAACAGGACGCTATGGATTAGGAACTACTACGGCCCGCAGAGTATAAATTAACGCAGTTGCACCGCGAGTCAATATAATTTTCATTAGTAGGTAAGACACCGAACAATCACTCAATTATTTGCAATTCAAAATGTCATCTTCTAAGATCTTTATTACAGGCGCAACCGGATTTATTGGTTCGCATGTCGTGGACGTTGCTCTCAAAGCTGGTCATCATGTGCGTTTGAGTATTCGCAAGACAGAGCAACAGCAGGGCTTAGAGAAGGTTTTTGCGCCGTATCTTGCCCAGGTCGAGTTTGTTGTTGTGCCCGACATCACGAATACCGCCCGTCTTCGAGAGGCCCTGGTTGGAATTGACCATGTGTGGCACATTGCATCGCCTTTGCCCGGCGCAGGTCCCGATGTAAGGTCGGACTACGTCGAGCCCGCTGTGCGAGGGACTATTGCAATGCTGGAGGCAGCACACACTCATAAGACTATCAAGAAGGTGGTTGTCATGTCATCGATATTGTCTCTGGCTCCACAAGGCGTTTCACACGGACAAGGGTTGTTGGTAACTAGTACGTATTGTCACCAACATTTCCAAGGGATTTAGCTAAAGAACACTTTGAATTAGGCAACACAGGAAAGGTGTTTTCTGTCGATCTTGACAAGACCTTCCCGGATGGATTCCCAGGACGCTTCGAAAAGTACCACGCATCCAAGATCCTGGCCCATCAAGCTTATAGGGATTGGATCCAGCAGCACCAGCCTAGATTCGTTACCGTATCCCTTCATCCGACCTACGTGATCGGCCCAGATCTTATCCAAGAAAAGGGTGAGGAAATCCGAGGCGTGAACTCGCTGTTCTGGAGCACCCTACACTCCGAAAAGCCTAGTATACCAGCAACATTCGTTGATGTACGCGATGTGGCAGTTGCTTTCATTCGGGCTATGGATGGGAATATACGGACCAGGTCCGAGTACATTCTCTCGAGCCACCCCTTCACTTGGCAGAACGTCGTCGACTTTGTCAAGGCTCGATATCCTGCCCTAGGGTTGAAGCTCACGCCACCATTCAACATTTGGCTGGCTGTGGATAATAAACCTGCTGAGCTTGACTTGGATATGAGATGGCGATCAATGGAGACTTTAGTCAGCTCTGTTATAGATCAACAACTTGCGCTTCGAGGTTAGGATCAAGTGTATGTAAGCTAGGGTAAAATAGATGGTGAGATTGGCAGCCTGCGTCTTCTACTTTGCCAAGTAACAATGACTACGTTACGAGACCGAGTTGTATCTGTTGACACTTCCTATGGCTACTATCTTCTTTCGTTTTTCTAGAGATTATTGTTAACCCAATTCAGGTGTGATACTCCAGGTTTTATGTCCATAGAAACCAACTTTCAAAAGCAACCACAACACATTGTCTGCTCTGTTTGCTTCATGGGCTGCTCAATCTTCTATACAGCAGATCCAGTGTTTCTTATTATATATACGGACGAAGCGAGGGATGAGGATGTGATGGAAAGAGAGGACATGGAAACTGAAGACGTAGTTAAGGTCAGAAGGGCTTAACATCCAATAAAAACACTAAAGACTACGAACAAAACAGCGTTTTCGTGGTGAAAATAGCTTCAGAAGTTGCGTGGGTAGCTCTTTTTAGGGTGGCCCGCGATTTGGGGGGGGGGGGGGTTGTTGTTGTTGTTGTTGTTGTTGTTTTATTTAACGCCGGGGGACGCCGCGTAGTAGTCGGTCCTAGAGCCTTCTAAAAAGCATAAAGGCGTGCTAAGCTAGAACTTTATATTAATATATATAGTATATTAATTATTTATTTAATGACTTAAGTTTATAAACGTGTAGTTAAAAAGCTTTTTTGTTATATATTTTTTTCGCTAGTTAAAAGTAGTTATTAACTTTATTTAATATAAAAATGTAAGTTTTTAACAGTATTATTTGTTATTGCTTATAAAGTAAACTAAAGTTTTATATTAAAGCTAGTTTAAAAAAGTTTTTTATATAAGTACGTTAATAAAAAAAAAAGCAGTAAAAAATAGTGTTTATTAAATTATAGTACGCTTTATTTTATTAGTTATTTTTTATTACTTTTTTATTTTTTTTTATAGCTGTTTAGTTATATAGCTTTTTAAATAATTAATTAAAAAAAATCTTTTAAATATTTTATGTTTATAAGCGCTTTTAAAGCTTATTATATAATATTTATAATATTTAGTTTAGAGTTTTTTACTGCTTATAAATATTATTATAAAACTTTATAACTTTAATAAAAGCTTAAAAGTAAGCTAGGTTTAATATAATTATTTTTAAGTAATTTATTTAGTTAGTACTGTTTAAAACGAAGCTTTTTATGTTTAATTATTTTTAAAAAAAAGCTTTTTTATAATAAACTAAATATTTAAAGTTTTTAACACGTTTATAAAAATAATCTAGATTTATATTTATATAATTAAACTTTTTATAATATTAAATAAAATTTTTATGTTTTATATAAACTATTAAAAAATAATAAAGTTTTTTTTAAATAAGTTGTTTTAGTTTAATTAAATATTATAGTTTATAGTTTAGTTTAAAAGTTTTATATTAAGTAAAAAAAAATTTATTTACTTTTTTTTATTATATTTTTAAAATAGTTTTTATTATTTTTTATTTTTATAAACAAATATTATATATTGTTTTAATATAGTTAACGTTTATTACTTATATTTATAAGCTTTTTTTAGTTATTATATCTGTTTTTTTATTATTTTTTATATTATAATATTTAAAGTATTATTTAATATAAATATTATATATATTTATAGTTTTTTAAAAGTTTAAATATATTTATTATAATAAAGCTAGAATATTTATATGTAAGTATTAAATTATTTTTATATTATTAATATAAACTTAGATTTTTTACTATTATAATTTTAATAGTTTTTTAATTATATATTAAAGTTTTTTTTAAGCTTTTATAGTTTTTATATTAAAGTTTAATAATAAAAAGTCTAGTTTTTTTATTTATTTTTTTATATATTTGTTTTTTAAATAAACTATATAGTTATAGTTTATATTTTTTTTATTTTATAACTTGTTTAAAAAGATTATTACGTTAATATTTAATTATTATATATATTATTTATAAAAAGTGTTTATTATTATTTTTTTTAATATTTTTTTTATTAAGTTAGTTTATAACTTTAAAATATATTATAATATAATTAGTTTAAACTTTTAAATTAATAATAATATTTATATTATAATTTAAACTTATATTTTTAGTTTTTTTAATTTGTTTACGTACTGTTCGCAAGCTATTTTTTTATATACGATTTAACTAGCTAATAAATAAACGTTATTTATAAATTAAAGCTTATATATAAAATATTATAAAGCTTTATTTAATATAGCTTATACTATTAAAAGTTTAAAGTTTTAAAATACTATTTTAATAAAAGTTGTTTTTTATATTAATAATATTACTTTTATTACGAAAATAATTATTTATTATATTCTTTTAATATAATATTTTATTTTAACGTTTATAATAGCTTTTTTAAATTATAACTTATTTTATATTAGTTTGTTTTAATTTCTATATTAAATCTTATTTTTATATATTATTATAAAAATTATATATATAATTATAGTTTTATATAAACTTTTAACTAATAAGCTATATTTTATATTAATAAGCTTTTAAATATGCTTTATTAATTTTAACGTTTTATTAGCTTATTTTTTTATATGCTTTTTAAACTTTAGTTTTTAATTAAATTAAACTTTAAGCTAATATATTATTAAAGTTTTATTTGTTTGTTTTTTTATATTTATTAATTAAATTATTAAGTTGTTATTTATTATTATTAATAAGTTATAATTATTTTAATACTATATTAAATAAAATAGTTTTAGCTTTTTAAGTATAAAAAAAACTTTATTTTTTTTGTTTTATTTAATAATCTTTTATATATTTTGTGCTAATATTTTAATGTTTATATTTATTATTTAGAATTTTTAATAAATTATTATATTATTTATATATTTTTATTTAATAGCTTTATTAAGTATAGTATATATAGTACTAATAAAAATAATAAGCTTTATAACGTTTTATACTTAATTTTATTAAAATTTATAATTATTTTTTTTAGCTTTATTTATACTTAATAGTTTAATAAAAAGCTTTTTATAAAATAAAACAGTTTAAATAGCTAGTTTTATTTTTTTATTCGTTTAAAAAGCTTTTATTTAAAAAGCGTGTTAAAAGCTCTTTATATATTTAGTATAATTATTAAAATTTTATTTTTAGTTTATAAAACATACTTTGTTTTATATATAAACAAAATTATTAAGTTTATTATTAATTGTTTAAAAAATGCTTTTTTATATTATAAGCTTAATATTTATTTTATTAAGCATGTTTATACTATTTTTATTATTATTAATTATTTTAAGTTTTTATTTAAACACGATAATAGTATAATCGGTTTTTATAACTATAAAAAAGTACGATTTTTATTTTTTATTTTTAAGATTATTACTATTTTATTAACATGTTATAGTTTAAAAAAATAATTTAATTATAAGCTTATATTAAAAAATACGTGTATAAAATTATATATTTAATTTTAATACTATTATATTAAAGTTATTATAACTTAATTAACTTTAAAAGCTATATTTATAATCTTTATTATATATTTTTAAACTTTTTTTATAAAAGTTTTTTTTACTTATAATAAAGTCTGCTTTTTTAAGTTTTATTTTTTTAGCAGATTATATTTAAAGTTATCCGTTTTTAAAAAACATTTTAAAATTATTTTTTATAATGCTTTTATTTTATTAAAGTTATTTTTTATAAGTTTTTTACTTATTTAAAACGGTAAAAACTTAAACTGTAAATTTAATTTATACTATTTAATTATTTTATAAAGTTTTATATTAATAACTATATTATTAATTATTTTACGTTAATATTTTTATTTAGTTTTTTAAACCGTTAAAAAAAACTTCTAGTATTTTTATATATAATAATCGTTATTTTAATCTTATTCACGTTTTATAATTTTATATACTATATATATAGCTTTATACTTATTATTTTATTAAAACGCGAAATAGTTTTTATTAATAGTTTTTATGCTAGTTTTTTTAATTATTACTATAAAGATTTTTTTAAACTTAAACGTATAGTTATTAACTTTTTTAATTATTTTAACTTTAAAAAAGTTTAATATTATAATTATATTATATTTAATTAATTTTTAAAATATTAATAAGTTATTAAACTATATAATAATGCGAACTTTATTTAGCAGTTTAGTTTTTTATTTTAAAATTATTATTAATAGTATATAATAATTTAAGTTAAATTTAAACTAATTTAATAAAGTTATTTTTATAAAAAAAATATTAAAAAAAACTATATTAATTATATAATTTACTTAATATATAGCTAGTTTAAAAATATTTATAAAAGCTATATTATTGCTTATTAACTATTATATTAATTTTACTTTTTAATTTTTGCTTTTTACGCTAAGTTTAAAAACTAGGTTTTTTACGTTTTAGTTTTTTTTAATAAAACATTTATTAAATAGTATAAAATTAATTATATAGTTTATTATTTTGCTTATTTATAGTTTTTTATATATATTAAGTATGTTATATTTGTTAATATTTATTTATAATATGTTTTTAAAATAAACTAATCGTTATTATTAAACTTTTAAGTTTTTATTTTTTTTAGTATACGTTAATATTTTAAGCTGTTTTTTTAAAATGTTCTAGTTATTTATTAAAATATATACGTTATATTCTATATAGTTTTATTATTTTATACTTTTTTTTATTTAGAATTTTTATATATATATTATATTTACTTTATTTATTTAATAAAAGTTTAATAGCGTGTTATATAGTTTTAACGATTTGCGCGGGTTAGTTTATACTACTTTTAAATTTTTAGCTTTTATTTTTTTAACTTGCTCGCAATACTACTTATTATTTTTTCCTATTATTAAATATTAATTATTTATTAACAGAAATATCTTAAAGTAGTTTTATTCAGCTTTTTTATGTTATTATTTTTTATTAGTTTTATGTTTTAATTTTTTGTTTTTTTAGTTTAAACTAAACTGCTAGTATTTCTTTTAGCTTTATTTTTATAAACTTAGTAATTTTTAACTTTTTAGCTGCTAAAGTTTTTAAAGTATTTATTAATATTTAAATTATGTTTATTGTTTTTTTAAACATTTTAATATTATTTACCTTTTTTTTTAACGTTTTAATTTTTAGTTCCGACTTTTTTCCAGTTTTTATTTTTAATATAATATTAGCGTTTTTTAATTATAGTACTATATTAGCATTATTTTAATATAAAATTATTATAAGCTGTTATATTATAATAATCGTGCAGCTTTAAAAAATTTTGCAGTTTTTGCTTTTATTTATAGCGCTTAATATAATATTTAGCTTTAAGCTACTAAGTGTTTTTTTTTAAGTTTACTATTTTAATGTTTTAGTTTTTTAAGCTGCTTTTTTTATAATAATCTTGTTAAAAATAATATTATTAAAAAAGTTATTATTTTTTTGCTATAAAGTATTTTATTACTATACTGTTTTTAATAAAATATTAATTTTTAAGCTATATAAGCTTGTTCTTGCTTTTTTTTTTCGTGTTTTTTTAGAACGTGTTTTTTACTATAATATTTTCTACAGTATATTTTTTAGCTTTTATTTTATAAATAGCTTAAAATTGTTTTTTTATAAGCTTAACTAACTATTCTGCTTAGCGTTATAATATAGCTAAATAGTTTTTATAACCTGCTTAAAAAGGTTTTTAATAGTTTATATATTTTTTAAACTAAACGTAAAGATTTAGTTTATAAAAGTTAAACTTATTATTATAATAATAATATTTATAGACTTTTTTGTACTTTTTTAAATTATAGTAGTTTTAATATTTTAAGTTATAAAGTTAGAACATTTTTTTTTTTCGTAATTAGCTTAAAAATATCGCTAGAATTAAATAGCTAAAAAAGCTGTACTAGCTTTTTAAAAAAAAAAAATTTAAAAGTACACGCTTTTTTCGATTAAAAGCTTATATTTTAACTGTTTATACTTTATTAAGTATATTTTAGTTTATACGATAATTTTATTTATTATTATATTTTTTTAAACGTTTTATTTACTATTATTTAGCTAGTTTAAAAAAATAAATAGTATTTTTAGTAGTATATAATTATATTATTTTTTAAAAATCTTTACTTTTTTAGTTTTAATCGTTTTAATTAAGCGTTTTTTATTTTTAAGCTTTAGTATTTAGTTTTTTTTTATAAAAGTTATTAACTAAATTAACTATTTTATGTTTATGTAGTAATATTTTAACACGTTTACTATATATAAACTTAAGTTTATAAAAGCTGTAATTATTGTTTATTTAGCTATATATATATTAGCTGCTTTTTATTCTACTATTAAACGCTATTTAGTTTTAAGCTGAACTAAAAGTTAGCAATTTTTTTTTGCTACTAGCGCTAACTAAGTAAATCTTATTTAAAATAAAGCTTTTATAATGCTAACTTTACTATTAAAGTTAAATTAATGTTTTTTATTAGCTATTTTAGCTTAAAAAACTTGCTTTAAAAAAGCCGGTTCTTTTTTTAAAGCATTTAAAGTTATTATTATTAGCTATAAGCTTTTAAACCGAATAAATATATAAAAAGTATTTTCTGTATTAATAAATTCTTTAATTTTAATGTAATTAAAAAAAGTCTATATAAAAGCTTTCGCGTGTTTATAGTAGATTTGTTTATAGTTTTTTTTATAGAATAAATCAAGTGTTTTAATAAAGTTTTAAAAAACTTTTTATTTAACGTTGTTTTGCTTATTTTGTTTTTTAAACAAAGCTAAAATTATGTTTAAATAGCGTTTTTTTCGTTAAGATCGAATATAAAAAACTGCACGTTAGTAGTTTTCGTTTTTTTTACACGCTATAAATTAAAAAGAGTTAAGGGCTTAAGTAGCCTTGTATACTAAGCTATTTTGTTAGTATCTTATATAAAACTTTAAAATATAGTTAATATCGCTATTTTTATTAAAATTATTATTTAAAAATAAGTCTTATAAGATTTTAACGTAATGTTTTAAGTAAAAATTAGTTAATTTGCTAAAAGTTAGCAAAATAGGTGTATTACCGGCAGAAGCACTAACAGCACTAAACGCACGGACATTAAATACAAGGAAAGGTGGGGGGGGGGGGGGGGGGGGGGGGTGGTGCGGCGAAGCCGCGCCCACGCTAGACGTAAGTACTGTCTGGTTTATCCTACAGTAAGGTTAAAAAAAAACAAGAATTTTGAAATCATAGCTAAACTGAACTATTTCGGCTTTAAGTAATTCGCAGTATTTATATGTAAATAAATCCACAATAATTATTTTTTAAATACTTAAAGATAAAAATTATCCTAAACTTTTAATTGGAAAATTTTTTAGAAAATCTTTTTCGTGGTTTTTGCTGAAAACTAAATTTTTTCGACCTAGGAACTTTTAATTTTCTTGTTTTCCTATAGAAAACCAGAACTTTTAACGTATATAGCTGAACCACAAAAATCCAGAAAAACAAATGTTTGTCGCGCTATATTAAGATTGCATTTAATTAATATCTCCGGATTTTGTATACTACTGCGGCTTATATATTTGTTGAGTTATTCAAAACTGGCGTAGTTAAGTTTGGCTGTAATTTCAAAAATTCTCGTTTTTTCTTGACACCGACTGTTGATAGGAGTGTCGCATATTGTCGGAGGCCATAGCAGGCCCTATAATAAGTCAGCCCGCGGATGCAGGTACTAAGGTGTCCAATTTCTGGCTGCTCTGATTCGTTAGCGTACCGATGCAGTTAATGGCTTTCTGATGCAGGCTGCTGTTGGAGATTGTCCAATTTCTGGCCGTTATCATGGTCTCTCGCAACTTGGCGGCTAATCCTTTCTTTCTAATCATAAACAGACCAGTGTCATTTGCAAACCTGCACTCCAGTGCACCCTTGTCCTGCGTGCCTTAGCAATTAAGAGCTTAGTTGCTACTAACGCCAAGCGGCGGGACAGCGAGATGATGCTGGTAAATGTATGCTTTAAGGCGGATTTTGCGGTAGCTATCTTTACAAGCCTCATTGCAAGCCTCTCACCGTGCCAAGGCCAGCTTTGAGTCCAAAATCCGACCAATTATCAACTTCGCTGATGCACTTATTCACCAATACTTACCACATTCATACTGCTAGGACACGAGGAACAGCTTACACCCAAACACCAAGCTGTTAAATAAGCTAACCCCCCTGGTCACGATCCATCCTCTTACGGGCCACTTTTAATACTAACTAGCTATAACGTATAAATATAGATTATATAGTAAATATTATATTATAGGTTTATTTTTTTTGTTGTTTATAAACTTTAATAAAGTTTTTTATTTTTATATTATTTTTTAAGCTGTTTTATTCAGCTTAATATTTATTCTAGGTATATTATAGTTAAAATTTTTATTTTTATAAACTATATAACTTTTTAACTTTTGTTTTGTTTTTTAAACGTTTATTATTTAAACGAACTTATAACTAAAAATGATTTTAACTGTTTTATATATATTATTCGCTTTATATACGATTTTAACGTGTAAATAAATATTAACAGCTTTTAATTTAATAATTTTTTTAAAAGCTATATTAAGCGTTTTTATAGCTTTTTTATTCTATAAACGTTATAAAATTAAATTAAAAAATATACGCTTTTAAATTAGCTTTTAATTACTTTAAAAAATTATTTAACTTTTTACTAGCGTTTTAATAGTTAAAAAAAATACTAGCTATAAAAAATCTAGTATTTTTAGTTATTTAAAAAAAAATGCATAAACTAGTATTTAAGCTATATTTTTATTTTTTAAAATTATAAATCTAAATAATAACAGTTTTAAACAGTTTTATAAATAGATCTTAAAAGTTTTTTAAGCTTTAATTATAATTTCTAAAATTAAAACTTTTATTTAAGCTTTATATAAAACATTTATTATCTTTTTTTTTAAAAGCTTTAGTTTTAAAACTATATTTAAACAGTTATAAAAATAATACTAAAGCGTTTTTTTTAATAACTTAAATATTCTTACGTTTAAAACTTATATTATATAAAAATAATAAGGTTTATAAAAAACTAGTAATCTAAAGAAAAGAACACCCGCAGTGCAGAACACAGTAGCAGTAATATCCCCAGTTACTGCCTTTTTATTCGGATTAAAGAGAGGGAGCTAGAAGTTAAAAACTTTACTTAAGTATGTGGACTTAGCGAATCTAGCAGTAGCGTATTAAGCAATGCATTAATCAATACGAACGTATTTAAAAGAGACACACTTGGATTAACCTGGGGCCTATATAGAGAATAATTTACAACTTAACGAAAAACTTAAATTCTGTACTAAAGTATATATAGCTTAAAAATCTGCTTATATGTAAAAAGAACGTAAAAAACGAAAAAATACATAAATAATTAACTTAACCCCTAAACGCTAATTACGTGATTAAACTTCTCTATCCTAAATTACTAGTTATATTTTATTTATTAAATAAAGCTAAAAAAACTTATTATTTATATATAAATTATAACTATTATATATTAAAACTATTTATTTATTATTATAAAAAGCTTAAACATAAAATAAAAAAATTACTAGTTTATTTATTAAATAACGTTTAAAACTATTATAAGTTATATATATTGTTTTTTTAATATAAAAACTATTATGTTTAAACCTTACTGCTTTTAAAAATAACTAGTAATAAAAAAGCTACTTTAAAACTGTTTATATATTTAAAAACTATAATTTATTTATTTTTTTAACGTTTTTTTTTAAAGTAATATAATTTTTAGCTTTAAAAACTACTTAATAGCTTTTTTTTACGTTTTAAACGATCTTTATTTTATTAATATTATATTAGCTAGTTTAAAAGCTTTAAAATAATTGAAAAAAAAGTTAATATTTTTTACTATTGCGTTATTAACGTATATATAATTAATTATTTTAGTTTATAAAATTTTTATAGTAAGATTTTAGTAAAAAAAAACAAGTATACTTATTAGAATAATATTTGTATAAATAGCTAGGTGCTTTAAGCGCAGCCCTGGAAGCCCCCGGAAGCCCCTAAAAAGTGACCTGCGGTTACTTAACTAACCTGTATATAGTTTAGTAATCGGTTCTGCTGATTAACTCTACTTACTTAAACTTGTAGTAATAGTTTAATTAATAAATATTAAACTTTTTACTACCTTTTTTACCGTACGACTTTTTAGTTGTATAAACCTTGTATTTTATAAAGTATAGTTTATTTAATATTAATTAGTGTTGTTTTATATTTTAAGTATAGTTTTTTATACAGAAGAACGTAAATTAGCAAGAATAATAACGGAATTTTAACTTTAATCGTATTTTAAGTATAGCTTTTTATATAGATTATGTATTTTATATCGTACTCTAGTTTTTTTAGTAGTGTTAACAGGAAAAAAAGATTAATTATTTGTATATATTTTAAGTATAATTTTTTATATAACCGTTTAATTAATAGTGCGCACTTTATATTTTTTTCTTTTTATATAAACAGCTTTTATTTTATATATAAAAACGATAAACTTTTTAACTTAACTGTTAATAGCTAGGTATTTGTTAACTTGTTTTGTTTTAACAGGTTTTTTGTATAAACTTATTTTATAAAAGCTTCGTTATATAAAGTCGGCTTTATTAATATACCGAAGCTTTTAAACTCTACCTTTTTTTTTTTTTGTACATTTACTTTTTTAGCTGTATAAAAGCTACAACTTTTTCTTTTTTTTTGTACGACTGATTTTCGATTTTGTATAGGCTATAACTTTAAATATTTTTTTTAGCAGTATAGTATTAATTTAAAGTAGGAAAGTTTGGTCACGTGATTAGCGTTTAGGGGTTAAGTTGATTATTCGTGTATTTCTTCGTTTTTCGCGTTCTTTTCACATATAGGCAGATTTTCAAGACATGCACACTTTAGTACAGAATTTAAGTCTTTTATTAAGTTGTAAATCATTTACTATATAAGCCCCAGGCTAATCCAAGTGTGTCCTTTTTAAATACGTTCGCATTAATTAATATATTGCTTAATTCGCTACCGCTAAATTCGCTAAGTCTATATATCTAGGTAAAGTCTTTAACTTTTAGCTCCCCCTTTTTAATCCGAATAAGGAGGCAGCAACTAAGGATACTACCGCTACTGTATTCTGCACTATAAGTGTTCTTTTCCCCAGATCAGTATATAATTTAATTAATTATACGAAGCTTTATTAAACCTTTATATGAATTAATTTTTTATATAAAGCTTAGATTTTTTTGTTCACTAGGTGTAGTTTTTATATAAAAATCCTCGACCTTTTTTAATTTATATTTAGTTTAGATCTTTTTGTTTACTAAGTGTAGCTTTTATATAAAGACTTTTCCTTTTATAGCCCGATATTTACTGCTGTAAAAAGAATAACTAACGTAAAATAAATATATGCAGCTATTTGTACAAAAAGTAAAAATAGTTAGTGTTAGAATAATATTTATATAAATAGCTAGGTGCTTTAAGCGCAGCTCTAGAAGCCTCTAGAAGCCTCTAGAAAGTAACCTGCGATTACCTGACCAACTTGTATATAGTCTAGCAATCGGCTCTGCTAATTAACCCTACTTACTTAAACTTATAATAGCAGTTTAATTAATAGATATTGAACCTTTTACTACCTTTTTTGCTATACGACCTTTTAGTCGTACAAACCTTGTATTTTATAAAGTATAGTCCATTTAACAATACTACTTTTTTTTTAGTTTATAAATTTTTTTAAAAGCTTTAATTATATTTTAAGCTATAATTTAAAACTTAACTAGTACTAGTATAAAATTAAATCTAGCTTAATTAATTGTTTATTTAGTTAATTATTTTTTTTAAAAAATAAACAAAGCTTAAAAAAACTTAAAAGTCTATTTACAGGTTAAAATTTCTTTAAGCTAGCATTAAATATAGCTTTTTAAAATATCTTATTTAGTTAATAATACTTGTTAGTTACTATTTAATATTATTACGCGAACTACAGCTTACGCGCGGAGTTAATTTTTATATAAAAACATTAAAATAAAAAGCAGAAAATAATAATTATAATAAAGTAGAAATTATATTCACAGTATAAGTAGTAGTTAAAGTATTATATATTCAATTAAATAAAATGGTTAGGCTGACATACGTGTTGCGGTAGCCTGTGAGGGGATGGATCATGGCCAGGGGGGTTAGCTTATACAGAGTTTCTGGACTTAATGCTCCTTGCCATCTAGCACGAGACATATATTTCTCCAACATGAGTTGTATTAGACAGCGGACATATACTCTCAATAACGCTTCATCTTGATTTTAGACCTCCAGCAAGTGGGCCATTTCTTTAAGTCTCAATTCCGCTTTTCTACCTCTACATAAGTTTGCTACATTTTGACCATGCCTTTATCAGCACCTGCGATTGTGGGCATCGTAGAGCTATTTCTCATGATTTGTATATCGGTCACACCGCAAGTGTATCAACGCTGGTGACGCCGCAACACCCTCGAATCAAATGAAAGTCTACAGCAAAGCTCGGCAACTCACAGATAGCGGTCTTCACACCTTCAAGCTACACGACCAGGCCGCCCAAGTTTTCGATCTTACCCTCAAAGATCCCTTCGTCAAAATAGTTTCCATGACAACCCTGTCTTGCTTGAAGAAGGCGTAGTCTGTCTTACGGTAAGCCAAGCAATCCGAAGAGTGCACTCGACTATGTATTTAACATGGACTTTGTCATGAAGGCGACTTAAATGTTTCAAGCTGCTGTTGTCAGCCCTACCATTAGTTGATGGCTTGGAGCAGGAGATGGCATTTGATGACATAAAGATGCAACAGTCGGCATCCAATACAACAGAAACCATCCACACTCATTCATATATCATTACCAGTCTTAATCGTCATGCACTGTCAAATCAATAAGACTAGAATTCTGTATAAGAGTTAGACGTTATATTGTAGGAAATCTTCAGAAGTAAGAATAACCAAACATTCCTAACTGATATCCGAGAGGTGGTTTTTAGCCGCTCGGTTCCACGCTTATTTCACCAAGACCAAGGAATCAAAGATGCTCCATATCAAATATAAGTAGTATGTCAGTGAGCATTGTACTCTGGCATTTCAAGCCCGCCCTTCAGTACTTCAATGAGGAGTACCTGCGTGGGGTTCCCCATGACGGTATTGCATTGGCTATATATAGTACTGCATAGCCCCCGCATTCCAGATAATGGACAGCTGAATGCTGAATTCCCAATGCCAGCGGCAGGCTCAACATGACATAAACTCATTGCCTGCCGTCCAAACCCATAGTGTCTTCATCTCCATCTCAGAATGGCTCTCCCCTTCAAGTACTTCTACACTGTTTCCACCCAACTCACCTGTGACTACGAAGCACACATTGGTATATCTTATTCAACAATCCACGAGCCAGTTGAAAGTCCTCGGCTCTTCTTCTCTCAACCATGCCTTTAACCGCGGAGCTGGACATCTGGCACATACATGAGGCGACTATCCAGAGTTTATACCTGACAGACAAAAAGACGCTCAAAGAAGTTAAGGAGATAATGGAGTCACAGCACGACTTTCCATCTTTTCCGTAAGGCTGACAATGTTTACTCCGCTGGCAAACTGCTGCTCCTAGCTCACATATTTCTAGGCTCTCAACATATGGTGCAAAGCTTCGTGGCGAGTTAGGACTTCTAAAGAAACTCAAGAAAGCGGACTGGCCGGTTGTGCATCAGCACTATCAACGGCGATTGGCCGACGGTAAACAGACGTATATGTATCTCAACAAGACTTTCATTCCTTGGCGGAAAGCTTGGAAAGAGATCCGTCGATCTAGAGCTTTGGGTACTGCAGCTGGTTCGTAGCTCACAGGTCGGGCTAATTCCAAAGCTTACGGCTTTACAGATACAAAACAAATGCCTCTCCCTCGAGGCGTGATGCTCAAAACGCCGCCACCAACTTTCAATTTTCCTAGAAGCAGTATACCATCACAGCCGACTCCAACGTCACCTCTACCTCAGGACTTTCATACTGTAGCAACCACTGGTATTATATCATCCTTTCATCTCGCCTGTACGGTATCTTATTAAAAAATAGGCACTTTACTTGGGACATATAACTTAGAGCCACAACAGCTCATGGGCCTCAAATGTGGCTTGTTAGGTGCGATGCCCATGCACCTTCTATTGAAGTTATGAATTGCGAGTCACTCACACTCTAGTAGGAAACGTATCTACCGATTCGATGATCTTCTACCGTCAACTAAGCTTGATGTGCTCAGAGAGTATTCCCTGGCTCACCTTGAAGGAAACTTTATTGTGTAAATCTTGACCCAACCGCTACGACGCTAGGACGAGAGGCTGATAGTATCTCATGATGCAGCGAAGTATAGAGCGGCACCAATAACTCACCATCAGTACCCATGTCCTTATGCTGAACAGACCCAGATCGAATATCCAAGCATACCTCCCAGTTGGCTTCTCGATTTAGTGAAGTCAGCTTCTGGTGAGCTGAGCACGGAATTAAATCCTTTTCGAATACTGGCAGTCGTGTTTCATATGGCCTCAAATCAGTTAATCACCTATTATGACCGCAGGCGCAGCGAAGTGCGAAAACTGTTCCACTTTTTATTCACCCGCATCCCTCAGCGGCTAGTCTTTGAACTATTTCATAGCGATTTCCCTTCAATCCAGGCTGTTTAGGATTGGATTGCTCGTCATATTTTCTTTATTCAGCACAAGGACACATTTATTTCTATGATGAAGCTAATGCTTGGTCGGCCCGCCTGGGTAGCTCCCTATGGGCATATATACCTCTCTATGGCCGTATTAATGGGCTGCCTTGACATCGTCCGGAGCCTACTTCGACTTGAGGTTCGCGCAGATGATAACTTCCCATTTTGGACAGGTTACAGTGTCCGACCTGCCGTCTATGAAGCTATCGCATCTCAAGACATGGATTGTCTCAGACTCCTTCTCGAATCTTGCGACGTAAACCGCACTAGTTTTAGGCTCGGAGAAGAAACCTTTTCCAATTTCAGCTTGGTTGTATTCAGCATGGGGGCTGTATTCAACGACTGGAGAAGTTCTTGGAATCTGGATTTTCACAAAACCTCTTTAGATATTTTGCTTGAAAATGGAGCACGTGTCGACAACTCTTATCCTAACAGTATTATACTCGCATGGCCGATGCAGGACTGTTACGGAGAGAAAGAGTGAAATATGAAGGGATGTCATTGCTGGAACAAAGTTATCACTTCAATAAGCGGATATATTATCAACTCATTCCCTTTAGCTCGAGGCTAGCGCATGGCATATATAGAGATGAGCTATGTGTTGCAGCGTCCCTTGGTATCTCAACACTTTTACACTACCTTGACTCCAAGGCGGTGCCCGACGTTGATTTCCTTGGAAGCGTTCTCGCTGAACAATTCCTCGTTCCGGCCGACCAGTTTAATTCTACAGTAGTTCGTGTTCTTCTGGAGTTGGGTGTGGCGATCAACATGTCAACCCCTGGAGGGCCATCCTATACTGCCCTCTTGGGCCGTATGGTGCGTCGGGCCCGCAATTATGGCTTCAACGAGGACGACGTTTCCATCATGAAAGCACTGATGGATAGAGGAGCACTGCTCAACTCAACTATTCTTGTAAAGGCTGTTGTGAGAGAAGGGGTTTCAACTCTTAAGCTCCTCTTGAATCTCGGAGCTGACTTTCGTCGAGATGGGATCCGGGCATTGTGCAGAGCTGCTCGCGTGGATAACTTCGACGCGGTATCATGGCTGCTACATCAAGACGTGGATATTAATGCAGGAATCGAAGGCGCCCATCCTTTTAAAACAATTTTCTTCCCTAGCGTTATCATGGCTGCCGGCTTGACGCCTGAACGAGCGGGATGTGTCTCTAAAGAATATGGATTCGATGAGGACCATCGGGAGTGGGAGTGGAGTGGCTCTGCAAGTTGCTGTATGCTTCAATACCTCATGGCCAGAGGTGCGAAGCTTTGGGCTAGCCCACTCGATCCAAATCCAATCACAGCACTAAGAGCGTTCCTCGAAAACTTGTACAGGGACCACTACGTACTTGACAAGGTCCGTCTCATATTGGACAGCGAAACGCAGCTAAAGGACCTGTCACGCTCAGAGTTATACTTGCTAGAGGCAAGTTTGCCGGGACTTGATAGTTTCTGCCACGACTCTGCCCCCAGGTTGGACGTTTTTGAGTTGCTCTGGGAGCGTGGTGCCCCTGCTCAACCCGGGGCAGCTCTCGCTCGACTCATTCGTTGCAAAGGCCGGCGTCAGCTCGTGCTAGATCTACTAGACTCTGGGGTGGATGTTAATGCATTTGCTACAACTGAAATACACCAATACGACGCTATTCAAGCTGCAAGTCTTTGGTGGGATCAGGATCTTGTCTCAGCATTGCTAGACCGTGGGGCCAATATCAATTCACCAGCACTAGGCTGGTCAGGACGAACACCTCTCCAGTCTGCTTGTACAGTACTGACTGTACCCGAAGATAACAGAAAAACGCAAATGGCATTCATTCGATTCCTTCTTCATAATAACGCCGATGTTAACGCGCCTGCTGCTGATGCCGAGTTCGGGTACACAGCTATGCAAATGGCCGCTTATACGGGTGATTTGGAGCTTCTATCGTTGTTTCTAAGCTATGGGGCTCATGTTAACGCACCTTCCGGTTTCGAGCGCAAATGTGCATTGGATTTTGCTGCCGAGAAAGGGCGGCTGGACGCAGTACACTTCCTTTTGAAAGCAGGTGCTCTCAGTTATTGCCGCGGCGAAAGTGGCTACGAAGGCGCCATTCGCCTTGCCCGTAGAGCGGGATACTTCGCAATTGTCAATTCCTTACTCGATCATATCGAAAACAATGAATACCTCTTCGGCGAGCAACCTGCCCTAGCAGCGGCGCACAGGGCTGCCATGCAGGACAGATCTTGGACGGATGATATGTTCTACAAGAGGAAGATATATCATTTAAACACCTGAAATGAAAAAATTGGCAAGCTCTACTTCGGTGGTAACACTATACAAGGAGCTCAGGTAGGTTAAGGAAGCTTTACTGGGCTGTGTTGACACATAAGTGATGGAATGAATGCTGATGGAGACTTGTGAAGAATGCATATTTCTCTATCATCTATCCGTATTACATTTGGGCAGGACACCCTTACACAGTATCTTTTTAATCCAATCTCTCCCCTCCTTTCCCTCTCTTAGCCCATAGAATTTCTGTATCGCCTTTCGGCTCTACATTATTGTTGGGCATCGAAGATGGCTTGGGGCTGGGAAGTATCTCGACCTGGCGCTCTTTAACCTCAGCTTTGCCGACACAGCGAGGACGTTTCTCAAGTCGTGATGAGCTAGCCGGGTGGCCCCCTTTAATGTTGATGACATGTGTAATGGCGATGATATGTGAGCAAAAGGAACGTTAGGTCTTTCGGAGGACTTTGTATAGCACGGATAAATCAGACCTGTAGGTCACAGTTGGGCTGTCACTGGAGGTTGCATCGGTGGTCATTATAGCAGCTCATCCAAATGTTAATCAAATCTTCCAGCCTTGCTAACGATTGAACCTACCAAGACGGGCCTCATGCGTATTTAATGTATCATATCATGCCTTTTGACACCCATTATAATCAGCTCGCTACCAATCTCCTTGAATCATGATGTAGCTTGCGTAAAACAAAGTGAGACAATAATTCGGTGGCGTTTTACGATGTCTCCCGAGCGATCGGTATCCCATCGGCGTTATCGACGGAACAACCCGCCGCAGATGACTTACCCGGGTCTATTTCCATACTCAACCTAATTCAACATTAACTTACCAGAAATGGAACGTGCGAGATACATCAATCATGATTCTGGTCACGGTGCCTATCAGAGCACAGTTCGTCTTCCTTGTATTTAGCGGCGTTGTTCATGACTAGGTCTTGGATACAAAATATTCCCGCATCTGGGATGTACTGACACTAGTCTCTGCTATGAACGTCAAATAACAGCAGGCCGAGCGAGCTGAAGTATGGTTGGAGGTAATATATACAGTGTCTTGTCTATAGTCTAGTTCTATTTCTAACCCGAGCTAGTTCTCTCTCAATAACGGACCCCTCTTATATGGTTCTATAACCTGGAAGTCCAGCCTTTCCGGCAGGTTATCCTGAGTCCAGTAAATCATGCCTTCTCTCAACCAATGAGCATATGTTCCGGGGACATTATCCGCCCCGTCATGTTTCCGCCATAGAGAGCCAAGGGTCTCGCCCACGACCTGCAGTATGTAACCGTGGGCCAACTTGAAGCTGAAGCTCTTGCTCAGACATCCTTCGACGATCTCGCGGGCCTTCTTCTGATCCGCGCTCTCCTCCTCCCCGGCCTTGGGCACCGGCAGTGACATGAGCCGGAACGCCTCGGACCCGTTCCAGTTCGTGTACTGCTGGATGAGTTGGGAGCCGACCATGTAGTCGATAGCGTAGATATGTTTGGCCGAGTACGTCGGGCCGTCCCACTCGTCCTCGTCGTCGATCAGCCCCATGACCTGCGTCAGGCAGTAGCCCTGGATGATGTAGTCGGTCAGCTTCTTGCGCGTCGCCTCGTCGAACCGCGGGCCGATGAGCCGAGGCCCCTTGAGCAGCGGGCTCGCATGCATGCCCTCGGTGCTCAGCTTGCCGCCGTCGGCGTTCCACAGCGCTAGCAAGAGCTTGTGCGCACGCGCGAAGAGCGGATTGTTCCGCCGCGCCGCGTAGAAGTAGTTGGCGAGGTCGCGGTGGTCGATGGGGCCGAGGTTGTATGAGATGATGTCGTACGGCGACTCCGGGTTCCCGAGCGTCTCGTTCCACAGCCAGTTGAGGTCGCCGATCTGTAGCTGGCCGACATCGGTGTAGATGCCGCCGTACTTTATCAGTAGCGGCCAGCGCACGAGATCGGATGTGTGCTGTGGCGCGTAGTCGCCGCCCACTCGTCCATCTATGAACGCCTTGGGGAATAACTCTGGGTCGGTGATGTCGACGAAGTTGGCGATGTTCAGTGGCGAACCCGCTACCCGGTTTATGACGTAGACGGTCCAGCCGTGTTTAACCAGCCGTCGATGGTGCGCGCGGACGTTGCGCTTTGTGTATGGGTGCACTGTAACAGTTTTAGTTAATACTTCATCTGTCCAGCGTGAGAACTGATGGGACTAAGAAGCATAGTGAGTCCCCAGAACGGGTCTGGCTTCATGAGGAGATTATTGCTCTTGACAAGACAGAGGGAAAGCAACGATGGGGTATCACTAACTATCTTGGAAGCCACTGTGCCAAAAGAAGAAGATATTCCTTTCGGAGTCTAATGAAATCGGCTTCGGGTTCAGTATCTCCTGGTCGATCTCGGCGTCCGGCCGGAGATCTAGTTCGTCAGCCGGGATGGCATGGCATCCGGCCGGAATCGAGTACTCGAAGGAGCTCGCGGCAGGTAGTTGAGCCTCCTTGCTTGATGTCGGAATGGCATTCTCGCCCATCAACACCGGGTTTTCAACGGTACTCATGGTGAGCGGTTGTGTATGCTGTTTTCTTATGCCGTGTTGTTGTCTAGCGATAACACGGACACAAGAATAGATGCAAGTACCGGTAGCTCAATGCGATTAACGGTGCCCAGTCAATCAAGCCGCGATCAAATAGATAGTTGATGATCAAGTTCCAGTTGGAAAGAAGCTAAGCTCTGCTCACTAAAAATGTCGAAAGAGCACGCCATGGCGAACCCGTCACAACCCGTGTTATATACTCTCTCCACTCAGTGAACTGCCAGGGCCATGGGATCGTGAAGGGGTGTTTTGCCGCTTTCTTGGAGGAGATTGGGAAATCCTGCGACACGATCTCGTCATTTCGCGCCATTCTGACTGCTTACCTTAGCTGCCTTCTTGGCTGTCCATAACCCACTTGGTAGCTGTTATCCAGATATGATTTGTTACTTTGATTTGTTATTTTCGCTGCTGGACTCTTGCGCTGACTACAGCGGGAATCCCTAGTGACATGTCCCAGGCCCAAGTGTCAGAGCAACGGTCAGACGGCTTCGACCGAGGGTTCGATAAGTGGAGGACAGAAAATTAGGTATCCCAGTTCATAGCAGTTATTAGCACTAGACAGTGATGGGCAAGTGATTCGGTCCGCGCTATCGACATCCATTACTGCTGGACATAATACATGTTTCAGACCGGTGGCTACTGGTGAAGGTGGGGAGTTCGGACTTCCAGAAAAGGGTTCTCTAATTTTAGAAATATTAGAGACTAATCAATTAGACTATTGTTGGTCTAGAAGGGCTAATGAAGCGGTAGAAGTTTGACTAAAAAAAGCCACTCATACCGTGTCATCCTGTGCTATGGAGTAAACAGATTAGCAAATGCCTGCTTATTAGGCTTGGTAAAGAACAAAGAAATTGAAAACTTTCGAACTGGTAACATCGAAGCGATTTAAGCTTACCTGAATGAACAAGATGATTCGATTTTGAGCCAGTGTTGTAGACTGCCGCCATGTTACATTGCATATTGCTGCATTGATACAGCATTCTCCGTGTAGCTTGTGCCCTGACTCGATTTCTCTTCCTCCAGATCCTCAAGACATTTTAGCGGGTCAGACCTATCAAGACTCAGACCTGTGACCAAGGAAGCTTGCATAAATAAATATATTATATAAGATATATCATTTAACAGCAACATTTGCCTACTTCGCGCGAATAGTGTGCCATTGCTAAGATATATAAAACATCTGGCGCGTGAGCTTGGTAGTGTAAGTGCTGTGCACTGTTTCCAATTTGGTCCCCGTCTCGACTGAATGTAGGCTGACTGGCTGGATGCCGGATGGTGCCGGATGGTGCCGGATGGTGATCCAGCAGTCCGGTTGGGTGAGTAAGCGGCACCCTCCGGTTGGTCAAGTTCAATGTATAATTCAGGGGTAGTGATACATTATGATTCATCCGACTTTCTAAAGCCTGGTTCCATTTAACGTACCTAGGTTACTATCGTACACTACTAGCACTATAGAGAGAGCAGAAGCGACACATCAAGATGCTGAGCATGTGATGGTTTTGTGTGTCTTACCTACGAAAATAGGCCCCATTGTCATGATGCCCAAGGCCAATAAAACACTCCTCTTTCCCTGCCATAGGAGATGGTGAAACTCATACATCTTCACAGACAATGAAGAGGAACAACTAATAATAAACTCCAAGCGCAGCCCGTTGCACTATAAACCGACCATTCGAAGTCTTACCACGCAAGCCCACTTATTATGCTCACGACGACCATTTCATTTTAGCCCCAAACGCCTTGACCATGCCTATCATCCGTAATAGTTTGGTTATCTAAAAACACGACGTCCTCCAGCCCGCACTGCGAATCTTTCCGCGCCGTTTTGTGTTTGCTGATTCCATACCATCAAGCTGCCTAATGTACCGCCGTTCTCAGCAGCTACTTTGCGTCGTCGGTATGCTTCCCGGAGATGGTCAGGGCGCAAGGGGGCTTGTCGGCGGTATTTCGAAAGCTCATTTGACGGTTCTAGATTGTCGTCGGGCAGGTCCGTCTGTTTTTCTCCCAAATCAACCCATTCCTGTTGGATATCACGCGCCGCCTCCACTATATCGCCCAGGTACATCTTGCAGACCACCTGCATCATTTGGTGTACATTCGTGGGGCACGATTGAGATGTGACACTATTAATATGCTATGTGGAGGTTAGAAAGCCTCATGTATAGAAGTGTCCAATAAAAAAGAAAAAAAAAAATAATGACATACCCGCTTGACATCATTTGGTTTAATAGACTGCCTGTGCCATACTTCGTATCGGTCAAACTGTATGTCGTCCATCTGGGATTTTAGGAGCGCGACGAGTTCCTTCTCTTCTTCAATCTGCTCCTTCGTTCTAGCAGCAGAGCGACTAGCCATGTTTTCGGGTAGCTCGAAGGAACCGTCGATATCGCCACCTGCATCACCCTCGCCATCTTTGCCGATATTTCCACCGGCATTACTTCCTATCGTAGCCGCCCGACCGCCAACGATGCTTGGGGTACCATCTCGAAGAGCCGCAGCTGCAGCGTGACTAGCAAGCTCTGCCTTGGACTTTCGACCCCGCTTCTTCTTCATAGGAGCGGCGCTCACTTGGCTTCCACTAACGAGACTCATGGTATCGACGCTCGGGGAACGGTTGTAGGACGGTGAGTAACCTCGGGCTAGCGCCTCATCCGGAGGAAAGGACGTTTGTCGCAGAGGATGAGCGGATCCGGCGGAAGTAACGGACATTGTTGATGCCTTACGTCGCTTGAGAGAGGGAGGTTGAATCGAAAGTTCGGTAGCTAGCGAAGTTCGTTTCTTAGGCAGTTGCGAATGAGAGGGATAAGGGGGAGAGCCCGCGGGCGAGTAGTTCTGTGGAGGTGAAGCCATCTTGACGATCGCCAACGTTCAGATATCAAAAACTCGATAAGTTTGACACAGAGATGTGCTGTGTGGGTTGCTCATGCAGATACTAGACGTAGTTACCGGCGCGGGAGAACACAGCGCGTGCCGTGCGCGAAGGGGTGCGAATGCGATAGCCACGAACAAGAGGTAGTACGGCTAAGGCCGCCGAGAACAATTCTAGCTAGGCCTGGGTCGACAAGTCGCGTAGTTATGAAGATGTGATCGCGGGAGGAGAAAAAGTGAAGAAAACAAGATGTGATGTAATAGGTGCTGGCTGTACTGAGGGTAGCTACCTTGTCCAAGTTGTCGCAGGACTCGAGCTACGGCAGGCGGAATTCTGCCGGATAATTAAGGGAAGCCAGCCACGTAGATTTACACCGCCTTCAAGAAATAGTGGCTGTGCTTGCTTATCCCTTTAGATGCCTCTTCGGCGTCAACGCCATTTTTACCACCGATGGGGCCGACAACCCCCCCACTAACAGTCGTTACATCATACCCAAACAAATCAAAATTAACACCATATTTCTAACAAACTCGGTAGCTATTTTATCAATTCAACGTATCCAACTAAAAAATTCTTGATTATTGGAAGCGCTGGCTTTGCTGCACATCCCTCTGGATTTTCTTTGGATTTTTTTTTTTTTTAAAGAGTTGAAAAATGGTGGTGCATCAAAGCTCTAAAACATAGACAAGCAATCTAGTACGAGGTACAGCTGCAATGAGTGTGATGCAACACTATGTAACAATAGTTCTTGCTGGGACATCTGGCACCATAGAAATTTAGTAGGGAAAGGAAGTACTATCGGTGCTTGGCTGAGTTTGACGCCGAAGAGGCACTAAAGGGATAGCGGGGTAGAGTTTGGTCCCACCTTTCACTTGACTGCAACAAGCAGCGGGGTCAAATAAATAAACGGTTATCGATACCAGATTACTACTAAAATATTTCAGGGTCCCTGCTCACCTGCTTACTAGCTCCGCAGCAGCGTACATATGATCTCGCCCGGCCGGCAGTGGGGATTGGAAACTTGCCATTGTCAGCTCCTCATTTTATGTACACTAGAACTGAGGGTTTTTTTTTCTGTTTCTCGTTGTGACCAGAAATCTCAAGAAAGTATTCTTACACATCAACTTGGTTACGGTCTCGAAAGGACGCCGTCCGTGTCTTCGACGCCGAGCCCAAAGCCGATTCGAGCATGCCCATGCGCCGTACGGTCACCTCAACTCAATATGGTTCAATTCGCCGAAACGAGAACATCAGGGAAAGATCCTGCCTTGGATACATCTAACAGCTCTACTACGGGCCTGTCGGACATTGATGATTCCGTCAATGGCAGCGTGAAACGAAGAGCCAATAGCGAAAGAGACGAGAAGAAAGCCAACAAGAAAAGAAAGAGAAGACGGACGAAGGATGGTGGAATTTCAGAAATAGATACGGGACCGAGTTCATCCAAGAGGCGCAAAAGCTTGAGCAAAGCTGCTAGAGACCCGAGGGATGAGCCCGAAAAGAAGAAAAAGAAAAAGGCCAAGGCAGAAGGCACCGAGACGAGGTCTCCCAGCCCCGTCATCGATTTCGATGGTCTCAGTCGACCAAGTCCGTATAGAAGACCCAATCCTTACTTTTCCCTTGTATTGATCATCTTGGTACAGGTTTAGGAACACGAGAGCGACTAGAAGAAAGCACCGAACAGGCCGCCGCACGACTTGACAAGCTTCGAGGGGCTGTTCGAACCATCCTAGAATGCGTGGGCGAAGACCCAGACAGGGAGGGCTTGCTCGATACACCGAATCGATATGCTAAGGCAATGCTGTTCTTTACAAAGGGCTACCAGCAGAATGTCGGCGACATCGTCAATAATGCCATCTTTCACGAAGGTCACAATGAAATGGTCATTGTGAAGGATATTGAGATATTCAGTCTCTGTGAACACCATCTCGTCCCCTTCACTGGGAAGGTATGCTCAGTCATCTTGAAACTTAATCTGGTTCCTAACCCATTCTAGATGCATATTGGCTACATTCCTCGCAACAACGTCATCGGCATATCAAAACTCCCTCGCATCGCTGAAATGTTCAGTCGCCGACTACAAGTACAAGAGCGACTGACGCGCGAAGTTGCCAACGCTATCATGGAGGTTCTTAAGCCTCAGGGTGTAGCGGTAGTCATGGAATCTAGCCATCTATGCATGGTCATGCGTGGCGTGGAGAAGACTACAACAACCACAATCACCAGCTGCGTGCTTGGGTGCTTCGAACGGAAAGAGAAGACCAGAAACGAGTTCCTCAGTCTCGTTGGCGTGAACAGGGGTTTCGCATAGTCGAAAAACAGCAAATTGCAGTAATGTGTTACTACAATCTGAATGCATTGGGGGCGTTTACGGGGGTCTAGAGCATCGGGATCTCAACATCGGCTCATCTATGGGTGGCTATATTGTCATTGTTTCTAAGCATGGGAGCAAGAGAAGCATCAACATCTCGGTACGGAGTATATGTAGGTTATGGGGTGGAAAAATTGTCTTTCAACAGCAGTGTCATACCATCAACTGCAATGATACCCAGAGAAACAACGTATAAGGAAACGGTTCAAAATCAACGTTTCGAGTTCTGTTCAGAAAATCAATGACCAATCATCAAGATTTCTATGCGAGTGATTCGTCCGACCTTAGAAAGGGGGCCACTGTAGGATTTACCCAAGCACGGCGTCCCGAATAAAAATGTGTCTTGGAGAAAAGAAGGTGAGCGACCTACTCAAGTTAGATCTATCTGTATCTAACTCACCAGAACTGCGAAAACAAAAAAAGAGTTTCTGGTAATGAGCATTAATTTAGTGTGCGTCTGATAGTTCTTTTAAAAAAGCACCCTATAAGCACTTCCCCCTATCTAGTAACTAATCGAAAAATCGGGTCTCATCCATATCTTGGGGATTGCCTCTTCACCGTCTATTCAACCCCCTATCCATTACACATCAGCGATACACAGTCCGAGTGTTGCCGTCCTATAGTTTTGGCAATGTGTCTCCGCTCTCTCTCTCTCTCTCTCTCTCTCTATGTCGTGCATCCTCCTCTTCTCTCATCGGGAAGCCGGGGAAAGTCAGCCCAAGAGCCAACCGAGAAACAGGAATAAGCCAACGAGAAGGAAAACGAGCATGAGCGAGCCGTCGCCCTCCCCACGTGGTTCACCGAAGTAGTTCCGCCGATGGCGGGCGACTCTGGCAGCGTCTGCAATGAGTCTGCGGCACCGGTCACATCTACCACACCCCGAGAGACCTATCAGGCCTTCCTCTCGGCTGGGCGTTCGGCAGTCAGTCTCTAATGGCCACATTGTTGTTTGATCTGTTTAGACTTATTTTAGTGCTTGTTGTTGTGGGTATTTTTGGGTTTGCTCGACAAAGAGGGTAGTTAGGTATCGTCAAGGGCAAGTTTGTGAGCCCTTGTTAGGAGTGGGGAGGGTGAGTTCTTATATATAATGCTGAATATTAGCAAGGAAATTTCTACACATGTTCCGGAACACTATGCTTGTTTCTAAGCTACAACTAGGTCTATTGGTATCAAGGAATAACTCGAAGGCGATGGAACCTCGGTGTGTATTTGAACACGCCGCTGGTTATGTCTGCGCTGTCTGGAAATAAAGTCCCCGCCAAGTAAACTTCATGAAGGACATACATACTGAGAAGATAGTCACCGTTATCTTCTGTTGAGTAGTCCGGTTGCATTCCCCAGCTTATTGCGGCGAATGAATTCTCGCCGCAACAGACTCTATTTTTTTCAATCACAAACAAAGACTCTTTCAATTATGTCCAGTGTCTGAATAAAAGTATAATAGCTAAGAGGCTGTTAGCCATCTAAGTATGTCTTCTATCCTATCACCTGTCACAACTAGTCTATCCTAGCAAGGGATTCGACTAGCTTCTGCTCGTTACGTGGTTTGAAAGTAACTTCATAGGAGCACGGAGCCATAATCAAGTCTGTAGGAATCTTCATGTCCTTACTAGGGTCGCAATTTATCTTCTTGGAAGTTTCGATGCGAAAGCTACTCAGCAACCGCATGAATATGAGGTACAGCTCTCGCATCGCCAGGAGATGCCCTGCGCACATTCGATAGCCGAGGCCAAATGCAAATACTGGAGCATCGGGTCTTGCGAACCACCTCTCGGGCTCAAACCGCTCTGGGTCGGGGAATAGCTCAGGATCTGATGATGCGCATTAGATATCTACGCATTATCATGGGGTAGGATGAAAAAGGCAGGGCAGACTTACCGCGGTTACAGGCCCAGGCGTTCATGTAGACAGTACTGCCTGCAGGGATTTGCACGCCCTCGTACTCGATGTCCTTAATCGAAGCTCTCGGTAAGGCTAACGGGATTACACTGAAGTATCTCAGTGCTTCCTTAGCGAGACCTAATATGTATCCGCACTTCTGATCATCCGACGCGTCACACAACGGCTCATCGGAGCCTTGGAACTTGCATATCTCCTTGTACGCTTTGTCCTGGATGTCAGGATGCTGAGCTAGGTAGGCGATAGACCATTGCATAGTGTTCGACACTGTCTCGAATCCGCCTCCTAGCACAGACAAGCTGATGGCAGTCAACTCGGTATCGTCGAGCTGCACCTCCTTGAATTTGATAACGCTCGCCTGTATGCAGGGCTTGTGGGTGCCTTTCTCCATCTTCTCAGCGAGGTCACTGTTCAGCTTGGCAAGATATCTATCACGACGCTCTCTCATGGTCTTCGCTTTGACTGATGTGGCATTGAACGGGTTTAGTCGTAGCAGAGGTATGTGGTCTTGAGCATTGCCGACTGTCGACCTAGTTCTGTTAAGCTCTTCTTCAACCGCCACGATCTCCTTGAAAAGCTCGTCGTCGATAGACGTAATGCGAACACCCCAATTGATAGTCATAACGAGGGATATGCTAAGTCGCTGGATCATAGGCAGCGGGTCAATAGTGACAGTCCCCGCTTTCCCATAGGTCATCAGGTCCTCGATAAATGCCCTGGTCTCCCGATCAAAATATGGTAGGTAAGTCTGAATTGACGGTCGGTTGAGTGCGGTAGCGATTCCTTTCTTTTTCCGCTTAAGGCTGTCGTCATACGGGGATGCCCCAATCGTCAAACCCGCGGTAGTAGAGGCGACCTATTATCGTTTTCAGTACCCGATATCATATTGTGGATGTCCCTGAGCACTATATATATACCTTGTGAAATGTGTATGTCACCGGCCGCGAACTTAGTGCTTGTGAGTTTGACATGAAGAGAGTCTTTGCCGCCGTTGGACTGTTGACGATGACCACAGTGGTGTTTCCCAGCTGTACCTGATAGACATCGCCGTACTTTTTTCCCCATTTCTCGTACTGTACCGCCGCGTTGCTTCTGATGTCGAGATAGTTTCCTATTATAGGCCAGCCTTTAGGTCCCGTCAATCCAGGAATTCTCGCCCGGCTTCGAACAAATTCGTTCCCAATGAGCCAGAGCGTGAAACTTACTAGGCTGCCAATTATGACAAACCCGGTAAGATGCCCTGCGAGCTTTTGGCTTGTGATGTGAGCAATAGACTCCATTTTGCGTAGCTTGTCCAAGGAGTGGCCGTCGTAGTCATTGGTGCATGTCTTGGATGAGAGATGTGGCTTTTGATAGACACCCGCGATACGACTGGCACATGTTACCCTTATTATTTAATTACCGATCTACACCAACGGGAATATCACACGGCACTAGTATACAGCATTGCGCCGTAGTCTCGCAGGACACCGTCGCGGAACACGTAACTATGAGAGTTTCCGGTAGCTTTCTACCCCGCGCATACGCTGTTAGGTAATGTGTCCCACAGGCCCACTTGGACAAAGCGGAATCGGAATATTTCCGATGATTTCCGACCGGAAATTGATTCCTAAGGAAGTATACCTAGGTAGGTAAACACTATCGTCATCAGTCGGAACATCCGATGAGACCTTTTTTGCTCCTGTGGTTCAGGAGACATGGGTTCAGAAGGTCTAAGCGTAACTTGAATTGCTCGTACTTCAGTCCACTAGCAAGCCTACATGTTACGTTGGTCAACCAAACGAACGGTTGACGAGTCCAGACACTATTAGAAATACCATTCGTTCTGCTCACTATAATCAAGGTCTCCGTCGTCAGGCTCATCAAAACTAGCCTGGGTTAGCAACGGCGTGACGGACAACGGTTGTTACGTTCCACTGCACTCACTTTCCGTTCTCCGCATCAAGGTCATCGACCTCCTCCTGAAGAAGCATATTCCTAGCACAGGTCGTAAGGTTGCTGACATAAATGAACAGGTTCTAGTGTCACTTCCTCTTCGTGACCTTCATACCAGAAATCATCGTAGGTTTCATCACGAAAATTTTCCCTGGCATAGGGTTAATAATGGAGTCGCGTATGCCCATTGACGGCTTCATTCCACTTGCTCCGGGTCCGCCCATGAGAAGTAGCGGCAATTTTCCTTGCTGCAGTTGAAATACAAACGTCCAGCGTTGACGATGTTTTTGGGGCTTCACCTATGCTGCACTCGATACCCGTCACATCCCATCCTAGGACACTCTCCATAGACATAGGGCTTTTCTGCGGGCAGATCAGCATTGCCCTAAGATACGAACTTATTGCACTTCTCCTTATCGCAGGCGAGGTACTGGCGTCCCGGCATCGTAAGATTGTTGTTTGACGCTACTCTCTTCACTACGGAATAAGAGAGACAATAAGGGCACTCCTTCTTCTCCTCTTCAGGGTATTCTTCAGGTATTCTTCAGGTATTCTTCAGGGTATTCAGAATATTCCTAGGTATATTCCTCGGGATCCTCTTTAATGTATTCCTCAAGCTTCTCTGTCGGTATCGCGGAGGGCGACCCTAGGCTCGCAATAGCATAGGTCTTAAAAGTGCACTTGTGAGGTGTTGGCACTAAAGGTTTCTCAATCCGTCCACTGAGAACGCGCCGTTCTATGCCAGGAGTAGGTAGTAAACCTGTAAAGATAGATGCGCTATGCTATCAGTTATTACTTAATTAAATAAGATGTCTATTCCAAATCATGAGAGGTTGAAACTTGTTGCGGTATGTTATGAGAGAGAGCCTCTTGCCTCTTGCATTAACATTTTTGGCTTTGCGGAGGGTGGCTACGAACATACGATGTTAGTTTAGGTATGCAATTTATAGGTACGTATCAGAAGGTACAGCTTATCACTATAAGGAAAGGAGGGAGGACTCACTTGGCGCCATGGCGGGCACTGAGTAACTGGCGATACCCTTCTTCCTCGACGACCAGTCCTTCATCACTTTTGTGATGAGAAAAAGAAATAAAAAACATACCTACACCAAAACACCATCCAAACTACTCACAAAATAATGTTTATTGCCTACACTCTATTTTACTGCACGGGAATGAAGAAAGGAAGAAAATATCAAGGAAGACTCGGAGAAGACCAGCTGAGCTCGAGTGCAGCACTTAGAGGAGTCCAGCTGAACTTGGCTCAGGGGTATCTATTGGTGGGGTATACACACCCTGTTTCCTCCTAGTTAGCTGGTTTCTTGTCCCCAGACGTGCACTTTAGAGCACCTAGCTTGTGAAAGGGTAGAGTATAGTGCTATATCAGACTCTTTACTAAGCTTAAATTCATTCGGTAGGTCTAGTCGCTCGCGGAACTGGACGAAAGGGCATAAACAGAACACGAAAGCATGATACCATTCAATGTAAAGTGTAGGCAAGATACAGACAACTTCGAATCTGTGTCTCATCGGCTTTATTTTAGACTGGCTCCTCAAAGAAGCAGAGATAGGTAGACACTTAGGCTGGAAAGGAAAACTACGGATCAGCCAAGGCAACGAAAATGGCCGCTTCCCGCACAACACAATTCTGGTGAGGCAATACGGGGGCTCTAGGGAGAACATTTTACCTTTTTTGGCCATTTCCGTCTGCTTCTGCTAAGGATGACTGAGCAGTTGGGCTTTCTAGATAGGCGTTGTTTCAACCTTCAGCTTTTCAATGACAGCCAGGTCCTTTTGAATCCAGTACCGTGCGGCCTGACATGTATTTGACACATAGTCTGGCATATTCAGACACATCCTCAACCTCTCCGATCTCTACCTGTTCGGCTGCTGCGCGATTGTTAGCTTCCTGTAGCTGACTCTGGAGACCGTCTTGCTCATGTAATTATATGGGTTGCTCTGCCATTACATGCTAGGATATTCAACAGGTATCGAGCTCTTTTCCAGTCCAACCCTGCAAATCTAAGTTGCAACCGGTGGCATCAGTTCGGGGGGGAATTTATTGCTATTAAAGCGATACACACAGTTTGACTGGTAGCTATTATTGACCCGTGAGGCTGGACTATGTGTTGATACGAAACTTCGAACATATGGGCGCATAGATTACGGCGCCGCAGACTTGCGTTGTTTCTCGGTCTCCTCTAGCTTTTGTTGATTTTACAGTAGTGGCCGGTGTTGATTTTTAGACGGCACCGTTAAAGATCCGAAAGATGCGCGTAGGGTTCCGCGCTCCTGTTCTTTCGCATACTTTCTATAACAGAACAACTACTGCTTTTGCTTCGGTGCTCGCATCCAGAGCTTTTTGAGGCCAGCGGGCAGGAGATATGCGCTTATCCTGCAAACTAAAAAAACAAGCGCAGTCTTCGCACGATAATAAAAAGTTACTAGAAATTCAATCTACCATCTTAGAGATTGTTAGACAAGTAGTTTGTTTTGAATATCCTGCCGACTTTATCTGGTGTAGATCTTGGCGGTGTCGTATGTGGGCAACTCGAGAACTAGAGCCTCTCCGCTTGCTTCACCCACAAGTCATTAGTTGAGCGAATGAGATCATATAATTCGGACATAGACGAGCAGCATTATTGGCACATAACCTCAACTAGGTGTATTTCCTTCGTTGTATAGCCTATTTCCATCTGGGGCCTGCGTCTCGTCAATATATAGATTGCCAAGTTGGATATCCGAATATGGCTTCTGTCTACACATCATTCAGAGGCTCCCGAGGTAAAGTACCCCCTCACCTGTACCCTAGCCACAGTTGATGCCATGTAGAGCCTCTTCAAGTGTTCCCTGGCATGATACAGAGCTGACATCAATCAAAACAGGGTTGCTTTCTGGTTTCAATTCCCACACGCAGAACCCACTAGCGGCACATAGACCTTTCATATTCTTTCCCACCTCAAATTGGCCGACCCCAGTCCATATCTGTATGCCCTCTTCTGTGGGGTACGCTGATGTCGATGCAGCTCTCCAACGCAAGTCGAAGTTCGTCGTAGGCCATGGGCTCTCATCGCCCGCTTCGAGAGGCTCAAGTGTCCAGACCCAGGTAGTTGGGGTAGTTGAATCGACTATGTCGCATTCGACGATCTTATTGTAAGGAACATCTGGATAAACCCATATCGCTTGACAGTACACATTTCCAGGCGGTGTGCTGGGTGCTGGGTCACTTTGTGTTGGATCTGGATTGCTGATATTCACGTGGATGTAATAATCGGGGCTGTTCCCTGGTCGTCCTGAGGGCGAATATGTCCCAAGACCTGTGACGTGCCAAGGAGCGAGTTCTCCTACCGCTAGTGACGTGAATAGTGGAAGTGCTGTCGCTAGCGCATGAGAATACTGACGAAGCTGCATGTCGGAGAGGAATCAGAAATATCGCTAACGATTGAGCGAATACGACGAATTTGAGTATTCTGTTGTTTATGGGTGACCGTACTCTGTCGCTTGGTTATGCAGAGTGATATGCCAAATCAGGGGAAGGAAGGAAGAGTAGATTTTCTTCGGGTTACAAGTCAGATATATAATGAAAATAACGGCTGGATTCCCTATAACGTTGTTTGGCAGCCTGTCACCGAATTAAGCAGGATTTGTGTGAAACCTTTGTTTTCTAGTTGCGTTACCTTCGGAATGGCTACCGCAGCGCCGGTTAAATTAAAGCTTGATTGCATGCAGAGCCAAGGCCCGTATATACAGTAATTGAAGAGTACACAATCTTTTTATAGGCTTGATGCAGCTTTTCGGGGTCGCTTCGCTAGGTTTGGGTGATGGGGCACACCGCTCAGCTGTAAGGGGCTTGATCTAGCCTCTGCAACTGATCAATAGTCAATGAAAGGTTGGTGCAGTATGACCATGCAGTGCAGTAGCTGAATTGATATGCATTATGTAAAAGTTTCCTCTTAACGTTGCCTGATTGCTTTTTAAGTAGAAGTGTTGTGAACCACTACTGCTCCTTACCCTGTAGTATGGGGGACCTATGACTTTGGTGAGTTGTAGATAATAAAGACATCCGGGATACATCAGAATATTGGTTGCGCCGAAAACTTGGTTTTCCGCAATTGATATAAACACCAACTGTATTAGGGTATGTGGAATCTCGTTCATTGTCAACTAGCAGGTTGCAGTATTAAATGTATGTCAATGAATTAAAGGTGTTCAACAGTTCCTAATATGTATAGCGTATTACCAATAGAGTGTAGTACGGAATTCCTTTTACCCTGTGACGGTTCCTGCAAAGTCGGGTGTTCGCACCGAATTATTGAAGGAGTAGGTCAAGGCGACATAGCATGTACTATACCAAGGCGCTCTCGTGTATATAATGAGGTCTTCCCACCTCACTCATAGACAGTTGATCAAGTCAACCAAGTCTCAGATACCCTTTTTCTCACTACGAATTAGGTGTCCGAAGGTTACCACTCCACCTGACAAGTTACAGTTGCCATTTAACAAAACATATATCCTAAGCTACGGAATAGTGCTATGCCTGAAGCACTTAACTCAAGGGGCATTTGGTCTTCATCAATACTATTACGCAAGTTAACGAACCCAGCACTTCATAATAACGTATAGAAACAAATATTTATTCTACATGTGAGAACACAACTTGCACACGATTCTTCCTCGGCAGTCCAAAATTCCTCACGTTCACTCTAGCAGTTCTGATTTATGCTCTAGCTCTGGCTCTAAGACCCAACTGATGCATATGAGACCCATAGTGACACTGGAGATGGCGAGTTCGAAGACGAGGAAGATCGCAGAAGGCACTCAAATTGCGAAGATGTGCCGGAGGGCTGGATGCGGATGTAAGACAGCTCCATCATCTACATGACGCATTATTTTCCATTGCTTCTCCATGACATTAGATTCTCATCATCAAATTAATATCAATCAAGCATCCATATAGCAATAGGTACCGAACACCTAGGTAGTACATGGCTGAGCCATGACATACCATTAATGGGACTCCATTCAGAAAATCGATTATCCACGGCATCGAGGTGGGCGGAACATCTAGGCAATCCAGGGATCATATTGCCAGGAATAGAGAAACAGATACCTCTGAACTTATCCTAAATCAGCAGCGCTTTTCAGAGCATCGGGACTAAAGACACTGTAAGATAAATAAAGCACTTGAGATCAAATTGTTAAGGAGTAGGGGAATCCACGTTGGGAATGGGTAGTTGTGATGAGGAAAGCCTAGCCTAGCTAATAGAATTAACAAAGTCAATGAAAGGGAAGTCAAAGATAGAGATAGGTGACATGAACTAAAAGCGAGAGAGTCGAAATAATATCTCATGAAAATAAATAGTAGGATGAGATTTACAGTACAACATATATAAGGCTTTGAACACTTAAAATTACAAATTTCTTCACATCCTACGCTGTATGCTTGTGGAAGCCATGGTTTACCTCCTGGGCCCTGGGGGCGGTCTTCAGGGTAAAAATCAGCTTGTTAATCAAATACTACATACGATGAAACACAGTCTCCAAGAATATCACTAGCTCAATTGCCTTGATTGACAGCTTCAGTAAATTGGTTTGATCTTTTGGCAGTAGTTCAACCGAGAAAAGCTAGGACAAGGGGTTGAATAGCTTCTGGCATATATGCCCAGCTCCGAATAACCTACTGCTACTGGACACGTAGGAGCATAGAGCCGGATGTAAAATACCGGGGTTCAATAAGTCGTTGAAGTAGCTGAATGAAGTGAACTATATGACCACGGGCCAGAGTCCATGGAGCTTTCCATAGGTAACAGGTGATAGGCGATCGCAGTTGGGCATATACATTAGCAGTCGAGATGTTTCGATATACACGATAGAGCAACCCTTCGCCATTGACTTACTTGTATTACAACCGAAGCTCTACCGCCATCTCTGTATCTATCATACTTGGTTTTCCATTCATATGCAGTCTTGACACACTCTTTGAAATGTCGTCTTCTCCGTTACTTTTGCTGCTGGGAGTCAGCTTCTCGATACATAATGAGATGGTTGCTCCACGTGTCTAGCTCATCACTTATTCTTCCGCTGGGGTTGGGTTGGAGCTGTACAAGGCAATTACTGACTGTGGTAAGCGTGTTATCGCTACTAGTCGTTCTCCGGACAGTTAAGCTTAGCTAATTTGGCGGGCGTGACGCCTGCTCGCTTCGATCGTAATGAGCTACTTCCGTACGTCCAGACCGCGATGAAAAATGTCATCTCACTATACGGCACCACCGATAATATCGTTGTTAACAACGCAGCGCACGTGCAAACAGGAACGGTAGAAGAGACAACACCCGAAGAGACCCTAAGACAATTCCAAGTAAACACTTTCGGGCTGATCAATGTCTACCGCGCCATTCTACCATACATGCACGAAAGGCGCGCCGGTACACTCATCACGATCAGCACAATAAGTTGCACCTTACTCTTCGCTACGCTGCGATATGTATAACGCGTCCAAGGCTGCCCTTCACGGACTGGTGCTCGGCATAGCCGAAGAGATAGAGTCTTTCAAAATCCGCCACTGTCTCTTGGAGCTTGGCTTTTCCCGGACGGGCTTGCTGGAGCCCGGTGCCAATATGACGGTAACCAACCCAAACCGCATGTTTCCGAGATGATGAAGAGATAAATAAACCGGCTCAAGGAATTTTTTCGCCTTACATTGTAATCAGGCCAATGATAGTGAAATGCGCTACCGGCGAGTAATATCTTAAGTTATTTCCTTCCTGTGTTGGTCACCTTGGGACTTTAAGGAGTACAATGCGCCTCTTCATGACAGATTCTTCTCTAAAAGCTCTTATGCCCTAGATAGGGACCCTTCCAATTTCGCCTGAAAAGGGGAGTTAACCATCTAAACTTGTTTGAAGTCCTATACGACATTGTCATCTCTTTTGGCACTGCAGGGGTAGGTAGCTTCCACCATTTGCACCGTTCGGCTCTGATGGCGTGTCCTACATCACGGATCGTGCACAGAGGACGGTCGATGTTTCTCGGAGCGGACACGGAGGTATTGCAGCCCCCCTATCCGCCCTACTTACAAGCATTCTGGTTTGGCTCGTAGGATTCAAGCCGGGCTAGCGGTCTGTTATCGGTGGTTCGAGATCTATACGGATAGTCATTTTTTGCTTCTCAGTTTTAGCCTTTACCGTTAGGTAGAGTATCTGGACCATGAGCAATCGCAGAGTCATGACATTATCGGACTTAGCGAGGGCGACCATCAAGGAGTACGTAAACACCATCACTAATTAGATTTAGTCTAGGTCATTTATAAAAACCTGAATTTCTCACAGTAATCATGAGTCGATATGTGGAGGATGACTCGATGTCTCGAGCGAGCATCTGTTTTTCATCACATGTATTCTGAGTAGGTCAGTTATCAGTCGACGTGACTGCGACATTGCAACGTCGACTCCAACTTTTATTTAGCACATGGTGCGCCCCGTTATAGTTGGGGTAGTGCATACCAGGGGTTAGTCAGGGGTATGAGATACCCCAAGAACCAATGACCTGGACCGTTCTAGCCACCATCACAGGGAGGAGATCCGACTTGTTCAAATGAAAAGTTTAAGCAAGTCGAGTGCCGAGCGGGGATACGGTTGCGGCGTTGGTAATGTTCTCATTTCCAAATGAATGTGTGTGCAACAAGGTTGTCCAACGTCCACCCTCCAATTTACCATGTCAAGTCAAATCGAATTTGTCCCTTGATGGCGCAAGTACATATAGGGCATGTGTCGACCGGAAATGTCGCAAATCCAACGAATTTTGTGTTAAGGTATGCAAGGCCTGCGCCAATACAAGATGTCTTTGTCCGCTGCTGTGATATTTGGTGCTGCGATGCTCCTCGCTGTCCCGCTTGAGGCGTCACCACTGGCTAATAAGATTCGGTTCAGCAACTACTCCCACCCTTTCGACCCGCTTACCTTCCAGGCAGACGGAACCTTTCAGATTTCTATTTTCGAAGACTTGCATTTCGGCGAAAGTGTGTTCATTTCTAGACGCTCCTTCACCCACACCACCCTGCCCACTGACAATGACTAGATGCCTGGGATCAATGGGGCCCGCAGCAGGATATCAACTCAGTTAAAGTCATCAATAGTATCCTTGATAAGGAGTCGCCTGGACTGGTCGTTTTGAACGGCGACCTCATCACTGGCGAAAACGGATTCTTAGAGAATAGCACCGTATATGTTGATCAAATCGTCGGCCCGCTCATCACTCGGAATCTAACCTGGGCATCCACGTACGGAAATCACGACTATGACTTCAACATCTCTGGCAACGCTATTCTCCAGCGTGAAAAGAAATGGAAAAATAGTCGAACATCTAGCATGGTGTCTGGGCCTAATGCCGGCGTGTCAAACTACTATCTCCCAGTCTACGACAACCGGTGTATACACGACAAATCCTGTATACCGCAATTGATCCTCTGGTTCTTCGACAGTAGAGGTGGCTTTAAGTACCAAGAAAAAGATACCTCGGGCAACAGGGTAGGGCAACCGAACTGGGTTGATGTCAGCGTCGTGGACTGGTTCCGGCAAACGAGCACTAATATCGCGAAGACATACGGCAAGATAATACCGTCGCTAGGCTTCGTCCATATTCCCACGTACGCCTCTGTTGCACTCCAGCAAGCTGGTGTAGATCCAAACAGGGAACCGGGGATCAATGATGACTTACCTCTTGCACCGCAAGCTCAAGGATGGTGCCCGGATGGTCGTAACGACGGGACCTGCGACTACGGTGCTCAAGACACGGAATTAATGCAAGCTGTATCCCATACACCAGGTCTTATGGCTCTCTTCTCTGGACATGATCATGGCGATACCTGGTGCTATAAGTGGGATAAGCTGTTGCCGAATATGACCGTGACACCGGCAAATAACATCAACATCTGCTTCGGCCAGCATACGGGCTACGGCGGATATGGCAGTAAGTAATCTTCGAAGTCGTTTATTCCTAACTCTAGTCATTTTCAAGAGTAAAAAGCTCTTATTAGGACTATAATCATATCTCAAGAGCTTTGTATGCTCCCGAGATATTTACAGATCTCGCTCGAGAAGGCAATGACTGACCCTGAATGCTGCAGACTGGGAGAGAGGGTCGCGTCAAGTGCTGGTCTCGAAAGAAGGTCTCGCGAAGTTGGAAGCTGATACATGGATTCGCCTCGAGTCGGGGGCAATTGTTGGCAGCGCCTCGCTCAACAGCACATATGGGCAAGACAGTTACCCCAAGACGAATAATACAATGACCTACTGCCCTACCTGCGATTACTCGAAGGCGATATGAGACAGCTGCAGCGCAGGAGCAAGAAGCGTGGATATATAGGATGGTAACCAAAGGCGATTTTTCTAGGTGATATAACAATCACCAAATCGGCTCTTAAATACGAAGCTATCATTATTCTTAATCATGTTTGGCGATGAGAAGATATGCGCGCGGGACAGAACGGAATGACGTCTACCTTCTGTTCGTGTCAGCATAAATAGCGTAGTACCATGGAAAAGTACTATGGTTAACCTTTTAACTTTCTGATAGTTCGCGTAACCAACAATTAGGGCATAAGGACTTTCATCAATAAATCTGCAGAATAGCAATAGTACATAATAAATTACTACCAAAACGATTATAATAGCTTCATGTTTTGTATTTGCAAGAACAAGAAAAGAAAAAAAGCGAACCAAATTCATCTTTTGTTGTGTTTAGGGGCACCGGCCATGTACTGCGCGCAGCACTACTAACTACCAAATCTTGACACCTCAATGTTTTTTGATCGATGTTCATCCTGCTGAAGTGCCTAGCGTACTAGAAACTGCTCCAAGGAGCTTGGTGCCACACGCGAGTGAGAAGATGGGCCTATAGTGTATTAGTCCAGAGGCTGGCCACACAAACAGAAATACTGGACTCGAGGAGTACATTAGGTGGCTTCTTGATGAATAACACGAGACACACAATAAAAGGAGGACAGACGAATTGCGATCGGTGTGGCTGAGCTGCAGACATAAATGGGAGCCATAGGTAGCTCTTACATCATTTCTAGCCTTTACGTGCTACGGATATATAAGCAAAATGATGTAAGGATAGATGAATACGAGGAACAGCAGCGGCTAGTCAAATTAAAGGGCAGCCATCCCAGTGACAATCCTGCACATTTGCTCTCCAGGAATTATCCGACCTGGAATGTGTGCAAGCGCTTAGAGGAGAACCGAGCCGAGGAATGACAGGCATATACGGGATGGAATGCAGATACCATGAGCATTTGTGATCACGGTGGTGAACACGCATCCGGAGGCTCTAAGTCAGAGGCTCCTGTTGCTCGCCGTACTGTAGTATACGATTTACTTGAGGTTATGGTGCTTATAGTGCCGCCAGAGACTTCATCGGCTGTGTGCTATTATGTAGAGCGGTTATGATGTCTCTCATAGTCGAGTATACGTCACTAGCAAACGAAGACAGATACCTCCATTTCCGGCAGAAACGCGTCATCAGTCATCAGCATGTAGATAAGTAGTACAGGTAATTAATCCAACGCCAGATGCAACAAGTGACAAAGACATATTTTGGTATTTGGCCTGGGACCCATCATTTCGCCGAGGTATGTTCATGTAACCAACAAGTCGATGCCTCCGGATGCGCTCTCATGTGTTGGTATGACATCAAATGAGCAGCCAACATCGTGAAACCTTCGACGCTTCCGTCCCTTCGAAGAAAACACATAGCTTATTTGCTAGTAGGTGGTGCTTCATCTTAAGCAACTGCCTTCTGACTTTGCATACATATAAGGGGCCACAAACCGACACTTGGTGTGACAACTTCAGGTCCTGCTCATTGGTAATAAGAGCACATTCCACAATGTCAACTGAGGCTACAGCGAGGGTGGCTCTTCCTAATGTATCCGCCAAAGAGTTACAGGATCACTTCTCATCAAAGATGATCACCTACGTATTGAAAGAGGGTATAATACATGACAGCTTTCAAACTAGCAGCAACGAGACGATTGTTATCCATTGCGAGCCTGGATATCGGCCTCAGCGCGTCAAGGAACCGGAAGAATTTGTCACCATTGATTGGGGCCATGAAGAGAGCCAGAAGACGCTAGAGACACTTGCTATCAACCTTGAAAAGGCGTGGGTGGCTAAAAAGGCGTTGGTGGAATTTGCCCTACACAGATGGTTCCTTTACAGTGGTTAGCATACCTAAAATTTATATTGCTATACCAACCGTTAACTTTATTTAGGCATCCCGCCCCATCCTGACAATCCAAAAGAAATGTTCGGATCTTGCTGCCCTGCCTGTCTAGAGCTCTATTCGACGAATTGGACGTACGAAAAGCTTCCCTCTTTCACCAACGCTGTATTGGATGACAAGGGCAGACTACCAACACTAGAGTCGGAAGGGTGGTTTCATAATAGGTGCCCGCGAGATCGCCCAATGGCAGACGGGAGATCCCAAAACGACATGTTAACGGAACAAGCGATCGAAGATGGGAAAAAGAGCTCGAAGACTAAATAGCCGAGCTGAAAATGGTTCAAAAAGGAGAACGAGGAGGATGATCTTGAAGCCATCAGTTCGCAGCTGGAAGCTAGTCATATCGCATCGTCTGTTAGAGTTCGAAGCTTACACTCAAGAATGTATCTCTTCCCATGCGCAGCTCATCACTCCACATGTTTTAGCTAGAGCATGTACTCTCCTGAAGATTTCCACTGTGCCCATGTACTATGTGACAAGAATGGAGACGCCCAAAGCATTTAAGCTGGGCCAATAATGCCACGCTGAATAAGGCCAAATTAGAACCGAGGACTAGGATACGGTGATGCTAAGCGCCTGCCCGGCTGTTGGTGGGTACTACAACATTCCTAACCCGGCATCACCGTACTCCGGAATGTGTGGCCGGCGTCCGGAAGGGGGTCGTGCAGCCCTCACAATCAATAAGCAAAAACAGACAACTAATACTAACCGACTGCAAATATCATGGGCATTTGGTACATTAGTACAGCGGGGGCAGCAAATTCCATCAGTCGCTGTTGGTACTCCCAATGAACGTCAATGTTGAGCTATTCCGGACAAAGAATGCAGTCCAATGCATGTTGACCATACGCATGAGGTCCGCATGGGCAAACTTCCTAACAGGAGCCGAACTCTCCTATCCTCTCGAGATCAAACATACACCATTATGAACGGGCGGGAGCCTGACCAGTCATACGCTCAGGAGCTCATGACAAGCTTATGCTGCGTTTGCCTCGCGGATTCCAATGTTTTCGAACAAGGTTAGCTTATATACCACCCACCTCATATCTTCTGTCCCGTTGCTTCTTCGTATCGTGGGACCTCACTATCCCACTGATCTATTCCTGCAATAATATCCCAAGCGGCGGCAAAAGTTGGCCTGAACAGGAAGGCCGACTATCTTTATGAATCTAGAGTCATTATCCTCGACAGGGCCACTTAACTTATTTGTAGAAAAAGTCGGCTGGTTCCTTACGCAAGGAGAATAGTGAACATTGATTGCCACTCTTTGCTGTTAATAATCTGACGGGCCATACTTACTAGAGGCTACAAGCTGGTTAGAAGTACAACAGGGGCCCTCCAGCTGCGTGTGCGCACCATTGAAAGTAAGTCCGTATGCTCTTGCTGCTCGTTATCTTGACTGTTCGCTAGGCTCGGCTTATAACGTCATTTAGTCAGGAGGCCATGTATGACCAGCTAGACGTATATTCTTTTATACCCTAGGTCCTTTCGATTGCGAGCGATACGGCGTACTACTAGTGTACACACAATGGCTTCCCCTGCAATATGCGTCGGAATGCTAGGGCCTCTATTGGCCAACAGGACCTGATCCGCCCCACAGGTTATAAGTATCGTGGGACATGCTCGACCTATCTACCTAGGTAGGTAGGGAAATAACCGTACGATAGCTTCAAGATACCTACCATGTTGATAAGACATCCTGACCTTTAACTCTGCATTGTAACAATTTGGCGGTGGATTATGACACACGATACCGGTAGTGCGCGAAGAGGGTATGGATAGGTGGGAAAAGCAGTCGCCAAGATAGGATTTAACGAGAGGCGGATTGGTGATTATCTAAACCGTTTGAGGATGGGCTGGTGTACTGAACTCCATAGCTGTGCCGCGGGATACATGCATACTACTGGGATACCATTCAATATGACACACAAGAGTGCGCACTGCACATATATAGGTATATAATATACCGCCATTTCATCTGAAAGATTTCCATCATGTAGACTCCAATACTTAACTCTTGTCAGAAACAGTAACCGTCAGAACAAACCAACCCAACCCGTGGACCGCTCCTTGCACTTATCAGTACCACTACAATCAGTATGCCGGGCCTAATCAGCACCACTTGGCAGTTCCTTTTGCCATCGAAACCCCGCTTGATCGAAAAAGATGTTCCTGACTTGAAAGGCAAAGTAAATATTCCTTATACTAGGCGCACGCACTCTCATTCCGTGCTGGATTCGGATACATACATATGTGCTAACGAATCTCCTAGGTCACCATCGTCACTGGGTCAAACACCGGCCTCGGTAAAGAGATCGCCCAGATCCTCTACTCCAAGAATGCCAAAGTTTACATGCTAGCACGCTCCGAGGAGAAGACCAAGAAAGCCATCGAGAGTATCAAAGCCGCTGCTCCGACCTCAAGTGGAGAGCTGATATATCTGCATCTCGATCTCGCCGATATCCCCAGCATAAGATCAACGGCCGACGAATTTCACCAGCGGGAGTCCCAGCTACACCTCCTCTTCAACAATGCCGGCGTTGCGTTGCCCGAGAGCGGCTCAAAGACGAAACAGGGCTATGAACTCCAGCTCGGTGTGAACTGTCTCGGTACCTTCGCCCTCACCAAGCTCCTGACGCCGACAGTCGTTTCGACTGCCAAGACCTCACCACCGGGAAGCGTCCGTGTCATCTGGGTTTCCTCATCAGCTGGCGAGATCTTTAGCCCAAAGAACTACGTGGAAAATGCTAAACGGGCTGACACCCTGTGGGCATTCGGACAGTACAGCCTTTCGAAGCTTGGCAACTATCTGCATGGAGCCGAGTTTGCGAACCGGTATAGAGCAGACGGGGTAGTGTCGGTGCCGCTCAATCCCGGTGCGCTTGACTCGGATTTATGGCGCGAGCAGAACTCTCTCACGAAAACATTTCTGCGAGTGACCCTCCTGCATCCTTCCGTGTACGGCGCATATACGTGCATATACGCTGCGTTCTCCCCCGAGATCACACTAGAAAAGTCAGGAACATATGGTTAGTACTACCCGCGACAGTGATATCAAGGGATCTAATACTAACTAAGACTAAGTTGCTCCTTGGGGTAAGCTGTGGGATGTCGCACCAGAAATGGTAAAGGCAGGGAAGGGCCCAGAAGAAGGAGGTGATGGTACAGCGAAACAGTTTTGGGAATGGAGCGAAGCCGAGGTCAATAAGTACCTTTAAATCGTTAACCGGGTAATCGGGGGTTTCCCATGGCACGCCGTGTTATTGTGTTCAAGCGACGTCAGTAATACTGAGGATGAGCTTGCGTAAACCAGTTTTGTTATGTCTTCAGGAATATAATGTAGTCAATTTAGCAAATGGCCTTCAGGGACTAAATGAGCAAATACAGCAGCGCTACTATACCAATTAAACGTGAATATGAGCTGGCGAACCTAAGTTCATGCTTTCTAGATGCTAGATTGCTAAAAAGGTGGAATCTCAATAGAGAGTAATAAAGATCAAGCTGAAGAGATAAAAAGAATTGCCTCCACGCGGAATCGAACCGCGGATCTTGTCATAACATCGCAAGTAGAACTGTACGAGTGACACGCATTACCCCTGTGCCATAGAGGCGGCTATTGTGCTCAATCTTCTGTTTATAGAACATATAGCGTACCTCTGTTTCATGTATACGTTATTGAGGTAGACGGCTACCTACTACCACCGACACAGAAAGCTTCCTTTCGTCTCGTCTTTTCATATAGTAACCAAGATGGCAGTGTAGCTAATTGAGACGGCATGTAACTAACCGTATTCAACACTTTTTAGCCAAACAAATAGGGAGCAGTACCCGTTGCCGTTGGAAGCCAAACTCACTAACTACACCCAAGTAAGTCAGCTTCTCTGATGACTCACGTCAGTGAGTTCGGCTATTTTCTCGCGGCATGAAAGTAGTAAGAAGGGTTATCGAGAAGTGCATATGGTAACATGGGTAGCCAGCACATGACAGGAGACAAGATGCCCACCACGTATTTTACAAACTCGGACTGTCACTAGATACTCAAGTTTTCTCTTCCAGCGCCCCATTAAATAAGGACTTGACGATTACTTGACCAATGTGGCATTCCCCGGCTTCTGCTACGAGCTATATACCCCCTAAGTAGCCTAGTACGTAGACGGAATAACGGCGAGTCGTCCTCCATCAAACGTGAAGATTGTACCATTACAGTACGCGCCAGCTCTACTCGCAAGATACAGGATCGAGCCAGCAACCTCCTCTTCCGTGCCGAACCGCCTAGCGGGCATGAAGTCAAGGTGATCTAGGCCTTCAGTCTCCGGGTCCCGGGATTCTAGAATAGGTGCCGCCATCTCCGACATGAAAACTGGCATTTCCATTAGCCACTGCTCGTTTCTCGGTAGGGACAATGCATCGCAAAGACAAACAAAAAAGGGGAAGCGTGAAAGACGTTAGGGGAAATACTCACACCCGGGAGCCAGCGTATTGACCCGGATTTGATACGGCGCTAAGTTCGTCGTCGCATGCTGCGCAAGCTGCGCAACCGCCGACTTACTCGCCACATACGCCGGCGGCGAGGCCTTTTCACGACTATACGAGCCGACGCTGCCGGTGAAGATGACCTGGCTCTGCACGAGCGGGACCTTGCTGCCCTCCTTGGCGGGTTTTCCGAATCCGCCCTTCAGCGCATTCTTATTCCCCGCATCCAGCAGCTCCAAGAAGGCGAGCATTGTGAAATACGCCCCCGTGATGTTGACGTGCAGCGGCTCATTGAACTTTTCGAGGCTCACCTCGTCGAACAGCCTCGTGCGCAGCTCCTGGATGCTCGGCGAGCCGTTGAAGGACTGGTATGGGCCCAGGATGCCCGAGTTGGCGATCACGAGATTCACGTACCCGACCTCAGTAGAGATGGCGTCGACGGCGCTTTGCAGCGACGCTTTGGATGTCACGTCGCAGACTAGAGGGCTGATGTTTGGGTGCGATGTTGCCGCTGTCTCGAGGGCGCTGGCCCGTCGTCCTAGGATGTAGACTTTTACGCCGGCGCCGGCGAGGGCTTTGGCCATCATGAGCCCGATTCCTGCGTTCGCTTTATCAGTATCCGCGATGAAGTATAGAAGCTCGGTAACGGACCGGTGCCACCGCCACTTATGACGGCGACCATGCCATCGACTCTGAACAACGTTGACGACTCCATTTTGAACCTTGCGTCCTCAAGGCTTCTCAAGATATAGAGGCAAGGAAGGCGATGATCTTTTTCTCTTATGATAACATACTTTCCATTCCTTCGCTGCCTTTATAGACACTCGCCCGTCATGTAAAATCGGCGATATACACAGATGGGATCTCGCATATCATGTTATCGCCGATAGAAGGATCTATCATACCCATCTGTAGCGCTTGTCAATACGCACCTGGTATATGATACTCCCCCCGTATAGTGCCATGTGTGATTTGGGTGTGGGTACATTTCGTCGATTGACATTTATTACGATGACGGGATTCTCTATTAAGTCCGTTTATGTCCACTTAGCCAAGTCAAGTAGTTACTGGACATGGTTGCAAGGTTGGTATGGACTCTCCCCAGATCTTGAGCAAGTCGATTGATTTCGTATACGACACGTCCCCTGATTCTTCAGTTACCGTCGTTACCCTTAGTGGGACCAGGCGGCGGATATTAGGTGGTTATATCCGCTGAATGCCGTCACTAATAAAGCAGATGAGAGACAAAAAAGCTTCGAAATCGAGAACCATAACACTGTTGGAGGTCGATATCTAGACAACGATTTGTTTTGATTTTCTCTTTATTTTTCTTGATTTTTACTGGCAACTTGAACATAACCAAAAAGTAAGAATAAAACTGAAAACTAAAAACTTAAAAAGAAAAAGGGAAAAAAGTTGGCTACTATCCCTAGTGAACAACGGAGCATCAGGAATTGAGCCCAATGCGGGGGTCGAACCTTGATCAGTTTGTTGGTTTTTTTTTATTGGCACATTTGTGCGTTGCGCAACCTTGAGACTAAGACGCTCTACCCAATGGAGCCAGGTAAGAGAGTTTAGACTTGTGCAATGTTCAATTGGATGTCAGATGGGAGAACAGAGACAAGCTGAGACGTAGGTCATACTTTGATCCATAGCATCGTGGTGAAATCACGATCGGATCATTGTGACTTTCACCAACACATTCTAGTGGAGTCGAGCAACCTTGAACCTTGGTGGCTGATATAAGGAGCGTTTAGTGCCTAGCTAAGCTCCAAGCGCCGTTGAATGGTGTCCATATGCTGTGCTGCTGTAATAATAGCTACCCCTTATTATCCCATGCAGCAATATAACATGTATGATGATGCATCATGCATATATAGACTCAGCAAGCGCCAGATTCACAAAAAGGGGTGTAGATGATATATTTAGGTACCTAGGTAGTCCTATAAGGATTCTGGTCTTCGTTAGTTAGTTATCGGCACTCGCCTACCGTAGCATAGGAGCCCGGAGCATCTGAGTATTGGCTATGCAGCATTCTTTCACCACCTACTTGAAGCAATTAGACAGTAAAAGTAAGACGAGGTCCATACAGTTGTGAACGAGGCAGAACGTTTTCCATTGCTGTAAGCACGAAGCTCTACAAGTGTATATACAGAAGACAGAACACAAACAAGCGTAGAATAACAAATCCAAAGCAATCAGTACAAAGCCTCCATTTGAGCCATTCCACAACTCCATTGACTCCATTTGCTCCTTCGCCGAAAAGTAAATATGTATTATTTGACTGAGTCGACTGGTCGATCATCTAACAAACGTAGAGTGAATGAAAAGCATATGCCCTTTCACATCAGCACTCAGCAACGGCCTCCGTCTCATCCTTCGTACTACCGCTTTCCCAAACTTCAAAGCTTTCACCAGTTCCCTCCATCGGCTCAAGGACTGCGGCACCAGGCGCAGGTTCGTCCGTCTTCTGCATCAGCTCCTCAACCGAATTGGCAATGTCCTCCTGAACAGGTTCGAGCTCAACTATAAGCTCCGTCTCAGTGACAGCCTCGACAGGCTCTGAGGGACCCGCCTCGGGGGCAAGCTGGAATTCATTTTGCACGAGGTTCTCTTCGTCTTCGTCACCAGGGACAAAGATGATAGAGTTCTCATCGCAGCCTTCTGAATAATACTCTTTAGGGTTCATCTCGCCGAGAGGGTTTCTTTCCTTCTCGACCACCATGTCATCTGCGCTGACAGCAAGTCGTGCAGCTCGTGGACGAGATGTCTGGGAGACGTCGTCAACAGGTGGAACATTCTCTTTGCCCTCAGCACGTTCCCGCTGCCGCCGGCTCTCGCTTTCTTCATCCGAACTGATATCTAAGACACAGGTACTGTGTTGAAGCAAGTTGGTCATCTCTTGCTCTGGTGTGTCCTCGTGGATATCGAAGAACCATGATGAGCTCATCTCAGGCTCGTGCAGGCTACCAAAGTCTGACAGGCCGGATGACGGTTTCTTTGAGGACGAGACATCGCTGCGACTCGTGTAGCTGGGAATAGTGCCCTTGAGAGCGGCATCAAGTGAGAACGGAGCTGCCGAGGAGCTTGAGGGTAGTGCAAAGGCAGGAGGGTCAATCCGAGTAAAAGAGCCCCCAGTGCGTCGCCGAGATGATAGAATGCCGGAGCGCTTGCCACGGGTCGGAGATCGGCCAGCAGGAGCTGAAAGAGGAGAAGGCCGGGCGATGCTTGTGTTGAGCTTAGCGACCGGGGATTTGGGGTTCAAGATAGACCGAGGACGGGCAGTAGTAGCCTTGGGAGGACTGAAGACAGGCAAGTCATTGGTGCTGGCAGATTTGGTTAGGAAGAAAGTTGGAGGTTTGATGAAAGAGTCCTTGGAAGGGAAGAAGCTGTCGGTGCCCTTAGCTCGCTTGGAAAACAGTACTGGGTCGACATTCTCAGAGTCGTCCAATTCGGTCACATCGGATGCTTTCCTTTTCACGGGAGAGGGACTTGAAATTGCTATATGACGTTTAGTCCATTATTCCCAGCAAGGTACGAGTAATTTGATTTTATGCATGCAAAACCGACATTGTAAGGTTCATTGGACCAGAAATGACGGAGTGTGTCAGTTGTTTGGAGAATTGATTAGGCAGAAAATCAAATGCACTATAATTGATGCCAGGTCGTGTTGCGACTAGCAACGAGGGAGACGGTTCGGGTTGGATTTCGTCAAACTTACCGTTTTGTCTATTCTTCAGACTTGTCAATGTGTGTAGACGTGCTTCATTGAGCGGAGCGAAAGGTTGGCGGGTGATGGTAGCCATTGCGAAGTTCTCGTCGGGACTTGACTGGTGTCCAACGACTCCTCAGGTGGTGCCTAATGGACTTGATGGACCTAATGGAGCTCCAAATGGCAATGAACCCGACTCAGTTTGATACAGCTAGTAGGTAGCCAATTCGACAGTATATTGATTGTGATTCCCAGGTGTAGTGAGACGAGAAACAATTGATAGGTATTCGAGACAAGATAGAGTGGAAGCCGATAGCCTGAATTGTTTGTTTGTTTTGATCCTAAGTTGGAGTTGGATATATCCTCAAACCGATTCCAGGAGCAAAAGCAGTTTCGCCTATCGTCAAAAGAGGGGAGTAAGAGGAAAAGTGGCGAAAAGGTGTGTTAGGAGGGAAGCGACAGGTCTTATTGCATGCTCGGCTGTTCTGGTGACAGTAGACGTAATGTAGGGTGGTCGCGAATTGGGAGGCCCAAAGAGAGAAAGAGAGAGAGTGAGTGAGTGTGTGTGTGTGTGTGTGAAGGAATGGCGCGGGAGGTAAACGTCTTGAATTATGCACGTCAAGATTAGCAGGCTGTACTTGTATCGGGAAGCGCCAGATGTTAGCGACACAGAGAAGGACGAGAAGATGGGACTACTGGAGCATGAGGGATGCAGCTGAATGGTTGAATCGGTATTCTGGGTGGGATAGGATAGGATAGGACAGGATGAGAGAGGGGAAGAACTGAAATAGGTGACAGGCCTGACAGGATTGGATTGGATTGGATTGGATTGGATTCGGATTGAAGCTGCAGGGGAGATGGAACAGAAGACGGGAGTTGGTAAGTACTTACACGCTCTGGCCTCAAACAGGCGTTGTGCTGCAGAAGTGGAAGTGGAACAGCAAATTGGCGTGTTGCAGACGCGTGGTGTTGGCGTAGAGGGTGTTTGTTACCAATCAGGGACAAGGGGTAGCCGATTAAATGGATTAAATGGATCCAAGATCCCCAGAACTAGGGATTTCAACAGAGTCAAGCAAGGGGCGAGGGGGGGCACAGTCAAGACAGACGGGCTTGATGGGTATTGGTTAGTAGTTCTGGGGGGGGTGTTCACATAGTCCAGCATCACCTGCAGCTCTGAATGGATTAAAGCTAGGAGCTTCACTAAATGCGGAGGTTATAAGGTTCAAATCAGACGCTGATTTGCTAGTCAATTCGGTCAGTTGTCAAGATGGCGTCCCACAGGCACCAACGATTTAAGCATCGCCCCCCAGTGGGGAAGATGATAGGAAAACCAATCATCGCGTCAAAATGTCTGCCAAGACAGATCTAGGGAGGGGCATTACAGGTCATTGCAGGGTATTCCAGGCTATTCCGCCCAATCAGTCGCCTACAATCTCGTAATAGTGGCCATTCCTGATATGACGCTGTGACAGCCTTCGTTTCCACGCGTAAATGGGGCTGCAGGGGGCCTCACTTTACACGCTTTTTCGCGTTCATAAAGAGCTGCCTATGTCCTCTTCGTGTCCTGGCTCTTACCACCCAGTCGCCATGGGTTGAACTTATCAATCAGGAATATCATCGACTATTGCCATGCAATCCCAGCGATCGACTATCACTATCGAGCGGAGATGTCTGGGAAACATGACGCTGGGTCGAGTCTCAGATTTCATTTCATTGTCTTGAACTGGCGCGCCAAGCGCCCTATTGATCATTGATCCAGATCACTAAAACGCTAATTCACACGCACAGCTCTTAGTGAGAGCTTGAGGCAACGAAGAGACAAGTCTTAGCCAGTTAGTGTGAACTTTTTTATTCACCGTGCACACTTGAAATGATGTGGCGAGAAGCCGGCTGTTCACTTATTAGTGATGTGAGGACAGTGGACGGCAAAGCAACCGATGGCATGCGAGGAAGCTCACGGTGCACGACGTTGAAAACTGGGCGACCAAGCCTCCAGAACACGCATGGCCACCTACAGTCAGCCTGAAAGGCGTACTCAAATTCTAGCCGGGGAGCTGTGCGTTGCGTTGGGGGAGTCGACTTGGTCACCGACGTCGCGACCACCTGGACAGACCTATCAGCTCTGAGGACCCAAGGGCTTAGACACTTCTCATAACTATACCCGTCATGCTAAGTGGCCTTGGTGTAGGCCTCGGGTATGTTAAGTTTGTGGAAGCGCCGACGCCTAGGCCACTGTTGCGGTCATGAAGAATCAGTGTCACGGTTACCACACTTCATCGTCTGCCCAAAATCAGTGGAATCCCACAAAATCCGATGGATCATGACGTCTAGTATGGCCAACCGGCCGCCTGGAAGATGATGCATGGCAAACTTCTCTGGATACCGCGGAGTGTTCATTCAAACACATAGTACTGCATCCACTCATTATCACCTCCTGTCTTGCCATCGCTGCGAAGTTGTGGCCTGATGTTTACGAGTTGTCATGCACGTGTGAGCTAGCAAGACGCCGCTACTACCTAAGGAGGCGTTCGTGTTATCAGTAGCACCTCGATTGAATAAACGGGAATTAGAAAGAAAATCCTCGCTTACCGACTGATATTGTTGACCACGAAAGCTTAGTCGGCTGTTGTGTGTACTGTTCTCCTTCTTATTGGGCCTCCCGTGGTCTAGAAACAGGTCACCTTCTGACCCAGTTCCCACAATGTAACATCGACAATGGTATTCATCATCCATGCGACTAGTACACTATGCTTATCCTCAAAATGGATGACGTTTGATCGGACAGTGAGTGGCTGTAGGGTTGGATGGGCTAGACCGTGGCTTATCAGCTAAGAGCCTTTAACATACCTACTTGGTAGCCTATCTCAACGCTTATCCCTCTTGCGAGTGAAACAGTCGCCCCCAATTATATTTTAGTATCTGGCTTGCAACTTTGGTATCTTCTCCTCGTAGACATTAAAATTGCAGTGAAAGGTGATGCATGAGCGTAGCATCACGTGAACTATCTATCGGCGCCCTGTTCTTGTATGCGCTCATCATCCAGATAAGTCTCGACACATCATCAGATTCACTGCACGATTGCAGTCACTTCGTGCTAATATGCACCTGTAGGCCACTCTTCGGAAATGAGCTCCACAGGAGTCACTCGCAGCATTTCACATTACCTTTGTTGCTTGCAAAAACTATCAATGGCATTCCATCTCTGCTCATGTCCAATTATATCTTCTTGAGATTATCATGATGAGGGTGACCCGGGTCACCAACATAGGTATGATAGGTACAAAGATCAGAAAACTCATATGATGAACACGTATTATTATCATCATCCTAATTTTAAGCTCTTAGCTCTTAGCTCTTAGGTGCAACTGTGAATACTATCCTCGATAAAGTAGCTGTGCTCAAGCCTCTCTCTCTCCGAGACGACGTTATTTTCTGGTTCTTAAGCTTCCACTATGTCCTTGACATCGACATGATCATTTTGGGCTTTGGTTTCGGTCCCGCTCATGCCTGAGAAGCCTCATTGCTCTCCTAATGTAGTGTATCTGTCTCGCCATCCCAGACCACCTCAATCACTGACAAGGCCGAGTGAGGAGGCACACTACTGCCTTAATCTCAAAGCGCTCGTCACCCTTAGCCAGAAGTCATGTCTAGTCCTCTCGGGTCCGCTCCTTAGCGTTACCTCCTAGTTGAATGAAGATATTACATGTCCTGCTGCAGTGTCAGCCCTCATCTCATATAATCTTCTGGTTCTACTAACCCTGCGAATTGATCCTCTACAAGATGCGACTGCGAGGGCGTTCCAACGTATCTCTCATTGATGAAGATCCTCGCGCCCGGCTTCAGGGTAGGAATCTCATTTCTGGGGATTTGAACAGCGTGCGGATCGGGCTAATCGTGAAGGACGCGGCGGAGGACATACACATCAGCTTTCTTGACGACTTGCTCCTCAAGGAAGCTGTCCGCCTTGAATTCAAGTCCGCAATGAGCTCATCCGACGTTGAACTTTCGGCTTTCGCTACGACCTCGGGAAGATCGAGCACAACGGCTTTCTCGATGCCTAGGTATTTTCGCAATACCGAAATACCAGGAGTCAACTGCCTTTAACGTGAAAATTAATGTGCTTTCCAGAGTACAGAGCGACACTATAGAACGCAAGACCTGAAATAAATAATTTCACTGTTGAATCGTAGCCGGGAAGAGTGAGAACGCCGTCAAACACGGCATACGTACAGGCCTCGCAGAGGGTATCTCGAGATCCTCCCACATCAACCGCAACCTTCGGGCACCCTTTTGTCGCCTCGTTGCTGTTCATCGACCACGAAACATTCTCGATAAAGCACTTTGGTGCCATTCCCGGTATTCTCATGGAGAACGACATTATTTGGGACAACCTCCCAATGCGAGCAGGACTAGTTGATATCAGAGAGAATAGGTTCTGTTGACCATTATCACCATCTGCAAATGCGAAAGTGGATTTGGCAGGGTCTTCACATTCAGGGTACCGCTTGAGAATGTCGGCAACCTTTAGGGCTAGATGCTCTGTGGTAAACCCTATCTAGTCGTGCAGGAGTGTATCAGAAGTAGCAAGCTCGGTTGACTCCACGCTATGTCTTACAGTCCCCGCCGGCGACTCTTCAAATATGCAATACTGAACATTCGGCACGAAGTGTCCTGGTAACTCATTGTGGCGGTGCGACGGTCATTATACGAAGATTGTCAATGAACCTACTCAGTTCTTGAGTAACTCTGGACTGGAGACATTGGCACACAAATCTTTAAGAGCTGGTAGGAAAGCCTCCAGGTATAGGGATTTTAGCATCCGAAATTGGAATCAGTACCTATAAAAAGGGCTGGCACTACCACTATCACTCTTCTCTTTCACCTTGGCTCTCAACTTCGCCTGCCAGATCTAACCCTTTCGTTTCTTCCAAAGAACCAACCACAGGTATTGCCCTACGATTTCTTACCGCAATGCGGACACAATCGCACAAAGTTATCGAACACGTTTCCATCGGCAAGCTCGTGAGCATTGTGAGGCTTGCAATCACGTACAACATGTCCATCCGCTATAACGAAGGGAATGCACGACTCCGGCGCAAGGTCAGGGGCCCAACTGCGCGCATCTTGACCGCCCTGCAGCCACTCTACCCCACACGATGACCGTACCCAATACCACTTGATGTCCCGGGCTGAAGGAAAGTCGATCCAGGTCGGTGGATTCGGCGAATTGAAATAATCATGGAGAACCCCATCTCGAAACGTAAGCTTCATTTCACCCTTCTATCGAGGCTTCTCGCCGTGCTCCTCCATAACTGCCACCATCTGCCACGTCTTGGCGTTCTCTCTGTGCTTGCGCCAGCGTCCCCAAAGCCTCTTAGTATTACTAGCGAGCATACGGACTGGCCAAGTAAAGAAGCCTGTTCCACACGGCCACCGTGTCCGCGTTAGTGCGCTCTTTGGGCTAGCTATGCCTGCCTCTATAGCATCCAACATAAACTGCTCCGTAGCTGGTCGAGTTTTTTTACGCAGATAGTAGGCTGTGTCGCGGTTCCAGAATCGTTCCATAAGCAAGTCGTTATAACGCATATAGGGGATATAAGCCTCGTTTAGCCATTCCATGTTCCAGCGTTTCTGCCATGGACTGAGTCCTGTGGGCTCTGTTATAGTAGGACCTGAACTGCATTGCAAGCTCTCGAAAATATATAGGGGCGGCAGCCCCGCGGAAGAGGTGTAGTCTGTCATAATTGAGCGTTGTTGATTAAATGTAAGTAGGTATATGTTGTGCGGAAAGTAAGCTCGGTAGATTACGACGAGGGGAAATTTTTAAGAGATAGCTACCTACTTTATATAGGAAATAGCTGCAAATATTACTTCATGTCTCGGTGATGCTAGCAATCTTATTTGAGGTCTATCACCTATTTTAGGCATTAGAAGGTCATAGTTAAGGTTTAGTGATGATTATGCTATCCCTTTAAGGCTTATTTCAGCAGTAATACTTTGCTGCACATGATATAGATAAACACTAAATAAACATACCTAATTAAATACCTAGTAGTTGCTTTAATAGTTGCTTAAACACTTTAGAAGCTTTTATGAGTTGTATTTATTTAGTGTTTATTAGTTGCTTAAGCAGCTCAGAAGCTTTTATTAAGCATCTGTTTATCCACATCATGTGTGGCTGTTATTGCTACTGAAATAGGGTTCAAAGGGAAACAAAGAATCAAACCCACAACGATACCTGCCAGCACCGCCAAAATGGTGAGGAGCAGCGCCCAAGCCGCCGCTTGGTCCCCAACTAACCTCCTCACACACCTCCGAATCACCCCGAATTATCTTTAACCAGCGCCGCCAAAATTTGACCCATCTCAACGGTAAAAAAAATTGAAATGGCCGCCCCTCCCGACACTGTATGATATTCGATAGTTAGCTTAAGGATTTAGTGTTAAATTCATGTAATCGGAGATTATTACCTCGCGCTAGCACGGTGACCGTTTGGAGCCTCTACTCCACCGTCGAGTATTCCAATAGCTCTTGCAAAGTGTTAGTCGTTTCATAAGAAACAAACAATAGTTATTGCAGGTAGTATAGCTTACTGTCTTGAGGGAGTACCGCGGAAGACTTGGAGTAGAAGGGTCACCGGCTAGGAGGCCCTGGGAGGGTGTGGCGGACGCTGTATGGCGTGAGAAGTTCGGAGGGAGGAGGGAGATTGTCGACGGCGGCTGGGGCCTGCCCTTCCCAAATCGGGGTGCTGTCAAGGATATATTCGTTCTAAGAATACATTTTTTAAGAACAAAATTTCTTTAGATATTTTATTGTTGAAAAACGTTGTTTGCGAGTTAATGGTTAAGAGAGGGGAGAGAGAAGAAGATACTTGGGATATACAGCCCGAACGATTTCAAACGCGTGTTCTCAGGATTATGGTTTCTGGGGAAAAAATCTTAAGTTGCACCTTTATAGTAGGTACGCTATGGATCAAGGAAAGCATGTTAGCCAAACTAAAGGAAGAACGCTTGAAAGAGATTGTTTGGTGACAGTTACGCGCGCACTCCAGGTCGTCCGTGCTTTTTCTCCGAATCTAAATGAGTTCAAACAACCAACTGACCAATCTATCATAAGCTTCTTGGCAGTTACAACTTTGATGCTCGCTCGCGATATCCCAAGCGAGGAATATTCATGGAACACTGAAATAGTTATATCATAGCTATTCACGGTCCTATCGAGCTCAGAGTGACTAGCGCTATTCGCCAAACGTCCTTTAAATTCGAATGGTTGTCGAGGGTACTTAGCTCTTCATCGCCGCAGCCTACCTGGCCCTTGCGTCCTTAGAATATGCCGGACCCTTCAGCATGTTTTTCGGATTATACAGTGGTTGGAAGTTGAATCCTCCGGGTTCCCGGGGTTCTGTATTAGCTGCATCGAGGTTCTTTTCGCTTTGTGAGGTTACTGATCTATCCTCCCATCCCTTGTCATCCGTGCTTGGCTTCTGATTCCTCCTACTCACAACTTGGGGCTCGAGTAACTATGATAATCTCGGTCACGATATATCAGAATATACAAGATGAATAAAGAGAAGTTGAGACACCGGGAAACAAAGTGGTCTTGGCATAATTAGCCACTATGGGAAGCTGGAAGCCAGCACAGCGCGTGTGTAGGCTTTGTTGGAAGGAGGGTGGAACAAGCCCACGTTGGCAATAATATGATATTTTAGATTTTGTAAAGAAATCAATAAACTGCCTCTGATAGAATGGCGCGTTAAAGCATTGGCATATTTCCATGCTCTAAGCTGCACGTATGTTCTGTCAGTGTGTCACGATAGCCAACCACCGCCAGAATTGGCATGCATTATGACAATAAAACTACGAGATAGCATTTTGTATATGGGTCAACTACGACTCAAGAGGTCGTAAGTCAGGACAATCCTCGAACAGTGGGGAGCCTTTCATGTATGTTATGGTTTGAGGCTAGTATGTACACGAGGCGGATCATCGGAGCTGCGGTGCAACCTGATCACCTTAGAGTTTAGGGTTTAATTCGGTTGATATTCAACCCTATCACAACCATGTTGCACGATGAGCCCCGAACCCGGTAACACATCAGTGGTTGAAGTGAACGAGAAGATGAAGGCATCGCATATAGACTCGCCTTGCTCTGTCGCAGTGTATAACAGCGCGCAACTGCCAAAATCACCCATAGAGCCACCACAGTTGTTGTCGAGACAGGCCTGACAGCAAGCACTCGGGTCGTTGCCCCAAGGAGCATTGTCCACGTATATGACCGAGGTGCGGTCTGCGTACTCACCCGACTGAAGACCCTCACCGTTGACTATAACGTTAGATTTAGTATTTGCTATCTTGAGCGAGAGTTATGGAGGTATTCAAAGCATGATGAATCTTATAAAACGAGATTCTTTCCTGAACAGGACCCTTTTGGCTCTAAAAAGACTAAAGTAAGAAAAAAGAACGGCCCCGAGGGCTACTTACTTGCGCTTATTAGATTTGTGGGCGCGCAGGCGGCGTCTAGGGTTTTGGTCACGGTCTTCGGGCAGGACGACAAAGTGCTAGTCGTTATCACGGCGGTTGGGGTATACGAGGTATAAGTTACCGTTACGGTGGTCTGGTACACGGTTTGGGTGCCGAAAATAAGTGTGCTCGTGATTGTAGTTGTGGGCGACGTCACCGTGGTGCTGGGTGTAACTGTCGATGTGACAGTGCCTGATGTGACAGTTGGAGACAAGACAAAAATGCGCGTAAATCCTGTAGTGCAGAAGCCCTCAGTTGCGTAGGTAGCCGGAAGCGCGGTAACCTGGCCAGATAATGGCGTGTATGTGCCTGTGTCTGCGCGAGAGTTAACAAAAGCTATCCTGAGCGAAAGGCACAAAGGCTTCGGGGAGCTTTCAGGAAGAAACGGGAGCAAAGATACTCCCAATAAGCAGCTTCGCTTCTAAGCCCCTACCGAAAGGGAAGTAAAAGACTTTCTAAAACCACATACATTCAGTCGCGGTGAAAGGTTTGGCTCCATTAGCGCAAACAGTAATGGCAAAAGCTGCGATATTCCGAGTCAGTAGTTGCTGTTTCAAGCGAAATTTGAAGGGGTTTAGAAGTATTCAACGCTTAAAGACATAAACTCAAGCTTGAATAGAAGCTCTTTACTTTAAGGATGACTAGAACGCGAAGAAAAATGACACCGGGAGTTACTCACTGGCAGTGGCGACTGTCTTGTCGACACCAGCGCCGAGGGTTAACGTAGGTACCGTTATGGTGGCATCGGCAGCCGTGTAGCTAGTCGCAGTACGTTGCGTTACTGTGACCGTTGTGGGAACGGCCACGATGAGAGTTGAAGGCACGGTCACGGTATCCCCTATGCGACATCGGTGTTAGTATCTCCGTACACAATAAGGTTTTAATACAATTTCTGGGCTGTAGGAGAGGTGAAGCTTAAAGACTGCCAAAAGAGGAGATTGAATAGTCTGTGTATCGTACTAGTGAAGGTTGTACTGGTCGTCCGGAGGGTCGTGTGGGTAGGAACGGGTGTAGGCGGTACGCCACCGGAGCCAGACTTATAAGAGCACGAGATCACGGTCGTGGACGTGATGCTTGTGACCGTGGTAGCAAAAGCTAGGCCGCCGTAAATGGCAGCACTAAGCAGAAGACCTCGCAGCATCTTGAGATCGGAGATGGAGGTGTGAGTATTCTGTTGTCCCTTGAAGCTAACATACTACCACTTACAGTAGGGATAATCATATTGACGGAGGAGGGTAGTTCTTTATATCATTTGGTTTTATTGGCTTCATGCTGGCACCAGCAATATCATCAACCCCTGTAATACAAGTTTAATGTGGTCAAGCCAGATCTATACCAGGCATGCTACCCGCTGCATTCGATTTCTAATTATTGTCCGAGCTGGTCGTGATGGTATTTCCACCGTTGAGGGACATTAGCTTCCGCAAAACAGCCCATTATGGTCATACAACGGTAGGAGGCTATTAGGTATGTTGAAGGTTCACATCATTTAATTGGCCACGCTGTATGTAAGGTAGCAACTGTAACAGGGAGGGTGTAGAGCAAGTTGGACCATTATCTACGCAGCTCCTCCTATAACACCACTAACCATGCCTATCGTAGTTATGGCACACATATAGGCTAAGGCCTCGATACTTGCCGGAATAGGTAAACGTTGAAATCTTCATCTGATTATTCTAGGTGATATCCATATCATTGCGTCTGTTCCGCATCTGCTCCGCACCTGACTAACAGTACGGTAGCACTCTTTGCGGAGCATGGCCCCCACGTCAGCGAATCTCCGTAATGATAATAAGTACCTAACAGTTTTGCATTTCCTGACTTAAGTAATGGAGAGATTCTTAAGGCTGCATGGCAAGATTTCGTCTCAGCAACATATGAAAATGTAGTCCTGCTAGATACTTGGAGACCTTAAACCCAATGATCCTCCCTAGAGAAAATGGTGATCTACAGTACCTGCAACCTATCCTACAGATAGCACGTAGGGAGGGGTTGGTAGAACTTGGAGGTGGCCTAATTATTGTGGGATTACTGTACATAGAGTTTTGTGGAGATCAGGTTCCATAGAAGCGGATTCCCCGGACAATCTCCAGGGTCGCAATGCAACATGTATCGCGAAAAGTAGGTAAACAGGTGCTAGGTTAGGTAGTTATGTGCCTTAGTCCGGCTTAGACCTGAAGCAATCCCCGGGCAATCGGAGTCTTACCTACCTCCAACTAGCCATGAAGGTTCATAGGGATTCTCATGGGTATGCATATCAAATAAGGCAGGATTGAGGAGCAGTGCACAGACTATCAAATCCTGTGATTATGATCAAACACAGATTATGACGAGAGAACATATGAATGCCACGGGAATTTTCCTACTTGTAGGACCACAGTGGTTTTTGATGAAGATTGGACTGTCGTTATCATGTGCACTTGCTGTTGTCGAACATGTTCAAGTGAAAACTTGCGCACGTTTGTTAATAGTAAGTAACAACTATTCGGACAATGGCTCATATTAGTTCATTTAATTAAAGAGATAAGATGATGCCGTTTCTAGTGTGTTAAATGTTGATAAATCACACATCAGAGCTAGGTGCGAAAGCAATTAGTAATTCTGCCGTACATGTGTGTTATCCATATCTAACCTTATGCTGTGGACACTGAGTGAAAACTCGAGCTGGTTGCTTAGTTCAGCAAGGCGAAGATCTGGGAGTGTGCTTGCTAGATCAGAATTCGATGCTTGATTGGGTCCGCAGTGCACCTAGCGGAACTTCGACCAGAGGGAGGTTGAGCCTCATTACAATCTTGGTCGGGCAAACATTCTGCCTGCTCTTCAATTTCATATACCACACTACCTCAGTTCATCGTAGTGCCCATATCCTTCAATAGTTATATGCCTTTCATCCAAAACAGTTGGCTGATGCTGAGCTACGAAATCCAATCTCATCTGATGATATAGTCAATGCTAAGTAAGTGAGCCAAATTCTATTTGCATGATACCATCTCATACGTGCTAACTAGACCTGTTTGTTGCTATGAGATACTGTCCCTTCTGGTGTTAACAGTTATCCGTAAGCAAAAGAACCGTACTCATTCTATCGATCTAAATTCACGAACAAGAGAGCCAAATGATGAGTACGGCGATCTATCTTGAGAGGCAAATGCCTACCACTGTTAATATTCGCTACCATCAACTCCAATACAGTGCTTCAGACTCACCAAAAGCCGCATGATTGATAAGCTGATAATGTGGCTGCCTGGATTTTTTTTTTTGTTGAGCTTGTGCCATTCAACCACTTCAGCTTACTGCTTAGGCACCCACAGAAAATCCCTTTTCCTGGTGCCTGTTGCTATTGACGCTTGGGACTGGTGTTTACATATCACATCAGGCTGCCACGAAAACACGATTTGGAGGGATTGAAAACAATAAGGGCGCGACCGGAATTTTGTAAAAATGAAAATCGCCAGTCACTATCTCCCTGTAGAATAGGAAGATCTCGAGCTTCGCACTAGGGTAGAGATCTTGGCGCTTGCAGAGCTTAAGTATTACTGATTTCGAGATGCGCGAGATCGTAAGTCTTCCAAAACCACAGTATTTGATTTTATAAGCTACTCTCTGTCATGGCCCAGCAATGTGCGCTAACAGTTGCAATTAGATTCATTTGTCTGTCGGCCAATGTGTAAGTTGCTAGAGGATGCTGCAGAGTAGCTGGAGCTAACCAAGAGACGACACCTAGGGTAACCAAATCGGCAACAGTTTCTGGTGGGCAAGCTTGATCTCCGAAAGCACATGAGACTCCAGGGTGTGTGCTCACGTTTGAAAATATAGGGAGACCATTGCGCAAGAACACGGCCTAGATGCCGACGGTAAACCAAATGAAGCCACTGACGTTCAGCTGGCTCGCTTGGGCGTCTACTTCAACGAGGTTAGCCGTTTTACTCCAATAACAAACCGTCCGTTGGGACTAATCTTAATCAATCTAGGCCCAGCACCGGAAGTATGTTCCGCGTACCGTTCTAGTCGACTTAGAGCCAGGTGTGGTCGATGCCGTAAGAGCCGGCCCACTCGGCAACCTTTACCGGCCTGACAACCTGGTACTCGGGCAGGCCGGAGCTGGGAACAACTGGGCGAAAGGGTTTTACACGGACGGCTCGGAACTTGCAGAAGCGGTCGTCGATGTCGTGCGCCGGGAGGCAGAGAGTTGCGACTGTCTGCAGGGGTTCCAACTCTCACATTCCCTCGGGGGTGGAACTGGAGCAGGCTTGGGAACTCTGCTGCTATCCAAGGTTCGCGAGGAATATCCCGATCGTATCATGGCGACATACTCTGTTATACCGTCCCCCAAGGTCTCCGAGACCGTCGTTGAGCCGTATAACAGCCTGTTGGCGATAAACCAGCTTGTTGGTAATGCGGATGAAACCTTTGTCATGGATAATGAGGCGCTATATGATATCTGCAACCGTTCACTGAAGATAGCACATCCATCCCATAAACAGTTGAACGGGCTAATATCCGCCGTCAGTAAGTGTTTCCTTGCTTCCGTTCTTGCTAAGCGCTTCCAGACTGTTGTCGATATGTTTCAAACATTATGCGCTGACTCTGGATGTTGCAGTGTCTGGCGTATCTACGTCGCTTCGCTTTCCGGGGCAGCTTAACTCGGACCTCCGGAAGCTGGCTGTCAATATGATCCCGTTTCCGCGGCTGCACTTCTTTATGGTTGGTTTCGCGCCACTAACGAGCGTGGCGCTAAATGCGAAGGCATTTGGGAAGGTGTCGGCGCATACTCTTGTGCAGCAGATGTTGGACCCGAAGAATATGATGGCAGCTTGCGATTTCCGGAATGGCCGTTACCTAACATGCTCTACCATATTGTACGTATACACAACCATTCCTCATCACTTTTTAAAGGGCGAGCGTTGTACTCGATGAGGATGAGGATGCTAACAGGCAAGCACAGTCGCGGCAAAATATCAATGAGCGAAATCGAAAGGGAGGTCAGGAACTTGCAAGATAAGGACTCAGAGTACTTTGTTGACTGGATCCCTAACAACGTGCAAACGACCCTGTGTGAAGTGGCTCCCAAGGGCTTCGACATGGCAGCCACATTCGTCGGGAACTCAACATCCATACAAGAAATCATGAAGCGAGTCGGAGAGCAATTTTCTGCCATGTTCCGCCGCCGTGCGTGGATACATTGGTATACCAATGAGGGCATGGACGAAATGGAGTTCACGGAAGCTGAGTCGAACATGAATGATCTCATCGCGGAATATCAACAATACCAGGATGCTTCGGCTGACAGTGGTCTCGACGAGGAGGGAGAAGAAGAGGAGGAGCCTGCAGATGGTGCTCTCTAGGAATAAGCATCAAGTTGAGTGCAATTGGTTTATGTTTATATTTGTGTTTACAGTCTTCGCAATGTGTGCCGTCCCGAATATGTACCCACATAAAGTCTTTTACTAAACATTCTCGGCGTCATCGAATCTATTATCGATATATATAATCTGGTACCGTTATACGGTTCTCATGTCGATTAAACGTCCTTCAATAAATTGAATCTCTTGATAGATAGTAATCAGTGAATACGATAGCACCATTATCACATATCTTATCTCAACAGCTTCGTTGAGGGTGTTTTTGTCCCAAGCACCACACTTTGCAGGGCTTCTACATCTACTGCTACACCCATCACACACGCAACTTTCACAAATACAAGACACTATACACCAATTTCGTGCGTGATATCTAATAGCCCAACAGTGGTGCTTTTCCGTTCTCTTCAATAACCACCACAATACTTCTCAAGTTCATAACATCACGAGATACACAAGACTCGAAGAAAGTGTACACAACAACGTCCAGTACCCATTCTTAGACATTTAGCCAAGGCTTTCTCCATGCTTCTCAAATATTTCGCCGGGCAGGAAGGATAAGAAGGTCCAAAGGGTCACCTCAACAACTAGCTACACATTATCTTCGAGCGAATTGGCAGGATGTGTGGAACTTCATGGGATAGAGGCAGGTTCATAACCCTATTCATCTCTGAGTATAAGATTAGAATCTCGGCTTAGTAGATTATCATGAGATTGAATGTGTGTCGTTAGGCATATACTCAGCATAGGCTACCTGTACAGCCCAAATCTTTCTACCCTAGTCTATTCTAGCCCTACAGTGACACCTGTGACTTGTCTCTAAGCCTATAGACTCATAGCCATTAACGCTACTGTTTTTCTTGCGTACATAGATGCCTCTGAGTTCACAAAATAATTCAACACACAGCCGAGATGAACGCTGACCAATTTTACAATATGCTTAGATAGTAGCTGGGGAGGAAGCCGGCGACGATGATTGTGGTTTTATCTTTCATTGGGTAGGTTATCCAGCCTAGGAATGTACTTCAATCGTGCTGCACTCGAATGGCAAGAACTAAAAGGTCCATGGTATTTTTCTAACGATTTGTTAAGTTAGTATATACTTGATGAAGAATTGTGAAGTTACCGACCTTATTCCGTCAAATTCGCAGCAACATAGGTGTCTAACATCACGACGATCGAGGAAGGCCCAATACATGCGTGAGCCAGTCCTCCCTTAGTGGTAATGGCGAAATTAGCTTGTCCTGACACGACGGGCAATCTCGAGAGAGCCCTAAACTCCAAGATATAACTCTAGGGGCGTGCCCAGTCGGGTACAAATCGCGCTCTTGCTTCCAGTAGAGCACCTTCTGCTTCCAATAGGATAGTCTCTTTGGGCGATATTGATAACAACAATGGCAAAATGCGAATTCTGTGTCAGGATAACCGCTCACCAAGCGCAAGAACTCCTGCATGCCTTTGCAGATATTCCATGGCAGGGACCGATGCTTGGGTGCAGAAGGTATCCAGACAGGGAGCCGAATTGAGGTGTAATGTAGAAACGCCCTGCATGTGAGAGATAGACACACAGCCTCTGTCGGGCTGACATACTTGTATACTTCCTCGAGGATTTCTATGGGAAGGCCGAGCAGAGACGAAGATTGGTGAGCTGATTCGGTCTTGAGAAGCTGTAACGATAGCGGCAAGGCTGTTAGCTTGGGTTTCGGTAAAAGGACTTCGATGCGCTTGACCTACGTTCTTCGGTATGACATAACGTTCCCAGCGCGCTGGGAAGTGGTTGACTTTGCATTCGGAAATCCAGTAACGGGCGATACAGCCGGGGTCATCCATCTTGACACTCGTGAAGACAAGGAGCGAGGGTACGAAGGCCATACAATATACCAGGTGCCAAACAGAGAACTACAGAATTCCGGTATTGCTGATGCTGCTTCTTTTATCTAGGTGACGTATTCGTGTTGGAATGGTTTAGGTGGGTGGCGTGCATCTGTTTGCCTAAAGACTTGTTGCCTCAGGAAACTAATTCTTAGGTAGGTTTCCACTCCAGCGTGTGGGAATTGTAACGCAAAGAATGTAATGTGCTGTTACATTCTTGGTCGGCACAGAAAAAAGTTCGGGTGCGAGTGCCTTTATCTCTCAGAGCACGGGATTCGTAGTAACACAAAAAATGTAATGTATTGGTGGGTGCGAGTGATTAGAGCAGTAGATGTGGGCTTAACAGCTTGGTATCTGGGGCAACAATACTTACAACAGCTTATGCTCAGCAATACGATCATAGATTGCATAAAATCTACAGCTAAGTACTTAGTCAATATTTCTTTGACGTGCAGGCTTATGCATACTTCACTAGATAAAATACCTGAGCCGCATATATCATTTTAATAGCACCGTACGCCGGTCCAAAGTACCTATCGACAACCCAGGAGAGATCTATTTTAAATAATACGTGTAGCGTACATCCAGAATAGGTAGCGCCTCTCATTGACAAATGCTAACCGAGTGTCAGGACCGATTCTCATAACCAACTCAAATATGATGGGACCTTAGAACAATGACATAGTCGACTAGGAAGACGGAATGTTCATCTCAGTCAACTGCTGCATCCGCTCGCCTCGGCATGCATGCTTCTGCCACGCGGGCTCGGGGGAGCCATTAAGGGTATGGTTCTCAGTCCTAACGGTTGCGCGTGTCTGTGAAGAAAGACTGTATTGATTGACCCAAAGCAGCAGGCGATATTACAGTGATATAGTAAGTTATGCCGCATGGTTTTAGAGTACTACTCTCATATAGCACATTCTATCTAACAATACATATAAAAGTGACTTGTCTAGCTAGGGACGGTTCATCTTTGAAATTAAATATTTATTATCTAGTAGGCTACCTAGGTAAGACCTAACGCTCATGCCTCGAGCGACAAAATAGCGCGTTCTTCTAGTCTATCTTCATTCTGTCAGATTCCCGGTCCTACCTAGGAGTGGGGTGCGGGTGCTTTTTCTCATGGGACCACTAGCAAAAACAAAGTTCCCCTGGCTTGTGTGTTTCTCATCGCTTGGTGCAGATGTAACAGCCACCTCGACCTCCTTCCTAATACCATCGCTGACCCCGTCATTAGTATGGTCTGGCGTAGTATTCAGGGCCGAGTTGATAGTCGGCAAATCATGCAGCTTAATATGCCGCCCTTGGCTCAACATACGCTCCTCGCTCTCAGTAAAAGTGAGCCCGGCGATAGGGTTCACGGTGCGAGAACCTCGAGCGCGTCTGTTATCGCCACCGCCGATTGTCACTATACTCTTCCTGAATTTCCCGTCGGTTGATTTCTCATAGCTTGAACTACGCATGGACTGTGCTATGCGACTGATAAGAGGCTTAACCGCCGAACTGAGAATCGGGAAGACCATTGGCAAGTTCGTCGTAACCACGGCAACAAATGTCTCACGGACGGCCCAAGAACCGGCAGTCTGAGCAGCGCCAATAGGGTCCTTGATAAGCAGGAGATGTTAGCAGCGTGACCTAATATTTTCTACTCAAACCAATATGAAGGGGTCGAGTTTACCGTGACAATCAAAACGGAACGTATTAAAGCGCAAACGATAACAAAAACGCCACCGCTGAATAGAATGATTAAACCGATCTTCTTCGGAAGCTTCAGACTAGAATGCCAGAGCATAGGTATTGGGATCGAGAGCAGATACAGATCGGAAAGTATATTCAAGCTGGCATAGACCCAGACAACTCGGGTAGATACGGCAGGTTGACAGCCATCTTGGAATGCGAATTAGACTTACAGATACCTAGGGTGAAGAGCATCTGATAGACTTACTGCCCGGGTTTGGGTTTATTTGCCAATATCTGTGGAAAGGACGACAGCCCAAGAAAAGGTTCAAAGTAGCGGCAAGATAAGTGGAGGCAAGAATACCAAAGCCGATGTATATACGACGGAGGTAGCTTCGACCTAAGCCAGACTCGAAAGGAAAACGATAACTCAGTACAGCTAATACCAAACGAGGCGAAACATAGTTACCGTGAGTCGGATACAGAATACCAGTAGGGACGCCTCTATAAGCACTCACGAGTTAGAAATTACCGCTTGCAGTACAAAATCAGCTCGGTTTTGTGGTGTTTCGGGAGTATGTAGGAGCATATTGTATATGGAGTAAAATATTAAGACTCAGGATGTCATACTCAGTGTCCAAAGTAATGCGGAATATGTGGACCACCCGGCCAGCTGGATCTTACACCCAGTTACTCTGCCAGCGACGGTACTCGGTCAGCTTGAAAACCTGTGAGCTAACATGATAACATACCTCGTTTGATACTCGGGGCTATTTGGGCCCAAGGTCATTCGTTGAAAATCCGTCATTCCATTGTTAGCCAGTCCCATTGCCACAGCGCCGAAAGAATAAGCAAGGGTTGTCTCGGCTGCGTATATTATCTGTGAGGGGGCAGACTTCTCAGCAAATGACCATGCGTACTGGTATAAACTGGGAAGAGCCGAACTAACCACCGCCAGCCAGGCCAAGTAGTCATCGCCCTGTAATCCCCCGAATCCAACTTGTTTGACACGAGCAATCGTTCTCGTTATAGTGACGACCAATCCAATAGAGAACAATGTGAAGTCTTCTATAACGAATTGGCGCTGCGCATTCGCTGCTGCTTTGGCTACCGCTGAATCCATCGGCGCATTGGCAGACATAAAGCTCTGAAAAATCAGAGTAGAAGCACTACACAACAAACGCGAATCCGCCAATCTTCAGTATAAAAGAAGTTTAAGGGTGGATACGAAAGGTTTGGCCAGAAGACGGCACAGATATGGATGTAATAAGCTTAAAAGTCATCGCTACACTCCATGACCTGAAATCCGACCGGAATTACGCACTCGGAATGCAGATGACAAGTGAGATTTAGGTTGCCTACTTCACCCATACCTTAAGAACTACCCCTAGAAGATCGAGCATGCAGTAGTCGCGGCCGGCCTAAGCCGTTCGGTGGAACGTGTGAATTTGCATCATGCCGGAATCCGAACGTCGTGCCGAGCTCATCTCTTACAGGCCCGCTTACCGTAATGGTACCGTCGAACGCAGGGAGACTCTAAGAAGCCGAGTATTACTCCAACGCGGATTGAGCCGTTTGGCGTAGTTATTGATCTCACCCTTTCGAGACTTCATGTATCAATGTCACCAAATACACATATTCAGAAACGACAATCTACAGCTTCTATTTCTCATCGTTCTCTCTCTGCGTATACTATCCTAGATAGAATAAAAAATTGATACCAGTGTAAGATTTTAAGTATCAACAGCGCATCTAGCACATTTCCACATGATTGTCCTCATCCTCCATGGTCTTCGCCGGCCTTCAGCTTGCGACGATATTGGCTCGGCCTAGGCTTCTTCCGATTACAACGCTGTCCGATGCGACGCTATTGGAGAAACCTGGTCTTCAAATATTGACTGCTGCATATTGCAACCCTACTGATCTGATCCGATACATCGCCCTTTGGCGCCCTCACGGCCTTCTGCACGTACAACCCCTGGCAAATTAGAGCCGGTGGGCAGCATACAAATACCTACATAAGCCATGTCAGGCAGTCCACGCCTACTGTGTGCATCCATGCGTCAGCCGCATCTCGTCAATGCTACCAACGATCTTCTGCATTCAGGGGCAACTGCGGTCAGGTATCAGACTACTTCACTTCCAGGACAATCGAACACAAATATTTTGGTTATTCAGTCAGACCACACTGGATCGGCCAGAGAATGTTCATCAAGAGAAGGACAAACAAGTTATTAATTAGCGACGAACCATTTGGTACGGCATGGAGGACTTTGACTGCGTGGTAGTCGGTGCTGGTGAGCTACATATGCTCATTACTCTTTGTTTCTTTGTGTTCTATTTTCCAACGCCGGACACCGACTACGACTAAAATTGAAGAATGCCTAGCTGAGCCTCTTGATAGGATGGTACGGCCTAGCCGCTGCGCGGCAATTCCACTACACACAGCCCGACTGTTCCCTGGCCGTCTTTGACAGTCAATCATCGCTTGGTGGCACATGGGCCGACGAGCGCTTGTACCCAGGCCTCAAATGCAACAACCTCCTGGGGACATATGAGTATCCCGGCTTCCCTATGAGTAGCGATAGGTTTAATGTCAAGTGCGGTGAGCATATGTCAGGAGAAGCCATCAACTCATATCTCAAGGCCTACGCCCGGCACAATGGAATTGACAACTTGATTCATCTGAATACCAAGGTTGTGTCTGCAAAACACCAGGACACGGATACTAGGGGCTAAATTTTGACGCTTGCGATATCCGACCGAAATGAGACGAAGAAGGTTTTTGAGAAGCGCCTTATCCTTGCGACGAGACTGACTTCTGAGCCTTTTCTACCCCATTTCGATGGTCAAGAGGTCTTTGGTGGCAGAATATTTCACGGCAAACATTTCCAGCAAAACAGTGATACGTTGAAGACGGCTGAGGCTGTCACTGTATTCGGGGCTGGTAAACTTGCCTGGGACGCTGCCTGTGCATATGCCACTGCTGGTGTTAAAGTCAACTGGGTCATTCGATGTATGGTGCTTCATCTATTCCCATAGATGTCTCTTGGAAGATCTCGCAATGGCTGACTTGGAGGCAAAGCTAGTGGCCGTGGTCCATGCTGGATTGCGCCCCCATGTGTGACGCCCTTGAAGAAATGGATGGAGAAACTTGCCAGTCCGTATCACCCATCTATTGTTGGAGCTGTGGCAGTCCATTCTGACATAGTTCTAGACGTGAGGTTCCTATCTTGGTTCAGCCCTTGCATATGGGGCGACGCCGACGGCTATCCTAAGATTCGAAATTTCTACCATGGCACCGCGATAGGGCGTTTTATAGTCGACTCGTTCTGGAAAGCGCTAGGCGACGATGTTATGACACTGAATAAATACGATGCGCACCCTGAAAGGGCCAAGCTGAAGCCCTGGACTGAGGCGATGTTCACTGGCGCAAGCTTCAGCATCCTTAACTACGAACAAGATATCATGGAGCTCGTGAAAAGCGACCTGATTGATGTACACATAGGTGAGGTTGACCATCTGAGTCCGAGCAAGGTGCACCTCGCAGACGGTACTGAGTTAGTTTGAATCCGACGTGTTCCTCGCAAGCACCGGCTGGAAGCACGTACCGCCCATCAAACTTCTCCCCAAAGGCATCGAGAAGGAACTCGGTATCCCTCATAGGTTGGCAGATGACTCAACAGCCGAAGATCTCGCCAACCAACGGCACCTCATCGAGCGAGCTGATAAGGAGATACTGCAGCGCTTCCCACGCCTCCAGCGCCAACCAGTCTGGAACAGAAACTACAAGCCCCTGACTGAACAGCAGGGCATCGACAGCGAGGACGAGGCCACGCCGCGCGCGCAGCTGACGCCATATATGCTCTATCACTTCCTCGTGCCGCCGTCACCGCGATTCCTGCGCAACCGGGATATCGCGTTCGCGGGCATGATATCGAACTTTTCCAACGCGGTCGCGGCGCATGTCAGTGGGCTATGGATCAGCGCGTATTTCTCAGGCAAGCTCACGATTGACCCCTCAGCGACGGTGGACGACGAAGCTGCGCTGAGGAAGCTGCAGTACGAGACCGTGCTGTTTAATCGCTGGGGAAAGTGGCGCTATCCCACGGACTGGGGAAACAAAAACCCAAATTTCGTCTTCGATTTGGTGCCGTATCTCGATCTCCTGCAGCGGGACCTCGGGCTCAATCCGTATCGTAAGAAGGGCTGGTTCGCGGAGATAACGGATCCGTATGGACCGGAGGATTATCAAGACATCAATGATGAGTGGTTAAGGAAGCAGAAATACGAATGATACGTTTTGCGAATAAGGAACAGATGACCGGAGAAGACTAGCAGAGAGACCAATAACGGTGCTGCAGGGTAGAAGATAGTTATTTTGCGATGGTGTAGGGATTTACTAATTGAATGCCAATACATGCAGGACATTGATTAGATCTCATGTGTTATAGCTCATTCCGAAGGATTGAATAGGCACAATGTACTAACAGTATCATTTTTACTCGCTAATTGCCCATCGAGACAACAAGTTTGCGTGTCTTACGAATCTCAACCAAGCAATCCAAATTTGGAACAAGTACTAATATCGCTGGTGTAGGGTATAAAAAGAGGCAAAGATGACATGAAACTAAGGCTAGCATAGCTAGTTACTATAACTACACTAATCAGGATCTCAGCTCGTAGACAACAAGAAATAGACCTTCACGATAGCCCCTCCCATAGCGGGTATCTAATAAGCAGTCGCACCGACAGCAAAGAAAACCTCAGCCCTCAAGTTCCGGCAGGCCATCAACTCTGCGTCCTGGAGACAGCTTCTCAAATGATTCACGACTGCGAGGCGGGCTTATTGGCGTCTCACTCGTGGAGGCCGACATGGAGGCTGAGGTTGGCGTTCTGCTATCATTGGTTACGTCGGTATCAATAGCAGTTGGCGCCCGCTGGATCGAAGAGCGGGAGTTCATTGATATGACTGGACACCGGGTTAGCGCAATACTATCTGGGACGCCCTTAAGCTGCTTGGATGAAGAAGAACCACTTACCGGCTTGATGCACACCACTGCCATCCTCAGACATCAGACACCTCGGGAACCCGCTAATATGCAGGGCATGGACGCCGCTCGGGTATGGACTGCTCTGCAAGCAAAGAGAAATCTTGATCTCGGAGTGCTCAGTTGCCGCGTTTATGCGGATTTGCTCAAGTTGAAAGTTGCCTTGCAGATGCATGTCCTGAAGCACCGTGTCTGTGAGCACGATTTGACGAACTGGCCACTATAATGGGTGATTGTCAGTAGCTATTCCTTCGAGCGAGCAAGCAAGCACTGAGAGTGCGTAAGGCAAGTAAGACAACAGCTTATCCAGGGTGACGAATGACGATAAAATAAATAGTATGAGAAGCTCACAGCTGCGCTACCTTCATCTTCTTCTTCCAAGAGGAAGTACGGCTCAAAATCGCCGTCTAGGAGGGAGATGAGAAACCACGCCAAAGCTTTGATTTCAGGTGAACATGGGCGGAACCTGCAGAAAATCGTTCCTAGAATATAGTTAGAGGGACGTAGCAGTTTGTAAGTTGAAAGACAATGGTTGGGCATTTCAGGTGCTAATCATAGAAGTAGAAGGGGAAAAGGCGTACCAGTGCATGTAAATCCCGAAGCCTTCTGCTTGACACTCGTCATATCCTTCTCAAAGAAAAATGTGCTTGCCACAAGCCTATGCGCAACCTCAACAAGTTCTGCCGTATTCTGCCGCAGCACCTCCTGTGCTTCCCTTTCCACGTCGTCTAGTTTAGACACATCATCGAACCTTGGTAGCTTCGAGAACAGCTCGGGACAGACGCGCCGATACCGCTGGCGGACGGACATCTCTGGCGCGACGTGCGAAGACAGGAAGCGATCCCATATCTTTTCACACAAACGCTGGTCACTCAAGCGGTCCGTTTGACCTGAGATTGGATTGTTGAATGAGAGTAGCATCGGCGCTTGCGGGTTGCGCACGATATACCCGCTCGCAGAGCTTTTCTTCCAGAAGTGGTCTGATGCCGTTGACCCTGAAGGATTCTGGAGCTTATAGTTCCCCATGCCCCCTCGGCCCTGTCGGATCACTGCGCTTGGGGGTTGAGCTGTGGTAAGCGAATCGTTAGTCGAGGTATACAGTGAGGCCGGGTTAGTAAGTTCTGCTTTCGAGCGGTCGCCGATGTTACGACCGGCGCCGATGGAGAGGACCAGGTCGGGTGGTGCGCCGGTAATGTCTTTCCAGATTGATTTAGCTTCATAGTGAGCGACGGTAATAGGACACATGGACCGCATCCCGCCGTTGGTATACTCGTGGCCAGTTTCGGGCTTCTTAAATGGTGAGAACAGAGGCGCAGTGGCTGTCGTTGCTCGAGCGCTTCCAGGGCTAACGTTAGCCTGCCTTCATATATGTGTGAGATTATGATACTCACGCTTCCCACGTGCGTATCTCCTTAGCTGGTGCATCTGACCGAAAGAAATGATAGGGAACCTCTAGTTAATTCCTTATCAGTCGGGCTGTATTGCGGAGCAGCGAAATATCAAGGTGACTTACTTCTATCCGGGGGGTCTGGGCGGTTATAGTTGGCAAAGACGACATTTTGGCGACCTGACGCTGTTGTAGTAGTGATAGCGACTTTATTTGACGCTGTAGCCCAAGACCTATGAGATGTGGCCCCGAACAAAGGTTGTTCGGAGAGATACCGACGTAATGCGCTTTCAAGGGGTTGGTGTTTGTATAGACTTTTATGGTAGAAGCTTGACAAGGCCCCGGAGAACGGTAACTTAGATATACCACGTGCTATGTAAGCCTCATGGCATAGATCCTTGAACTTTTCTATCGCAGAGCTGACGGACCATTTCTTCACTCCTAGGGCAATGGCAATGACGCCGCCGAAACTTTGATATGTGTTAGCCCAGATCGAGACTCTAGCTTGTCCTACCTAGGTAGACTTACTCAGTCCCTACGATTAAGTCAAAGAACAATTGAACCGGCAGGTCAGCACCCAGTATCTTCTCGAGCTCCCGAAGGACATGAAGTTGTATTATCCCGCGAATTCCGCCCCTATTGTCGCACTGTTAGCATGCTTCATGTCATTTTCCTGGTCATCAGGGGCATACCCATCGAGACAGAGGATTCGGGCACCAGCATATCGCGGCTTCGTCATAATAACCCAAGGCGGATTTGCGATCACGTCACGTACGTGTATCGGGCATCTGTTGATTTCTATTGTCGTTCTCGAAGTTCTATATCCGTACTGCATAATTGGGGTCAGTAATTAATCACCACCTTGAGTGAGACATGTAGGGGATTTGGAGCATGCAAAGCTTAAGACACTATTCTAGCCCAAACAGGAGCCTTTTACTCTTTGAAACGACTAGAAAATGGGGTGAAATGATTCCAAGGATTACTTACCACTTCTACGCAGGAGAAACACAGCACGTGGCCGCATGGCAGCGGGCATTCAGGCAGCTCTCTCAGGCAACAGAGGCAAGATGAATAGCTGATAAAGTTCAAAGCGGACCCTAAATAGTTAGAGTAAAGCTCATTCAAGCGCTCTTGATGCAATAAAGCAGCAATTTGGAGCTCCGACCTATCCGGGAACTCATGAGCCAACCGGAAACTGGCAGACTGAACCTGAACGAGGCTTGCTCTTATGAGATGCTCCCACACAGGTTGAAAGACGGTGACGTTGAAGCTAGACTCGTAGTCACCGTTGCCAATGATTTTACCTTGCTTGTTTTGATGGCCTTTGGGGTTATGCCCTGACTTGACATTACAACACTGGCCGAGCCCGCCGTGTGCTGGATTATTGAAGCTGCAAGGCCAGTAAAGTTCCGCGAACGTTTGCATCGCTCCAACGCAGGACTTTGCATACCGATCATCCAATAGCCGACTAATAGTTCCTGTGATGTACCCGTTAAGTTAAAGGAAAGAGACTGGGGTTCTAATAACGTGGTTTTACCTACCCGGGAGTTTCTGTCGAACAGCATCAAGCATTACACACGATGCTATCATTGGCCCCATCGCTCGGAATATCTGTTCGGCGTCGTTGCGAAGCGTTGAGTGAGAAGGGCTGTCTTTTATTAGTAATGCAAGATTCAGAATATTCCCTTCAAAATTTCGAGAGACGGGACTATGCCGAAGCATCTCCTTGACAAAATCAAAGGGCGTATGGAGATCTCGAGTGAAGTGATCAAAGGCCGCCTGGAGATAGAATTGAAGTTTTTCGGTATTGGCCAGCATGCGCATCTGCTTCTTCTTTGCGTGCGCTGCAGCGCACCGATCTTTGATGAGATCAGAGAGTTTGCCAGCTTGCTCGTTCATCAACACTAGAGAGTGGATTAGCATAGTTTTCATGTTTTTCATGACATAGAATCAACATGCGAAAATGCTATAGGTCTAATACGTGGATCATTCGGTATAAGTCATGACTTACTATAGGAGCCCTTGTAAGGAATTCTAACAACGCTAATGGAAGCGTAATAACACTCCAAGAGGTCCTTGGTAGTAGTGAGATGTCTCCCCCGCTGGCGCCAAGACTGTGCATACTGCTGAAGAACGGGCTCACGTCGAATCGCATCACTAATATCAGACAGAAGCATCTGCGTGGCTTTGGAGATATCCCACTCCTTCTCATCGACATTGGTGTCCGTAGCATTGAGGACGATAATGGCGTGTGGGAGCACCGGCTGGTTGATTGACTTGTCTATAGAGGCGGCACCCCATTTGATCAACTTGTGCAGCACCGTTGATTCGAAGGAACGGGGATTCCGCAACACGAAAACTACTACATCGCTGAATGTGTAGAGGATGCGTGGATACAGTTGGGCAACAGCGAACTCGCGTTTCTGAGTCTGTGGTGTCTCCGCCCATTCGATCTTCCTTGGGGCAGAGAATCGTCGTGGATAATTGGGGGCCGAGGGTGTGGATGATGAGTCTTGTGCCTGTCTTAACTGCTTCGGTGCGGCTTCACCGCCACTGAGACCTTCGCAGTCAACGAAAAGCAAAGGACTAGTTGCGTATAGCGTGGACGGGTCCGCGTAAAGATGCACATCGCCGGTAGTCGAGATTCGATCATGATTAGACGAGGTTACTGGGGAATAGTACTTAGATCCTTGAGGTGACGTTAGGTCTTGGCGGTCAATGAGCAGCTTGATCAGGGTACTTTTCCCGGCACCTGAAGTGGCGTCAGCACAACTCGTTGAAGGAAGTGCATCGCTTAATATGGCAATGCAGCGCATACCTGTTTCGCCTATGAATGATGCCAGCTGGGGGTAACGTTCGCCAGTCTCATCAGTCTGAGTCTCGCCCATGATGGCGGCAAAGCGCCCATAATCGTACAATTGGGGATGATTTGAGGCATCACGACCAAACCCGAACCATGTCGTGTCTTGATCTTCAATGAGCTCAGCCTCGTGCTCCTCTTCTGTACGGGTCGGCTCCAAAATCTGACGGAGCCGATGTACGACAAGAGGATCGGCTTTCTCGTGTGGCTTGCCATTCCTATGATCAGGGATAGGAATTAGCGTCTTTATTCTTGTCGGACGGACCCGGATACCAGAACCTCGATCGGGGCAACGGTTTAAACGTCTGGTCACACTGAACTGGTTATACTGACCATCCCACAGCACCTGGGATATGAAGAATCCATTTGGACCAACAGGTATCGCAGAAGGCGAGATTATTACATTGTATGCAGGTGAAGGTACTTTCGTCAACCGTCGCACATGTCTGACATGGTTGCGATGGTGGAAGCAGAAGCTCCCCTGCCATTGTGACTAGTCGATCGTCGTGCGCCGAGCCACGGCCGCCAAACGGAGTAGATTGAGAGATAACGGCCGGACACTAGGAGGTTTCTTGTACGTAATTCCGGTATGGGGAGAAGGTCGACGAGCTCGACATCCCGAACGGTTGGGCTGGCCACGTCCGGCCTTTTCCCCTCAGCTGGGCCCCTGACACTGCCCAGCCGCACGAAGATTAACCCACCCCAATGCACCCGCCGCACAGGGGTGGCGTACGTCCCTGTGCAACATTGAGACGCAGGCTGGGAGAGAATGTGCAATTGCAGCTTTGGTCCAGACTCGAGTCCCGAGCATCCTGAGGCCTCTGGTGATTGGTCGCGTATCTCAAAGCTTGAATCTCTTATCCGTTCCCTCACCAATTGTTTTTACTTGCCCTGTTAGCTTGCATATTGGTAGGCACATCCAGGGCCACTGCGATGTTATCTTGTCGCTGGTGATATCGGAGCAAAGTGTCCTCTGCGCTCGGTCATGGACTGACCAATTGCGATACATTAAGTGGGAAATTGACGATCCTTCAAGCAAACATCAAACTTAGGGAATGCTACTTAAATCCTCCTTTGCTGCCGATCTTTTCTTGCAGCTTGCTGCCCTGCTTGGAGGTCCGTTTGAAGAGACGCAACTCCATGATGAGCAATAAATCACTCACATCCTGCATTGAGGCAGTCAGTGCGTCTAAATTAAGATCCATTAGCCACCGCATGCAGCTCTATATCCTTCGAATACTAGTACTTTTTCAAACTGGCCCTAGTCACTGAGGACTGCGCTGTGGGTTTATGAGCAATCCGGAGACAAGGGTGAGTGAGTAAAAGGCTCGGATCCGTCGGCAAGATGCATTGAAAATCCCACGGCTCGTCATTGTCTTGCCCTTCACCTCGCTCGCTTGTGCCAAAGGACAAGAAACGGGCGACACAACCGCTTTTGCAAGGATATGGGCGACAAAAATAGTTGTGGCATCAACGCATTCGATAAGTAATCTTTACTAGTTACAAGAGCATCATTGAATATGGTAGGACACGGGCGGTGCTTATATTCAAAAGCGGACAACATCAGGAATCAAGCTACCTAATAATAAAAAACGAGCTGTCTAAAAGTTCATGTGTGCGCCTGTACTAATATCATGGCCGGAAATGACGCGAGCGAAAGGAATTGTGACGTAGAGATATCGATATTACGTTATCCTACAACAGTTGGTCTTGCAGGAGCGCAGATCCGGTTTGTCGCCTACTTAATGGCGCGGTATGCTGCTGCGGTAGTCTGCGATGCTGCGGAACAGGTTTCAACCCCCCAAGGATCAAGATCAGTAAGTAGATGCTGCCCTTTTCCGCAGCCTAGCTCCATATGCCCAAATAATAAACGGAGCTGGTAAGGCGAGTGCAAGACTGATAAAGGCAATCGTGCTATTACCCCAGCCGTATCCAAGGCTCCGATACAGACTCGGCGCAAACAGCGGGAACAGGAAGGCTGCTAGGCTCTCCAAGAATCGCGTGGCGGCAATAGCACTGCTGGTGTGTTCGGGATACGCGTCAATAACATATGCTGCTAAGACTATATCGGTGACCTGACTACCAAACAGGTTGACAAAGATGCCGATATCCACCGCTATCCAGTGAACCCGATACTGCGCTGTCCAACCCCAGATGAACAACCCGATCGGGGCGATGATCGCTCCAGGAAGTGTCAACGGAATACGAAACTCAGGGAGGTGCTCCCCGTTACTGGAACGAGACTTCATGCGGCGGAATAGAACGTCCATCAATCGCCCGCAGACCTGGGACCCGACGAGCTCCCCTAGCGCACAAGCGATATAATGAAGACCGCTGATTGCCAAAGGCTGGTGGTAGTAAGAGCTCCATAGGTTCGCAAAGCTAGAGAGGACGATATAGAGCGTGCCGTAGCTAAAGGCGGAGATGACGGCAGTGATTTGCACGAGCGGGTGGAAAATCAGCATTCGCAGCGGTCTAGATAGTGCTCGGCCGACAACCTGGAGCACCGACTGATCCTTGATTTGATGTTCGTACTCGGTATAATATTGCTGGTTACCTGTCTCTTTTCGAAGTCGAGCAGCTCGTCGCATGAGAATCAGAGGCCCAAAGGTCTCGCGGAAGACGTCAAATGAGACCGCAATCATTACGGCTTGAAAGATAGATGTCGACCAGAATATCCATCGCCAAGTAGTATATTCGGCTATGAAGCCACCTAGGATAGGCCCTATTCTCAGACCGTCATTAGTCTGTATTCGTCATGTAAAGTTAGGTAAATTCGTAATACACATACCCACAGCAGCTCCAAGCACTATAACACTCCACATTAGTAAATTACCATCTTAAGCGCAATATGTAATGGTTTCAAGAGCATGCAAAACTCTTAAGACACGATTACAACCCAAATAGGATCTTTTCTAGTCTCAAAATGACTAGAAAAGGGGGGGAAATAACTCCAAGAATTACTTGCCAGGAATGAGTAGGTATGACCCTAGCGAGCGACCACGCTCCTCTGGTCTCCAAATGTCGCCCAAGACGCCGCCACCTAGGGCGTAGATGGCACTCGCACCGAAACCAGCAAGAAAGCGGGAACCAATCAACAACTCTTTCGTGTTTGCGAAGGCGCAGGCAAGGTTCCAAATAAGGAACCAGATGTTGGAGGCGTGCAAGACCACTTGTCGGCCGTAGATCTCGGAGAGAGGGCCGATGAACAGCGGGCCGAACGCAGTCGCAAGGAGGTATATGGATAATGACAGGGCAGATTCTGTGGCACTCATGTTCAACTCCTTTGCAATGGTCGACAATGCCGGCGCCATAATTGTCGAGACGAGAATACGGTTGAAGCCGGTGGCAGAGAGCACGTCTGTTACCGCCCACTTGCGTTTGTTGGTCCAGTCTTTGGGATTGTCAGCATCGTAAGGCTCATTGAAAGCAACTAAGAAGGGGTCAGTCTGCTTCACATCGCGACCGGGGGATGTGATATTCCGAATTGTCGAGACCGGAACAGATCGAATAATATCCATGGCGATAGCTTCCACGGCGATTTGGCCGCTATTGTTAGGCGTTGTCATCTTCTGAATTTAATGTCTTCTCTTGAGTCACCGTAGTTAATGACGGGCACCTATGTGAAGAGAAGTGTGACCGCCAAAGAGAAGGTCGGCCTATATTTATAAGAAGCATACCCAGTCCTGCCCAGAGGCCAGCATGTAGCCAGCTTACAGAAAGTACCTAGTCCAAGTGAGCAGAGATCCTCGCATAAGTGCTAAGCGAGATCAGATAGATAAACAATTATGTCCGGTCCTCGGGCCCAAGACTTGTGGATCAAGGTGGGTCACGTTCACAATTATCTTATCAATCAGATCTAATCAGATCCTTTAAATTTACATCATGCTAGGCAGACACACAGTGGCAGGGAGTAGCTCGTAATCTATCCAATCGACCCTGGCTATGCAGCACCACACTCTCAATACCTGCTAGAACATACTACAGTTACATTGCTACCCAAAAGGTATTGCGTTTTGACATAAATCCCAGTGGTGAATTCATAGAATACCGCAAAATATTGGACAGGCCTCTAATACAAAAGAGTAGCTCTCAACTTATACGCCGATATAAAATCTACCGTTAAATCGATTTAAACGTCCCTGTATGCGCAGTGCTACATACATAACCAACTGCCTATGAAAGTGCCGTGAGTCACACGCCAAAGCGAGCCTACCCTTGTTTTTGCCAACCAATCATCAGAGCATGGTGCCCTCCCGGTATAGGAGATATTGTTCATGGTGCTAGAGCAGAACAACGTCACCTCCGTAGAGGATTCCAAATAACCAGTAGTTGAAACTAGGAGTGCGGTTTGTATCGCTGCAAGTATTCTGGTGCCTGAACTAAGCGTTCTGCTTTTCAAGCATATTTCAGGGGTAAATAAATCCATTGTGCTCCAGACAGATAAATCCGCACCGACGTCATGATCCTCACTGCCCAAATAGTTATATTCTAAGCTATGGCGGTGAGGTTTCGACTTGAGCGATCTTTTCCCTTCATCTTTTCATTTATTCTCTGGCTGGCGACTAATAATCCGATGTCCGCGTTCACCCAATCATGGTTGAACATGAGATACGTGAACTCAACGGTTCGGCCGTGTATTGTAGACTTAAGGAGCTTTCAAGCAATAGACCGAAAGAAAAGAGAACGCGAGAACCTCCACGGGGATACAAAAATAGTCATGTTTAGAGTGCTTGAGAGTCGCTGAACCTACCCCAGTCCTCCTGGACCTGCTGTCGAATCTTGGATGGTTCCGTGGAACTGGGATATTGCGACACAATACACCACTCCATTCACTCCAAAGGGGTCAAAGGACAACCAACTGACTGTGGGCTAACTGGTACAGTCGGATGAGTATCGTTAAGGGACTCTCAGTATTCATCGTTCTCAGTGCATTCTCCGAAACCAAATATGTGAGCGCGAGGGTAAGCTCTCATAAATATGCTATGAGGCGTGAATAGATGCGGTACTACGCTGAGGCTTTGAGGTAAGTCCCCTACCACTCCCTGGATTTGGCGCTGATGAATCGCTATGTGGAGTGGCCGCATGTTCGCAACGGGCAGCGCCATGTGTGTCCAAGTCGCGAGGCTCTCTACAGATGGAGGTGGGAGTATGAGGATCCTTTGACAAGGAAGTGAGACACTTTTTCGCCCTCTTACGACTATTTCTTCTTCGTGAAATCACTTTACCATTACTAGAGCTTATGGGTTGAGAACATTGAACGGCCATGAGAGGTCAGACAGTAGATAACGATACAACCATATTTCTTCATGCACTTTTTATTAACTGCTGCCCGACTTATAATAGGCAGTCACTAACCAATTGAGTGCTTTCTCGGGCCAACCCCTCACTTTTCGGTACCTAGGTAGGCTACACCGCAGATAACAATCATCCAAGAACCCCCTTTATCATTAAGATATGTCATATCACTTATCATTGGTGGATAACTCCATCTTCAATAAGCTCTTTGTCGAGACCAACATAATATCTGATCCAGTTGAAGATGGTGCGATGCCACAACAGACTGTTCTGACGGTTTAAGACCCAGTGGCTCTCTTCGGGAAAGTGGAGGAAGCGGCTGGGCACGCCAAGGCTCTTGAGAATGTTGAAAGCCTGGATACCTTCCGTGACGGAGATACGGTAGTCGCCGTCGCTGTGGATGATGAGCTCGGGCGTCGAGAAGTTTTTAGCGTGGTACAGCGGGTCCCAGAGCTCGTAGTTGGCTCTGTCGTTCCAAATGGTTCCGTTGGAGTCATGCTGAATGAAGTAAAGCTCGTCGGTCGCGTACGCTCCCACCTGGTTGATCTTTCCATCGTGGCAGACGAGCGCCTTGAACTCACGGCCAAAGGCGTGGCCCTGTACCCAATTCGTCATGTAGCACCCGAAGCTAGCGCCTCCTGCGATCGCCCGGTCCGTATCTACGAAGGGCACATTGTGCTTCAGATGCTCAAACACCTTAACCAAGTCCGTGTAAGGCGTTCCTCCCCAGTTGTTTTGAATCTTATCCGTGAACGCTTGGCCGTAACCCGGCGTTCCCGTGAATTGCGTCGCCGTGACGACGAATCCCTGTTCGGCCCATAGACGAAGGTTCCATCGGGTACTCCAACTGTCACCTTGAGATGTTTGAGGACCGCCATGAATAATGAATGCCAGAGGATACTTCTTCTTGGGATCAAAGTTGCTTGGTTTGAACATGAAGGTTTGAATGTTATCACCGTCGTCATTCTTGACCCAGAAGTTCGAGACCGAGTCAGGCTTGAGCCCCTCGAGCTCGGGATCAACCTCATTGGCTGTGAAGAGGACTTTCTTTGCATTTTCAGGACCTTGGGTATAGAAAATGCGACTCGTCCAGCTGGCTGATGCAGAAACCAGAGCGCGTCCATCAGGAAGAATGGCAAAGTCGGCGAGGTTAGTGTCCGGGCCGGTGAAGTTAGTTGGTACGAAAGATCTTTTAGCGTTGGCCGGGACAACAAATAGGCGAGTCGAAGCATGCATCTCAGAAGCAGCCCATAGGTTCTTGCCATCATGAGTCCATTGTAGCGATGAGGGACTTGAATCCCAGTCCTCGGCAACGGCGGAGACCTTTGAGGTGAGGCCGTTAATAGCCGCGACGTATACTTTATTGCGGTCAGACTCATAAGCGATACCATCCTGTTGGACGTATGCAAGCTTTTTGCCATCGGGGGACCACCGTGGGGAGGCGCTGGCTCCCTTTGCATCCTTTGGGGCTGAAGTATTGGGGCCATTGACCTGCACAGCAACCCTAGACCCGTCATGCGGCACAACATATATGTAGCTCGCAGTGGTATTCGCCTTGGGTAGTTCCGGAGCCTTGGTGAGGAAAGCCACAGTTTGACCATCGGGCGACAGGTCGTAATCGCCTTGGTCACCGAAAGGTTGTACAGGTGTCTCGGGGCGAGTGACCTTGGCGTTGATCCCCCAAAGAAGATTCTTCAACTCGCCCTTGAAGGGGTCCCCCTTTTTGTCAAGGGAAAGCTTACCACCGAAGATAGCATATCGCTCGGAAGCAATATAGGTGTCCCAATGACGAATGAAGTTGGCATCGTAAACTCGGCCAGAGGTCAAGGGCGAGGGAGCCAGATCAGGATTGTAGGCCGATCCATTGTTCCAGTAGGCAAGCGCGTTTACGACGAACTTGATATCGCCAGACTTTGTCTGCACAGCTTTCAACCCCTGGAATGGCGCGGTTAACGATGCGACTAGGGTCCTATTCAGGTTCATGTAAGTACTTGTTGGGTCACATGGAGCAGGTGAGTACGAACGGCGAGAACTTCTTTGCCCCAATATCAGCCACGTAGAGAGTCACACCACCAGGGATCTCGTCATTGGTCCCATTGATGTACAGGATGCTGGTGTCGGTATTGCCGATCCAGACGACCTCAGAGATTGCTGAGTCAAATGGCGCCTCCTTAATTTTGCCGCTGGTTACGTCCAAGAGCTGCCAGGTCGTTGAAGCCTTCCCAGCATCCCAATCGTAACTGGTGGATGTGAACAGTGCCCATTTCTACATACTGTCAGCACTGAATCATTTATATTTAGGAAAGGGCAGGTATACTCCACTCGGATTAACATTGGCAGTGCTTCGCCGCGGGGCACCTAGCATTCCTCTGGATAAGTCATTGTGAGTAGATAGTAGCCCTCGAGGAGAATTCGAGTGATGCGTACTCAATAGTAAAGGCTTGCGCTAATGGCAACAAGATGCTAACGGCAAATACCGCCACCTTCTTAAATGCCATATTGCTCTTTCACTAAGGTGTTATCCTAAGTAGTCAAGTTGGTGTGCCTGATGGGTAAAGGGCAACAACTTACTTGGCACAAGAGGGCGTCCTCGATGCGATTTTTATATATGCAAGGACGATACCAGCACGCCGTTCATACGCATGCCAAGTAGGCACGCCTTATGGTCTAGATACACTGACCTGCCATTTCCGATGTTGCCAAGGGCCTAGTATGTTGAACCAAGCCTTGGCCTGCTTACCTTTATTTCATTAATGTGTTATCGTACAATCGACAGCATAGTTGATGAAAGCATAATCCTAGGTAAAGAGTTACATAGTCTGGCTCATATCATATAAAACGAGTTAACAGCATACAGTACCTACTGGGTAGTTAGTATTGATGGAGTAATTATTCTCGTATGGTCCCAGCGCAGTTTGCCAACATCTCCAAAGCTTCGATACGACACTACCGACTTGGGTATTATGACTACATACTTTCTGGTCAGCTACAGTCGATTGCAGGCAGTCTCTCGGGCTTTAAGCGGGTGTAAAACTGAAGGCTAGAGTTGGTATGTGTTTATGAAAGCCTTAAGGCGTGTCTTCGTGCCGTACCTAGGATTGTTGGAGTTATACCCGTAAGATGTTTCTTTAACAAGGAAAGGGCAGAAAACGATTGTCCCAAGTGTGGCTAGTGTGGCTGGTATGGTTGGTACGAGCCATCGCTGTCTCTATCGACCGGCAAATACCGGAAACTCGCCACTCTCAACTCGATAGCATGGTGAAATTCGTGGCCGAGTCTGATTGAAACTTAATAGATCAATCGACCGTCGAGTTACGAAAATTTATTGAAAGGGTCTACGTTGTAAACACATCCTGGTGGGGGCTCCAGAATACGACTTAGATGTCCCAATATTATAAGCCACTTGCGCCACGCAGGGTGTTATGAGCCTCAAAAGTTTGGTCTGTTGAGTCTGTTCCATTTTTACCTTTTTTTTTTACTAGTAAATCGTTGTCTTTACGAGCCGGCAACAACAGGTACCTACCCAGACAGGCCCTGGCCAGAATAATCGGAACACCTCAATAGCGAGTAGCTTATACTTGGTGTTCAACAACGGATAACACAACCATAAACAACTTGAAATTTAAGAATAAAGGGATATTGCTTTTAGATTTTGGTTATGCTTTATTTATGCTTGGTTTTGTAAAATCCTATACAGTGCTTAAGGATTAGCAAAGGCGTACACACTTTGGAACTAGGTTGTTCCGATTATTTAGGCCAGGGCCTGCTAGAACAGTGCCCTGGACGTTGGGGACAATTGTTAGCCTCAGTAGGTAGTAATCAACTAATTAAGTACCCCTTGGTACTGTATTCCCGACCATTGCAGATTATACCGTTTTCGGCAGGTATCTAGTCTACTTCCTCTGCTACTTGGACAGATCCAACATTGGCAATACGAAGATCTTGGGCGCTTCGACGCACAATGATCTTATGACCGAGGCGCACATAACAAATTCGCAGTTATCTATTGCGCTTTTCATCTTTTTAGTTGCTTACGGCCTGTTTGAGGTTCTTTCGAACATCCTACTGAAAAAACTGCGCCCGTCGAGATGGATCAGGTTCCTCATGTTTTCCCGAGGTGCTCTGTCAAGTCCTGAAATAAAAGCAATATGCTGACCGACATATATTTTGGTGAACCGTTCCCTGGCCTGGTATGGTATCTCACGTTCTGGTATAAGCAGATGAGCGAAGCATACGAGTCGCTTTTATCCTGACACCAGCAACTCTCGCCAACATATTTAGTGGCTCCATAGCCTATGGAATCAGTCGCATCAACAAGGCAGGTGGCCTGTCGGCCTAGCGATGGCTCTTTATCATCGAGGGTATCCCCTCAGTGATCTCGGCTTTCTTCGTTTGGTTCTTCCTCCCAAGCTTTCCCGAAGATGCGAAGTGGTTGACGATTCAAGAACGAGATCTTACGATGCGCCGTCTTCGTCTCGAAGACAGCAAGGGTCTACACAAAGCGATGTCATGGACTGAGGCTAAGGAAACACTAATGGACTAGCAACTCCGGGGACGTTATGTTACTTATTTCGGTATATATATCCCCTTCAGCTCCCTGTCTCTTTTCACGCCTTCTATAACAGTAGGCTTGGGATATGAGAGTTTGAGAGCTCAGTTGATGACCGTGCCACCTTATGCCGTAGCGTATGGTAAATAAATTTGGCTCATCCCAACTTTACTTCGGTTCATGAGTTGCTAGCCTGTATCTAGTTGTCTAAGTTCTCGCCTCTTGGCCGGTTGACCACTTCAACGAGCGCGGGTTGCACTCTGCAGGCAAGGCCTTCATCAGTGCAGTCGCATTTCTTACCTCGACCGTCTTGCCTGCAGACGTATATCTCTCTGGTTATGGTGGTCTCATCATCGCAGCGTCGGGCGCATTCGCTTGCATTCCTCCGTTTCTAGGCTAGCTGTTATCCAACATCTTTAGCACAGCATCGGTGGGTATGGGAATCGCGCTGAACATTGGACTTAGTGGTGCGCCAGGACAGATCATTGGCGTATTTGTGTGCAAGTCGAATGAAGCGATAAGGGGCTATCCGATTGGCTACTGGAAGAATGCGGCTCTACTGCTCTTGGTGGCGGTTGGTGGTGTTCTTTTGAGATTCTATTATGCGTGGAGGAATAAGAAAATATTACATGACCGAGTAGAAGGTCAAGAGGTCAGACTTTTCAGGAATTAAGAGCAGTTAAGGAGATGGACCATGATAACTAGGTACTTGAGGAAGTCATGAATCACCTGAAGACTCGTCACCAGAGATACTTCGCACTTCCAAGCAGAGGAGAAAACGAAGGGAAAAGCGACTCAGGTCCCGAAGTTCGTATGACTTTCATCCCTAAAGGTACACGTAGGCGTGGAGAGGCGACAGAATAATTCATCAAGGAAAACCTTGGTGGTTTTCCGACATGTTATCAGTTGCTTAGCTCTGGGTCTGATCTATCGCACTATGTTGCCCCTGGTGTATGCCATGGGGTATATCCCCACGAAACCTTGACAATGATGATAAACTTAATTCCTCGAAAGTGGACTCAGCGCTACCGTGTAAGCATTGTAATAAAGTAAATCAAAACTTATGAGTATTGGCGCTCTAACAAATAGGTTAGTGCCCTGTGTAAGTAGGTATCGGGAAATGTTGGTGGATCAACGATCCTTCGTGTATCATGTATTTGTAAGCGAGACTTTCCTCGCTGGACTTAGGAAAAGAGGCTTTCTTAAGACCGTACCTGCTCTGCGACGAGAGAAACTAGTACGTATATAGGTTTACAAATGAAGCTACGAGATCAATAAAAATAGTCACGGAGGAACCACTTTGTACGTCGCTCCGGTAGATGAACCGTCTAGTTCATGGAAAATAGCATCGGAGTCCCCTTTTGATGATTTTCCTATCTCCATGTCCATGACACTGGCTCTGCTGCCCATCAAACTCATGCAAGTCCTATATATTCAAATGTCTCCTTCTAAGCATCTGCCCTTCCTGGTCGTAGCAGTCAATGCCAATTATTGGGCGATATCTAATACGAAGCCATGGCGGTCCTCATCTTGATCCTTCTACAAGCACTCATAGCTGTTGGCTCGCCAACGACTTATGGTCATGATAGCAGCAAGTCGCATCAAACTTCAGTAAACACGACGTCGGGCGTATATGCTCCCTACATCTCAGCCTCATTCCCATCCGTGGCATCCTTCCCAGATATTCCCTATGCGCAGAATCCCACAGGATCCCTGCGATTCGCGCCTCCCGTTCCTGCACGCCCCGACGACAATGACGGCGTGGTATATGCCACCAAATTACCTCTAGGCTGCTTTCAGTACTCATCATCTTTTCTGGAAGGCTCGGTATCGACAGTAGCGGAAAAGTCATTCCTTCTTCAGGGAGGCGACTACGCGAACACGACAGAAGACTGTCTTCGCTTGTCTATATTCGCGCCAAAGGGCACCGTGGAGCAGGCAACTTCAAAGGGTACAGACAGACCTAAAACAGAGGAAGACAGCTTGCCTGTTGTGGTCTGGGTCCATGGCGGCGGCTTCAGCTTAGGCGGCACCAACGTGCCGTACCAACTCTCGCCCGGCTGGGTTGAGCGCAGCCAAGCACACATAGTGGTCCAGGTACAATACCGGCTCAATCTATTTGGCCAACCGAACGCTGCCGGGTTGGCAGCCCCCTTTTCTAACTCAACCGAGAATCTCAATCTTAACCTCGGCTTCTTGGATCAGCGTCTAGCAGTGGAGTGGGTGCGCGACAACATCGCCAACTTTGGAGGCGACCCGAACCGAGTCACGCTCTGGGGCCAAAGCGCAGGTGCATACGCCACTGACGGCTATCTATATGCTTGGGCCACCGACCCTATCGTGAAGGGGCTCATCGCAAACTCGGGAAATGCGGTCGCCATCCCAGTATTTCTTGCCAATGCGACGGACCACAGCGTTTTCTCTATGGCGGCTACCAGACTGGGTTGCGGAGGGATTTCGCCAGCTGAGGAACTAGCCTGCATGCGTGCGTTACCTGCTTCTGAAATCCAGGCCTATATTCAAGCGCCAGTAGGAGCAGGCGGAGCCGCAGACGATAATCTAGTCTTCAACCCCATCATTGACAACGTAACCTGGTTCCCGGACTACCCCGGCCGTATAGAGTCGAAGGATCCGAGCTTGTTCGCCTCTGATGTACCCCTCTTGATCTCTACCCTGACGAACGAAGGTGCCGCCGTAGTGCCGTACGATTTCAATGGCAGTGCCACAGCTACAGAGCTTCCCCCGGACCTAGCGGTAGTAGCTGAAGGGTTCGCGAGTAACCTCCGCTGCACCACATTACGGGAGACACGGCTGCGAGCCGGTGTTGGAGCCACGACATATCGATACTTATATGCTGGAAATTTCACGGACATATCTCCGCGACCATGGCTTGGCGCCTACCATACGGCGGACTTACCACTAGTGTTCGGAACGTACGGCACCGAGGGTCCGGCCACCAGCTTCGAAAGACGCGTGAGTGAACGGATGCAGGATCTATATCTAGAGTTCATAAAGGACCCGGCGAATGGGTTGAAAAAAGCTGGTTGGCCTGAAGCGACGGGCGTGTTGGGTAATCAAGACATTATGACATTCGCTGCGGACGGCAAGGTTGAGCAGGTAGCAGCTGGCGACCAGTTCGACCTGGGGGCTGGGTGCACATGAAGCTGCTTAAACTTTGAATTGAGGATTATCTTTTGTATAATAGGTTCTAGTTTCATATGTCCCTCAAGAGTTCATTAATGGCGTCTGTTCTTGTCCACTAGATCACAACGTACATAAGAAATCACAAGATCTATATTTATCCCCAGACCCCGGACCCCGGGCCCCCAGGCCCAAACCATTTCTTCAATCTCCCATGATCTTTCACTCTTCTAGTTCTCATGACTTCCCATTATTCTCACCTTCTCCATTATAGATCATTGCCTGCTGCTAATAAACGCGACTATTTAAGATTTCACAATGCTTAGCGGGCCTCAATTATCAAGCATGGAATAGTCAAACCTTGCGATCTGCCCTAATCGCCCAGCAGCAACAACAACCATGCGGCATCGACCTGTCCCTGCATCGTGTTCTTACATGGACCAAGATCCGTACCATTCTTGCTATTCTCGGCCCGGTTTCCACTCTCCGCCTCCACTCTGTCCCTACATAGTATCACACTATCTCCAACTGACCAACCAACGCGAAGTCCAGATCTCGTTTTAGCGAGCGACGATCCAAACAGGAAGCTCACCCTTCCCTCTTGGGGCTTGTGGTTTAGTGGTATAATACTCCCTTAGCATGGGAGTGGTCCGGGGTTCGATTCCCCGCGAGTCCATCTTCAGAGGTTCAATTCCTCTTATACCAATCTTTTTATTGACAGCTTGTCTTTGATGGGTCATGGCCACGCTTGCGAACCCTTACCCCGAATTGGGACTTCAATAAACTTGAGAACCCGTAACTCTTATAAGCTTTTTGGATATGCCAAGTGAACTCACAATTGATGCAATTGCCTGTCGCCACTTCTTCATCCGAAATACTTGAGCACCCAGGAAAAAACAATATCCTTATACTTGGCTATGAAGTGAAGACTGCGCTATCAAGTGGAATTTCGTCGGAAGATAGTGGATCTGCAGATAATCTCCAATATTACGGTGCGTTACAACCTTTGATGAAAAGGGTTTCAGGCGCCTTAACTTACCTGCCTCTGAAGGTAAATTCCTCTCTATCCTGTATAGTTACCTCATGGCCCAAATGCATCTTGGTCAAAACTCGTCAAGGCAACGAGGATTGTTTATCTGTCAAGGACTTGTGCTAGTACCACTTACAAGAGTTGGTGGCATGTATCGTGCTTCATTATAGCCTAAAGATTGAGAAAGAGTTAGGATCATGTAAAGGAGTGCCTACGACTCCAAGGTAATCATTCTATTAGAATCACCGATGTACTAGTTCTGGAATGATGGGATTCAGAATAATGAACTCGTGGATGGTAAGGGTATGTGCAGATCATAGTCTTAAGTTTTTCATGTGGAAGCTTGGTTCCAACACTCTGATAGAGCCGACAACAACGATACTCCCAAATCACCAAGTTCAACACTGGCTAACGTCTCCCAGGTCTTCGTTACTATAAGCTAACCCCCCTGGTCACGATCTATCCCCTCATGGGCCACATCGAGAGTAATTATAAGCCTAACCACCCTAATTAATTAAATATATATATTTTAACCGCTATTTATACTATGAATATAATTTCTACTTTATTATTATTATTATTTTATTTTTTTTATTTTAATATTTTTATACGATATTTAATTTTATATATAAGTTATAGTTCGCGTAATAATATTAAGTAGTAGCTAATAAATATTATTAACTAGATAAAATATTTTAAGAAGCTATATTTAATGCTAGTTTAACGAAATTTTAACTTATAAATAAACTTATAAGTTTTTTTAAGCTTTAATTTTTTTAAAAAAAATAATTAATTAATTAAATAATTAGTTAAGTTAAGCTTAGTTTTATACTAATATTAGTTAAGTTTTAAATTATAACTTAAAATATAATAAAAGTTTTTAAAAGTTTTTATAAGCTAAAAAAAAGTAGTATATTTGTTTTTTTCGCTAAAGTTTTATTATAAAAACTTTATAAACTAAAATAATTAATTATATATATATTAATAATATAATAATAAAAAATATTAATATTTTTTGTTGAAAATATGCTTTATTATAAGCATATATTCTATGATTTACCCGATATTCACTTATAGAATGTCATGGAATGTCATGGAATTCTATGGAATTTCATAGAATTTCGTAGAATATTTTCAAATATTCTACGCCACTCGACTCCACTCGTTTAATTTATAAGCATATATTATTAATGCTTATTAATACGATGGAATATATTAGAAATATATGGAATTAAAGGAGATTGTGTATATATAAAGGTCTTGTTTCTTGATTTCTAGATTAACTTCAACTTCAACAACAATAAGTTTAACACATTCATTATAAACAACATTACGGTCTTACCTTTCATACATAACCCATGTACAACGATATATTCGTTTAACATTTTTTTTAACTATTTTAAAATGTTTAAACTAGCTAATTTAATATTAAACTATTTTTATAATATTAATAAAATAAAAATTGTTTAAAACGTAAAAAAAAACTACTAAATAGTTTTTAAAACTAATAATTATATTATTTTAAAAAAAACGTTAAAAAAACAAATAAATTATAGTTTTTAAATATATAAATAATTTTAAAGTAATTTTTTTATTACTAGTTATTTTTAAAAACGATAACGTTTAAATATAATAGTTTTTAAACTAAAAAAATAAAATATATAACTTATAATAGTTTTAATTATTACTTTAAATTAAATATAAAATATTTTTTAATTTTATATTTAAGTTTTTTATAATAATAAATAAATAGTTTTAATATATAACAGTTATAATTTATATATAAATAATAAGTTTTTTTAATTTTATTTAATAAATAAAATATAGCTAGTTTTTTATAAGCTTTATTGTTTTTATATAATATAAGTTTTAAATATAAAAGTATTTAAATTATTAAAAAAAACATTTTAATATTATCTTTGTAATTATTTAAATATAGTTTTAAAATTAAAACTTTTAAAAAAAATATATATTAAATATTATATATAAAGTTTAAATAAAAGTTCTAGTTTTAAAAGTTATAATTAATATTTAAAGAACTTTTAAGATTAATTTATAAAACTGTTTAAAACTATTATTATTTAAATTTATAATTTTAAAAAATAAAAATATAGTTTAAATATTAACTTAAGCACTTATTACTTTTAAATAGTTAAAAATACTAGATTTTTTATAACTAATATTTTTTTTAACTATTAAAACATTATTTAAAAGTGATACGGACCCACAGAGGGAGCCTAGCTACAAGGGGGTCGAAGACCCACCTGCAACCTAGCTAATAAATAAAAATAGATTAGATTAAATAAGAGCTATAAAAATTAGCTTAAGCTAATTTTTGGACAAAGGTCTATTCTAGACCTTCTTTAAATTCTATATCTTTTTATTACTTCTAAACACTACTTTAAAGACCACTTATTAAATTAGTGCCTTTACCGTTTTATTATACGGACTATACTATACTATTATATTTTTAAAATTAAAAAGTTTTTTTAACCGCTAGTAATCGATTATTATGTTAATAACTTTTTTACGACTTTAACTAATTAATTAAAGCAAATATTTATAGTTAAACTACTACTTTTATATATTTCCTGCAAAAGCTTATTAGTAAGCTAAATTTAAATACGCTAAACGCAAGCTTTATACTGCACTTTTATATCTTAATATTACTTAAAAAACAAATTTAAGTACTTAACTTTATAATATGTAAACATAACAAATACTTTTACTAGCACTAAATTTAAGTACGTGTTAAAACATTACTAATTATTTAAAACTAGCTAAATTTAAGTACGTTAGTTTTAAGTATAAAATATTACTTTTACTTTTTTTTTTCTTACTAATTACTTAAAAAATTAGCTAAATTTAAATATACTGATTTTAAAACGTGAAGTACTTTTTTTTACTTTACTACTACGTTCGTAATTATTTACGCATGTAATTTACTTTTATATATTTTTAATTTGCACTATTATTCTATATAAAAGTAATAATTAAGCAATAAACTTGTTTATGTTTAACAAGTATAATCCAGTATTTAATTATAAAAAATAATTAAAATAACTTTAATTATAAAAAGTTCTATAATAAAAAAGAATTTAAAACTACTATTAAAAAAACACGTAAAAACTTTAAAATAATAAGCGTGCTTACGCGACTTTAACTAGTAAAGTTCGGTAGTAACAAAAAAACATGTTAATAACTTAAAAATAAAATCAACAATAGTTTAAATAAAATATAAGAAAGTATCGCGAATTTAATAACTATAGTTTAAACTAATAGTTCCGATTTATAAGCATTTTTTAATTTTTAAAAATTAGTTAATAATATTTCTCTTACTACAAAACTAAATATAAGCTTAAATTAGCACGTATTTAAAAACTTGTTTTTAAGTAAAAGTAATAATAGCTAAACTAACCCTACTAATCCTGCTAGCTCTGCATGCAAGATTAAGTTCTGTCCAAGTAAAAATCTTAATAAAAACTCTAATAATAATAACGATAGCAACGAAAATAACAAAAATAACTTTAAAAATAAGCTTAGTAATAACTAGAACAAAAACTAATATAAAAACTAAACTTTAAATAACTACTTAAGCGTAATTAACACTAATAAGTATAATAAGCTAAAACGCAAAAATATTAATACTTTTAATTTAAAGTACAATAATTTAAAAAACCTAAAAGTTGTTATAAAAAAGCGTAATTTTATTTTTACTAATATTTACTTATTTATAGAACAATTTAACACTTTTTTAAATAACGAAAAAAAAAATGCATTTAATTATAAACAAATCTTATTAATATTTTCAACCTTTTTTACTAAACTTGCTGTTTTATAATAAAACAATAAAATCATGCTAAACTATTACTAGCTCTTTTAAAAATCAGAACTATCTAAAATCTTATTATCTTTAAAAAAAAAGTTTGCGATAAACTTTAATATCGCTATTTAACGTTTTAAGAAAATTACTTTTATTTTTAAAAATATTAACTATAATTTATATATTTTATTACAGTATATTTAAAAAAAATTATATTATATAAAAGTTATAAAAATTCTTAATAAAAGCAATTTTAATTAATAAAAAGTTATAACTTATATTTAAAACAGTATAACGTTAAAAATTAAGCAGTTTATTACTTTTCTATATAAAAAACAAACTTTAAAAAATTATATACTATTTATCGTTAAAGCTTGTAAAAATCTTAATAATATAATTAAAAAAGTTATTATTAACTAACAATTTAAAACTACTTAAACTAAAAAGTATTATTTTAATTAATCTTGTTATAGCTTACTTTAATCGTTATATTGCTTTAATTATAATTAAAATAAATAAAGCTTTTACGATTTTAATCGATAATATAATAATCGCTGCTTTAACTACGTTTATTTACGCCGCTTTAACTTACGCGATCGTAATTATAAACATAATCGTAGTTATAACTAAAACAGTTAAGATTACTAAAACTTAAACTAAAGTTAAAATCGATATCGTCGTGATTCTGATCGTAAACAATAATATAATAACCGTTACAATAACCGAAATTAAAATTATAGTTAAGATTATAACCGTAAACGTTGTTATAACTTTTATAATCGTAATCGTAATCGTAATCACGACTAATATAATAACTATTAAAATAATAACTAATATAATAATCGAAAAAATACTTAACATAATAATCGCGTACATTTTGCTAGCGATTAGAAAAATTATAATAGTAAGTTTAACAATTTAGTTCCAAAAGCTGAAAACTATTTCTATTACGTTAAAAACATTAATTTTATTTATTAAAACTATAAACAACAATTTAAAACTTTTTATAAAATAAAACTCTATTAACGTAAGTACTAATCTAAAATAACTTTAAAAGCTATATTAACGTTATTTTTAATAAACCTAATAAAACGTATTTATAAATATTACAATAAAAAGTTTTTTTCTTATAATTATATATTTAAACACTTACATAACTACTAAACAGCTAAAAAAAGCAAAATTTAAAAGCTTAAAACTTTACTTAATACTTGCTTTAAGCTTAAAATAAAAACAAAGCTTATAATAATACTTAATACAAAAATTTCCATAAAAAAAGCTTTTAATATTAATCTTAAAAATAATTTATTGTTTTTTAGCTATATTTACTTGCGCTTTAAAACATAAATATTATTTAAAAAACAAAATATAAAAATCTATACAAACCTAAATACTAATTATACTATTATTAACTATTTCTACTTTAAAACTTTAAAGCATACTATTATTAAACAAAACGATAAAATTAAAAATCTACATAAAAAAACTATAAAGCTTACTAAATAAACCAAGTTTATATTTTACTATTATAATATTAACACTTAAAAATTACTTATTATAATAAAATTTAAAAAAAAAATAAGTAGTTAATAATAAGCTTAAGCTAAACATGCTTATTAGTAATAATTTTTTAGTCCTATATAAAATAACAATATATTATAAAAATAACAGTATAATATTTAGCTCTTTAAACAGTTTTTATATTAAGTTTAAAGCTTAAACTAAAAATTATAAGTATATATAATAAATAATAAACAAAAAAAAAGTTATATTATAAAAAAACAAGTCCGCTTATTTATTTATAAACTATAAAGCTTTATTTATAAACTATAATTTTTGCTTTATAGCCCTATATTTTAACGCTTTATATACAGCTGTTAATTTTAAAACAGTATATATTATACTAATAAAAAACATATTAGACATTAATATAACTATCTTAAAAAAAGCTAAAATTAGTACAATATATAAAAACAGGAATAGTAGTTATTTCGCTAGCTTTTAAAAAAGCGCTATAAAAACTCTTGCAGTTATCGCGATAGTTATAAAAAGCCTTTTTAACGCTTTAACGGAACTAGCAAATAATAATGTAGCTAATATATTAGCTATTTTTAATATACTAAAAACAATTAAAATAACTAACTTAATCCTCATTAATGTTAAGTTTAAAGTAATATTAACACTTATTATTATAACTACTAATACTATTCCGCTTTTTAAAATATTAACTTTAAATAAAATAGTTAACTTTACTAATACTAACCCTTTTTTTTTTTTTAATATACTAATAACGGATATAATATATAACATTATTTAAAAATTAAGCAACTTTTTCTAGTTACTTAATCTAGTTTTACTTAATACTAAATTAAAAATTTCTAAAATATACTTAATCTTAAATATATATAAACTAAACAACTTGCTTAAACAAATTACTAAAAAAAATATACATATTTACGCTAAAAGCGCATTTATTACTAATTAATTCGCAAAAATTATTAAAACATTTAATATATAAACCGATTATAGTACTATAAACATCCTTAAAAATAAACAGCTAAAAATACCCTTTATAAAAAAATAACAGAACGCTACGCTAAATACACGTTCTTATTTATTTAGCTGTAAAAATATAAATTTTTTTAATAAAACATATAACCTATTATATATATAAAACTATATAAAATAAGTAAATAAGCTTATGTTTTTTACATACTTTTTCTTTATTATTTAGCGCACTATTAATAATAAAACTAAAAAAACGCGTTATAATCGATTTACGCGCTCTTAATAAAGTAGTAATATTAAACAATTATTTATTACTTTTATAAGTATAAATAATTATATTTTTGTAAAGTAAACGCTATATTATAATAGTTAATACTACTTTTTTTTTTTATTAGTTTAAAGTTTACTTAAAGTATAAAAACTGATTTATAGTAATAAACTTATAAAAACTTAAACGATCTATTATAGCTCTAATAAAGTTTTATAATTTTTTAGTATATATATAACGCTATATAAATAAACTATTTTAAAACTATTTATATTATTATCGTGCTTTTATTAATAATATTATTATATATTTTAATACTACTAAAAATTATATAAAATACTTATTTACTATTTTTAAACTATTTAAACAAAAAAATATTATAATATTTTTAAAAAAATCGTTTATTAGTTATTTTTTAGTAGAGCTTTTAAATTTTTAAGTAAATACTTTAAATTTTTCTACTACTAAAAAAAAACTTGCAGTTTTTAAACAGCTAGCGTTTTTAAAACAGCTTAAAACATTAAAACAATATATTAGTATAAGTAGCTTTCTATAAAACTTTATAATATATTATATTTAGTTAATAAAACCGTTATAAAAACAGAAAACATCTTTTTTAATAAATAAAAAAATAAAAGCAAAATTATAACAAGTAATCTAAATAAATAAAAAGCTTATTATTAAACTATATACTATAAGCTTATTAAAACTAAAATAGCATTATTTTATACAGTTTAAGATATTATATATAAAAAAAAAACTTTTTACTATTATAATCCTAACCGATTACTTTTTTTACAAGTAAACAAATTATTAAAAAAAAGTTTTAATGTTATAGTTTTTTACTTATATTTAAATTTTATATAAAAACTTAACAAAATTATCCCGTTTATAAAAATTCAACTTATTATATACTTAAACAAGTGCTTATTTAACATTAAAATAAAATATAAACTTTTTAAGTTAAAAATAGCTTATTTAGTTTAAACTACAAAAAAACTTTATATAATGCTTTAATTAAATAATCGTTCTATTATAGTTTTAATAAACTATTTCGCTATAAAAAATATTATAAATTAAACTATATTAAAAACTTTAAGTATAAACTGTATAAACAAGCAATTTATTAACTTTTTAATCTATTTTTTATAGTATAAACTTTAAGTTTATTACTTATTAAGTAAACTTAACTATATACTAAATATGCTTAACTGTTTTTAAACAGTTTTTAATACGCTTAATTTAAATAAAAAGCTTTAAAAATCAGACAATTTTATAATATTAAATATAATTTAATATATTTTTAAAATCGTAATAAATAAAAATATAATTAAACGATTTAAAAAAACATATAAAATTAACTTTAAATATACTAATATTATTAAAACAATATATTTAGTTAATAACGTAATCGTTAATACTTTTTTAAAGCTTAGCTATTTATTTAATATTATTAAAAACTTAATATATAACATATATAATAAAATATAACGTTTTTACGTTTTATATAATATAATTAAAAAAATACTCTTAATTATTTATAATAACAAGCATTATTTTAAAATTTAATATATAATAAAAAACCTTAAGCTCTATTTTATTTTCTAAAAAACTTATTTAATTAAGAAATATTTTAAGCATTACTTAAAATATAATATAAATAAAACAAATAAATAATTACTAGTAAATAATTTACGCTTTATTTATTTAAAAGAATTTATACCGATAAAAACTATCGTTATCGATTTTATATTAGTACTATTAAAAATAAAAAATAAAAAAATATTATAGCAGCTAAATAAATCTAAGTTTTATTTTTTAAAATATAACTTTATAATAACGTATACTTACCTTTAAACTAAAAAAACACTTTTAATCCTTAACTACAAACGTTATACTATAAAAAAATAAACTATAGTACTAATTAAACAATTATTATTAATTAATTAAAGTATTCTTAAAAAAATTATTTTTAATAAAAATAAAAAGTTTATATTTAAGTTTTAATAAAACATTTAAAAAGTTTTAAATATTAAGCTTTTAATAATTATAATATATTATCTATAAGTAAATAAGCTCTTTAAACAAAAAAACTAAACAGTTAAAATTATACTTCGTTATTATTATTTCGCGCAATTTAAAGCAAATTAAGTAAATATTATACTTTTTTTATAATAAAACTTAAATACAGCATACTTAAAAATAATTTAATTAATCTTACATAAACAACTTTTTAAGTTTAAACTTTTTAGCGCACTTAAAATACTTATTAAAATAAATATAAACTAATTTAAAAATATACGCTTTTTTTAAAAACATATACATAAAAACACGTAATTAGCTATAAACTTTACTACTACGTAAACAAAATAACATTTTAACTGAAAACATCAGTTTTTTAAGTTCACTTTTAAAAATAAAATGTATTTTAAACTACACGATAATTACTATTTTCTTAATAAACTTTTTAAAAAATATTCATAACAACGATTAAGCTTATAAACAATTAAACAAAAAATTAAGTCTTTTATATATAAATCAAACTTTTTACTTAACTACTTTATACATCCGGTAATTTTTATAGCACACTTAAAACTAACTCTTAACAGTAAAAACTTTTTTAATTAACACGTTCTTTTTTTAAGTCCAGTTAAAACTAAATAAAACTTTAATAATAATAATAAAAATCTATATAAAATAAAACTATTATTTAAACACTGCTTTAATTATAAAAAAACTAGTTTTAATTATTTAATTAAATAAAAAAGTTAAAATTATAAATATAATAAATAAAAATCGAAATAATAATTATATTATAATAATAAATTAATTAAAAAGTATTAAAATCGTAATAAACTTTATTTAGCGTTAAAAAATACTAATAAAGCAGGACTAAAAAAACGTAGTAGACCTTATAAAGCTTAGTTTTTAAAAGAACTAAACGTAGTAATTAAAACTGCTTAGCCTATTAAAAATGCTTCTACAGCAACATTCAAATTAAGTAAACCTCCTAAACGTAAATAAAAACGCTCTTAGAAACATCTTCTTAAAGATAAATAAGATTACAATTATAATTACAATTATAAAAAAAATAAGAAAAAAAATAATTAGTAGCAGTAGCTAAAATTAAACTAGCTACCTCCTTTATATAAATATAACTGCTAAGAACAACAGACTCTTTTCTGTGTGGCCGGCACTTAATACGGACCTATAGAGGGGGCCTAGCTACAAGGGGGTCAGAAACCCACTTACAGCCTGGCTAATAAATAAGGATAGATTAAATTAAATAAAAGCCACAAAAATTAGCTTAAGCTAATTTTTAAGCAAGGGTTTATTCTAAACCCTCTTTAAATTCTACATCTCTTTACTACTTCTAAACACCACCCCAGAAACCACCTATCAAAAAGTTAAATAATTTTTTAAACAAATTAAAAACTAATTTAAAAGCGTATATTTTTTAATTTAGCTTTATAATAACTATAAAACAGAAAAACTATAAAAACGTTTAATACAGCTATTAAAACAATCGTTAAATTATAAGCTACTAACATTTATTTATATGTTAAAATCGAACGTAAAACAAATAATATATATAAAACAGTTAAAATTATTTTTAGTTATAAATTTGTTTAAATAATAAACGTTTAAAAAACAAAATAAAAATTAAAAAATTATACAATCTATAAAAATGAAAATTCTAACTATAATATACTTAAAATAAATATTAAATTAAATAAAACAGCTTAAAAAAATAATACAAAAGTAAAAAACTTTATTAAAGTTTGTAAACAACGAAAAAAATAAACCTGCAGTGCTATATTTACTATATAATCTATATTTGTACGTTATGGCTAGTTAGTGTTAAAAGTGGCCTGTAAGGGGATGGATCGTAACCAGGGGGTTTAGCTTATCTGCCTGCTGTTGTTTGCCCATCCGACCCCACGTGAAAGAGCCCACTAATCGGGACCACATTACTAAGGAAGCCTTGAGAAAAATGCGATGAACACTACGAGGCGATGGTCGATAGTTTGGCGTCTCTGACCTGGCTGTGGGCAAGGTTTTTCATCAGGATATCTTTCTCTTAGGGGGTTACAGGCATGGGACGACTGTGAAGAAGAACAGCGGTTATTACCCGACTGTGCAGCTCTTGAGGCAGGAATGAAGTGGTGAATAGCAACGATCAGATTGCATGAATGAGTAGGCGCTCATCGCGTTTCAAAGAGCTGTGGACAATGTCCTCAAAAGAAAATATGGAGGGCACCGCTACAGCTCAACGTGTAGGTTAAATGGATGCTCCTAGGCTAGGATATATAACAACCTGTTAGAAGATTCACAGTGTTGCTATTTAGAGTAAAGTCTTGTTGATAAAACACCAGGCCACGGTTGAAACAGAGTCGGTATTGGCACCCCGAGACCAAACATAAGAAAGACTTCATCGGTAACGTTTACTCGCACCGCGTTCACGAAGGTAAATACGAGGGCAAAGGCCGTGGCAGTATATATATTCTCTAGCAGAGCCAGAAACTAGAACATTTTTATTCCTTTATGACGTTCGTGATTGTACACCAATTCATCTTCCAACTCGTCTTGCACGCCCAAGCGCAAAAGGTCCCTTCGATGTCGTCATCTGCTAAGAAAGTATTAGACAAGATAGATATATCAGAGTATAGGAGGGTCTTAAAGCTTACCTTTGTGTCTAGGAGAGAGAGAAGGAGAAAGAGAATGACGGGGGAAAGAAGGCAAGAAGGGAGAAGAGAGGAGATAGGAGAGGCGAGGAGAAACAATATCATTGTCTACTGTTTTTCTTCTTGTCCTTGCTCGATCTTCAACTGTTGCACCATTCTCTCCACCCTCTCGACCTCATCGCGATCGGGCATCTCGACGTCCTCATCTTCATCTTCATCGATGGCGTAGCCTCTAGCTAAGTCATTGAAGAACACGGCGTCGATAAGGACCCAAGAGACGTCGTTGCTGCCTTCCTCTTTATCTTCTCGGGAACCGTCGCCCACGGCTCTCCGAAACTCGACGAGCGCACGCACAGCAGGGTCATACTGGTCGTATCGGAAGAATGGGTAAGTTGGCTCCTTCTCCCACTCGTGGCGGGCCTCCACTAAGCAGCAAAAGAACTCGAAGAACACGGCCTGCGGCACTCTCTCTGCCCAATCAATCTTATGCTGCACCCAAGGCAGCGCATCCCAGAGGTCTTCGCCCTTGGCGTGTGACTCGACGACGATAGGAGCGGCGATTTCGAACATGCGTGCAAGGAGTAGACTGACGCTGGTAGGTGTGAGCTCATATCGGGCGGCAGCGATCGAGGAGGCTACGCGCTGGTCACGACGCGTGCTGTGCATGACACGGCAAAGTGACTTGTACTTCACTTCATAACAGGTTAGAGACGATTGGGCTTGAGATTTTGATTGGTGTTGGAAAGCTTACTACCAGCCTTAGGCATAATGCTTCGAAATGTCTTTAATTGAACAGGCATGCTGGCGGTCGTCGTTGCGTGGTGGTTGTGATCATGGAGGTAGCGTGGGAGAATGGTCCGAGGAGAGAGAGAGTGTGTGTGTATGTTTACAAGAAGAATTTTAATTGAATTGGATCCAGGTTTGCCAAATTGTTATGTCGAAACTCTTATGCAAGAGTTATCTCTCTGACACTTTTGCAGATTGAGTAGCGCGATATATTAAGTAGACGAAGAAACATCCAAGGCATAACCTCAATGTAGGTAGAAGTATTAGCAATGTCACTTAAGAAGCCTTATTTTTTTTTATAAAAAAAGGTAATAACTAACATAGCAAAAGCTTTCTAAAACTAATGCAACTAGAAAGCACATTTAAAGATTATGTGAATATTATTATACGTTGTTACACTCTAGGTACTAAAAAGAAACAATTCATCCAGAGGTGCACATTAGGAAGTACTCACAAAGAGTGATTGTAGTGACAGCCAGGCAGGTTTAAAGGAACAAGCGTACCTAACTACTTGCTATTGATGACAAGATGCCGGGAATTTCAGGTTACTACAGAGATAGTTGCGCATAGTCATGTGTACGCGTACACATATGGGTGTAACGTGTAAATAAAGCAAAGGAGAAGCCCATAGGTACCTAAGTACTTCGGTACTCCCCATTGAATAGTAGATGCCTGGGGAAACCAGGTTGCCATAGAGGCGGTCCATGCGTACATGTGGGCATGTTTGGTGTACTTGAATGGAAATACAGTGCCATTCCCTCAACCAACGTGGCCTAGTGGTCTGTGAGATATCTCTAAATATCTGATGGGTTCGAATCCCGCATGTGCAGGTAGTCCTGCACACCAGGTGATGGGTTCAAATCCCACACGTGTAGGTAGTCCTACACCCACGGTTAAGGGCTCTGGGGTTGAATGCCGGATCATCCATGTTGCGATGTGGAACCAGTACCGCTTTCCCAGGTCATTAGGTCACACTTTTTGTATATTCCTTTCGCTCATAATTTCTTTTCTCTATATACTCCTCTTCATATGCACTCTTGTCTCTTATATAATAGCTCTGGTGTTGGTAGTTCTAGAGAAGAGTGCGCAATAAATAATCGCTTGGCATGATGATGAAGTTTCCAGGAATACCAGATAAAATGGCTTACAGTCTAAGTAAGCTGTGGGAATACTTCACGAATCGAGAAGTACAGCGAACTCAACAGGCACGGGACTTCCTACAAGTGGGAACTGACGGGGACCAATTCTATACATATAAAATGAATGGTCGGATACTATGGATGGTGTTAGGAGATTGTATGCCGTTTTCAGCTCATAGGTATGTGAGAGGTCGTACATATCCTAGTGTTATGATGTTACCTACTGTCGTAGAGCAAATAAAGCAATTTGTATACTACTAGTTAGGAAGACTCAGTATAGAATATTGGGGTTCCTTATGTAGCAACAGCGTTCATTACCCAGTCCTATACTTCCAATGCCACTACCTTGGCCTCTTTGCATCACCATCTCTAAGTGTAGGGATAGCCTGACACTTAAGCTGAAAGTTTTGCATAAATAGTAGAGCAATGCTAGATGTGTTGTCGTCTCACACCAAGGACTGCTGCCCCCTGGCCGTAAACACATGCCTCGGAGGTACTGGTGGTGGTCCCAGAGTTGGAATCTGTAGTAATCACGTGCTGCACAATTATCGTCAATAGAGCAATCCTCCTGCTTTCAACTATACAAATCTCCTACAGCTGACACTTTTTCGTTCAAATCTAGCGCGACTATGTTCTTTGCCAGACCTAGGGACCCCGGCACCAGCACTTTTTTACTGCTTCAACTCAAATTTTCATGGTATAGGGAAACATACTCAAGTGAATCATGAAATGGATCAGCAACATATTGCGTAGTACCAATGGAAGGTACCACGGCTAGCCTTTTACCCTCCGACAAAATGGCTCCCAATTTTTGCTGTGTACACAAAAATGCGATTGCACAGGTAAGTCAATTACCAAGTGAATAACTTGACAAGCTGGCAATCGCGTAGCCACCCAATTCTAGTTGTGCATACAACATCGAGGCAGCTAACTCTAAATGCTAACAGTTGCAGGATAGCAGATCTGGTATGGGACGGACAGCAGGTTTAGACTTACTCAAATATAAAGCAGCGAACAATTAATACCTTTTATATAATGTTCACATTCTGGAGTAACATGTAAAAAAAATAAGGAGTGGAAAATAATTCAATTTGGCTTCTTGTTAAAATTGCAACATTAATTCAACAGCGGCGTATCTTCATGAATAGTACTGTTGTCTCCATCCGATTCCTCGTCAGGACCAACGCCACCTCCCTCGTTCAAAACTGCGAACTCACAGATCGCCTTTTCCCGAATCAACCAAGTGACACACAATGCTGCGCCGGGGCCCAGAAACACAGACATAACGATCAACAGCATCGCAGGTACCACGCCAGACTCAACGAGCACCCAGTATAGCACCGTGGCGGCTATGAACGAGAAGTCAATTTCGATGAACTTGAGAGCCATGCGCGTCATCTCCCGACTATCATTGTGGTAAAACAGATTCCAGATGAAAAGGGCGTGCGTGAGGAGCGATGCGGCGAAAGGTACAGCGTATACCAGCGTTACCGACGGCGAATGAGACTCGAGATAAAGCGGTCCGTTGTCCTTTAGCACTCTAATTGCGGCGAGCTCGACAGCCCAGTGTACGATAGCCACCCACACCGGGAAGAAAAGCCATACGATAACAGACACCGCATCTTTGAGGACGAGCATCAGAACACTTGGGACCACGAACCCAATCGCAACCGCCAAGGGGATCGCGCAGACCTCTGCCCGACTGATAAAGCTTCGCTCGACCCTGAGGCGCTCCTCATCCTCGAACACATCTCTACTCTCCTGCGAACCAGCCAGTGCATCATCCTTCACCCTCTCGACCCTAATATCCTTGGCACGCTTCAGGAAAGCTGGCAGAATCCACAGATCCCAAACCAACGTCCCGCCAACGAGATTAAACACCAGCCAGGAGAGAGTGGGGAAGCGGATGGTCCAACTCCGATGGTTGCATGGCCTGGCGGCTTCTACGCGACACACGGTGAGTAGGGCCCCAACGAAGGCTAGAATAGCGCCGAACTGGGCGACGGCGCGCATCGAGGCGCTCGCGTACATGAAGAATGAGACGAGAAAGCATGCCGGTGCGCCGAGGATGGGGATATGCGATAGCGCTGGTAGCCTTGATCTTGCGTGGCATTGTGAGTATAGCAGAGGTGAGTTCACATCACCATGTACCGCGAGGATGAGTACTGCCGAGATAGAGAAAAGAACAGGCACGATGAGCAGGTATCGCAGGGGCAGCTGGTGAACTAGCGGCTGGGAGAAATTGATGCGCGCCATTGTGCCAAATTCTGCTTCTCGCTTTATGACAAGAGCAAGGATGACAGGGCAGGAATGAGAGTGCCAGAGATTTTTGTGGAAGAAAGTTCCTCACAGTGAGATGGCCGGTCGCTGTGCTGGTACGAGTGGCGACATGTAGAAGAGGTCACAGGTTTTAAAATTGGATGAAGTTGGTGTACAGTCTCAACATACCGTCGAATATTCTATTGACACTGTCCCCCCCCCTCCCTCTAGGTGCGCTCAAACTACCTAATGATTCGATGCAATACCGTGCTCTCTGAAGATAGCAGTACCTTGGTTATTATGCATAAGTGAGAAATATTCGAAAAGGTCGAACTACACAAGTTCTAGTCTAATCTTGCTCGCGTGTCTTTGTGTATGGACCAACGAAGCAAGTTAAACTCGAGTTTAGTAGTGATTAGCGCTGCGTAGTAAATACCTCATTCTAAGCCCCTTTTGGTTTTGTTTGCCTCGCCATGAAATCATGATAATAGGACATCTGGTCTCGGTAGGTTGGCTTCTTCTATTGTGCCGCATGGAGTAGATGCTCTGTATCATGGTACACTGTACAATTGTTTATACATATTCCTACAATCCTCGTTGGATGTTCTAGATACTGGTGGTGGTTGTCTTATAACCGAAGCTTCTTCATTATTCTTTCGTGCACAATTCTGTTTGCAACCTTTCCTCCATGTTGCAAAGCAATGGCGCCGACAAGGGCATATACAGCACCGGCCATGACGGTATTGATACCGGAGCCTACAGGGTTTTCAGGCTGGAAACAATATGTCAGCATTGAGTGCACGTGCAAAGGACAATTAAATCGGCTTACCATCCGGGGCTTCCATCTCACCACCTCGGACAAGCCCGTGTCTATAGCGAGCTTCGTCATGTTCTCCATTGTCAAGATATCGTTTGGCTGGGTCTCGGACAGGTTATCCAGACTTCGGAGGGCGGGATCCTCGAAGGGTTGTCGTTTATCGGCGTATGGGTCGGCAATCATATTATCGTATTTCGCGGGCGATGTGATGATGGATTGCATAACTTGCATAGTACATATTTGTCGACCTAGAGTAGCGAGTTAGTCATGTCCTCGTGTGATCGTAGAGCACATAGTCGTACCCAGAAAAGCCAGGCGATCATTGAAGCCTCTCCTGCCTTGGTCAAAGCTTTTGTGTGTCACAGCCAGCCACTTCAATTCCTCAGGCAGTAACCTCTCGCCATCCCGGCCAAGGAAACTGTTCAGGGCGTCGTCTAGCTTGTTTGGATCATTATTGACCTTGAACCGCGAGCGTGCAGGGTTTCGTGTGATATGAGGAGAGAAGGGCGCCTTCATACGTTCGGGTGTGTGGCTCCATCGTGGCAGCTCAGTGGCAGGTTCTGAAGATCGTGATGCCGATGTCGCGAATGACCTCGAACATATTGAAGCAAGGGGACGGGTTACAGAGGTTGGATTCTGGCTTCTGTAGTGTCTTAGCGCTTGTCGTGACAAGCTCACGGTTGATCGGGACGTCTTTAGGGCCATTGGGACGATGCCGGCCTTAATCGCATAATATGGCTGATTTATGATATTGAGTGACGGGGAGTAAGTAATAAATGTGGTTCGCGTTGTGGTGGTTTTGCTGTTCATGAAAGGCTTCAGTGACTTTTTCCTGGAGTGGGTCTGTTCCTGAGACATCTGGCCAATCAATTCTGTCAGTGCTTCATAGCTTAGATACCCCGGCTACATGTAAGTATACCAGTACCTAGGTACATACATGTACATATGTAGTGTGTAGAACCCCTGGTCCTTTAACGCATTTTCCCCATTTACGCGCTTCTGAGCCTGCCTAGATGGCCTAAGACATCGTCGACGCGTCAAGCTGTACTGTAGGTAAGTAGTACATCACTTTATCGCTAATTGCGGTGCAATACTCACTTAATTATTGACTGTACCGTCAATCATGGCGATAGCTATCTTTTTCTCTAGCTTCACTCTTCTTTAGCCCTTAACTCCTATTTTCAATTCATATTGCAACACTTCTAAAACTCGTAACTAGGTACCTAGAACATATGCCCACACCCTACCTAGCTTCCTAAGGTAGCCTTCGTGCACGACGCACCACAAACAGCTACAGGTTGGATAGTACAAACGGCAGTTCAATATTTTTTCGAGTTAGAAGATGACCAGTCCAACAACATCCAGCTCACGAGCCCAAGATAGCCCGCTTGTCAGAGCGTTGGCACAAGCCCTGCCCAAAGACTCGCATTTTACAGCATGGCATCTCTCCACCACACCTGCGATAACAGAAGCACTTTGTTTCCCCCCAGCCTTGACCTCGACGGTCGAGAAGCGCTCGACCAAATCGTTAAAGACCTATTGCGAAAAGCACTTCCTGGCCGTGTCCGTTTCCGATTCAACAAAGACAAAAGATGTCGTGGTATTTGGCTTGGAGATTTACATCTACACTACTGCCTTCTCGACCACTATATTTGTCGCCAAGGCAGACTCAACAGGTTATCTACATCTTCAATCAGCCCCTCGTGGCTTCTCCCCGATACAAGCTATCACCGTAGCATTCCTAAACTTCCTCATCGAACATCGAAGGCGCCCCTCGAAGCAGCTGATCATTAATCTTTTCGCCCGTGCTCAGTCTCAATATCTTTTCCCAGGAAGCGTTGAAAATAACAAGAAGCATATTCTTGATGATAGGGGCCTGATTAAATGGTGGTGTAAGGTCCTGAACCCTCTCCTTGAAGACCACGATCAAAACAAACCAACTAAAAATTGGGATCGCATACATGGGTACTTGGTCATACCTGGACTCGATGATTATGAGACTCGTGCTTTCGTTCCCAGGACCCAAAATGCGATGCGCAATTGGACACTGGGCCATCCCCTCGAACTGATATCCCCATATACAAAAGAGGCTGCCACTTTTGGAAACATCCCACCTAGATGTCTCATACCGACATATCCAGATGACCCAAAGGCACGCTTTGTAGAGGAACTTGAAAAGTCCACATCGGAGAAGGCCAAATTGTCAAGTGGTTGGAAAACTTTAAAGACGCTTGATCAGTTCTGGGAGATGATGGCTTTTCGACAGGAGTGTTCCAGCGGACGAATGACAGGATTCGTTTGGGTTGTTTTTGAACCTCCTATAGCTTCAACGTCTTCACGAAGACGTTCAAATGCGACGAACTCGACCTCTACCACCACCATTCCTACTCCCGCGGCTTCTTTCAGCGGCAATCCAAACCAGACTAACCCTCCTTCCACACCAAAGAAATCTCAGAAATATATCGCCTCTCTGGCAACACCGACCCCCTCGCCATCGAAATCGCCATCAAAATCGACATCTACAAGCACCAAGTTGCCACGGAGAAAACGCAAGAAAGTACTAAAGGGAGTTATTGTCCCTCGAGAACCCCGAGTGAAGACCCACCGTGCCAAATTTCCTGATCAGATTGCGACACCATACTATTACTGGCCAGAGGCAGGGAGGGGTCAGGTAGTACTTGACGATAACGGCTATAAGAGAGCCGTTGAGTTGTTACTCCATCTTCAATTCAAAGGCCTCGAGCAAGCGATTGCTAGTACGTCAAGGTGGATCAATGAGGTGAATATGGGCGAGAACTGGGCTTTGCATGTAGTCGGCGAAAAGATGGTAGCGTCTCAATCAGTCCCCAGTGCTGTCGGGGTGATGAACAATCTCGCAGGGTCGATTATTAGAAAGCGGAAGAACGAAGACGAGTCCACAAAGGAAAACGCATCTATTTCGGTAAATAGGCTTGACGGAGGTTTGGTGCGGAAGAAGGTAAAAGTTGATACAGATGAAGCGTCGGCTGATGTTCAACGGGTCAACGTAATGGCCGCGGAACCCAAGGTGAATGTTCTCGGGTCAGGACTTGTTCGGAAGAAAACGAAGGCAATATGACTTTTTGGATGCTGGGTTTTGGAGATTGATGCATTGGTTGGAGCAGTTCTTTAGTATAATCTTGGTGAATTTCGGGCCGGCGTCAGGAGAAGCGTGGAGCGGGACATACCAAGGTTTAGCTTAGTCGTGTTTGAATAATCGCACTGGAACTCATTAACTCGACATCTTGAATAAGAAATGAGAAACAAATACATAATACCATTATATATGATCAATGAGTTCAGTGAGGTGAGTATTTGATGAGCTGATCGCTACATTTTAATACGGTGGATATCTTGTCCCCAGAACAATTTGGCTTCGATCGTTCCAATCATAGCCAAACCAAGTGATATTCGTATCGGTGTCTTTTACATTTCTACGGTATATTGAAGCTATATGTACAGTACTCATATCGTGATGATATCACAAACATGTGTTGACTTCTCGTCTAAAACCCCGGGCTACCAAGTCTATACCCCCGACTCTCAGCAAGAAACACGACTCTCCCATGGCCACTGCCGCGTACAGGCACCTCCCTGCCACACACATTGATCATATCCTCCTCGTCTTCGGATGGTAAGCAATCCGGCCAGTCGCGCCATATCTCCACGACCTCCCACCTTCGCTCGTATCTTTTGTCTGGTCCTGGTTCCGGGTCCGAGTGCTGGGGTATAGAGCGCGCGAGGGCCATCTGTAGAACTCGCTTGGCTTGCGCCATGTCGCCGACTTCGAAGACGGCAATGCGTGGACGTAGTGTGTCGGCGATTTCGAGAAGGCGCGCGTAGAAGACGTCCTCGGGCGCACAGGGTGCTGTTGCTGAAGAGGAAGAGGAAGAGGAAGAGGAAGGGGGCACGAGCGCAATCTTTGGCTCATAGTTGCGCACGCTGCGCCCTGTGTCGACTTCGAATCCGCGCTGCGAGATGTAGGGCGGGTTTGAGACGAGGATGTCGATTTTCCGCTCCTGTGCTTGTTTCGAGTCTGTAAACTCCTCGTCCTTGCTTATGATTGTACTCGTGTGTTTTCTCTTTCTGCTGGTGTGTTGGGTACGCTCGGAGGGCGAGGGAACATCTACATCCAGATACCCCATCCACTCGTCAGAAAAGATATCCGCTTTCCGGAACGTGACGGCCATCTCAAACTCTTTGTAGTTGGAGTTATAGTCATACTTATGACGGGAAAGGCGTGCCGCATTATGCAATAGGTTCCGCCTCGCGAGACGGACGGCGCGCGTCTCGATGTCGAAACCGAAAACGCGCGGTGGACGATGATACACTGCAGCGGCCTTCCCCCTCCCGTACGTCAAATCCATCCCGCGCGCGTAGAGTGATAGACCGACACATCCCGTTCCCGAGCAGAGGTCTAGGATTCGCAAGCTTTCTTCCCCTTCCCCTTCGATGTTTCTCTTGGCATGATGGTGAAATGGCAATGGAAACACCAGGTCCGCAAGCACCGAAGCCCACGCCTCAGTCTCAGGCCGTGGAATCAAGACTCCCTTCTCGCAGAGAATTTCCAAGTCTCCAAAGGGTTGCGTACCCAGGACATACTGCAACGGCTCACCTGAGCCCCGACGAGCCACGAGATGGGCGACGCGGGACTCGACAGTGTTTGGTTTTAGTCTTGAGCTTGAGCTACTGGGAGAAAGCGCACCATTTTGTTCAGACTGGAAGTGGAAAGACTCCAGCACGTGCTCGCGAATCCATCGCAGCTCGTTCTGCGCCGACTCGATGGTCCTGCAGGCCGGCAGAAGCGTCGCGAGGTGTGGGGAGATTTTGCCCGCGCGCCGAAAGAGCGAGGGCGCCAGGCGCGGCATTCAAAAACTCAATTACCCACTGTCGAGATTACCTCTTCGTAGCATTTGGCAAGTGGGTGCTTGGTTATGAGCGCCGGATTGCTTTCTCTGGAATTGAAGTTGCCATACACTAAAACAGAAAGTCCGACGTGTTTGGAGCCGGGATTGGCCAGTTTAGTCGTGGTCTGTGCAGATTACACCTGTGAGTACTCAAGAAGTTAAAAAGGAGTAAAGAGCAGCAACAGCCATTGGAGGAGCGATGTGATTATCTTTCTATTCTATGTATAAGTTTGATACAGTTCGGGGTATTTACAAATATAGTTACAGATCATGTATCGATACATATGCCAAACCCTAAGTTCTATAATCTAGCTTTTGGAAATTTTCGGCATCAAATAATTGACGCCTTTACCTCCTTTCATGACGAAGATTTTCGTAGCCTTGCGGATGTCATTTTCCGGCGTGCTCAGCTTCTCCTGTGCCTCAGGCGTCTTAAGAATCTGCTCAGTGATCCACGCTTCGAGCACTTGGCCGTCTTCAATATCCGCCGGCTTTAGCGGTATATCTACCACGCACCGCCTCTTGCCATTGACAGCTACAGTGCATTTCGTGCGATTGACTTTCAATAATGGCATAGATCCGTCGGGAACCGGCCACCGTACTGGAGCAGTCTCGTCGAAGAGAATTCCATCATTCGGGCGCAATATACTCCAGCATTCTTCTGCGAATGCGGGAGCGATGGGCGCCATTAACCGGACCAACTCGGTCGTTGCTGCTAATAAGACTACGTCGTTGGCGCCAGCCTTGTCGATTATGACATTGGTCAAACTCATTAGCGTTGATACCGCCGTGTTGAGCCCATAGACTTTGTCATAAGCTGCTGTGACACTGGCGATCGATTCCTGTACAGCACGCCATACGCTCATACCATCTTCCCATTTCTCTCTTTCCGATTCATGCATCGCCCCGAGATGATCCTCTGTTACGGTGAAGTGCTCCTTGCCATCGAATGACCTCAAGTCGTTGGCCACAACCGGGAGCGTGTGAACAAGATCATAGACTCGACGTAGCCACCTCGTAATGCCAGCAATCTTGTCGTCATCCCAGTTTAGAACCTCTGCCACTGGCGCTTGGAATAGAATGTGAGCTCGCGTCGCATCGGCCCCGTACTTCGAAATGAACGTCGTCGGATCGACGCCATTGTGTTTTGACTTTGACATTTTTTCATATGTAATGACTGGTCGTTTCCCCGATGCAATGATTTTCGGCTCTGATGGGTTGGACAGATCAACCTCGTCTGGTTTCAGGAAACGGCCACTATCGGGGTCGATGGATGTTTTACCATGGACCATACCCTGTGTGATGAGGCGTTTGAATGGCTCATGTGACGACTCGTGCGAAGGTTCAGTCACACTCTCCGTCGCGTTCTTCTCTTGTTTAGGGTATAGCTTACCCATGATGGCCTTGTAAAAGAACCTCGCATACAGAAGATGAAGAATAGCGTGTTCGACACCTCCAATGTAGATATCCACAGGTAAGCGAGTCCGGGCAGCAATTTCGGAAATCGGGGCGTCCTTGTTATGCGGATCTGTGAACCTCATATAATACCAGCTCGAATCTACGAAGGTGTCCATCGTATCGGTGTCTCTCTTGGCCGGACCATGGCACTTCGGACAAGATGTATTAATCCAGTCTGTCGCAGACTCGAGGGGGTTCCCTGCTCGACCACCGGCCCAATGGTGATCGACCTTCGGGAGTTCGACAGGAAGCTGGCCATCGGGAACCGGCTGTGGCCCGCAGCTCTCACAGTGTATAATCGGGATTGGTGTGCCCCAGTATCTTTGCCTGCTGATGAGCCAATCTCGAAGTTTCCACTTCGTACGAAGTTCGGCAAGTCTCGAGTTGCTCTGAATTTGCTCGACGATGGGTTCCACTACTTCATCGGATGGACATTGGCTGTATTTTCCAGCAAGCTGTGTCATATATCCTGATTCGAGGTAGGGTCCGTCTGTCTTGGGAAAAGCCCCAGTCGGATCTGGTGTAACAGCATACTTGAGTTCCCCGGACGGAGAATTATGTTGCCAGAATGCGAAGTCTCGTGCATCATGGGCGGGAACTCCCATCACAGCGCCGGTCTCATAGTCTCCCCGCACGTAAGGAGCGATATATACAGGCAGAGGCTTTGTCTGGTGTGAAAATCCGGCCCCTGCACGATTGATAGGGTTATGCGCCTGGATGTACGATATATGGTACCCTTGCACGTTGCCCTCTGTGCGGTCGTCCAAAGTCTCTAAATATTCACGTATTTTTGGGTCGGAGTTCGCAAGATCTTTTACGAGTTTGCTACTGGGTGAGATGGCAATGAATTGGACTCCAAAAATGGTCTCGGGTCGGCTGGTATAGATCTCGAGATTCTCTAAACCTTTCAGCTGAGGTTGGTTATCAACAGTGAGTGGAAATCGATATCTCGCGCCTTTAGTTCGCCCCAACCAGTTCTTCTGCATGGCCAACACTCGCTCTGGCCAGCAGTTTTCCTTGGCGAGCTCATCGAGATCGCGCAGTAGGGCCTCCTTGAATTCTGTGATCCGGAAGAACCACTGCTCAAGTGGGCGCTGTTCCACTTTGGCCCCTGATCTCCAAGATCGTCCCTCCGAGTCTACCTGCTCATTTGCTAAGACGGTTTTATCTACGGGATCCCAATTGACAATAGCGCGTTGACGTGTGACGAGGCCATATTGGTGTAGGAGGAGGAAAAGCTTTTGCGTCTGCTTATAAAAGTCGGGATCACAAGTAGCGAATTCCTGCGAACCAAATGTCAATTGATGACGTACGGATTCGTCGGAGTATCGCGACCAACCTTTGACCAGTCGAAACTACCGTTCATCATTTCCAGCTGCTCTTTCATGCGGGCGATGTTATCACGGGTCCAGTCGGCGGGATCGATACCTCGTTCGATGGCTGCATTCTCGGCAGGAAGACCAAAAGCATCCCAGCCCATTGGCAATAGAACATTACGTCCTTGTAATTTATGATATCGCGCAACAACATCTGCAATGGTATAGACACGAAGATGCCCCAAGTGAAGATTCCCCGAAGGATATGGGAACATAGAGAGAATATACATATGATCGGCGGGGTTCTGGGCGACATCGGGTTTAAGGACTTTGGCTTCGAGTCGGCGTTTCTCGAGTATTTTGTTTTCGCTCCATCGTTGACGCCATGTTCGATCTAAGGCTGGTAGGTCGAGCTGCGCGGTTGCGTAGGATCTATGGAGGGTAATAATGGGCGATTGTCTTGCGGTTAGTGTTAGAGTAGAAAGCTTCAGGCCGGAGCCTGCAAGCTTTCTTATAGTGCGATTCATTGGGGAGCTTTCATGATCGCGGCTGTTTCAGAAAACAGCCTTTTGTCCGTCTTCGCAATCTCAGCGATTGCGTGCAGTCGAGCTCAGCACCTCCCAAAAAATGACGGAAGTTTTACAAATGTTCTAAACCGAGCTTGAAATTTTTGGAGGGAGACGCGCTTGAATACGCTAAAATGAGACACACCCGACCGTCAGGCTGCTGCAACCCCACCCACTATTTTCCCTGCCAAAATCCAATAGGGGCTGGAAGTTACCCTGAAGGAAATACAGCTGTAAGGTAGCTTTGCTACAGCATTTTGAATGTGGCAAAACTACAAACTAATACTATTGCTCTTTTCAGCCCTGGGACAGGAGCATGCCAGTTGCATGGTACGAGTGGGAAGGATATTCAAATACAGTATAGGCGCGAGGCGCTATACCATCTACACTCCTTTTCCCGTCCGCGACGGCGACGAGCTCGAACTTGGACGGCGAGTCATTTGTGTTCTCAACATCAGGTGCCTCGCTAGGCGCTGGCACAACTCTCTTCAGCAAGTTCCGGGAAAACAGCAAGCCAAGTATCATACCCAGAAATGATACCTAGGAGCTGCATCACGCCCACCGCGGTCGACGACACCTTCTGGTACTCGTTGAACTGAATTTCGGCCTGTACGACTCTTTCGCGTCTTGAAGCAGACCCCATGTCTGATGTATCAGTGTGCAGTCACCTTGCCTCATGAGGGTGCCGGTAGATAGTAGACCGAGATTTGGATCCCACCGCGGCTGGAGTGCATCTGCGGATGACGAGAGTGGCTCTCCTTCAACTGGCGATAATACCCAAGGCTTTTGCGCCTCTTTAGTTTCCTCCGAGTCGTCTTGCATGCTAGTGAAGATGGCGTCGAACGACTCGCCGCTTGGGTTTACAGTGCGAAGAGGGCGTTAGTTTGGTGTGCAAGAGTGTATGCGACTTCAAAGCACTTACTTGGCTTAAATGACAGAGAAGACGGCCTCCTTAGTCTTTAGTTGAGCCTTGTCCCTCAACTCGCGTGGGGCCGCCCAGTTCATGAGGTCTTGGGGAGCCGACATATATGCGATTATCTTCAAAGTTATTGGTGGTGCTAGGCAGTTGACAAAGCTGGAGGTGTACTTGCAGCAACACCGGCTTGCTTGGCTGGATCATGGAACCTGCTAATCTAGCGTCGCGAGGTCACCATGTTTCCAACCCTTTGTAGATGAGAGTTAGTCCGTTAGCATTGCAAGTACACTGGGAATAATTTTGACTTACGCATCGACATTGCCTGTCTTGTTTTAGATGCAGCCGTCTACGACGAGATCACCGACTTTTCGGTAGGACACGATGCTAACGCAGACTTTGGTGGCCTTGATTAGAGGTCGAGCTGTTCATTATTATCAATGGATACTATCTCAATGGATACTATCTCAATAGCTGCCTTTACGGTTCTAGTTAGCTTAAGCCGTGCCTGGAGCTGAGCTTTCCAGTCAACTTATCTGGCTGTGATCGCTTGGGGCTTAGGGCCAGTAATTTGGCCGCAAGAGCATAAAGTTTCATCTTCGATCTCCCTGTAATAGCCTATCTAGTATCAGTAGGTAAATTCTGCGCAACATACTCAAAAGTTAGTCTCGCTGTGTAGCCCGTAGCTCCGAGAACAACGATGTCGTATTTGCGATTGTGGAGTTAGGTCTGCCATGATGGATCACTCCAGGGGAAAATGAAGCACCTGGATTCTATCTTCCTCTCTCTAGGTTTATCCGATCCTATTTAAATGTAATTAAATAATTGAATTACCAAAACTTTCTCTCTGGACTGCGCGCTACATTGTCGGACATTCTAAGTCGACCAGCTCGGCGTTACTAAGGATGCCTGATCGGGATAGCGTCCGCAAATCTGGGGAAGTCGGAATGCGGACGGGTCAAACAAATTGCGGGAGGGACGAAAGATGATTATAAACACGACTTTGACGAAAATAGCTGCTGAATGATGTTGACAAATCATCTTGTGACAGATTGGACAGGAGAGAGAACGGGTGAACACGTTGGTTACGATGCTTTGTAGTATCGTGTCGTTTCGAAATATGGCCCCAAGTACATTGCTCCAGAACTCCTGCTGCCACCCCAACTGCAGAGGACATCCAATTCCACTCGTGATAACAATCACTATCCTCACAGACAGACAACTAGTTCACCTTGCCTTGTAATCTCCCTTATATAGTCTTACCTGTAATAACGGACCTAAAAGCTCTCTCAACTCGTTGAATAAGTACCGACGTAGTTCTGCCACGGCACTGATTTTGATGGAAACAGTCCATCCCGCGGCCACATATAACGCTGCTGAGCAAGTTATGAAGCTGACAGGTCCACCAAGATCTTAACATGCTTATCTTTTTCATTGATGAGAGCTTCAAATCCGTCTTCAACTACACGGTTAATAGAGATCTTGCGCGTGATCATTGGTTCCGGCCTCAAGCGTCCTTCGCGAAGGGCATCAATGACGTGACCGAAATCAGCCAATTGGTACGTCAAGCCTGAGCCAAAAATGAATACCAGCATCTCATTCTAGGGGAGTGCGGATAACTTACATCCCACGTACTTCTTCTCATGGAAGATGACATTGTTTGGGTTGAAGGGGACCGGCTTTTCCCACTGGGATATCTAGAATTAGCAATCGCTATTTGGGAATAATTTCAAGGTGTTTCGGAAGATTGCAGAGCGCCAGAAGCATTGGACTCGCTCGAACAGGAGACCTTGTCTCCCTACAGTGACCAAAACAGGCAGAATGTAGCTCTCAATAGTAACTCACAATCGCGACATTCATGATGGTCCCACGAGCACAGACAGCACGAGTCGCGGATTCCAGGCTAGATGGGACACCAGCACAATCAAAGGCCACAGGAGGGCCACGCCCATCTGTTAGCTCCCGAGCTTCCTTGATGACATCAACGCAAGTTGGGTCAAGTATATGCGTTGCGCCAAACTGCTTGGCAAACTGCTGGCGCTTCGCCGCTACTTCGACTGCAATGATTTTACCAGCGTCTATGGCTCTAAGACACTGAATAACGGCGAGACCGATGGGGCCTGTACCGAAAACCAACGAAGCCTGACCAGCCTTGATACCGGACTCGGCCACGGCATGCCAAGCGACTGCTAATGGCTCTACGAGAGCTTCGCGTAGGTTAGCACGCCTTTGATTCATGAGAGCATGGGGCTGGCTGACCGCCGACCTCCAACGAGATATTGTCCGAGAGCTTGAATACTGCTTCAGGTCGGACACAGACATAGTCGCTGAGCCCACCTCCCCCTCCTGATAACCCCAGGAACCCGTTCTTGACGCAACAGTTCGGGAAGCCGTCTTGACAAGGTACGCAGTTTCGACAATACAACAGCGGGAGCACTGCGACCCGGTTTCCAACTTTTAAATCAGCAGAGCCCGGGACATCAGAACCAATCTCAACTACGGTCCCCGATATCTCATGACCGAGAGTGACTGGAGCCGTCTCATTGGATAGCTTGTGAGGCGCGCCGGGTTTGGGTATGAAGGTCTGAGACTGATATTCGTGTAGGTCAGTGCCGCAAATGCCGACAAATGCAGGCCGGATCTTGACCTGCGTCGATTCACATTTGGGTTCCGGCGAATCCTCCAAGCGCAGATCCTTGGGACCGTAATATTGGAGAGCACGCATGATGTCAAGGACTATGGGAAATCGGGAAGTGTTCGATGCAGTGTTCACCAAGCTCAGGGGTAGGAGCACGAAACTGAATAAGGAAGCATCACGTCGAGCTGCTCTTGACCCTCACCTAGGTATTTATCTGCCAAACCACCTACTATAAACACTTCTCCAACTTTTGAAATCTAGGATTGCTTTATGACATAAGGTGTCACAACACCGGTCAGTACCCCTCATTTTGGGCAGCTATTAACTTGTTGTAGTTGCATGCTCCCTTGATTCTGGCTGCGTGTTGTGCAGCTATGAATCATATGATTTGGATTACCATTGATTTTCATGGTGCGTTGTTGAACATGGGGGGTATATATCAGGACAGCAAATAAACCCTTGAAAAACTGAGATGGAGCAAGATGCGCAAAGGAGAGGCACTGACCACAATCCCTTACGTACTATACCGACTACCTAACTGTAAGTTGTGCAATACGAGAGATGGTGGCTCCATTCGTACGCAGTCCAAGGAAGAATTTTCACAGCATTTCATCAAACTAAATTTCAATGATCAATTGAAAATCGGGTTCTGAGAAAAGGGGGGAAAGGGGAAGATGAAGCTGTTCAAAGCGGGAGGGAACCGCACATGTTGATTGGTGGTGCTGAATGAAATACCAAAAACTGTAGGTGACCGATCCGCTCTGCATGAGCCACACTGTCTTCTACACTGTCTTCTTCAGTTGCTTCACTGTGTATAAAGGTGGGGTTAATGCAGTACCTAAGTACCTAGGTATCTATGTACATATCCATATGTAGGAAGTGGGCTTCCAACTTGGAAGGTTTTTCATGGGGTAAGGAGGTTCCGTAGGGTTCTGATGGGGCATGGGTTCAGGGGAGGCAGTTCCCCCGAAGCCCAGCCATTGGCAGCCAGCCACACCTGCAACCCGAACTTCAACAGCGGCTATCAAGATTCCCTTCTTCAACCTCCGATCAGGTCGTCTTCGTCTTGAACAGTAATACATACAAAGACTATTCTAACTCGGGTATTTCGCAGAGTCAGATTCTGTTTTTTTCTTTCTTTCTTCTTACGGCATACAACATACCACTCCAACCAAGCCGATTAATCCTATTATCTCTCTGGGATCCTTTTGTTCTAGGTACACATCGCCTGTCACCGCGATTCATCGACCTCGGGACCTTGAGACCTTGGCGGATGCCGTCATATGGAGAACGACGCATTTGAATCAATCACCACCTCACACGATACAATACAATACACCCCTTCCTACCTGCGCCTGTACATAGTTCACAATAATCCTACCTCGAATGACCCATCTTTTGCCGACGATGCTTTGTATTGAACAGTCCAAGTTATAGAGTCAAGACAACATTCACACAACACTAACACACAACTGCAATGCCCAACCATTACACATCGAACCTCCACCCCAACGAACGGGATTCTCTCGAGCTTGCCTCCTTGGCCTCGTCGAGTCGTGGTCCCGATACATACTCAGAAACAGATTCAAGACCTTCCATATCATCCTCGCGCAAGTTCTCCCTCGAGCAGGATGACCCTTTAGACGATGGCAATCTGGCTGGCCGCCCTACGTTGGGCGGCGCTCGCGACAGGGCATACTCGACCACCTCTAATTTTGATTACTCGGCGAACCTTTTCCCCCTCTCATCCTCTACCGCGCCCGGTTATACTCCCCTGGGCGACCCTACCTCGGCTGCGCAGCACAACGGCGGGTTAGGCGGCGCATCACTAGAGAAGCACAAAACATTGACGTACCTGAATGGATTGGGCTTAATTGTCGGCCTGATCATTGGCTCGGGCATTTTCTCTTCCCCAAGTCAGGTCAATGTGAATGTTGGGTCACCAGGCGCATCCTTGATCGTGTGGGCAATAGCTGGTGTCTTAGCATGGACTGGCGCAGCTAGTTATGCTGAATTAGGGGGTGCCATCCCTCTGAATGGAGGCGCGCAAGTGTACCTGTCGAAAATCATGGGCGAGCTCGCAGGGTTTTTATTTACGTGGGTGGCTGTTCTCGTTCTGAAGCCAGGGAGCGCTGCTATCATTGCCATCATTATGGGCGAATACCTTGTGCGGGCCTTCATTGGGGCCGAGGCAGAGCACATAAACCCTTGGATCAACAAAGGAGTCGGCCTCGCGGGGCTGTTTGTCGTTACGTTTCTGAACTGCGTCTCGACTCGGCTAGGGACCCGTATCAATGATGCACTTATGTTCCTGAAGTTCATAGCTTTGATCGGCGTGACGGTCGTTGGAATCGTGGTCGCCCTGACCGGGTTCTCCTTCTCAGGCCAGGCAAACATGGAGTGGAAAGATCACCAATGGTTTGAGGGCACAACTACGGATGGTAGTCATTGGGCGGTTGCCCTGTATGCCGGGCTTTGGGCATACGATGGTTGGGACAATGTAAGTCCTGTTCTTGGCCACGAGTATACACTCCTGTGGTGCTAATACAAATTTAGACAAATTACGTTGTTGGCGAATTCCGTAACCCCTCACGAGATCTGCCGAGGGTCATTCATACGGCTATGCCCTTAGTCATCATCGGCTATATGCTCGCCAACTTTTCCTATTTCCTTGTTTTGCCCAAGGAAATTCTCAATAGCACTAATACTGTTGCAGTTGCATTTGGTAGCACAGTATTTGGGCCCGTAGGCGCACTTGTGTTTGCACTCATCGTTAGCGCCTCATGCTTTGGATCTCTCAACTCTACAGCGTTCACAAGCAGTCGTTTGGTGTATGCCGCTGCGAAAGAGGGGTTTATTCCTTCATTTGCTGGCCGTATTGGAGTTGGCTCCTCGGAACCTAGACTCTCCACAAGAAGAAGAGGTTGGCTTTCTAAGCGATTCCGGAATATGGTTGGGGATGAAGAAACGGGTCTATTCTTCACACCAGTGAATGCACTTATTCTTAATACCCTATTAACCACGGCCTACATGGTAGTTGGCGAATTCAGCGAACTCCTTACCTTTTATGGTGTGGCGGGATATTCTTTCTACTTTCTCACGGTTCTTGGATTGATCATCTTGCGAGTGAAGGAGCCACACCTCGAAAGACCCTACAAGACTTGGATAACCACACCCATAATATTCTGCTGTGTCAGCTTGTTCCTTCTCAGCAGGGCCGTCTTCGCACAACCGCTAAAGACAATCATTGTTGTCGCATTCGTGCTTACAGGCATACCTGTCTTTTTTTGGCGGATACAAGGCCGCGACCAAGTTACGAAGCGTGAGACTGGCCGAAGCAAACCGCCTGCTTGGCAGTTTTGGAAACGCTGGGGTCGCACATGAGAATATGACAATTATGTATTTGCTCAACATTGATCAAATCCTTTGGCGGGCGTTATTTAGAATCATGATTCTTTGACTTGCCTTTTCGGTCGACTAGGGTATATAAAAAGAGGGATTGCAAAGGCGTTGGTAAATATATCAAGCATCGGGACATTGGAGTATGAGGCGTCCAACGAATGGTTTGGGCGACATACATACTTAACTCTGTACATGACAGCTCGTTCGCAGATAAGAGCTACTAGGTTAATAGAATAATCCTTCCGTAAATGGCTATGCTGTGTGCGTTCATCTACACCATGATATCACGAAATACACGGCTCTTTACGAAGAGCCGTAAATATACACAGAGGATCCCACGATGTAGAACGCTAAGCCTTGTGATGATGTGCGCAGGGATACTACCGCGGTAGATTGCATCAAGTTGATACAAGGACAAAACTCAGACAGAAACACTTGACTTTAAGGTGCGTAGGCATATACAGTCACTCACTCACTGAATTGCTCACTTTGAGTCTTCCTATCCTTGCTCACTTTGATGTCAATTCAACAGGTCGTTTGACTGATAGAGCAGGCTATCTTCAGGCGCTGTCCAAGTTATTGGCTAGACAAGGTCACCTTAAGGCTCGGTAAGGATATTCTTCAACTCTGACGGAGTTGAATGGGCACCTAGGTATAGACCTTCGCTCACTCCGTGCCTTTTTGCCATATCTTATCCTGTACATCTTCATCTAGGGTCAAGGGATCATTCATATCCTTCCTAAGTAGGGTGAGATATCCTCTATATCTGGGCTGCGCTTCATTGATAGCAAGCTCGACAATATCCACACCTATTTATTATCCAAGCACTGCAGATAGTACAATGAAGCCTATTTAGGATATACAGTTATACCTAGTATTACAGTCATTCCTTGTTGATGGTGGATTTAACAAATCATGGAGTATCGTACTAAGGCTTGTGTTAGACACATTCAAGAGACATAAACGTGTCTGGGCTATCAACGACTATCCTCATCCCTGCCTTTATCTCTCCACCCATTTCGACTGTGCCCATGACGCCTGCTCTTCTTGCTACAATAGTCCTTTGTTCATCACGGACAATGAACTTCTCCTTCAACCCAGGACGAAAGTTATCAATCTGGGGACAAGGGTTGCGTACGCCCTGAATTATTACAATGGCGTGAGGCTCCTGTATTCGTTCCGAGACAGCGTCGGCTGCAACGAAGTGCAATTTTGTGCCTAACCCTGACCCTCTGTTTAGCAAATGCCTGTAGTTGAGAGTCTGGTTCGGAAGATAGCATACCCAAGGCTAAGAGATCGATTCCAGTGGTGGTAATGTTTTCCCCAATCTCAGCAGGCTGAACACCGCATTCAACGAGGATTTCGAAGGGTATCAGATGAACTTGGCGCAGATTCGCAGGTGCTGGTTTGATATGCAACCGGCTTCGATGTTGGACCGTCTTGCCATTATGGCAGTCTCCTTTGACGCCCAGACCTTCCACGAGAGTTATCGAGTTCACTAATTCTTTGGAGAAGACATGAGAGGCAGACACGGCGACAGCGTGCACTGACATGATGATCAACACACGGTTAGCAAGTCGCAGACTCCCAAGATCATTCGCGGCTCAGCCATACAGATTGTGGTAGGTAACAAGGAACTCTCCCGCACCTTGGTTAGTGGCTGGACTGAACTATGTATACTGACAAGAGCCGATATTGACGGAATTATGAGTCATGAGAGCCTTGCCCAATATTAACTAACCTCTCGTTTAGCGGGGCAAGTTTTGAAATACGATATACGACCAACTCCTTTAAACATCAATGTGAAGCCGAGCCCATTTACGAACCCTAGATGTGCAACAGGCCGGCTGGATAGTATTTGAGATAATCAATAACCGAACTACTGCCAAAACCGTAAAAGCGCCTCCACGCGTAAGAGCTCAGACTTTTTGACACTGTTTGCTGTAAGCTTCATACCGCTTGTGCCGGCCAACTATTAATCCCAAGTGTATTATACACGAGAAGTGTGTATATCAACACGATATGTACGCATAGTCTAATTTCAACCTGGGTGGTGGTCAACACACTTCTTTAATGATTACCGGAAGTTGAAACTACCATACATGACTCTCACAGCATTGATCGATTAGTTAAAGGCGGCTGCGATAACCGCTGTCATGATCATGAAGCCCAAGAGTTTGATGATCTACCTTTCAGGATAAATTAGAAACATGAGACGGGAAGTAGGAAGTAATGGAAACGCAATCCTGCGCTCCTCCATTCGGCGACTGTCCGTTTTCCCGAGATCTTCTAGAGCGCAAAACCCTGAATCATGCACACCTTTTCTAATCTTGTCTTAAGCACATCTCGTAATTCCGTTGCTGGCATAAACGTAGGTTGATCTTGGGAGACTTTCCACTCCTCTATCATCTTCTCGTATGCAGCAGCAAGCCGAAGAAGCTTGGCATCACTCCACTTCTTTCCGATCATGAGCAAGCCGAAACTGTAGAGCGTTAGTATAGTACAAAGGGAGTCATCTTCGGCTGAACTTACGGAATTTTCGGCCCCTTCAATGCCATCCCATGCTTATCAATACTCATTTCCCTCTCCGCTGAGTAAAAGCCCATCGGAAGACTCATTACAGGACACTGTCTAAGATCCGCTGGGTTGCGGCACCCGGCAGGTATGAGGATGGCACCGCAGTTGTGCTGCTCTAGGATAGTTGAAATCTCAGAGCCTTTGGCGAATCTTGCGAGAAATGCCTCGTGTGCTATAGAAGGTGATTCTTTCGCCTTCGCAAAACGTGTAGTACCGTACTCCTTCAACTTCTCCTGGGGACAAGACTTCATGAATAACAACAAGTCGTCAATAGAGTGGATTTTCTGAGGATTCACTTGAAGTGCTTCGAAATACTCGTTCATGCCTATTGTTTTAGATACCTGGTTAGGGTGGTACGTTGGGTTAAGTTATGGGGCGTCGTTCTCACTCTTTCCTAACTGCGCCCATACAAACCCTAAGGTTTTCGAGCTGAACTCCGGTGTCCAGCTAGGGTACTCGACATCGTCCACAATATCTGCACCATTTTCGCGAAGCTGTTCCAGTACCTGTTCAAAGCGGGCTACAATTTCCGGGTCTTCTATAGAAGTTCGTATCAGGGCGCGGGGAATCTGGGCATTGCGGATTAGCCACCCCAATACCGCCCATATATCATAGCCACCGATGAAGAAAGGGAAGGATAAATAAATAATATCAGGGAAGGACTTGCCGCAAAGCGGGTTCCTTTCAAAACGCCAATCCCACTGTCCTCGGTTGGGAGAGGCTCGAAATCAGAAGGTATTGAATCTGTCAGGGAGTCTCTTTCGTCTCGACCTATAGCACTGTTATAGACTCCCGTTTAATATGCCAATTGGGATTCTCACCAGATATGATATTCATTATCTGAGCAACGTCCTCAACCGATCGAGCCAGCGGACCTGGGCAGTCTTGATATACATTTGCCGGCCAAGCACCGGCCCTAGACACGAGGCCAACCGTTGGTTTGAAACCAACGCAGCATGCGCGGGATGCGGGAGAGGTAATCGATCCGTTGTTCTAAGAGAATTCCGTTTGAGCGAGACGTGATTAGAGCTAAGAAAAGGAAGAGTGCACACACCTCGGTCCCGATACAGGCAGCCGCCAAGGCAAGTCTAGCAGCTACAGCGCTTCCAGAAGAGGAGCCCGCCGGGTTTTGTCGATCAGCGTATGGCCCGAGGCATTGCCCACCCACAGTACTCCATCCTTCGGGCATACTATCAGACCGGAAGTTGGCCCACTGGGACAGGTTCGTAGTTCCGAGGATGATCGCTCCGGCAGCCCTGAGCTTGTGCACTAACGTTGCTTCAGTCCCGAGTCTCGCACCGATAAGTGCAAACGAGCCAGCTGAACACAGTTATATTGATATGTCATAGTCAAACGATTGGTGTCGCGAACCTGTGGTGTCATGCGAATCATCTGTATTGAACACGTCCTTCAATAAGACTGGAACTCCATGGAGTTCACTGTATTAGTGTTAAAAGGCAAGCTTATAGTAGGCATGGATATCAGACATCAGCTTGCTCGCGCATTGCTTAACTCACCCCCGTGGGATTCCAAGCTCATAATCCAGGTCACGACTTCTCGCAACGTTCATGGCCGCGTCGTGGACAGCAATGACAGCCCGACATCTTTGGTTAACTTCGTTGATACGCGAAATGTAAGTCTGGATGGATGTGTGAGTCAAGATGCTACTTTTTAGTGGGATGAAGTCTTACCTCGACAAGGTCTACACACTTAAATGCTCTGGCTTCAAGACCGCTCCGAATTTGGCCAATGGTTAGAGATGCAATATCGGGGATCTGATTAAGATCATGAGGAGGCGTTGAGTCTTCCATCAAGACAACTATTAGGCGCACGCCACTGCAATGCTCGTGGAGTAAGGATCTTTGAAACTTGGAGTTGTGCGTACAAAACACTACCTACCACTTCTGGGAGCGAGGATCAAGAGATATGGCCGATTGAGATTGAGTGGGATAATGAATTTGAGTGACTGGCATGTGACGGGGATTGGCATGGGATATCACCACCTTTTTCGAGCTGAGATATGTCCGTACGTTGGCCAGGTGAGTAGAGGCGAACCTGGAATTTATACGACTAATATCTAATCATAGATTGTTACCAAAGTCCTGGGAGATTGGTCAGCACGATCAAACAATATTGGCCATGTTCGAAGCGCGGCTAGCTCTCGTGGGGCGGGAGTCGTTTCTTCACGCCTAGGCGACGGCGTCATAAAACCTAACGTCGCACCTTTATCAGATGAGAGCACCAACTTCATTAAAATCCAGATTGATTCCACCGATATAGATCGGCGGGTAGTAGGCGAACGTACTAATTTCCTTGGCAGACTTCTCGTTGCATTGTAAGCAGTCGGGGGTTGCGAGGCAACTCCTCGCGGGCCACTTACACTGTATGGGTTTCGCATACAAACTTCCATTGGCCTTAACAGGGTCAAACATGGAGGCTTGCCGACAAACTGATTCTCAGTCTCGCCAACTAATCTAGAGTTCAACTTTTCGCCAGAGTAGATTTTTTTCTCGTGGATGGACCCTTCAAGAGCTTATTGCTTCGTCATCTCTCGAATTTTTGTCCCACGAGAGCGAAATGTTAGGCAGTAAACAGTCTCTAGAGCGACTGATGAACGAAGTTACTAGAGTTCCTGTTGACTCTCTTCAAGGTGGCCTTCTATCAGATTTCAGCGCTTCTGAGCGAATGACATGTCTTCGGGGTGACTAAGGGAATCGCCGGGTAACCCTTGGTGTCGTGAGATAGGACTACGTGGGATCCATATATAAGCCAACGCGTGAACACCTGAGCAGACTGAAAGCAGTGTTTTTCTAGTATCCCACACTAGGTATTGTATTGAATTGAGGGGATTGCATAACTAGAAATACTAACCCAGTACACACCTACTCACGCCCGGCCCGTTTGCTAGATACCGGCATAATAGAAGTAAGATTTCTACAGCTTGGCATCTACTATGCCCTGTCTCGTTGACAACAGTCTCTCTAGCCTACTTAGCTTAATGGCGGGTTACTAATCCGGCGTTTAAGTGTTTACCTTGATCATCGTTTGTAGGGATTGCATCTTTACCTACCTGCTTACTTACCTTAGGTATTCAATGACCCGCATTACCACACTAAAAAGGGGTTTTGAACACCACTGCATCGTTTACGTATAGTCTCTCCTTAAATCACTAATACCTAGACTATTCGCGCGGGATAGACTAGATAGATCCTCACCAATCAACCATACTTGTGGCCCGACAAAGGCCGTTCTGAGTCAATCTTAAGTGAGCATTGTGCGCTTATTATAGAGTCGTTAGAAGTTGGCCGGTCTACTTAATAGGTAGAAGTGATCTAAAATCTTAGGGAAATTCAGGCTTGGTAGGGACGAGGGAAAAAAAGCATGCTAGTAAGATAAAAACAAGGGTATGTTGGCATCCCGCACAAGTCGTCCGCTTATTGGTCATGATAGACCGGAAGGTTGACCGGAAGGTTGACCGGAGGGTTTACGGGAGGGAGAACTTACCCTACCAACCCCGGCCCAGGGACAGGGGTCGGAATGCTGGTGCGTATCCGAGAACCTTCCAATCAAGACAGCTTGGACTATGGAAGGTAATTCATGATAACCGCCAAGTATAATAGGACTTTTAGATCTATTACTGTACTGAGTACCGAATACTGAATAGTCGACCGGAAATCAATCCACTTGATCTTAGGCGCCACATTGTCCTGGACTGAAGCCGGAACCGGAACCGGAGCCGGAACTAAAGCCTAAGGCTATCAGCAATTTGTATGGTCCAGTATGGGTTCCCTCGACGGCGTCGGTTATTTGCTGTGACGATAAATAGCGTAAAACGTCCAGATTTTAAAAGAATTCAGGTTCGGATGTCATCCATAAGCAGCGGAAACTTCACTGATTCTTTATTTTCTGTTGATCCAAGTCGTGCAAGAACAAGATGCTATCAGAGAGGAAGAACTACCAGGCCATTGCAGCGGAGAAAAGAGCTCAGCAGTGGGACAGGATTCCAAAGAGCTGGCGAATTCCTACGGAGAGATTTCATAATGCTATTAACGTCATGGATATACCGCTTACCTGCGGTCTGTTAAACGAGACTGAATCCGGAATCACTTCTAACTACGACGCAACCGCACTTCTTGAAAAGATAAAGGCTGGAGTCTGGTCGGTTGAGCAAGTGACTGTAGCCTTTTGCAAAAGGGCTGCCATTGCCCATCAATTGGTCAGTTCGTTAAGCACCCGCTGAAGAAAGCTTGCTAATCTTAAACCTGTGGCAGACGAATTGTCTGACAGAAATATTCTTCGACGAAGCCATTGAGCGAGCGAAGAAACTTGACCTGGAATACGCCCCGAAGTCTCGTGGAAAAGCCCTCCCGCCACTGTTTGGGCTACCAATCTCACTCAAGGATAGCTTCCAAGTTCGTGGATACGATACATCCACTGGGCTGGGTTGCTATGTGGACAAGCCAGCAGAGGACAACAGCGCGCTTGCTGCTATGCTGATTGACTTGGGTGCGGTTCTTTACTGCAAAACCAATCTACCCCAGTCAATCATGACTCCCGACAGTGACAATAATATTTTTGGAAGAACTTTGAACCCTCGCAACAAACTTCTCACTGCGGGTGGAAGTACAGGAGGCGAAGGCGCCCTCCTTGCCCTTCGAGGAAGTGTTCTCGGAGTTGGGACGGATATTTGTGGCAGCGTTCGTGTTCCGTCAGTCTGCAATGGGCTCTATGGATTTAGGCCTAGCGTAGGTCTGGTTCCTCATGATGGTGTGCGAGACCTCACCCCGCCAGGGACAGATGGTGTTCGTTCCACAGCTGGACCCATGGCGACCTCGCTCCGGGATTGCTCTCTCTTTCTCAAGTCTATACTCCAAGCAGATCCTTGGATGTACGACAGCACTTCGATCTCGGTTCCATGGATAGATCTTAAACCCCGGCACAAGCTCCGGATCGGTGTTGCTCTAAATGACGGCATCTATACTCCATCACCGCCGGTTAGACGTGGCTTGAAGCAGGCGGTCGATCTTCTCCGTGGCAATGACGACATTGAAATCATTCCTATCAACCTGCCCGACGTCGCATTGTACTGCCAAGACCTCATCAGCTATATGGCACTATCAGGCAGCCATGTGAGCCCACCAGATCCCTAGCCTACTACATTAAGACTGACAGAAAAAGCACTATTACGAACAATTCGCGCGAACAGATGAGCCAATCGTTCCATCACTCAAAGCCATTGGCCTTCTATCGATACCAGGAACGACGTTGCCGGGCTTTTTTGATTTGAACGTCCGCCGAGCCGAGGCCGCAAAAACGTACCTCAAACTATTTCGCGACAACAGTTTAGATGCGATTGTAATGCCTCCAGCAGCGCATACGGCACTTCCTCTGGATTCCTGGACGAAAGCGTCATATACTGGCCTATGGAACTATCTCGATTATCCGGCTATTGTGATTCCCGTGGACCAGGTGCGAGACATAGACGCTGCTGACGATTTGAGCAACGCCAAATTCGGTCCGGATGACGAGCAGCTCTACAGTCTTTGTAGGCACCGCTTCATAAATGTTTAAGACTCAAACTGACACATACTTCCACAGATACCGGCCCGGAACAGTACAAGGACGCACCGGTTTGTATTCAGGTTGTTGGATATAGGCACAAGGATGAGGCCTTGGTAAAGACGGCAGCTGTATTGGACTCAATTATAAATAAAATGTAGAGTAGCGATACATTCCTAAAATTGTTTCTCATACGCAATTACTCTAAATTTAGGAGCTATTAAAGCAAGTTGCATCAATGAAATCTATTACAGGGCATGGTTTATGTACTGAATCAAACCAACGACTAGTAAGATTCATATCTCGCTCATACCAAACTTTTGATAAGAATGTCTTGGTTGCCTTTTGCATGAACGGAGCGTAATGGTCGACGTAATCGTCCACACTCTGGAGCGTCTGGAAGCGTAGGCTCTTATCTCGAACCTCGACAGCTGCGACGATGAATGGTAACGTCACAAATCGCAGCGCTCGCTTCGTGACACGTTTTGCCATTTCTAATTCCATAATAGCTTCCTTGGACCATATCTCAGCTTGAACATCCTCGCAACCAAATGGAAATCGTAACCGGTGGCCCACCAGAAGCGCTCCTAAGCGATACACCTTGGCTTGCGCAAGAAGGTTAACGATTTCTGCGGAACCAAACCGCTCGATAAGTTGCTCTGAGTGAGATGGCTGCCATGACTCCACAGCAGCATGGATGCCATCTAGCTGCTTTTGAAGGCGACCCAGAACGCTCACGTCAGTTGCATCAAGAAGTAAATTGCTGATTACACAGAGATCCTGGTAGTAGGGCAAGAGAGGTAAACAGAGACCAAGGCGGCGGTCAACAACAAGAAAGGTTGGTATTTGAATCCTTCGGGTCGGTTTTCGCCGATAAACAAGACAGTCCATGGTCTCCAGTATGACCAGAAAGCTCTGCCACGGATCTTCGTGAGCATCAGACATTGTTGTCCCCACGAATGGATTTGTTGCGCCGAGACAGTAACGGCAAATATCTGGAACTCCTACACCAATGGCTGAGTAGATCGAGAAAGCCAGAACACTTCCTAGAGTATGGCATAAGACTGTATCCTGTGAACGCAAAACAGTCAGTGACCGCAGCGCGCCCATAGCCTTTGATATGTAGCCGATACAGGCACTCGTGTCCATGTCCGTTACAGAGCCGGATTGAAGCTGCTTTAACGTAACAGCACATGCAAGATAGGCATCCTTGAGTAACGGCGGGGCAGCTGGCAGCTGGGCAGCGAGCGAATGTTGCTGCTCGGCTTGAAAGCTCGAGCACACAACGTAGTGATCTAGGCTTTCAGGCTGGCTGAGAAGAAACAGCAACAGCTCCTTTTCTTTGGGTTGCAGATTGGGAAGGGCGTCCAAACATGCGTCGATACCAGGTTGGTATTGCTCTAGCTTTCTGCGTTTGCTCGACGTTATTCTGGAGACAAAGTCCTTCCCATGGCGTGTCCTTCTACCCACGGGCCGCGCCGGCCGTACTATTAAACAAGACAAGCCCAGCCTTTCGCACCGTGCACAGTGTGCGGAGGTCGTTGCACGCTCGCATCGTTCTTTGAGCTCGTAGCATCTGTCGCATGCAGTTCTCAGTTTTGGGTTCCTAGTGATAGACGCCTCCATTCCGGTTGGAAAGTGTGGTGTAGAATATCGAAATACAAAGATTGAGATGACGTTGGACTACATAGATGAAAGAGCGTCGAACGAGAAAATGGATTGGGTGATCCCGGTCAGGGGGTTTGAGCCACTACATATAGCCATAGATAGTGCACCTTAATAGTCGGTACTAGACTACCTAGTGGCTTGTCCCGGTAGCCACAGTGGGATCAGGGGGTTGGTTGCCCGCCCGGGGTGGTGATTCAGGAGTAACTTGCACGCTAGCTCCAATTGAAAACAGATGGGTACCTAGGTAGTCTAGGTACTGCAGATCCAGCTATTATCAATAAATATATGTTCACATAGAGACACGACCAACACGACTAAATGAGATAGAATGAACACTCCCATCAATGTCATTGACTACCTAGTCTAGACTCGCTTATTTCTGACAGATCGCTCCCATAGAAACACTCGCCTTTTACCACATAGTACTTTTTGTCAATAACCAATTTGGGTCTCTCTGGTGATCGAGGCTTTTCCTCAGAAAGTGTCACTGTGTTCCTATGTCTCCTCAGCATTACCTTCACTAATAATGCCAATACAATCTCTCACAGCATCCCTCACCACTTCTGACGACTTTTCGTCACCCTCCAACTCCTTTAACCGCCTGATCCAGAACGCCCACCTCTCAACAGTCATTTGACCCCTCGCCTCTCCATTCCAGAGATCCCTCTCTTTCTCTAAACCCCAACTGCTTTCCCCCCTTTCTGCCCCCTCCCTAAACCTCTCCCCTGCCATTACAAGCCACTTACACGCCGCGGGTACCTCCGCCTCCACCTCTGTATGGCTCCGTTCCAGCGCATCGGCTACGCGCTCATATCCCCAGTCCATCGGGATTCTTGCCAGCCCCTCCTGTGCTAGCCTCGCCTCCACCTCCGCCCGTCGAACGGAGCGCGCTATCATGGCCTCCCGTTCTACGGCGGCTTTGGAAAAGCCGCCGTCCTCAAGCCATTGCCGGAGGGAAGGGTACTCGTCTGCCCAGAAGTGGCCGAAGCCGGGGAGGCCGCGCCACAGCTGTCCGTGGGCAGGGCGGCTGGCCTCTGAGAGAGCAGAGAAGTCGGGAGGAGGGAGCGCCTCGATGGCGCGGAGAAGAGCGATGAGCAAGGGGATAGTGGGGAGTGGGAGATCTAGGAGAGCGTTGCTCAAGAAAGCCCAGAGGCGGGGAAGGTCATCGTCGGGATCCGAGGAGTGGGAAATGGGGTTAGTGATGGCCTCCGCGGCTTGGGAAGGCGTGCTGTGGCCCGAGAGATAGGCTTTAAGGGCTTGAGCTTCGTTGGGGTGGCAGCCGTCAGTTGGGTTGCCGTCAGGGGCGAGCTGGTGGGCGAACCAAGCCTCGGACATGGTAAGTGTTCGTGGTAAAGGTTTAGAGTAGTTGAGTGATATAACGGGACGAAATAACAACGGTTAAGTGTAGAATCGATTAATGAGAATAAATGGTTGTTTTTCTTCTATGCGTGATGTCGTGTGAAATGTCGGAAAAGTAGGAGTATTAATAGCTTCGTTGCTTACATCTAAGCCGCCAAGCCCCCAGCTCCGCTACGGTTACTTATTATATGGGAGGATTCTTGATGTTTGAGCTATCCGACAGAAACCAGAGTAGGTTTATTTCGTGTCACTGGCTGATCCCTCTGCCGGCCGAGTCACATGACGTAGGTCGTGGCATGTGCTGGGCAACATATCGGCTTGACTTAGTTTACACCCCCAGTACTACCCTGACAAAAAGATTCTTAAACAATTCCAATCCATTTGATTCGTTAATTCTAATAATAATATAGTTTGCCTATCGGGAAGTTTAATGGATATAGCGCGTCAATGAAGTTGGTTGATAACTATTATTAGCTGATACTCTGCCCCAGGCTTGTCGTCATGTGTAACAAGCACCCCATATCAAGTAATGCTTACTATTACTCAGCCCCTTGTTATTTATGATTTCAACTGCCTTTTGAACTGAATGAATATTGCCATTGGATGCTTATGTATCGGTCAAATGACGTATTAACCACGGAGGACTGAAGACCACCATAGTCAATCCTTATGTACGACCTAGTTTGCCGGCTAATACACAAATATCGACTTGAGGACTTGATAATTGTTAGCCCCCCAAGACGGCGAAAGGGATGGTCAGAATCTGAACAGAACCGGTGATACAGGAGCCAGGTTGATTAGGATAGACTGCACAGCCTAGCTTATAGGAAGCAAAATAGCCTTCAGCGCTTACAGTTGAAATGAGAGTTGACAAAAGAGACGATCTTCCTTTTCCTTTGGTTAGTAGTACTCCTATCATGACGACGTTAATAACCTAATAATACAGACTGTTGAGAGCATATATGCCCCTATCAAGGTAAAAGGATATCTGTAACACCTTGATGTAGTATCAAGCTATTTAAGTTGAAAGCCCCCAATACTGGGTAAGATAAGATGAAGGATGCGGCTGATGTGTAGATGAACATCGCAGGAGCAAGGCGAAGCCATAAAGGTCGTGCGAATGACGTAACTGAGACATGTCTTGCAAGCCCGAGGTGTCCGACGATAGGATTGGATTCGATTTTGTTGACAGGAATTGCCTTGGCCCTAGAGTTGCTCATGACTATCTGTACTCATTCTGTATAAGTATCTGGGCATTAAACCCTACTTTTGGCCGATAATCCAGGAGTAAACAGTATTAGCCTTGGAAAATAACTAATTACCTATCCATTCTCACTCCTCTCCATACTTAGTTCCCACAAGCTAAACAAGATGAAGTTCTCCGTTGCGACTGCTATTGCCGTTGTTCTGGGCATTGCACATGCTCTACCAACAGAAGTGGAGAAACGCGGCACGCCTTCAAACGCACCTATCACGGTATGTAATAAGCTACTTAGGTTAGAACGCCGAGCATTGTAACTGAATATCTCGCAGCTTGAACATGAGCCCGACCAATCGATGTCATTCAAGTGTGGTGAGTACAACTATTTCGTATATATCAAGCAATCGGAAAAGAAATGCTGTTGTGTCCGAAACGAGAAACTAATATCGCTAAAATTACCAGGAACTCACACATACACCGGCCATGATATCTACATCTCTGCTCAGCGCGGCGTTGCCCTCCAGGAGATCAAAGATACCCGAGGAAGTATGTCACGGTCGCTGCCTCCATATCCCATATATGCTCCCAGTGCAGTCGAGCTGACCATGCTGTAATTAGAAAACAAATATCCTCATGCTTTCGATAACGACGATTCCAAGGGCAACAAACTCAACTTCCCCTCATGGTGTCCGGCGGACAAAGACCGCCAGGAGTTCCCCCTCATCAACAATGGTCCCTACGACGGGGGCAAGAATAATGTCAAACAGGGGGATGAGCGCGTCGTCTATTTCTATGAGGAAGGCGAAATCGACAATGCTGGTCATGCCAAGGCGTATTACTGTGGTATCATGACCCATGTTGGCGCGCCTTCAGGGGGCTTCATCTTGTGTTAGAGCACGGCCGACAATATCGGAGTTAGAACTTAAGTTCAGCTGATGTTATGGAGTAACATTCTAGCAGGCCCGTTGGCGGGCCTAGCCTTAGAATAAAGCAGGGGGCAACTTGGGATAGGGGGCTATCTTAACCTGTATGATCATCAATGTATACCTATCTCGTTACTTCTTACCTTAGTAATCAACCTAAGATTACTCTACCATCTTAAAATTGAATAGGAAAACTCTCTAGACGACCTAATTTTTAAATTACTGTGAGGACATACTATCAGATAATTAATCGCAGTAAAATATTTCAACGTTTGGTCTCTAGCTAGAGAGCTTGAACTTACCATTCCGGCTCGTGGCGACCAGTTTGGCGGCCTCCCGTCAACTGCACTGCCTGATCAGAGGTGACGGATATTCAAAGTCGACACTTGTCATAGGATGCCCATGCTATGTCTTGTGATTATAGGCAAAGACATAACTGAGAACCTTTCTCTCTTTTTCGGCCTGGCTGGCGCTACTGCTATCTAAACGCATAACAATAATGGTCGTCTTTAGGTTCTCATACTTGGTATACTTAGTTAGCCTACAGATACCATGAGCAAGCATTATGGTTAGAATTGTCCTTATTTCAAACCTCGACAGCCTTTCGCAGCCGAAACCCAGAAACTCGAAAAGTATAGGAACATGAACGAATGGATCCGACATGATAGTATGTGTTTTCTAAACCATTTACTCATATGTTCAACTTCCGTCCCAAGAGCTTTGTATTTCTGTTGTCTTCAGGACTTGTCCTTGCGGCCGCCGCTGACTTATCTAATGGTGCGGTGATGATAGCTGGATCGTAGTGTGGAAACCCGCCGTTTACGAGTGCATTAACATTTTGAGAACTTAGTAGCGCAAAGCCTGCTAGTAGTGTTCCATGGTAGTGGCTGTTTTGTAAAAGTGGTTGAACGGCTATATATTTCTTCATTGGTAATGCGTTAACTTCGAGTCCATTAGAATTGAATTTAGCAACCCCAAATTGAGTGACTGATTTGAGCCTTTCTAATTGACATGCTCGTCTTCTAGGTTCTGAGTATGCCTCATTGTTAGTGATTAGATAGTCATGTAGGACGGGTATAAACAATCTCCAATAGAACAACAACACGAACGTAATACAAAGCCCAATTGTCAGGCGCGAAGAAAGAGTCTCTTAGACCCATTGTTCAAAGAACAACCTACTTTTAGCTCTTACAAAGTCTTGATTCGCATTACAGATAGCTTCAAAGAAAAATGATGTCAAAGACGATGAAAACTTAAGAACAGTTTAATTCTTCTTCTAGGGACAATAAAGGTGTATAGTAAATCCTAGAAAGCAGATCTTCTCTATTAACTTTAGCTCTTCCCACTTCCAGTCTCTTATCTTCGGTTGAATCGAAGATAATTTCATATCACGCGCCTATCTTGTAACTTGTTGTCACCACGTAAACCACAATGGGCATCCCATACAACCAGCGGCCTCCACGGGGGCCAAGGGTATGGCAGAATCGACGGAACAACGGCGACAACAATGCACGAGAGAGTGGGCTTCCTATAGAAAGTTCCAACTATAAAGGAAACCCCAAAAATTTCGACCCATTTTTTCACCTTACGCGGAGCAACAACAACACGAAATTCCAAAACAACGGAGCTCAACAGCCTCAAAACAAGAGATTCCCAAACAACCAGACTCACCAGAACCATCAAGCCGAACAGTATCAGCAAAATCACTCGAATCAGCAGAATTTTTCTAATAATATATCCCGTGGACCAGTACAGATGTCAAGTCATTTCCCACAACCATCTCAGCAGCCAGTATCTCAGGCTCTGAACCCATTCGACCAACAGCAGCAACCCAAAAGCATATTCAGTCAACCTCAATTCCCTCAGCAGCGGCAAGCTCAAAGTAACTCCTACTCTGCTCTGGCACTTGATTTCTTAGACAATTTATGTGATGAAACTTATAGATGGCTTGTCGAAGACTCCGAAGGCGACGTACGTATGTGTCAATGTGTAAACCCTGCAGGGGTGGAGTGTTTTCACACAGTAGCAAGGCTGTATGCAGATCACTTAGCGTCATGCGCCGAGTTACAGTACGAGATCGTAAAACTACTGCATTTTATTATGTCTCAAAGCAAAGGAGCGCAAGAGATGATTCCTCAGTGGCTAGACGCATTTGATGCGGAGAACCCCGGTACCGCTCTAACCAACATTATAAATTCAACCGGTCAGAAAGGGCTTGTAAATCTGACGTTCGGTGCTGCTGCGCCGGGATTTGGGGTACTGGTCGATAGCACTGCAGATCCGTGCGATGATGATGTTTTACTAGGCGATATAGATGAGTGGATTTAGAGAATATGACTCTTACCTAGATGAATTTGGAAAGGATTTTGTGGATTTTGAAACTAGATTTTATGAAGCTGGTATTACACTTAAATCTCTAAGATAATACTCTAGGCTTGTTACGTTAAGGACTATATATACGAATCGATCGAAATTTTTTGAACACCAAACCGCATCGGGAAGCTGTATTTCAGCTCAGAGAAGGTTTGGGGCAATGGGGATAAGTGTAACCGTGCCTATGGCGCTTGGATATTAGCTTTGCAGCAGTCGAAAGGTCTGTACGTTGCCCTATCAATGACTCAAACTAACGTAGCAAATATTACGAGGAATGATAGCCTATTGAATCGCGACAATCTTAAAACACTATAATTCTTCCCGTATTGGAACCTAGGCACCCTTCTGCTCTAAGGCGGATTCGCAAAACAGGGTAAACCAGTCCAAGGTACCCCTAGGACGACTAAGCAGAGGTCCAAGAACGGAGACGCATGCGCTATTCACGAATTCTGATTTGGACACACTCAGTAACTGTGATTAAACGCAGCCGGATTCAGCTTCCTCCCCCCAAGACTTCGATCATATGTTAAACTTAGCTTAACGCTTAAGTTGATGCTGCATGGAAGGCCAAGAGAGACATACAACTCTATAATGGAACTATTTTTTTACGAAATTAAACTATTACTAAGTTTAAGCAGCCTAGCTTTCTCATACTATAACATGCTTGTATAGAACGACAGCGGCCTAACCTTGCTGAATGTTATACTGCTAAGGGCTAAAGTATTTGGCTAGATGACCATGCCGTTCGTAGTATACATAATAATGATAAAATTCCGAAGTACTGCTCCATTAAACAAGAGGCTGATGACCTTCGCTGAGACTACAACAAGGCAGCAACTAACCCAACCCCAACACCAAATGTCAAAAATCCAACCGTGAAACCATCCAACTGGGACCAAAGACCCCGCGCAGCGCTGTTGCCGGGTCCATCGCCACTGACAGGCGATCCAGTGAAACTAATACTCGTGGTGGCGCTCTTGCTCGCTGAGGTGCTCCCAGACGAGGTGCTCCTAGACGAGATGCTCCTAGACGAGGTGCTCCCAGACGAGGTGCTCCTAGATGAGGTGCTCTCAGCCAAAGTGCTCCCGGCCAAGCTCTCCAGACTCGTCGCCGCGCTAGGCGTGGGCAAGACGATAGTCTTAGACAGCTCACTGAAGTAGCTGGAAGCAGCGTTCGCATCTGTTGTCAAGACGCTGAAAGCACTCGTTGTCGTGCTTTGGCTAGACGTGACAATAGACGCTCTAACGGAGTACGTCCAATAGTAGTACCAGTACCACCACGTCACCGTCCAGTAATAATACTGCGTGCTGGTCGTTGTGTATGTTCTCGTTGTCGTAGTAGTACTAGCGTAGCTGGTACTGCCATTCTCGTCCACATGAGCGGTACACTTCGAGTTGGTGCAACAGACGTCTCTGTCTTCGCCGGGTAAGATATAACACTGGTTGCCAGCATAACAGTAACTCCCATCGCCGCAACATTCGCTATTGACAGGAGCGCAATTGTTTTGTCCGCAACAATTATTGCCTGGAGGACACGAGCCATTGGGGCAGCATATATGGCCTACTTCGATGCAGTAGCCGTATTTGCAGCAGAGATCATAGTCGGGACAGCAACGACCAAAAGCTGTAGCCGACGTTAGTATGTGTCTGTAAAAATATGGAATTAGCCTCACTAACCACTGCAATATCCGTACCCCGGATCACAGTAAGACTGCCGTTTTCCCACCAGAGCGTCGAGGTCATCATGAAGGCCCAGCAGTGAGCGTGCATCAATCGCATCCAATCCCTGGTTATTGCTGGCGCGGTCGAGAGGGTCACTGAACTGAGCTTTGGCGTAGATTTGACCGATGACTTCTTCGACCTTGAAGAGGACATCGACGCGGCCTTCAAGGTTCGGGTCAAAGTTGACCAGTATCTCTCCCACAGTGGCCTCCGCAAGGGGGCTAAAGAGGACAAGAGTTGAGAACCGCATGTTCACGTCTCCGCGAGTTCGACGATAAACCGTGATGGTGCCAAAACAACGGAAACGTAGTGTCAAGCTCCAGCCATCGCTTGCAATCTGGGCAGCTCCCCTTTAAGTCCACGGGCCAAAGCAGGCTGTGGGCTTGGCTGCTACAAAACACTCATACGAGCAATACGCGATGCAAGTTGCCCTCCTACATGCTTATTGATTGGCCGCCAGTTATGATCGCCAGGTATACCGGATTCCAGGACGTGCGCATCATGTAACTACCCCGCGCAGTACATCGAACTAGCACGAGGGTGACATCTAAGCACTTCGAGCTGAAGAGGCTGGACCGGTATCTAACTTCTCCGGTATGATTATTTGCCGCGAAAGACCAAGTAGACGTGTGCTTATTGCTTGGGAGGATGCGGCAACCTGCGCAAGTTTGCATGAACATAATAGGAGTATAACCAATAGACTGTAAGGGTGGCTGCAGCTCTCTAACACTTCAACCTTAAATACAAAAAGGCGCGTTAGGCTAGCGTTTACCAATGCCGGGATTCTTAATGTACGCGTGCCGTACCTATATGGCAGACTAAAGAGGAAGCTGTACCGTTATTTTGGAATGTTCGGAGTCCGGATGGAACAAGAAACCATAATGATTGGTGGTATTGATGTTTTATCTAAAGGCATTGGAGAAAGCTACCTCATCTACCGTGAAGGTGCTTATATACACACTATTTGTCGTACTAGTTTACTTTGTCTATATAGCTTTATACCAGAGGACTGACACCATATGCTTTCCTTGGAAGAATGCCAAGCAGAGACAATACAGTATGTACGATACCGTACTTGATTTGAGGATACAGACGTCCGGGTATCTGCATGTGATCGTCGCGAATACGATCAGCGAGCTGGAGGTCAGGCGTGGCGAAATAACTACATGTAAGATTATGTCGAATGTGAGCGATAGCACACAGGATCAATGCCGCTAGGGCACATTCATGTGGCCAGAACAGCTCTGACATAGTATTATTTGACTCTTCCCCGTGCCAGGGAAAACAAGAACATCTTAGATTATATGGCTCAAGGCTAAGTCGGTACTGCATGTATATCAGTACTGCGTCTACAGCCAAATGTAGTTGATCAATGAGCCCTGGATATGCAGACTGTATTTCACATACACTGTCAGAGTCAGTACTTAAGGCCTTCTCTTATGACTAGCATTCCCTTCTCACGGGACCAGTGTCAAAAGGCTCACTTGTTGCAGAGGCATAACCCCCTTAAGTGATGGGGGGTTCTATTGATCAAAACGCTTATCAATCCTCGGTACCTGCCGTGTAGATCGTTTTCCTTTCGCTCTTTAGCGTTAGTCTAGACGTCGATAAAGGTCATCTTCCTGCAGGCTCTGTTTCAGCTCTTGGCAAGTTCATCGTGACACATATCAAAGCGATTGCAATGCCTCATCTTACAGATACAGCCCCTTTTACCAATCATTTCGTCAAAATAATAGAAATAATATAGTTTTAATACACCAATGCATACAAAAGGGCTGAAGGACATGGATGTCAGGTTGCTCAAGTCCTGTGAATGGCTTTGGGTGGTGGGCTTGAAGTACACCCATAAACACCCACTTGCGGCCATACACGGGCCATATGGAAATTAATAGGTCCAGGAGGAGTGAGCTCGATCGCATCAAAATTTGCCTTGGCGGCGTTGAGCCTGTGTGCTATCACCCACATTCGAAATATCAAGGCCTTGAGGCCAACAGTCACAAGGTACCTACGTTTGATTGGTTGCCCCCCAACCAGATAAAAGGAAACCCAGTAGGTATGAATAATAAAGTTATCTCCCGCCGAATAAAATTCTCTGGTCGGTTTGACCGCTGACTGGAAGAGTCTTCCCACACAACGGCGGGGTTCGATTTCCTTATGATTTTTTTCTTTTCGCCTTTTTATCATCACGTACAAACCTAAGATATATGTCTATCATCCCATTATTTTTATCGACCATCCCAGCTTGACCGCATGGAGAGTTGTAGTTGACGCACCATCACAACATCACGGTTGATGCCAAGGTCATAAATATTAGTATATGGTGCCGTCACCCCAATAAGCCAACGCCTTGACCCTGCGGTATCATGTAGAGCTCTGCTTTTTGGCCCCAAGCTGCCTGGTGTGCATGACCAGCAATACAGGTTCTTGGTAACTGGGGCGTTTTCCTGTAGTATGTGAGGGTACCTGCTGTACTCCCGGTCTCTACAACTAATATGAACAAGGCAAAAACTGCACTCCTGCTCACTCTAGATCAGCAGTCTCTATCTGTTAACAATTGGAAGCAGCTAAGCTACCGTGTGAGTTCCCACACACCTAAGTTGTATTATAGCCTACTAACCCAGCAGCATACAACATTCTCAAGGTTAGAAGGTAGGTTTGACTTGACTAACACAGCCATATTATTGCGTATATACCAAAAACAAGTAGTGCGCACGCCAAAACCGGTAACTACACTATGAAAGATCTGAGTAGTATTTCTTTAGATTTCGATTTTTGTTGAAGGTTTATATGCAGAAGATTGCTGTATTGTTAGCGACCTGCAGTATTTGCACATGGTAGCCCAGCTGCCTTTAATTGTTAACAGATGGAAACTGTAGACTTAGCCCTGCTCATAATATTTTCATATTCTTCGGAGCTAGCAATGGGCCTTTGGGAGCACCGGTGGCTCGCCCTCCCATGATTTTGAGATCACAGTGAGCCAACTGAGCGAGCTGATCGAACTGGTCCAAGCCCGGTCGAAATGAGAAATGCCTGAAAAAAAGCAGTGGTTGTCATGTAATGCCAAATCAAGATTCACGTGCAATAACAGGTGACTTTATCTTTCTCGGTTGGACAGCAATCCCTGTCACAAGGGTTGGTCGCTGTTCCGGTCCTTCAAGGGGCGGCTTATTAAACCGATAGGATTTTGAGCAGCTGAATACAGGCCTAATCCCGCGCTCGGATTTGAAAAATGCACTGTCGGGCCAGCCAAGATCCCTGCGAGGCCAACTAACTGCATATGTAGGAGAGATCTTATAGGTAGGTGCTTTAACAGGATAGTGCCGCAATACCGACCAACAGCATTAGTAGGCTACCAGGTATTTACGGCGTGCAGTTCGTCTTGCCGATGTACCTATCAGATCTCTTCTACGTATGCGGTTAGTCGGTATTGACATTGCAGGTCTAAGCCAGCCCGACAGTGTGCCTTTTTTCAAATCCGAGCGCGAGCTGATATGGAACCAGCAGGTCCATCGCGAGACTGCAGTAAGAACGGGCTCATTTCAGTGATATCTGTTGAGGTAGGAACGACGTGCATTGCCACTCATGGAACGGGGGGCGCATAGAGACGCATGGATAGGGCAAAGGCGCTTTATCAAGGCCGCGGGAATTCGAAACTTTTGACACATCACGACTGTTACCAATGTCGTTCGGAAAGTCTGTAGGATATCCCAACGAATTTGGAGGTCACCTTAGCGGCCGTCTCCTAGCTGCATGAGGTATGTGCCACTCTTCAGGCTGGCATACGAGTATGCTTTGGACTGCGGGGGGAAAGTGCCGTTCGCCGCCCAAAGGTCGATGAGGAATTGCATCGGTTCGAGATGGTCCGGTTTGAGCATGTCGAGAGCGGTGGCCGTCATAACAAAATGGCTAAAACAACTATTAAGCTGCTTCTCGAGGTTAAGATGGTAAAAAGGCTCCACAAAGTGATTCCAGTATAGATGTGAATAGACACGGAACATCTGGAGGAAGATGGTCTCACAAATCCTCGAGAAGTCCTCTGGAAAGCCACTCCGCTTGCCTATCCATCCGTCCGCGCCGGTGGCTTGGATTAGCACATCTTGAACAAGGGCTGGGTTCGGTGCATACGAAACGCTAGAGGGATCAGTCGGGAAAATCGTGTTGTTATCAATCTTGCCAGATATCCACCGCTGCATGATGGCTATATATTCATGTGCAGGGAGCTCGGTTGGCTCTTTGCGGCTGTTGAGCCAAGTGTACGAATGGTTCCTGGACTCTTCGTAAGCTTTTGCGGATATTCGGCCCACGAGGACACATACTTTCCAGCCGACATGGTCGGGCAGGTAATGGGGTTACAAATGGTACTGTCATCTTGCTCCTTCTCAATTACCACGCGAACGAAGTTCCACAAGAGTCGATAGTGCTCGACAACTATACGAGATCAGATACTGCCACAGCCTCGAGTAGTAAGACTTCAAGTCCAAATGAGCCAATACCTTGATGTGCGATCCATTCTGCGTCGTCTACCACCTTCGGTTTCGCACTGAGAGTCATGAAGTTGCCCTTAACGATGTGCTTTGCATAGATAGGACTGAGCCATAAAGGCAACGGCCGCGGAAAATAGAAGTTCAGGCCGTCGTCTCCAGTAGCGGCCATACTGATCGACTCTGCCAGCGAAGGCGAACTTTGTAAGACAGGAACTGTTGGTGGCATTGATGTTTGGCTGCTGCGAGATGGTCGAAGTGATGGTGGAGTGTTGGTCTTCGGCGCTTCGGGCTCATTCGGTGTTCCCCGAAGCCGGGAGCTTCTACAGACAGAAACACATATGTTAGTAACCTTAAAGCCGAGCGTGATGACTTACGTCATAGTGTGAGGAGCTAAAAGGCGAGGGTAATACAGATCTCCAGAACACTTACAATCCGGAGAAGAGAGACATACTGAGCTGGTCCGAGGGGGTTTGTTGAATAAGGTGCGAGACAGTTGGACGGATATCACCGGGGATCGAGGATCTACCCGGAGAATTGTCGGCTATTCGTGAGCCCCCGAAGCGTCGTGATTGGTCCCTACTTTCGATATTCTACAGTCGACAGTTGTTGATGTTGTCTAAAGATCGCTCGCGAGGTCAGCTTGGGTAGAAAGACTGCCGGGAAGACCAGTTGGAGATATTATCATTTTTGTACTCGCAGGCTCGACCATGGCTGTTTGTTCTGTGCTGGGAACCCTGGGCGTTGACGTATTATCGATAAGGAATGGCCGTTTGGTACCGCCGACCTCGTCGTTGGGTGATGCTGATCCGGTACTAGGATGCGAAGTTATTGCTGGAATATGGCTTGATGCAGGTACCTCAGTCTCAATCTTCATGCTAGATAGCTGAAAGGACAATGACTCGATCGAAACAAACAGCTGGATCATAAAGCCGATCGCCTCAGATGATGCATTATTTGCGGCTTCTGAGACCCGACTGAAATCGTCCGCCGTATTTTGAATGGTATAAGTAACATTGTCCATTACCTGCGATCTTCGCAAAACGCTATTTTGAACGACACCAGCGGGTTGGGACACGGCTGCTTGACAAGCCGTTGCAGATTCGAACTCAGGTGGTCGAGTACTTGTACTTTCTGCAGCTGTCACTTCGATCAAGGAAGCCGCATGATGCGAATAATGCTGATGCAAGTGTAGGTTTTGGTGGTGCGCTTGACATGTATATAATATTGGCGTAACAAGATATGTTGGTAAGAAATAATTAACAAACATTAAGCTTTTGCTTAGTTGTGTTATCCCCGTTGTTTTTACTCTATCGGTAGCAGCTAAACTAGCAAGTATAGATTAAGAAGATTAGGTTTTATTGTTATAAAACATACAGTAATGTTTATTATATAAGGTATCTCTGTTAAGATTATAGTTAACTAACGCTTAAAAAAAACTAGTTATAATAATTAGCTATACGAAGGAGGTGTTGCTAGGCCTGAATATTGAGCTTACTCTGAAGGGCGATATAGAGAAAGGAAAGGAAAAGGTTAAATAACTCGTCACTGGGATGATATCCTTTATTCTTCTCACCTCGTATCTTTCTTTCTCTCAGTTCCAGAAAAAGCTGGACAAACAAGATGAACACGAGTGTCTTCGTAATCCTGTCGCCGAATTCCATGTTCAGACATTTGCAGATCGCAACGTGGTGAGCCTGCCTCAAGGTTCCGCTATTCAATCTGATCGAAAGGGGTGCCATATAATCTGGGCAAGTTTTATAAAATAGAATGGCCTTACGCTGTGAACAATGGCGTACTACTCCAAGTGAAATTATGGGGTTTTCTATATGCTATGGCGACTAGATAATGAAGAGGTTTAACGTTATTTAGCGTTTCTTCGAGCTTATATCTAGCTTAACAATGAAGTCTCAAAAGGTAGGATCCGAGTTTACGCTTGACCTTTACCAACTTGACTGCACCAGGCCTACATACTGTTCTTTAACGTTTGATTCAAGTAAGGCTCCTAAAATATCGAGGAAGTAAGGATAATTAAAATGTTGACAAGAAGCGCAAATGTAGAGATGTAATTTTAAATTACCGATGTTATGATTGATCAACCATTCAGGTGATAGCCTTCGTTACTTGACATAATTACCTATTACAATGCCTACTGGCTTTCCTGGAAAGCTTCGTCAGCGCCTTCAACATACTCTTTCGTCGAGCTTTATCATCATGATCATTATGGAGAACCACGAAGTCGATCTGAATGTAGTCGCCATAGTTTCGCTGGTCCATTAGTGCAAGATGTCCTGGTGTGATAGCAGAGTTATGCGCCTTTAGTTCTCCACTGTCTCGCGGGAAGGTCGGCGCACCATTCTGCCAGACAATAAATCCCCTGAGTATCTCGAACTCTAGGCCTTGAAGGGGGTGAAGAACGCGATTGACACAGTAGTGAATGAGGTCGTACAGGCGTATTTCATCCATTGCTCGATTTAGAAGCACAATGTCAAGATCACTGGCCTCTTCGTAACCTTCATCACAGCAACTGCCTTTGCAACTTAAAGAGGTTAAGTCGCCATCAGCCCAAAGCCCCCAGCATTCCTCTGAGAACTGACAATCTGGCGAGAACCCGCATGGGTCCGTTGGCGCTTCATCATCCCCTCTGCAGATTGGGATATGGCGTAATAAAATATTGAAGCTATATTGTGACTGGTATATCAGTGGTCGAGTGGAGGTAGTTGGTGATTGATAGTTGCCTAGTGGTGCAGATGAAGAAGCCATTGTTGTGTGAGTTTGAGTGGTAAATTCGGCTGGGGATAAGGTGAAGTGCCTTTGGTAGTGCACTTGAGATTGCTAAGTATGTATCAATATGTTGCCAGGCATCATCTATTTATATAAAGCCATTGTTGAAACCGTCCAATGACAATAACAGTGTTTTGACAACAATGTCGTTGTTTCTATTCCGTGGAGAAGTTTGAGACCTGCTGAACACTCTCGAGGTATTTTAACATGACCGACTATGCCGTAGACCATGTATGTCCTAGGTATATGAACAAGGAGGGTGCTTTGTTCCAGAAGGAAAGGGTTAATGCTTACCCTGTTGTTGCATTCAATTCAAGGTTCAACACCGACTACTCTTGATACGTTTCGTTGGTGCCATTACAAGCTACTTATTTCAGCCACCTTATCACAGTCATATTCTACTTGATCTTGCTTGCGGTGGCACGCTACAAAACATCTGTTATGTTGCCTTGAGAACTTGAGGATCGTCAAAGTATGCACTCACTATAGCCACGAAGAGATGGTCAGAATAAGGGTCTCACATATGCTGCAAATGAGGAAATATCTGTGTATAATCTATCGGACCTTGGAGAACCATGAGCTGTGTGAAGTCACAGTATACCACATTACAGTCTTAAGGGATTTGTAATCTTGAAGTTAGTCATGCGCTTAAGTTTTCAGCATATTGCAACAAACCTTTTGACTTGCGATACCTATAGGCTCCACTGCCTGTTTCCTTGTTATACCCGGCTACATAATCTCAAACCTCAGCGTGCTGTACGGCTTCTGTGCCCTGCAAAGCTCAGCTTATTCATGATACTCGCGAGCGACAGGAGGTCATAGAAGTCGAACTCAACTGGTGTGTATTGGCACATCAGCCTCTTATCGGCGACTTGAAGCGCGCACTCGTGCACGCCCTGCTAGTTGATGCAAATCACATCATCACAGAGTGGCCAGGAGAGATTCGGGTGACGAGGTCCTTCAAGGTGGGCTATAGATCCATCGTGTTAGGGGCAGCGTAAGTACCTAATGGCGACGGATGGATTGTAGTGCTCCTTCAGTGCCCCATACGTATGGTAGCGCTTCTTAGCGCAACTGGCTGTCCGCAAGATTGATATAGCACGACAGTCCAGGTAGGCTGCCGTTAGCTCTCCCTTTTTCGCAATAGGTCAAAAAGGTTCATAATATACGTTGCCAGTAAACTGCTAGCGTAACATCATTTCGAATCTAGGCGATAGCACACAAGCTCAATGCCGCTAAGGCAGATTGTGTACCTAGCTCTGACACAGCGTAGCATTAATGGACTATTGTAAGTACCTAATGGAAACAAAGCCAAATCTACGGTCTCCAGCTGCGACCAAGTGTCGTGCAGGTGCTGCAGCATGCAAATACTACAGGTAACTAACCTAGTCACTTGGTAGCCACTGGCCAGAGGTAACTGGCTTCTGAGAAAACCAGTGATACTTCTCACTCTGACATGTATCATTATTATTGTTATTACCTACATGTAGGTAGTGAGAAAATAGTGTAAATTGCGATCCACGACAACCGTCGGCCGTCTCCGGCAAGTCCGGACTCCGACAGAAAATTGGCAGTTCCTTGGTTCATCAATAGATAGTCTTGGCGTCCCAGCACCCTTAGCAATCATCTCAGCGTAACTGCTGCTTTGAGTTTAGGTAGGTAGCTGTATGGATACGGTATGCCAGTACCCTTGTGGTGTAGTCTGCTGAGAAGAGCCGTGCTATATATCCCCATAGATGCCGGTTTGTATCCCCTCTGAGACATCTCTCAGGTAAACCTGCCCTTCCTTCACTCTGCCCTGGTCTTGGGCAATATAGTACGTGCTAGGTACTGAGTTGGAGCTCCCAAACACACCCTAACAATGAAGCTCCCTTCTTTCCTCGCAGCAACGGCGCTGCTGCTCCTCTCGGGCGCCAATTGCAGTGCTACCTGCAAAAGTCCGCGCGTAGTCGACGACAGGGAAGGAGTCACATACGAGGGTCTTAATCGCAACGACATTGAAGTATTCCTAGGGGTTCCGTTCGGGGAAGACACGGGCGGCGCGAACCGCTTCAAACCACCGAGGTCGAAACGACATGCGCGGGGAACCATCGTAGACGCGAAATCCTACGGTTCGGCGTGTCCCCAGCTTGTCGGAGAGACCTCTCATCTGTTGGCATTTTCGGACGTCTTCGACATCTCGGAGGATTGTCTGAACCTCATCATCGGGCGTCCGAGGGGCACCACGAAACACAGCCGTCTCCCCGTCATAGTGTGGATCTACGGAGGTGGCTTCTGGAGCGGACAGAATCGGGAGATAACCACGTCTCCGGATGGCATGGTGCGCGAGTCGATTGAGAACGGCTTGCCCGTCATCTCAGTGGCCATCAATTATCGCCTCGGCTTCTTCGGCTTCGCTCAATCTGCCGCGCTCGAGGCTGAGGGCTCAGAGAATGCCGGGCTGAGGGATCAGCGTCTGGCTCTTGAATGGCTTCGTGATCACATTGACCAGTTTGGCGGAGACCCTGACAAGATCACCATCTTCGGACAATCCTCTGGCGGCTTGGCGGTGGGGATGCAGATCATGGCGTACGGGGGAAGTAAGCCGGTGCCGTTCCATCAAGGCATCTGCGAGAGCCAAGCTAACGAGCCCGGCATCACGGGGAACTTCACCATTGATGCCATGCAGCTGGTGGTTGATGCGGTCGGATGCAATACAAGTAGTTTGCATTCAGCCGAGACGGTGACCTGCCTGCGCAATTTTGACATGGAGACACTACTCAATGTCTCCATCGCCACATATAACTCGGACATTGCTCATAATATCGGCGATATATGGCTGCCAGTCGTGGACGGGGATTTCCTGCCGGCCGCACCCTCGCAGCTCATCAAAGAGGGGAGGTTCGCCAAGGTGACGACAATGATCGGATGGTGCGAAAACGACCTTACACTCTTCACTGACAGCAGCATCACCACTGATGAACAGGCGCATGCGTTCATCCAGGAATATGTGCCAGACGTAACTAGTGAAAATGTCGACAAGTTGCTCTCCCTATACCCAGTATCGGAATTCGAGGCGAACGAGGCTGCAAACCTATCAAGCCAGTTCTACCGTACGGCGCGGGTTTTCCGCGATATTCTGATGACGTGCATGCCCATAAGCTACGCCGAGAGCCTCGCAAAGTTCGGGAACGACGTCTACCTGTACGACTGGAACCAGACCATCACCGACCAAATCATAAAGAGCAAGCTGAACATGACGGGCTACGGTGTAATCCACACCTCGGAGATAGAATATATCTTCGGCAACCTCTCTGTATACGATAATCAGGGCTTCCCGTTCGAAACCAAACCCGCCGACCTTGCCCTGGTATCACGGGGTTCGAGGTCGTGGTCAACGTTTGCGAGTACGGGGAAGCCGAGCTTGAAAGGCCATGATACGTTTGCTGGGTTCACGACTGCGTTTCCCGGCAATGACGAGTTGGATATCTTCATCGCCGGTGGGCCGCATGAGGGGCTTTCTGCTATTGACGGTCCCAGGGCTAAGGCCGTGTTGGAGGCACAGAGAATCAGGGAAAGATGCGCGTTCATTAATTCAGATGAAATGATAGAACAGCTCAGGTACTAGCTCGTTTGTATGGTGGAGAGAACAGACCCCCTCTAGATCAGGCCAGACGACCTTGTAACGTAAATTCATTGAACTGTCATATCATGTATTACTGTGACTATAAGATTTGTTGCTGCGACTTCGTGCCTTGCATCAACGCCAGAGGTTTTCTGGGTCCCTACTCGCGATCTTCCGTACCTGACTGAAAATTTTTCAAGAAAATAAGCACGAGAAATCGCATCCCTAAAAACGCTAGAGAAGTAGATAGATGCGTCAAGCGCGATCCCTTGCCCAGAAAGGAGGATTCTCCCCGACAGTGATGCGGTTCCATGCCTCAAGACTTTTGACTTCCATTCCCTCTCTCGGCAATTCCTTCTATCAATGCTATCCATCCCATCCACCGAGTCTGACGGCCAACCCATCCTGCGACCGTGCGAACAGGAGAAGGGAATATGGCGACACCATACACTGTCACTCAAACTTCGACGATGCAAATTCTCCTCAATTCTCTATGATAAAGTCATCTAAAAGCTCCATACCTTGAAGGATCGATGTCTGCGAATCTATTGGCATGATTATACACCATTCGCAAAGTGTCGCGTAATTCCTATCACACAAGTCTATGCCGCCCTGGCGAGTCTAAGACTTCTTCCCACCGACTATACGATTTCTAGAGTCGCTGCGGCATGTAGGTATGTGTTCGAGACGGACTGGTCGAGCCTGAAAATGGCTCCACGAACCGGACACGTGAGCTGTTGTGCCTTCTTCCCAGAAGAGGACACTTCAGAAGCAGCTACCTGTGCGGCATCCTGCGTTGCGTTTTACGGCACGCTTATATAGTCTTTGGCGACCTGTCATTTTCGTTCGGATTCGAGGTGGAATTCGCTGTGCTCGAAACAAACGGGGGACCCCAAAAGATAAATGTCGAATGCTCTCTCATGACGGTCACGCACGGCCGATGGCTCACGCTCTCGCTAGCTGGGGTGCCGATGGAAGCTTCGGTACGGTTACTAATGAGACTGTATCGAACTTGGACGAGGCCAGTATAGATGTCAAGCAATTCCATGCCAAAGGAGTACCGGGCTAGTACGGGATTGTCCTCTCACCACAGACGCCCACTCGAAAGCTTGCGGTACACTCCTGTATACCCAACAGATCATTGAAAGCACCGGCGCGGAACGGTGGTATACTTCAACACTTTCGAGCAGCCCACCGAGCTACTAACGCATGGCTGATGAGCTATAAGCAGGTAGCCGTTAGGTTAGTGGGGGAACTCAAAGCAAAGAGACGCTGCTGCGGAAGTGCGAGGACAGTCATTGGGAGGTCAAGGTCCTCGACAGAATCGCAAACCCTTGCTTGACTATAGTGGCACTCCTAATTGTTGGCATTGAGAGCGCCGCGCTGATATTGGGGGGGCTGTGCAAAAGACCCTTCGAAACTTAGTGACGAAGAGAGGAGTGACTCAGACATAAGACAGCAGTTCCCTAGGAGCCTAGAGGAGACCCTAGAGGCTCTCGAAAATGATGATATAATGACTTAGCTGTTTAGAAAAGAGGCTGTGGGACGATACATCAATTTCAAAGAAGGCAGCATTGGCATTGCTGAATTTCATGTCGCCAGAAGCAAGGAGAATGTGGGTGCTAGAGAGATAATGGATGTAGGCGAACGCTCGCAGATGTAAATTGGGTGTGTATTTGTAACCTGGTCTTGTAATGAGAGCTCTTATCGACGAGCAATCGTCTTTTTGAATTTACAATACAAGACACATCCATGGATGGGATAACTTACCAACTGTTCAGTCGCAGTCATTGAACATTTAAACTGCCGTATATAACAAATCAAAAGCTTGTCATACATTTGAAATCTGAGCTGAGGTGTACGTGTTGGGCTCCGAATCGCAATAAAGAAAGTTAGATGCTATCAATTAAAGGCCCAAAACCTCGATAACGACTCAAAACTATACAACAAAAGCGCTTGCTAAATACGACTAGAAAGTATCCAGACTTAGTTTCTCCAATTTTGCCAACGCATTACTTATCAGAACTAATTTACTTCGACTTCTTCGTGGCGTTGACCTTAGCCCTCACAGCATAGGCGTCATTCATATCGGAGACGGCAACGTAGCAGGCGTACAGAGGGATGAAGACCCACAGGACATTGAAGAAAACCAAGTAAATCCACTTGTACATGAACGTGCTGAGGTCGAGGTTGTAGTTCTGGACCAACCACTCCGGGCAGAACGTGATCCAGCCGCCATACATCTCCATAGTGGCGATGACGACCATGAGCACGTTTACGCTCTCCTTCTTCTTCGCAATACCGTACGAAACGTAAGCGGCCAGCGGACCGACGATAAAGACGGTCAGGAGCTCGAGACTAATTACGGCCTATTGGAAAGGTATTTTATCAGTAAGAGCCTACTTACTTTGGGGTTACACAGCACGGATAGGCCGGGAGTGGAATTTGGGATAATGAAGGCATGAATGAGGGGCAGAGAACGAGGCAGACAAGAAGCCTAGTAAGCAGAAAGAGGCCAAACACACCAGATCAGCACCACCCCAACGGCGGTCGGCCTTTGCGTAAATCATCCACAACTGAGCCATGGGAGCATCGCCGCCAGCCTGAGGACCATAGGCGCGATTGGTGTGTCCGAGGAAGTTGTAAGCAGTCGGGGCGAGGGCGTGCGGGTTGGAGACATTCGATAAGGGCATCCATGAGAAGAAGCAGTGGTAGAGGAAGCTTCCTTCGAGACAGAAATGAATGAGGGCGTCGAAGGCGTGCCAGATGAAGAGGAAACGACGAGCTTTCGAGATGCTGCTGTCGAGCGCCGAAAGGGATAAGCCGTATGCGACGACCAGGATCGCGACCGTCGAGCCAAGCGACCAGAGGGTGACCGGGTCGAAGAGGTCGGCGGGCAGGTTTGCCTTTAGGTAATCCATGATAGCAGATGAATCAATCGCGAAGTGGGTGATGCGGTCGCTCGGTTAATGAATGTCGTTTATGAAAGAGAGGGAAGTCATAAAGTCGCGAATTAGAAATGTCTATGCAAAAGCTGGGAGTGGATTGACCCCTAAACAATGCCTAGAGATCCAGCCAAGTGGCCCGTGCGCTGTAGGCCTGAAACCTTCCAAAAAGGGAAATCATCATTGTAAGCTGACCAACAAGCCAAGTGCAGCAGGCGTATATAAAATGATCCTTCAACAAGTCAGTTGTACCTGGGAAGTATATAAATAATGCTATCACTACAATTAAGGGTAACTATCATCTTCTCCATTAGTCATATATCGTCCTATATAGGATCGAATAATAATATTGGTGTTTGAACGCATGCACATTTCATTGTTCATAAGACCAGATGACCGGCAGTATGTAACAAGATGTGTAGGTACAAATTTCTCACATCTCTCAACATCAATATAAAATAGTAACAGAAAACATACCTTAATCTAAAGAGAAACTAATGTAGTAGAGTGTAGTACCAATCGATATACCCAATACAACTATGTTAGTGAAACATATCACCTCGGTGGGAAAGAAACGTTGCAAAATGGCGGATGAATAAGCAGCTTTTATTCTAAGCTATCTTAGGGGTATATGGAGCGTGCAATGAGGAATCTCTTAGGAGAGTATCTACCCGTCATTCCGAGACCCAAGGGAAAGTGTCCATCGAATCGGACATCTGATCATGACCCATAAATCATACACTCGGTTGTCGACCAAAAAGATTCGCGTAAGAATCCTTTAGTGCTTGGCAGCCTCCTTGTGGAGATCGGCAGACTTGTCATGCTTCTGCTCGTTGAACTTGTCGCCAACGGCATCCTTGGCAGCAGAGGTACTATTGGTTGATTAGTATGTGTGATAGCGAAAGGCGAAGATAGAAGTAGGAAACTCACCGAGTGCCGATGGAGGCATCGCTGTCCTTGGCGACCTGCTTGTTGGCCTCCTTGGAACCTGTGCTGGTAGCGCCTATGGGAAATGTTAGCAAAGACCATGTAGGTGAGGCAGGATGGTGGAGAGAATCGTACTCTTGACAGAGTCAGCGACGTAGTTGGCGGCGTTCTTGACGTTATCCATTTTGATGATTGTGGTTTGGTGTGGTAATTGGTGTTGGGTTTGTAGAATTGTGTAGAGCTTGTTGATCTGATGTGATTGTCTGAGGTTGTTGTTGTTGATGAGGAAGAAGGGAAAAGTGGTTGAGAGATGGAGGAGGAAGGGTTTAAATAAACGGATGGTCAGTCGATGAGTTGGTTGTTCAAGGCAGTAGCTGGGAGACCAGTTGTTTCCTACAGTGCATTCCCAAACAAAAAGCAGTCACCAATCAAGCCACAGCAGCAAAGGCTAGTATGACCATGGACGTGAGTGAATCCGCATAGCAACTATCATGTGAATGAGTGTACTACGTCATATGTTGTCTGCTTGCCTTCTTTGTCCCACATTGACGCGGGGGATGCACTACACTAGCAGGTTTCGCCTGCCGCGGTATATCGCTTTTGCGGACTATGTAGATAGGGTTGACGTCATTCATAGCAAGGCTCTGATTTTGGATGCATAAGGGAAGTGCGGAACATGTGAAACGTCATGGCAAAGATGGGAATTGTCACTTTCCCATACTTGTTGCAAATCAAGATCTCTTTCTAGAGATGATCTTCTCATAATCCTGTTTGATTTCCCCATAAGGCTAATCACGGCTCATTATCGATTACTGGTCGATATAAACATTGCCACATTGCCACTGCTAGGACCTACAGTACATAGTACTACAGTGAATCGTACCTATCGTGAAGTTGTTCCTAGTAGAGGTACGTACTGCTGTACTCTTAAGCTCTGAGACCCGCCAGTTCGGAGCTAGAGTTCCAATCAGAAACAGGTTCGCAGCAGGGTATACAGGGGGAAATACTCCGATTGGTCTACTCTTTGTATTTCTGCTCCTCTATGACAGCATATTACGTATAAAGCAGAACTGTGGGGTATAAAAGCTTGCGCCACAAGAAGTCTAGAAGAGGGTTTCATCATAAGGAGAGCAGCTGCCAGATTGTGGATTCGGTTCAGAGCGGCAGGGGCGGTTTGGATGACCTGCATAGCGAACATGGCACATGGCACCCGAGCGCATCAGATCAGATCTCGATTGCCAGTGATTATGTCGATCTTGCCTCTACTTGTATCAAACCTACCCCATTACCATCGCACGCAAGCCACAATCTTGAACCAATGACACATGAGCATCCAGTCTCAGCGGACAAAACACTCCGCGAGAGCCTCAAACAACAAGCTCGCACTCTCAAAGGGGGCATGTTTGAATGCAGGCCCTCATTGACTGGCAGCGGGATTTTGCACACCTCGACTTGCCGTTTTCATCCGCTTTCTGACACTATCGTCATCCACAATTCTATGGATTGTTCTTCTTTACTATTGGATTGAACCAAAAAACCAAGTGATGACGTCAGGCCATGCACTGACGATAGCAAGCAGACAAAGGCAGCGCACACTTGACCCCCCCTCCAGAGGCACCATAGGAACGATGTCATAGCTAGGCTGTCGTCATTCAACCTAGTCAACTATGTCGGCTATCTATGCACTCGCACGCGTAATCCTGTGCGTAAGGGGCGACGCGTTAGACGATTCCGGCTTCCATTGAAGGTTCCCTCCAGATGCCGAGGGACAAACTTCAACCCTCAATCCGGGCCTCCTCGGCTAATTGCAGGTAAGGTACGAACTCAATTAAGCTTTCATTCTTTGAAACTGTTTGGCTTTACCGCCAAGCGCCGTATGATGTTTCGGTTTGCTTTATAATCGTTCGAACGATTTTCTTCCACGTCATTACATGCTTAACTTCCCAGAAAGGCATACCGTAGCCCTCTAAGGAGAAGCCAGACACTCGGTTACTCCGTGTCACTTTGGTGCTATCAAGCAGTTCTAGCTTGCTTAATATGGAAATAGTATCCACGTGTGACCACCTATGACTTTCGGCGGCATTCTACCGGTACGTTGAGGACAGGCTTTCTGTCTAATGCTGCAATGCCAAATCCGGATTTTCACTCACCTATCAGGCCGGACCTCAAAATGATTAGGGCTCCTAGTACTGACCAGATGCCAGAATATCGCCGTAACTGGTTGAGTCTGACCTCAGCCTCTCCAACTGTGTCAGTTATTCTCTATGAAGCCTACATCCTTTTCCTATGGCCATACTCATAGAGCACGCCTGGAATCAGCAAGTCGTAGAGTATAGTCTTGAAACAGCTAAAAGTTAACACACCTTCATTCACGAATGTCCACTAGAGATTCAGTAAGTCCGTATCGTAACTATACGCTATTCTTATTTGACCAACAGTCGTGAGCCCGAGTTGACTAAGTATGAGATGCTGTATAGCGTGACAAATAGGTACAATCCGCTTTCGCCTTATGCCCTATAAAGTGTTACCGTTGCTAGAAATGAAGTCTATTGTTCGTGCCAAGCTCGGGCAGAAAGTGCCCGACTCCCTTTGATGCGGTATATTTTCAAGTAGATCATCCCCTTTAGCTCCGTAAAACTAGATCTATTTCAATCTTCCCAAATCACTACTCAAGGAAAATGATTAAGCCGACATCATCACCCCTGCCTTCGTCCTCTCCGAATTTCCTTATCGCCGACTGCTTACCTGTCTAGGCGCACGAGACCATTCCCACATATCGCTGCTAGGAAGGAATATTTCTAGAGCCCGGAACTAAAGCTCTTGGGCACCGGTAGAGGCTCCGGATGTTGCCTTAGAACTAATAACACTTGAGGTGGCGGAGGAGCAGTTGCTGTCATGCCAGATAGCTTCCATTGCGGAAATGACTTCGGCGATTTCGACGTACTGTAGCCAATGGGATACATAAGATTCGAAATGCAATAATGGAATTACTGCGATGCCGGCTGTTAATGTAATGTCATTATTTAGGCTCATTAATTTGTTCGCAAACCACAACGCCTCATAAGCCTCAGAGGTCGCCACCGCTGATGCCGCTGATAGAATGAGCAAGGCGGTGGAGAGAACGAGAGTGTTTCTATGTAGTTTCTCAGCCCGAGAAAAGACTCTTAAGATTTCTGGACTTCGAGGCGCTCATTGCAGAGAAAAAGAAGAAAGGTGAGGAGGAAAGGAATCCAGAGGCAGCAAAAACTGCAAGATATTAACTTGAAAAATGTTGGCCAAGTCCAGCAATGGTTTAAGATCGTTCGTTGGAATTCCTGTCAGCGTCTCTATGGCCTGCCTAATGATTTTGTTGTGCTTAGTCTAACGGTTGGTAGGCTTGCAGTCCCGTTTGAAACTCACACACACATGCCTATAGGTAGTCAAAATATGTCTTCATGTCAGCGTGCATTCAAAGTCAACTCTTCAGATCAATTGATCAATTCATACTGAAGTAAGCGATCTTTACTGCATTTTTCGTTTTGTTATCAGCTAGTTCGATTATGTATAAACCCGAAACTCCTAGGGATTTAGATATACAGCCAACCAGTGGAAGAACTGTATCAATTTAGCTTGTGCATAATCGTCTTCAGGTACTTGTATTGGTGCCACATTCAACGTACTGTAGAATAGGGCAAGGGCAACAGGCAGTATGAATATCAAATCCCGAAATCTGCTCCGAACTATCTTCTAACATGAGTAGATCATTCTGTATATAACTAGAAACAAGACATTGACGGGGAGGATACGAACCTTTCGAGCCCTAGTGTCTATGTACCTTTTTGTTTTGTTCAAAAAGACAGAAACTTCGAAATAGAGGGAAAATTCAAAAGAAATGATTTGAAGCCTAAGAGACACAAGTATTGCTAAAGTTGATAAAGCACGAAGTCACCTTCAAAATCCACAGAATGGCCATCCTTCCTGCTGCTTCCTCTCCGGATTGGAAATCCATGGGTTCTTATACATCTGTGAACAGGATATTATGCTCCATGCTTAAGGCCTCGAGGCTCATTTGAAATGCTCCCTATTCCCCATACCCTCCTTGAAATCCGATAATGCTTTATAAACTGCGAGCTCTGGCCAACACATCTTCATGCTCGACAGAGCAGGTACTTAGTAGCCAATACAGGAGCAATTGTTTCGTAAAGCGCCCTGAACATCAAACTATTCCGAATGCAGAATGCAGAATGAGGCCTCTGCTGAATTGCAATTGCCGCTTGGTTTGCGAAAATAGGCGAGTCAGCGTCTAGATCAATGCCTTGTGCCACGTGCAAGGCACAAATGACTTCAGTTCTAGTTAGCCTGATTAACAAGGCCGGCTTAAAGACTAGCCTGAAAGGTTTTGGAATGACCACCACTCTTTCGTGTGAACGCAATGCTACTCGCGGTTAGGTTCCAACAAGCGAGGCTATCTTCGCGATATCATAAACACTGATTATTATGAAAGTAGTTCAATATGCCTGACTTGATAGCTATTAGTTTAATTGACTGGAGCGAACTCGGGGAGTTGGTTTCATTAGGTCTTAGTAGATACAAGCCGTAGAAGCTCCATTAATGAGGTTGCTGTCAGAAGCCAGTGTAAATGCAGCATGAGCTGATTAAGTTTATTTATCCGTTGTTACTGTTGGTTCATTCTGAGCATCCTAACGTGTAAATCAAACTCAGACTGATTCTTTTCGTCTTTTTTAACAACAAAAGAAATCACAGATCCACATCAAGAGAAGCGTGCAATCCCTAGCAGTTCAATTGATGATAATCAAGGGACTGGCCTCTGGTATGTGGTGTGCTAGAAGGGCTGAGTGAAAGCCTAGAGGATTACCAACAACACTGATGTAGGTTCAGAATACCCAACTGACCAAGACAATATGCCCCGGATATCTGATTTTCAGCCATTGCAGCGACACACTGAAGACCATGTGATATTAATGCTACTGTTCAGTAACATCAAACACTGCTACAAAGGAGATGAGGTTTTATGTCTCTTACCGGTACAGGAATGTAGCATGCATGCTCTCTCATACCTGGTCCGATTCTTTATGCATAGAAAAAAAACCCTCCGCCGAGACTAAACGTGAAACCACGACTCGGCGAGGAAGACAGACCACATGTACCTAGCGGACTTGCCCCCTATCGCAGACACTGCAACACGGCGTCATGACCACAATGGATAACACACAGCAGCAGATGGGACCCCTGTTGGCTGAAATACCTAGCTTCCGCTAGACGTGAAATATCGTCAAGTCGTACTCACGTGGTGTTATCGCGCTGAAGGGCATCAGGGATGAGGTCGGAAAACGTCTGCATGATGCACGCCACTTTGAATCTACCGCCTAGTAGTTCGGGAACAGATATTAAACGAAAGCAGAAACGTGCACTCTTGGTACCAAATGAGAATGATACCGGTACCACTACGAGTCCCCATTCCGCACTCTGTCTCGGATTTAGACGCGGATTCCTGGAGAATGTTTTTTAGGCAAGGCGAGTCTGCATGCGCAATGATGTACTTCGAAACTACTCCGCCTGTCATCGTCCATATATCTGGCTTGATGCGCACGCCGTCCGTCTTTGAGACTGAAAAAAAGGGGTCTCGAACTACTGATACGGGCTTATGGTGACTAATGAAGGTTGCGGCTGTCTCGATACATACGAGCGCGCCGGATACATCACTAATATAGCTACTTATGTATCAATGTCCAGAGGCTCGTAAGCTTTGGGGCTGCTGGCGTGAAGACGCTGTGCCGAACGGGATAGCCTAGACGGCATCATATAACGCAGCTCGTACCGCGTAATCACGAGCAACATTTCATCATTATTAACTGGCAACATAGGCCTTGGTGTGGCCTGCGAAGGCGCCCTATCTTTTCGTTATCCCTGGTTAGTTCGCTAAACGCCCTGTATGAATATCCCACTATCACATAACACTACATGAAGGTCGAGCAAAACCTAAACCGTTACCGATCGTCCCTGAAACCACCCGGTCCTACTTGGCCTTGCCCGCGTTGATGATCTTCTGGTTAGCCCGTTCCAACTTTGCCTTCGCGCTGTCGCCAAGTAGTCCAAACCATTCTCTGAGGTAGCTAACATACGCGATCTCCTTTTCACCGTATTCGACGGGCGGACCATTAATCTGTGCTGGCTCACCCTCGTGGTCGAAGACAGCCCAGCTAGACCCGTCGTTGGTCTTCAACCCAAAACCTTTATTGGCTAGGGACACAACGGTAAAATTTCGGAGAAGCACAATATCGCCATACTTCACCACTGGAAGCGTATCCTTATGTGGACGAGAGATCAGCACCTCGGCGACTGCATATGGACCAATGGAGTGATCAGTGATCGTGAATGACATCATGTATGCCCTTGGTCCACCTTTAGCCCGTCGTGGTTCTGGAGGCTGCATCATTGCAACTGCAATTACGTCGAGTGACTTTGTGAGGTGCTGACGTAAAACCTTTAGGGATGTACAATCGGGAAGCTCGTCGCGGAGATGACGGACCAGTTGCAATTTGGCAGCTGTCATAGAATAGCTATCCTCATCATGCTTTGGCGGTTGGCTGACGAAGGATGCTCTAGCAAGTTGTACGCTTGAATTTTCAGTCTCGGGGGTTGGGCTACGGCGGGCATCAAGTGCTCTGGTATGCGGACGATGCAGCTCAGTAGATGTGTCGCGGCTCTTTGTTGCTCGCTTAGAAGCATTTACTACTCGCGCTAGACGCACGCTAGGATCGTCATGTGGTGAAGTATCCGAGTTCTCTGTAGGGCTACTTTCATTCTCGATGAAGTTTTGAATCAACTGTGCAGATATTTCGGTAGCCTGCTTCCCCGGAGTTCCTTCACGCAACGTAGATGAGGGGATCTCTACAACAAGTTGTTCATGTGAAGGAGATGATGCGACCTCCGCTTGTCGTGTTTGTTCTGACCTGACATGAACGCCACTTGTTGCTTCAGCTAGAGTGTCTTCATTCGTGTCATCTTGGATCACCTCGTCATGCTCGTCTTCTTGGATTGTCAGGATCTCCACAACAAACTGTTCATGCAAGGGAGATGATGCGACCTCCGCCTGTCGTGTCTGTCTTGAACCTATATGAACGCCACTTGATGTTTCAGCTAGAGTGTCCTCATGCGCGTCTTTTTCAATTGTCTCGTCATGTTCGTCGTCTTGCATCGTCTTCTCATGTTCATCGTCATGGGCATGATGGCCAAGAGGCTTTTCTTCTACTTGAGAGTTTTCCAGAATGCTAGCCTGAAGTTCTTCATCAACCTCCATGTGTGATGTAAAAGATGTGCTTTGATCGTGCCCAGAGGATAGGTTGTAAGGAACGTGGTCGTCATCCATCGTTTGCTCAACACTACCAGGCGAGGCCAACTCTCCGTCATCAATTTGGGTCTGAAAGCTATGCGCTGGCGACGCAGCAGCAGATAGTTCTCCCAAAGGTGTTTGCCCCTGATCCTGTATGACTGAGGCGATGTCACCGTGTTGCTTGACGTCGTCTTGATCCATATCCATGCTGATTTCTTGCTGCAAAACCTCATATACTGGTTCTGCGGAAATTGAGTCCTCTGTGGCTTCGAAATCTTGCTTTTCAATAATAGTAATCGTTTCAAAAGACTCTCCAATATCCATTTGCGTGCTTGTAGCGTTGTTCAAGACAATATCTGTGATTTGTGTCTCTTGAGGAGTTGGAAGCTGTGTAGTCGAAACCTGAGCCTCGACACTAACCGTGGTCTCTTCAAATGTAGAATCAGCGTCTACTTCAGTGCGCGATTGGAATGATTGAGTTAATGGAGGTGAGGTCGGTGCAGCAGCTGTGGATTCACTATCGTTTATGACAGGTGACCGATGTTCGTTGTCAATTTTCGATAGTGCTATTAGATCAACTTGATCATCCCCACTACCTTGGGCGAAAAGCTCTTCTAGTACCTCTTCGGAAAGATTCTTCTCTTGTTGGTTTGATGGATCGTGTACTTGAACGTCGCCTTCCTCAGACGACTTAGCCAGGGACTGCTTCTCGGAAATGTTTTCCAGGACAATCTCCTCCTCCACCGTTTCAGAAAACACTCTAGTGCTATTGGCATTTGACTCATCGTCAAGCACACGGCTAAGCATCTCGAGGCCATCAGCCGCTGAGAGAGGTATGGTAGCTGAATCCTTCCCTTCTAGAATGTCCATTCTTCTTTCAAATCTGATGCTTTCATGCAGCTCATCCCGGGGCGACGTTTGGCGTGATGTTATATCATTATGATGATCTTCCGTGTCATCAAGTGGAGCATCGCCTTCAAGCTCATGCAAACGCCCAAATTCAGTTTCTGGTTTTGCTTCGTGTCCCCCTTCATTTCTCGAGGGCTCGGACATGGGTATATCCTCTTGCTCGTATTCTTGCACCTCGTTTTCGTCATAAATCTCGTCTTCCTCGTCTTCTTCTTCTTCCTCTTCCTCGCAGGAGCTCATGTATTCGTTACTTTCTCTACGGGTCTCGGAAGATATATCTGCCTCGGACACAGCAACTTCGGAATTAATTTCAGCCTCTTCGTCGCTCAAGCGCTCCTGTGCGAGGTCGACTTCCGCGACCGATTCCTGGTGACTGGACGATGTCCTGGAAACAATGTGAGTCCCTGATCGTTGAATATCGGTCATGGTGTCATCGCCCTCGCCCTCGTCCTCATCCTCACTTTCATCTTCTGAAGATGAGATCAAATCAATTACTGTAGGGATCGATCGTACCACAGGCTGAGGCGCAGGTTCGGCTAACTCGCCATCCATTTCATAATCACCTTCTTCCTCTTCGTCGAGGAGTTCATCTTGGTCCTCTTCATCCCAGCTTTCGCCATCATCAAACTCTGGAAACTCTGGCTCTAATGGGTGTGGTCGAAGGTCCTCGTCGTGACTGTCGTCTTCATCGTCACCTGGTTGCTCGTAATTTCTTGTGTCATAGTCGCCACCCATTTCATCTGCATCATACTCAGGTTCATCGTCATCAGAGTACTGTGCATCGACCTCATCTTCAGCTTCCGCATCTTCATACAGACCCAGGGCGTAGGCACGGCCACTGTTAACAGTATCCTCCACCGCCACTGGCTCAGGCGCAGATTCGTCATCTGATTCGCTCTCATCGATGATGAGTGCTTGCTCTGGTGTATCCCCATCCCTGCTCCCAAGACGATCTGTTGGAGGCATCGCGGTGGCTTGAGAGTTATGGTTGACCGTTGCCCAAGAACTTGATCCTAATCTAACTGTTGCCGGGTATTCAGGGGTTTGTTCACCCACCATTTGACCGCGCCGAGACGTGTGACTATCATCTAAGTAACTTGCTGGATAATCGGTAAGGGCTTCATCATGAATGGGATGAGAATGTGTATCCTCTGTGACATCAGGCGGCGGATAGTTAACCGCTGGATGGCTAGATTCAGTGGGACGGATTATACCATTGTCTATAGGCTCTGTATTCTCGCCATCGCCTGTTTGTGATTTGCTCAAACCATCAGAATCGTCAGGTTGAGTGGCTGATGTCATATTCCCGAAGCCGGAGGACGAGAAAGACTCTTCTACATGCAAAGGAGAAAATGGCTCTTGTTGCTGCGGCTCAAAAGACGAGGGTGCTATGTCTGCATTCCAGGAACCACCTGCAAAGTTGTACCCTGCAGAACTAAGTTGTTGGCCTGAAAGGGGTAGAGGGACGTCGACGTTGGAATGTAGAACTTCGCTAGAGGTAAGGGTAACCTCGTTTTGAACTATTGATGCTGAAGACCAACTATCCAACGGTTGTGCTTGCGCGCTCTGTGCTATTGCAGATTCCACGGGCGTATTAGCAGGCGCATCGTCGATTGGTACCTGTTTTGGCAGCATTACAGCTGTCAGCGCCTCCGAAGGAGTCTCGATATGCTGAGGCGATGGTCGATCCAATTCCATAGTTTGGCAACCTTCGTCAGCCATTTCTACCCTGGCCGGAGAACTAACGTGCCCTTCGACGCTACCGGGTGATGTGGCGGCAGGTTCGGGGCTTGGAGACTGGCTAGTATATCGCCAAGCACTGCTGTCGCGCCCAAACCGTGTTCTCTTGCGTCCCATTCCCTTGACACCACCATCATCCTCGAGTATATCAAAGTCGCCTTCAAACAATGAGCCGTATGACATCCTGGCCCTCTTAATGAATGCGGGAGAAGTGAGCTCTCCATCATCCAATTTCCTAGCCCTTATTTCTCGAAATGGTGACGTGATGTGAATGGGGGAGAGTGGAGTGGGCGAAGAGGGAGATTTGGTCACAGTAAACGGCTGGGTGGAAGTCGGATTAGGAACGGTCTCGCGTTCACTGGGGGTTTGTTCGTCAACGGTAACCACGACAGTGTCGCCAGTTTCGGCTCGTAGTATCTTAAGGGACAACTTCTCGGAGAATACCAGCCTCCATCCGAGGTCAGCGCCTGGCAGACTTTGTCGTTTGTTTGCTTCCGCAGCCTCCCATGCCGCACCTTCTAAACTTAAGAGGACTTCATCGTTGCTGCCCAGCCCACAGCCTCCAGTAGCTTTAGCAGCTCTGCCAGTAAAGTCAATTCGAACCTGTCCCTTGTTACGGCGAAGGCGGAAGTCGGGTTCGGCAAGGTTGAATGCGAAGGTGCCTTTGACAGAATTGTACGGCCAAGTGATGGTCACAACACCGCGAACGGCCTTAGTGCGCGGATCTGGAAGATCAGGACAGAGTTCTGCAATCGGCGTCACTCTCGCCTCCGCCGGCGAATATAGCGGGGTTAAGGCATTTAATGAATCCATAGTGATGGCATTGTTGAGTACAGTCGCAGTCGCGAAACGAGGTAGAAGCGAAGCTCTCTCTTAGCGTAGCTCTGTGGAATGCTTGGTCCTCCGACAGATTAGCATAGGTAGGAGTGGTGTTTATGGCGATTTTGTTATGTTTGGTATTGTACTGGCAATTCGTCACTCTTTCTTGGGCATTCAGTATAGATGAACAATTGAAGTGGCGGGAGTTGGTTATTTGCGTGGAAATATTTCCAAAGTGGTTTCCCAAGTTAATGACGATGGTATCGAGCTGGTTCCGCCAAAATGAAGACAAGGGGACGAGCTTAAGCCACATCGACTGGTGGGCCGCTCAAGCCACCTTGTCTTCTTGCGTGGGTTGCGCCACAACCGACTTCGCCCCCTTAGAAGGATGTATCGGCTATTAATGATTCACGGTTAATGTGATTCACAATGCAGTCCCGTCTGGCTGGGTGCCTACATGTGGGCAGTTCTAACAAGATACTTCAAGATACTTATTAGAATAAAGGGGGTCATATAAGATTAATCTTCGGGACTGCTGATTTAGGGATAGGGTGACACAGTCACGTAACTAAATTTGGGATTATTCTGATTTTTCGTGTATTTCTCCTTTTTCGCGTTTTGGCTGGAGGTTTTCTGTAATTACGAGCATGTGGATCACGCAACAAGAGTAGGCGGAACATGGGTTGAGGATGTTGCAGAGATTAGGACCGCGATAGAATGGCGGAAAGGTGATCAGAGGGAAGCGTTTTCGCTTTCGTTATTATGAGTCGTCGCATCGTATATCCTAATCTCCTACTAGTTGGCGTCGTGACAAGAGTAACAGTAGAACGGGCGGTCGACGTGCTCGGTGGGAGCCTTTGGGGCACGAAACCGATAGGTCTTAAGTGCCAGCGGTTGATACCAGGTCCGTAGTACTGTAAAGCAACGCAGTATGATTTAAACACCTACTGTCCTCCCTGTCCAGCCCTTCCCAGGAAGTATACTTAAATGTAAGCAATGAGCGCGACAAGTTACCGCCTTCGACCGAAAACACAAGTCCGGACATCGTAGCATATTAAATAAGCACAGGAGGGTAATCGATTCAGGGAGTGGAAAGTATACTAATAATATACATATAAACCACTGGTGTAGTAAACTCAATTTCTATCCACGAGGTTATCTTTTGTCGGATCCTGAATCCTCACAATCTTTCGACTTTTGTGTGACTCGGCAAGTGACTCAAATTTCAACCAGAATTTATTCTCGACATGACCTCCAAGCCAGTTTGCATGCTCTGGATCGCTCATGAATTCAAAATCTGGATCGAAAAGCAGTATGTCGAGACGAAGCTTTGATCGGATGATTTCGCGTTTGGCAGCAGCATCTAGCGGCTTTCTCTTTGGCCTTGGTTTGTTTCTGGACGGTGAGAAGGGATACTGTTGGAGCTTCATTTTTACTTCTGCGGGCAAGGCTTGTCGCAGAGCCACACTGCGTAATCAGTGTTAGCCTTAAACGTTAGCCTTAAACAACAACATTGCTAGGTTAGGGGTTCAGACAGAGACTTTCCTGTCTATTAATACTAGAATACCGGTACATGATTATCGGCAGCAGATTCGCTATGATCAACTAGAAAGTAACAGGTACGGTTATTGTAGCCTAGCTGAGCACTATATAAATTCTAGCGGTTTTCGCCAAAGACGAAATCGCGATTCGAATGGTGTTGGCAAATAAGATTAAGCGTAAAATATAATTTTGTACTATAGTCCTCGCCCCGCAGAAGATGCGTCTTTGTTTGGACCAGAATTCGTTTAGGTCCATCAGCGTCTTTCTCAGACAGTGGCGCAGTACTCTCGGACTTGTGGGCGGTTGTCTCCTTGATGATGTGGACAGAGAGAAGGCTGGGGACGAACGAAAAGAGACGACCTCGGGAATGAAATAAGGAGAGGTGAACCTTAAAATCAAGGAACGGATACTTGAAGCTTTTGGGTCAAGTGATAAAGTAAATACTAGAAGGAAGCCTCTGATTGGGGGAGGTGGCGGGTCACATGCGGCGCATTGAAGGAATCAGAAACTGGCATACTCGACATCGACACGGGCATTTCGGGAGTTCATAACTTGTGTTAGTTTTCGATTAAACTAAGAATATAGAATATAGGGGATGTTGAGGGTGGAGAGCAGAATGAGCAATATTATTAGCAAATATCTAATCTATTCTTTTTGCCTCAATACAACGGTCGAGACATCCATCTAGCCTATGCCATACTGTCCAACAATGTAGCAAGCAGGGCATAGTAAGCGGCAACACCAACTACAACATGACCAATGCGTTTCTCAATGATGACCAACGCAATAGCGAAAGCGATCCCGGAGACCACTACAACCACAAAAGATATCGGTTTGTTGGGTCCCCCAAGATACAGAACGCCAACAGGCACCAATATCAGGGAAGAACAAAGACTGATTATCAGGGCTTTGTGAAGCAACCTGAAGCCGCGAGCCTCTATTGCGTTGTAGGTCTGAGTACCATCACTATTAGGTAGAGGGTTCCTTATGCAAAGGCAGCTCAACATTTTCTGTCAGGTTGAGGGAGCTGGTTAGCCTGTGGAATTATTTGTTCCAACTTTAGCTGCAGTAAATAAAGCAACGCAGGAAATTATTAACAGCTGAGAATATACCGTGAGTTGAATTATTCTGAAAGGGTACTAACACCAATACGAAAAGGCTCTATTAAAATGCAAGCAGATAACTGAAGCACAATACTAACCTTAACCCAAGGCGTTGCTGAGAGCCAGAAACTTTGAAGTCGCTCATGTATAGGATCTAAACTGACATAGGCCATTTCACTAGAAGACATCAGAGGTTAGAAACTACCGCTTGTAGTATAAAATCGGCTCATTCCTAGGGTGTTTCAGGAGTATGCAGGAGTATATTGCATATAGGAGTAAAATCTTTGCCAAATGGGAAATAAAAGACCCAGGATATCTTACTCCTTAGCCCTTAAGTGTTCAATAGCCTCTTTGTCAAGTCCATGAATCTCTCGAGCTGCTGTGAATAGTTGATGATGGACATGTCCATGGACTCGGGGGAATGTTCTTGCTTGATTAAGCCACATAACGAGCTCCCCTGGCAGTAGTATATCAACTAGTTGCACACGTTTCGAAGATGATGTTATGGGATCATACGGTGTTCCTTCGAGATACGTTCGATGTGGGCGTAGAGTTTCTCTCTCACAATAGTGAACTCATAGTTCGATGTATCGTCATCCGCTACCGAGGTCCCATACACGTCCATGTCAGGAGTTTCCAAGCAACAATCCATGAATTTATTCTTGTCAAAAGGGACCCGTGATTTCTGTGATCCCTTCATCTTTTTGGATTCTGCTACATCAACCTTGTAGAGGAGGTCTTGTAGGTACGAGAGTTGGGTCTCGCAGAAGGTGAGCTGCTGCCAATCGAGGTATTCAAACGTTCGAAAGGTCCCGACGTTCGACCATTGCATCTGCATTGCTGCCATCGATGGGAATCCCTGTGGTACTTTGGCTCCTGCCTCGCATTAGCTTGTAGACACTTGATGTTAGAGGTCAAATAAACGCGAAGCAGATGTACTGACTGAGTTCAAAGGTATCGTAGAAATCACGTCTCGGAGACTCCGAAGGCACCTGCCTCTCTAGATACTGTTAGAGACAGTAATGTTTCTTGCGCAGCAAAAACCTCTTACGGCTATTAATATCCGAGTATACGGTATAACCATTAGAAGGCTCCGTCATATTGACTGGACTCGTTTGGTGCGTTTGCGTTAGTCGCCTGATGGTAGCGCGAAGGTCGGAATCAAGGGCAACTCCTGCCATAATGGAGTTATTGGTATGACTTCGGTATTTCCATGATATTGCTCCTGGAGACAGCCGCTGTTTATATACGCCGAGGAAGGCTGGGGTGTTGACCGAGAGAGGAACATTAGACCCCAAGAGTTCGTGGAATCGATGGTTCTAACCGGAGAATCGGAACGCTCGTATGCCCAACTCAGCCCCCATATGAGGCTCAAGACGGTCATAGGTATGCTATGGGTGTGTGGCCATTGGTTCTTGATAAAAGATCCTCAGTATCGTGGAGTTGAGCCCAAGGCTCGATGTTGCGGTGAGCCGATTGTGCAGCTAATGATGGCTCGAGAAGAAGCTCTCGAGGTAAGAATGGGCCAATTCTGCCCAAGATAGGAAATTTAGTGTGTTGCGATGTCTGCGGGCGCCCAATAACAGCGACTTCAGTGAGGTGGTCGTGGCCCCTTCCTGCAGCATACTTGCGTTGGAAGCCAACAGACATGATTAGCAACAAGGCACCAGGAGAATGCGTACATTGAGATCATGGCTCTATGCTTGATCTGACTGCGGCTGATAAGACAGGAACGAAGCAGCGGATGCGTCGGGAGCTAGGTCGAAAAGTCCAGCGCTTTAGGATAGGAGCTGCAATAGAAGAGATAGGATGGGCCTGTTTGTAAATAGGATAAAATGATACGTAAGAGACATATTGAATCCTATGAACTAGAAATTAGCAAGGCCTTGATGATATGTGCGTTGGTTTTGCGATATTCATAGAGGCTAGCGCTTGCTGAGCCTACACTATCTTTCGATGACCGCGATCCCCCAACCATAGACGGGGATGGGAAGGACGTCTAGTGCACATAATCGCATAATAGCCCCTTCTTCCTGAAGGATTACAAATTATAGATGCCTGGAAATGGAACGACGTGGCGGTTGGGGTAAGGGCTCAGCTCAGATAAAGTCAGTTCTGCTGTCGTCACATGTAAGCATCTGCTCGAGAATCTGGTGTTCGAATCCCAATATATCCTAAGTCTTTTTCTCGTTGATATATCAAGTTCATTTTGATGATCCAATAGCGCGTCAGCTGTTCATATTAAGGTCGAGTGTGATCTGTGTTTGAGGTGGCTGTATCGCTGACCTGTTAAGTTATGCTGCTTTCAATCCCCAGATAGAGGGAGAAACTTTATAAGGTATTTTAGGGGCGAATCACTAAGAGCGTTTGTGGTTTATATATGGAATTAAGTGTCCAGCGATCCAGAGCGAATTATTATCAACAATGGTTTAATAAATATCCCCTAGTGCGACACGGCCTCGAGTGGACTTGAATATGGTGGGCTTGCTGGCTATCCCTGAGGGTACTTGAAATATGTCAGCGCATCAAGGACGAATGGTAGAAGGATTCTCCCAGTGAGTGTGTATCGAGATGGCGGAGTTCGGTACCGTAAATGTCTACCTCTGCAGGATTTTCAATTATATGCTCCAAGTCGCTTCGAACACACCAGACGAAAATGAACAACTTTCGACTTCGGCTTGCAATAAGAGGAAGAATTAGGACTTTGAGCGCCATTTAATTCAATACGAATTGCGTCAGTCCTTCTCAATGATCGCAGAGTCAAACTCTGCGCAGTGATGGACCTGGTGTAATAAGGTCCTCCTCAATGCTTGTGGCAGAATTGCTTTTGCCGTGATTTGCGACTACCTAAAGCTTGGAGAGTTCATTCGGTCAAATGGGTGCACGATAACTGTGGAGGGGTTCCTTCAGGTAGTCTACTTTTCTATCCTAGTTCAAGCTCGATCTCCCCTTTACGGAAGCCTACACGATGCGTTTGGCTCCACAACTCCAGGATGTAGTATGGTCTACCCCAACAACATGCTTCATGCGTGGCACCATACGAGTTAGACCATACCTCTTGGGATTAGAGGATATGTCCGATGCCACAAGCCCTCGCGTCACATCGATTGATTCCCAAACCTATCGTATATATACCTCTCCGCCCTCAGGTCAGACACTCCTCTATTACAAAACCTCTAAGTTGAGTATGGGACGGTAAGGTAAGGACTTGTTGCCAAGAACAGCTGGGATAAAGCACCACTACCTGGCCGCCCAACGAACTCTGTTCCGTTGACAGCGCTAAGTGGTTCGCTCAAAGAAGCCATGCTGCGCAGCCAGCCAACCCTGCCAGCATTTGATGACTGGCAGCCGTACGGTACAAGGTACCAGGGCTATCCCCCTTTTGACAACCAGACTGTCGGAACCTCGCAACTGAATAAGCGGCTCAAGTCTCACAGGGTAATATGTACCCCAGGTTTTAGCTAAAACCATATAACGTCTGTTTGTTCGACGACGACCAAATACACTCGGCACTCAGCGCGCGATACTCTGGATTATCTCACCGTTTTCCGTTAACAGCCCAACTCGGCCTGAGACCTTAATGTCGACTTTATCATTGCATTTTTGCTTCAAAGCCACAGTCGGTAGCCACAATTGGCTGCTCAGCGATAACGACGCTGACCTCGACGGCGACTCCGAAGACGAAACCAAGCAACAGCACGAAGCTAACAACAACATTCTCGCCACCATGGATAATGAATTGACAGATAAGGTCATTGTTGCGGCTTTCGATCTAATGGCCTCGTAGAGGCTGACACCTTCTATCTGGATCTTCGGCGCCAAGGTTGGCATGTCTTCAAAAGCAGCGCTTGAAGCCAAGAAGTACTGCGCACTCGCTGGCAGGTCGGGGTCAGCACTGGCCTCTAACTTAGGAAAATGGTGACCTAATCGAAGCAAGAGATGGAATTCAAAAGGAACATATGCGTCTTGATGTGAAGAGGCCTGCCGCTCAAAGCCGGGTAGCAATGAAACCTAAAGGCAGGTGTTGAAGGATCTCTTTGATCGATGATGGGGTGCTCTCCAGACCCCCTGACCCCCTGGCACCCCACGAATTCGGCAGCGTGGGGCTAGAAAGCCGGGGTCTTTTCAGCACTTTGCCGTATGCTGAACGACATAATCAGCTCGACACCACAAGCCATGGTTTTTGAGAATTCAGGACGTCGTCCGCCCTGAGAATTTAATGGGGGGGGGGAGGGGCCTGTGAGCGGACATGTGGATTCTGCATGGCTGATATACGGCATAAGGTAGAAGACATCAACATGGGAAGCAGATGCTCCGAGGAATGGCAATTTCCTCCGCATCTTGCTATCAGTGGGCTCCACAGCCATTGAATTATGTCTGCAGGGGACGATACGCCAGGGAGCTGATTTTAATATGCTGCGAACAGGGGTAGTGGCGCACATAGGGCAGAAGCCGAATCCTGCCGAGTTCGCTGGAGGCTGCAAATTTAATTTTCAGAGTGCTTGGTTTCTAGGTATCAATTGGACGCGTCGAAACGCGACTCCCAGAGATCACTCTCTCCTAGTACCTTCCAAAGCTTCGCTACGTCTTCTGGCCTTCCGGCCTTCCAGACCTACATCGTGATGCAAGAATCAGCCAACATGAGAAGCGGCTTTAGCGTCGAGCGCGCATATAGACTACCCTCCTGATACCCATATCATTTGTCTGTTAGTGTTGTCGCCCGGACACAGCCTCACTGCTTCATCAACAAGCTGTACAGGAGCTAATGCAACTCTTGGGAGTCCTGCATGGCTATCGCGTTCGCGACAGTCATCATACCTCTGATGTGTCGTTTGTTCTCACGGTGTACTCGCCTATGGGGATGTGACGTACCTCACCGCGAGTCCGACTCTAAAATATGCTTAATACTCACGGGTTGACCCCCTTGAGCCAGCTTGAAGCCAGAGGATAAGAAGGTGTTCCGCCCTGCAAACATTTCTCTTGACATCAAATAGCAAAGCTACTACCATCCTCTTGAGCTCTAGTAGGACATACAGACCAAGGTTGCCAACTTGCTGGACTTGAAGGTATGTATTTTCCACCGGCCCTTGCTCGTTTCTTCTTATTCAGCGTTATCACATCAGTCAACGGCCCACGTACGCCAGCAAAGCTCGATTCACGCCGTCCCGCCCCCCTTGACAACCCGTACGCATACGCCGTCACTGTATTGCACGATAAACGAATACGAATCTCATCTACACCATGACCAACCAAGAGAGCGAACCTCGACGAAGAGCTCGACTGCAGAAGTCGAAGAAGCAACAGAAGGAGATAACAAGCAAAGAAGAAGCGAAGAAGATGAAGGCAGAGGACCAGAAGTACCTTGCCCGAACCTCCAGAGACCAAATTCTTGTCATCGATCCAAAGCCTTAATGTGTTAGCCCTACCACACGAACGAGGAAATGAATAACCCTCAATCTCCCACTTCTATTACATCCCCCGGGTGAATATGTGGTCCTGGACAGCATAGAGGAACATCCTGTACAGATCTATAAATACGGAACTCGAATTTATGCCATCATTATCACTAGCTCTAAGTTGTCCAGTAGCCGCATCTTCACGTAGTCCTCATACTTCGCGATTAGTTCTGGTCATAGGCATGACCGCCTGTCTAGGTCCAAGTCCCTTGGAAGCTACCTAGATGTTGTGATCGCATTCTTATGAAACTAGGGAGATTGCCTTTCACTGCTGCAGGCTAGAAATGAAACAAGACGTCGCTATGGCACATGCATTTATTACTAAACTAGCTATACTCTAGCACGACCTGAACTAGCCTAAATGACAGTAGGTACGCATGCAGCCCGCAGCGCGACTCCTTAGTCCTTTGCTCCATCTACAGATTTGTTTTGAGGGCCTAGTTAACTTCATTGATGGTCTTCTGTCTTTAGAGGATGCCGCTACCTACAGAACATTATAATGCCGAAGACAGATAGCCCACCTAACTGGCCATGTTAAATCCATACACGGGCTAGCTCCTCTACTTAGGTCTTGCTCAGGGTTAGTTACCAGGGCTTACAGTATACCAAAAATAGGGATGTGTACCTTCAGTTCAACATCGTCGAAATATTGACGACCAATAACTACAACAGCACGAATTCAACACAAATCACAGCCGGGGGGGCTCGCACCGCCCCTCAAGACCCCAGGCTAACCTTAACCACTAACCCGAACAAATCAGCCATTAACCCTAACCCTGAGTCTGAATAATAGCTAAAGATCAAAATATACCTTACACATTGTTAATAATCCAGGCCCTAGTTGCAACGGTGCTGAAAAGGCTGTCGCAGGAGGTAGTTATTGAGGTCATATACGTTAATTAGACTTTAGTGTTGAACCTTTAGTTACGCTATGATCTTGTTTTTCGCTGGCACGGGGGAGTCAAATAATAATGTGTCACAGCTATTCTGACCATATGGATCTGCCCTAGGGGCATTGAGCCTGTGCGCTATCGCTCACATTCGAAAAAAGGAGGTAGCTAGGTAGTGTATTAATTTAACATAACCAGTATAAGCGGGCCAAAACAGAGTACACGGATCCCATATATTGCTCCTGTAGGTATATTGTACTGTCCTGATAATTAAAAATTGGTTATTACAGACACTGTATACTTTGATATTTGTTTATTTTTTTATGGCACAGCCTAGTAAGGATAGAAAAAGTTGCCGGACGTCTAGCAACTAACCAATTGTAGGAAGACAAGGTTATGAAATTATGAGCCGCATGAGATACCAGGCAGCCCAAGGCATTTTCGACAAAGGTACTTACTAGTACAGGTGTATGTACTAGATTCATACCCATAGAAGAGCAATCCCGCAGCCAGTCATTTGGACTCAACAGGGTGTTCAATATACCGACTTTAATCTCCGCCGGGAAGATCCCGAAATCATGGATGATTCCGCCGCCAAACGCGTCATCATTCCGACTTAAGTATTAATGTAAGACGGGCAGAAGTGACAGGTCAAGCGCCCCATGAGTCGGCAGCAACGTGAGCACTCCTTGTTTCTTCCCACGTTCAACAGGTCAAGGACCCAGTTCAAATGTCACGATGGTATGTGCGATCCCGGAACAGACCTGCGACTTGAGTATACCTACTTTATAGTCGGGCGAAATACATAAAGCAGCTAAGACGTTTCCTGCTTGAACAGTCCCAAGTATCAGGGTCCGAGCAACCCCGGTACACCGCTCTTTGCGACACAAAGAATGGTCACACCAACAGCAGACCTCCCAATACCCGTGGAAGCCTTGGCCAGGCCACGAGCACTGACGATAGTCCTGATTGGGATAATGCACATCTCTTCATTTTGTTGAGTGGAGCAACGGGCGCCCATGTGTAACACAACATGTTTTAGACAGTCGAGCCGGCAATCGAGCTGGTTGGGTTCGTGGGATAGGTCCTTGTACTTCAATCTTGACGACATCGGAAACCTAATCAACCTGCTAGTGCAGCGTGTAGTAAACCTGGGTATTTTACAAGCCAGATACTACCTACAGGAAAGAGTGGTCATGGGTACTCTGTTTCGTCTCACTCCGGGCCACTAAAATGTCTGGAAGAAGCTCCTTGGTCACCACGAAGCAACATTGAAGTTTATAGGAGCTATGAGACCAGCGCTAATAATCAGGTCTTTGTCCCCTGAAAGTACACTACATTTCGCGTAATCTAGAGCCGACATAAGCGAGAGCCGGCAAGGCTGTGAGAATGACTATGGCCCCCAAGGCCCCCCTTATCTGATTTGCTTGCCCCTTAGCGGCGATTAACTTGTTTTGCAAGCTTCCATAATTCACACGTGATTAAACCAACGTCTAACAAGCTATGCTACGGCTCCAGCTGGCAAACCTGGATAAGAGTACGTCAGTTGGTCCTACTGTACCCCATGAACAGTGTCCTTGTCATTATCAGCAACCAGATTAGCCTTATGGCCATGGCAGAAGATCCCCGTTATATGATCTAGCAGGAACTCCAAGGCTTCGTCCGAACTATGGAATACACGTGAGGGGTAATTCACAGCTCTATTTTTTTGGTATATTATATCCCGTTCTATAATGTTGCTGCGATAGTTCAGCATTGCGTTCTCCAAGCTAATCTCATTCCAAACCTACTCTTGATACTGACGACCATGCTCTAAGCCTGAGATCCTGTACAATAACCAATCAGGCGGAAATAAAACAATGATATATAAGTCGTATACCAACTCAAAGATAGTCATTGTGGCAGTTCCAGAGGGTTAGGCTTGAACTCTCAGCTGGCCTTCATTCCCCTTCACCCATGATTGACCCCAATATGTCGAATTTATTCGGCATTAGACAAGAATGCAACGAGCACCGCGTAATATGCAGCAATACCGACAAAGAAATGGCCTGTACGCGGCTCGAAGGCGAGCATGAGGCCCGTGAAGGTGAGGCCAAATAACACCACGACCAGAAAGGAGTATGGCTTGCCTAAATGTCCAAGGTAGAGAAGGCCTACGGGCACTAGCACCAGCACAGAACCAATAACTGCCAGCAAACCATTCGAGATCACCTTAAAGCTTGCCTCTAGATAGTCCACTCGCTGGCGAGAGTGGCCTTGGCGAGGGCGCAAAGTGCCGCAGAAGAGCCACCGAAGTAGTCTCTACCAGAAAGGAGTAAGAACATGTCAGCACGGTTTAGCCCCGAGACGTATATCGCACCTCAGGGAATGCGAGTGCAAAGTTCTACTAGACTCACCGCAAGCCAGTTCCCAGTCACGAGAAGCAGGTGTTGGAATCGCTCAAGAGGCGGGTTTGGATCGGCATATATGAAGTCGTCCATAGCTCTCAAGTATTCGAGGGTAGATTGATCTCCTGGGAAAGATTCTTTGATATGGTCGGCGAGATGGCGATGAGTCTTCCACGAGACTCGAGAGAATTTATTCGTGTCGTGTTCCCAGTGTAATAAATCACCTGTAAGTAGTATCATAAGCTGTAATCCCCAGCTGCAATGATGGGAGAAGCCGATCAGCGTACGATATTTCTTGAAGATGCAATCTATGTTTGCGAGAAGATATTCCCTTTTAGTTATAAGATCTCCGACTTCTTTCGGAGGTTCGCAAAGGGATCCCTGGTTAGGGCTCTGCATACACCGACGAATAAATTGGTGTTTGTCAAAAGGAAAACCTAGCGGCTCTTGGCTGTCGATCTTGTCAACTTCATCAAGTAAGCAGGTTATTTGACACTCGAAGGAAGTTAAAAGCCTCTGAGAAGCAATGCGAAAAGCTCGATGCGTATTTGTATTGGGATATTGCACGTGCATTGCTGCGACTGATGAAAAGCCATTCCTTGGGCCTCCTAGCTCTGCCTTATATTAGCTTACGTTTAGGTGTAACAGCAACTAGATAAGATACCGAGCTCGTCATCCGCATAGTATGCATTATGCTTATGCGTTGGGATTTTATTCGCTGGGAGATGTCAGAAGTGAACTGTAGCAAGCTCATATCATAGCAATGACACTAACCGCTGCGGATGCGCGAATAAATAGTATGACCCTCAGGACGCTGTGCCATTGTCATAGGTTCTAGAGGCCCGTGAACTGCATAGTCGCTAGTGTTGAGAGGAAGCAGGTTGTTCAAAAATCTTGCCATGTTGTTACTTGAGGAGAGATTATGGAGGATATGCGGTAGTATTCTAAATACATATATATCCATACAGCCATCCGTAAATATATATATCGTATGGGATTTGTGCCTGGAGGCCAACTTGTACATGCGAAATGGACTTAATGCAGATTGAGGCTGAAGCAAAAGATAGCAATAGCCGCCGACACCAACGTTTTACCTGCTTTGAATAGGCCTCTATGCACAAAATGGCCCCCGATTGGGGTTGAATAGCGGCAGAATTGTAAGTTGAGGGTGTATGGATTGAAGATTTTAGTGGCGAGCTTCATTCGTACCGTCCAGTTGGAAACTCAAATTGGGATGAAACTGATGCAATACACCCCGAAGTAGCCTAGGGACATAAATTTCAACCAATGCTGGGAAAGATTGCAGACTTGGTGTACAACGTGAGTGCGTGGGCGTCCAATGGTGGCGGACCAAACAGACAGTGCTGACCCCAATCCTGCACCAACAATCATGTTGGCGGCCAACATTTAACAGCACTCGATAGCAAAGTCACCAAGACAGGAGAGGTAAGGGTCTTGGCGCTGCAAGTTGTCTGATCTTTGTATGCACACAACCTTGCCGCGAGCAATGATCGTAGGTGATCAGGGGCTAATTAGTATGGTATCGAATTGAGCACCACTCGAATTGAGACAATAAAGGGATGAGGCGAGGAATAGCTGGCTGAGTGATGTATACCATTTATTCTAAGGTTAAGCGCACGTGTTGATCTTAAATCTCCATATAAGGAGGCCTAGCACTCGCCGAAGCTTTCCGGTAATGTAAGTGAGAGAACGGCTATCACTAAACGAAGAAGGCTTGCGTGGCAACAAGAGGAGGAACATCCTGAGATACATTGTGGCAAGCCGCTTGTTCGGAAGGCTTCTTAACCCTTGGGGTCGGTTTTGATCCTGCGCAGTCTTAGCTAGTCAGGCCCACATGCTATCAACGGAGGAATATGCGTGAGCCATGTCGAAGTTTGGCGCTGTGAATTAATAGAGTCTGCTAGAGAAGAGCCAATTAGGTTGGGGTAATGACTCCTTACGGTTATGTCTTTGGCTGTGTCGCATAGTGCTAGCAAACACTTGGTGATTGGCGATATCTGCAAATTTCAAACGTCATCTTAACGACCATGTCTGTTTCTTTTAAGAGTCTTATGTTTCCGTTAGTAGTATCATAGGAAAGTACCCCCCAAAAGAGAATTGTCTCATGTGAGCTAGAATATTCATTGATGATACCCGTTACATTGAGAGGCGGTCAAGCGTTGGTGGATAGCGCTCATGGGGGCTCAGCTGCTTCGTATAGCGATCCTTAATTGGTATGGCACATGGTTGGCTGGATGGGCACTTGGGGTTATTCTTGGTGTGCAGGAAACCTGAAACTTACGCGAGCATCAGTCGATGATGACTTGAGTACTAATAATTACGGCCATACAAGAATGATTTTTTGTATAGGTAAAATGTAGTAGTGCCCTAAGTAGGTGAAAGGAATGACAATAGAGAGAGCGTGTGGAACCGTCAGTTTCGATGCGAAATGCATTCACCCGTTTTGGATGTGAAGGCGCGTCGGGGGATGCGATAAGTAAGTCAGCGAGGGGAGGGGATAGTGTGTCTAGTAACAAGCGAATAACGAGCAGGAAGAGACAGAGAGCTCAGTGGCAGCATGCTTTTTATTGGAGGCTTTCCATCAACGGCTAATCCAGGGTAGGTCAGCTCTCCCTGACCCCATCTTCCTGCAGGAATCGGAACACCGTAGCTTTCAATTTTCCAAGAGAACCCCCATTTACCAAACGGCCTGAAAACTACCTTCATGTAATCTTCCAACTTCCCACACTCGTGCGATGATTGAACAGTCTGAACCCATACCTCACACCGCTACCTTCACTGGAGATTCGAAATTCGATTCTCATTTCCAAGGCATCATCCTCATTCCTCTTACCAGCTACATGGGCTGATCGAGCGACATGTCGGCACAGAGGACGAAACCGACTAAGACTGCCCAAAGTACGGATGCCCTTGACAGAAATCACCTACATACGCGGAGTGATATGCGCACCATCACTACCACAGCGTCAAACCTGAGGTGTGATTGGGCAACTCGTCAAGAGGGTTGCAGAGCTTGCGCCTACTGACCTATCATGCTACCATGGCGTGACGTGTGTTGCTCATCCAGTCACGTCCTGGTCCTTGTCGACTACGGCCCGCTACCACTACGGGACGACCCAGGCTTTGCGTGCTGGCACTAGTTTCGCAGGAACGGGCCAGAGATGCACCCCGGAATATGCAGCCTTATAACGAACGTCTGTGCTTTAGTAAATGAGTATTGGGCTCGAGATCAACACCGGCCTTGATTTGATAGAGACTTCTTGCTTTAAAGCAGCTTGCCAATCTTGCGCATAGGCAGAGACGATTCTCTCACCCCCTCACGCATAAGCCACAGCCAACGCCACGGTGAGCCTGAGATGCTTACAGGCTAGGGGCAATCGGAGTTAAGCCTTAAGTCCTAAACGAGCCACGCTCGTTGGCAGGACTGGGTTATTGTTATTCCACGGTCCGAATGGAATAGGTATGGGGTGAGGAGGGTTACTTGACAAGCATTCGAGGCGACGCAGTAGCTTGAAGTATCTGACAAGAGACTGCTGGAAGGATGATGCCCACCAGCTCTCTAATCAGTTGAGGGTGACGATGAATTCAATCGGTGAAGAGTCTAGCAGGAAATTCAAACGAGACGAGCCGATGACAACATCGGCGAGGCGTGGGAGCGTCCCTGCGCTCGGCAAGGTCCGCACAGTAGTACTCAGTACAGTACGAAATTCTTGAGGACCTACTATCTACATAGTAGGTATGATCAACGGACTAAAATCGGTACATCATTGCGGACCCTATGTACAAGATGAATGGGATCGTACAAAGACTAGGACCAGGGTTGCCGGCAGCGAGGCCTGGCCTAGCTTGTCCCTATCTTTGCCTATAGGGTTTAGTTTGTCTCCGCCGATTGAGGCTCAAGAAGCATCACGTCTTCAATGACTCGACTTTGCTCAATGGATAGATCTATTCCGGCCGACATGGATAGGCCTAGGCCGCGTTGTCGCGAGCTTAGCTGCAGATCTCGCTCGCTCGCTCCTAGGCCTATCTCCTCTTTTTGTCGGGCACCCATCCGGCGGATGTGTTCCGGCTTCATACAGCCAAGCGAACGGATATCGTCTGTTCCCCTTTCGCCATGGATGCTCCAGGCGTCACCGCCAATTTCTCGTCCATAGCCTCGCTCTGAACTCAACAGATGTATCTACTGATTGCTACATTTTCTTGAGTTGTGCATTTGTTTCTATCATTTTCATCGGCACTGGTATGTGCGCCGGACGGTTGTACATCAGAAGTACCCTATGGCACACATAAACCAGAGGGATGCTTGAACTCTCTACATGAGTTGTAAAGACGACCGTCGCCCTTATCGTATAAGAAGCACTTGAATTCACTACTTACACTACATCTACATCTATCACATCGCTGCCGTTAAGCTCAAAGCTGCCTTCTCGGTTTCTCTAAGACATTGAGCGGCCCCGGTCATTCATAATCAGGTATGTATCTCTTCGCCACCCTCTCTTTCATCTACGCCTCGAGAACGAGCCCTGACAATGTTTTTGATCGAATATAGATTAATCGCCTTTACACTGCGGCACAGAGACGTCGACGGCCGAACTCCCCCAAATTTGATTGGCAGCGTATCCCAGTCATGTCGGAACAAAGCACCCTCTCTAAACTGCTCGAACTACTTCAAAAAATAAATCCCGGGCGAAATGGTATGGCAGAGAACACAGAAGAGGAGAGAGTCAGAAATCAGGGGGGCACCGAACAGGGCGAACAGCATGAAACGCATTCTTCGAAGGAAGGTCGAAAATACATGGGACTGATGGACTTTCCGAAGATTGAGAAACCTGTTGATGATAAAGGCAACTACCCTTGAAACCACTTAGACTCCGGCTGTATTCTATGCGCTCAGACCACCACGTTATTGGAGATCTTAGGGTTAGCCCTCTTGTTTCAATGATTCCGAAATTGCGCTTGTGCGCGTAATGGTCGATTAAACTGGTCGCTTGGCTCATGCGCTCAGCTGCGCCTCTGGCAACATACTCAGGTTCGGGTGAAGAAATCTAGAGAGGGGTTGGTATTGCTAGGCTAGGCAGTATCAAATAGTTGTGAATTGGATAGTACAGGTTCATCCCTGAAATAATGTTACCTTCGCACTAACAAGTGACTTACATGGTCATGGATACATATACGCCTATAAACTCTGTTATGTGTTTCAGCCTTTCAGCTCTACAATAATTTGTATGAAAAGTAGGTATATTAACAAATGAACAAAACCTGTTAGTTTCTAAGTGGTCTATGTAGCGCAGGGGAGTAAGCGCTAACATTAATTCAGGGATGAATCTGTACGGTTCAAGTGTTAGTCATGCTGCTGGGCTACATCTCGAAGGTCAGTAACGAGAAGAAAAGTCCAGAACGAAGTGCGCACAGTACAAGGGGTCGTGAACAATCACCGCAACCGATGACGGCATCTCAACCAAATGTGCGGGGGCCAGAATAGCTGATTCATGATAGACGGTAGGTATTTAGTAGTATAAGCCGAGGGAGAATTGAAAATGTAAAATAATATGTGTTGTTGTCTCAGAGTTGTCTTCAGCTTCGCCTCGTTGTACACCTGTAATCTGACGGTAGATTGCAGTGGAAGCCTGGTGCATCTCATATCTTCAAGCGAGATAGCTGCAGGGGCATGGGTCTCTAAACCTGGTAAAAGGGAGATCGACATAGCAATTGCCGGCGGAGCTGGTTCCTGATTAGTGTTTATTATTTTTATTTTTACTTCGCCTCACTACATTGTTCTAAATGTACCAGTATATCGCGTCCTGAAGGCTAGGCTTAACTCTACGCGCGTTCCATTTGAAAGAAAGAAAAAACTATTAACCCATGCAGGGCGCTAACTTGTGCAGAAACTCAACGTTTTTCGGTTTTTTTATTAATCATAGTCTATTAAAAACGGGGGCAGGATGCAGGGTGATAAAACCCACATCGTGATGTGAATAGCGACTTACTGTATGCACAGAATCCGCACCAAGCATGGGTAGGTCCATCGAGATGAGCCGCGAACCATCTTAGCGATCTCCCACATAAAGCTTGTTGGAAACTGGTGAACATGCACGGGCCACAGACTGATTCTCGCCTAAACTTTTAAGTTCTAGTAGTGATTGTGTATATTGGGTGTCTCTTCGTCAGGGTATTGGACCTGAGCTTCCACATATAAAAAATCTAGTAAAGGAGTAGTACGATTCCTCTTTCCCATAAATAACCAATTAACACAAATATAATATCCTCAAAAACGTGCCTCCTAAAGGTGTGTGTGTCTAGATTTAATTTCCACTGCGCGAGGCAATAAGGCAACCAGAAGCTAGTTCCCAACTTCGCAAAGTTCAGCAACGGGGTTCGCCACGATGGACTGGGGGGCAACAAGATCAGGTGTGGTGTTCATGCTCAGCCGTCCTAACGCAGATGTCAAGCATGCAGATTCTCAACCTCAACAGTCGGGCGTTCTGACTTTTGGGCTAGTCAAATTAGATTACCGGTACACTCGATAATTTCCATCCGTTGTCAAAACCCTCACCGCTTGATGACCTATCACGTAAGTCCTGCGGGGACTGCTAGTGGGCCTCTAGAACTTGACGCGACACGATCGAATGTAAAACATTAAGATGAGGTGGCTTTCAACTTTGTACTGATGATGCCATTAGAGTAAGGGACCGCTTTGACACCTCATGATTACTAACATGGTCCTTTTCATTTCAATCAGTGGAGCTAGATGTAACTTTGCCAACCATTGTTGACCCTAATATTGTTCCTGGACTGGTCCTAGTGGTATCAATATTCTTACACTACTAGTTATGCGGCGATGATACTCCAAGTATCTCACAGGAGCGGTCACAAGCAGAGACAAGGAACTTAGAATATCAGTGATATACTAGAAATTAACACTATTTTGGCGTTCTACTCTGTTCGATCGGGCACACTTATGCCGAAGACGTCAAACCGGGATGATCTTAACACTGAAATTTGCCTATCCTACACTCTAGGCGAAGACGAGCTACTTAGCCAAGGACTTACCTTGTGTGCTGAAGATTGACAACCGATTGCTGCCCTCGACCGGAGAAGGGAGGACGCGGCGAGAGGACCCTTGAGGTACACACATCTACGGATAGGAGTTTCTGGATGGGCTACTGGATACTACATACGTTAGTGTAAAATTATCCTAGCTTACCACACCGCCATGTCCTACGGGAGGCCTTGGGATCTTTTCTAGATAGTCATAGAAATTTTATATCTGAAGCATTACTGTGATAGGTTAGTCGCCATAAATCCCATATTTGCAAGAGCCAATCGTTATCTCGGGTCTTGGGGCTTGACTAGGCAGAAACGCAACAACAAATGCAGGGGTAGACACGGCTGGGAGGTCTCAAAGCCGTCTTCTTGGGGCTTGTGGCTCAACCACACGTCATTCGATTCCTGCTCGGTCTCGTTGCAAGGACAGCCCATCCACGTGACTAGGCCAACCTCCAATTAAGCCACCATCTCCTATTAATGTGTGTCGGAGACAATGAACCGCGCTAGGACTGTCCCTCGATGGTGATCTGCCATGTGCTACTAAATATGATCCTGGCGTGCCAAGAATGAATACAAGTGACAGAGTTTCGAAACATGCAAGTTGCTATACGTATTCAAAATTATCTTATCGGAGTTCGGAGGACATAGGTGTTTTCCTAACTGTTGATATACGCATATGTGACCTATGCTGATCTTAAAGAATTTAATACGCTTCCCGATTCCTTTCAGCATTTGACCTAAATGGAATTAGCATAGAGGGCGTTGTTAAGCTCCCGAGAAGCGCTAGTCGTGGTTACGCAGCTATCATAGCTGTAGCAAACATCATCGGTACCCTTGGCTGTAGTCAAATGTGTCGCCTCATGGATTATAACTTATTGTTGATCAGCAATGTGGCCCGTAGAGCCAGTAGCATGGAACTGAAACCAATAGGGGCACAGCACGATCTATAGCAACTGAAGATCAGTAATTACTCTTTAGGGAAAGCTCTGTGTAGAAACCGCACATTAGAGCATTCGGTGCTCCTGATATTTACCAATAAAGGAGACAAGTTACTTCCTTCAGAGTTCACTTACATATTCGTTGGATCCTGGTTGCGTATAGGCGATGACACCATCAGCGCAGAAGTTGCCGACATCGGCGCAGTAGAGCTTTGTGCTGCCACTTGTGCCGCTGTTGATCACGCTGGCAGCGATTTTGTTGAATATACTTGCGACAGTGCTTGCAGTGCTGCTGGACGTCGACTTGAAGTACTCTTGCAACTTAATACTAGCGGTAGCAGGCCTTTGGGCGTACGCTTTGGCAACACTAAGAGCGGCGTTGAGTGTGCTCTTCTGCGAGCTGCTATAGCTGCTCTGAATTACAATGCGCTTAGACTTCTTAGCTTCGTGGAAGGCATCATGAACCTTGGCAGTCTGGGCACTGCCGATGTTGGCTTGAATGACGTTGGAGCCGTAAAGAGCTTAACCGGCAATCTTGTTGCCTCCCTCTTCGGCATACAGGAGGCTACCATCAGTGGTGATGTTGAACTCACTAACTGCACCAAGGTCATGCAGTTGAGTGATATTCCACTGGACCTCAACGGTCTCTGTTGCACCTATGATCTCAAACGCTTCGTCTTGCAAATCAGCTCAATTTCCCCAAGCCATTTCGTCTCGAGGATCACATACTGCCTTGCAAAACCTTCACCTTATTAACAGGCGAGGGGTGGAGGATGCTGCCGGTCCTCAAAACTCTCAGTGCCGCATTTTCAATATTCGTTATGCTAGCCTTAACTTCGCTGTTACCAAACTTTTCTATCCTGACAACGAGTGATGACCCCCCCTTATTTCTGTTGATCGCAGCGGCATCCGCCAGAGCCGCGAGATAGGAGATAATAGTCGCAGCCCTCATACTAGCAACTGAATGACAAGCCTACTCCGAGCACACGGGTTACAAGTTACGGCTACTGCATGAGTACTCATGACGGGAGAGGGAGAGCTTTATAAACTCATTTCAAGAACAATGTCAATGTTCGTCACCTGGATTATTCTAGGTACGGTAATCCCGCCGACATGGTTCGTGTACCCATCTAGTTTGATTGGAATATAAGTTGACTTACGGATGTGACGTTGACAGATTTTCCGAGAACTCTAAGAGTACCGAGGGACCCTTGATGCCTCGTCGGAGGTTGGATAGAGTAGCCTGTTAATGAGGTGGTCATATATGAATATAATATTGAGGAATTGAGTGATTGGCCCAACGGGCACCGCTTGGTGGTTTCACTTCCAGCTCCTTGAAGCTAAATCGGGCTCTGAAGGAGTTAATGATCGGTGGAAACTGAAAATTTATACGGCGAAGGAAATGGGCCTTGAGATAGCTTCGGGAAGGTAAGCTAAACCACCCCCTGACGCCCCATGCTCTCACGCCCTATCTGCCACTAATTTACACTATATTCTGTAACTAGTATTTACTGTAGAAAATTAACGTCGCGGCTTTTTTAAAAGTAGTGCTACAATATTAATACAGTTTTTAGATTTTGTTTCATTTTTAGAACGGTTTTTTTTATACGCTATACTTTTTCTAAGCATTTTAATACTTTTATTTTTATTTTTATATACTGTACAGTTATAAAGCTTTTTTTTCGCTTATTAAATATTAGCTATATATATAAATAATTAATTTAATGCGATCTTAACTTTTTAACGTACATGTTTTGTTTTTTTTTTTAATTAATATTGCGTAATTATAAGTTAAGCTTTTAAACTAGCAATTTTAACATTTATTTTATTTAAAGCTTTATTAGCTTTAATATTTATAAGCTTTAAAAAAAAATCTATAAAGCTAAATATTTAATAGTTAATTTTTAGTTATTTTAAAAGTGTTTTATATTTTTATAAAACGTTTTTATAAACATATATACTATAAACAATAAAAAATCTAGTATTTAAAATTGTATTATTTTTATAAATTATATAACTAGTATTTTTAGTATATTTATATTTTTTAATATAATAAATTTTAATAATAACAGTTTTAATTAATTTTTAAGAAAAATTTTAGTTATTTACTATATTTTTTTAATAATAGTAAAAATTAGTACTAAATTTTTAACTGTATAAAAAGCTTTTATTATTTTTAGTTTTATAAGCTTTAATTTAAAGCAGTAAAAAACTAACTTTTTTAAAATTAAACGTAGCTTTTTTTTTAATAACTTAAAAATTCTTATATTTAATACTTATATAATATAAAAATAATAAAACTTATAAAATACTAGTTATATTTTATTTATTAAATAAAGCTATAAATTTTTTTTATTAATATAAAAATTATAACTATTATATATTAATACTACTTATTTATTTTTATAATAATTTTATATATAAAGTATAAAAATTATTTTAATTTATTTTATAACTATAAAATTATTAGTTTATTTATTAAAACTATAAATAAACTATTAATTATTATATAAATAATTATTTTAAGTTAAAAATTATTAATTTTAAATATTAGCTTTTTTAAAAATAACTAGTAATAAAAATATTATATTAGTACTATTTATATATTTAATCGTTATAATTTTTTTTAACGTTTTTTTTAAAAACTACGCGCGTAATACTTTTAATAACTATAAAATAGTTTTTACTAATATTTTAATTAATATTTATTTTATTAGTATTAAACTAACGTTTTAAAATTTTTTTAATAATTTTAAAAACTTTTAAGCAGTTAAAAAAAAAGTTAATATTATATATAGTAGTATTATTTATGCATGTATACTTTATAATATATAATCGTATATTTTTAACAAGTAGATTTTAGTATAAAAAAAACTAATACTATATAATTTTAAATATATAAAAGTTTTTTTAAATAATAAAGTAGTTTTAAATTATATGTTAAAACTTAATTAAAACTAATATAAAACTTAAACGGGCTTAATTAATAGCTTAAAAAACTAATTCAGCTTTAAAAAATAGTAATAAAACTTATTAGTATTAATAAGTTTTTTTAAAAATTAAAACTTTTTAAAAGCAGTATTATATATATGTTCGTTTAACTTTTTATTTAGTATATACTGCTTAAACAAGTATACTAAAAAAACTATCCTATACAGTATTATTCGCGTATAATTATTAATTAAATAAAAGCATATTAAAATAAAAAATAAAAAAACGAAAATAATAATATAGAATAAAAAAGAATTAAAAAATAAAAAAAAGTTTAATAGCTTTATATATAACGCGTTAAGTTTTAAATTAATAGGGTGGCAGGGCTAGGGCGTAAGGGCATAGGGCGTTAAGGGGTGGTTTAGCTTAGTGGTTTTAATGATAGCAGAGATATCACCGGGATTAGCACACTATGTCCTCAATATCTCATAAAAATTCATAAACACGACATATTAGGAGGAGTAACGTTAGCAAGAAACACTGTAGTACTTGCACAGGATACATATAACATTAGATATTAGCTAACTATCTATTTTAACTCTAAACTTTCGTGACGAGTATCAAAAACATGGCGGTCTTATTGATCTTGCGCGCATCCAACTGTGTCGAAAGATGTATGAAACAGTGGGACGGTTAATGTGAAGTTGAAAGGGAAACGGGATGGTTGTCTACCCTTTATTGATACAGGGAGATATACTTTTGGGTTCGGAATATTGCAATCCATTGGAGCGGGAATTTGGGGTTCTACTAGTTGAAGTGCATTGAGGTTAAATATCGAAAGAATACATATTGCAGAAAGAATCCGCTAAGAATAGTTCCCGGATGTTGTGGAATATTGAAAATCACATAGACTAACTATAGCAGTGGGAATCAAGCTAGAAATCCATTTAAGTGAGAACGAGTGGAAATAGAGGTTCATACGTGGAAATGAAAACCCCCTCACCCAAACACAAGCAGTCATGAAATTCGCTCATACTATCCTGAATAATATCAAGCGTAAGAGTATATATAATCTAACTTTGGCCAGAGTAGAAGTCCCAGTCGGTATTATGAGTTCTCCTCAGCACGCTGCCAACATTTATTCGAGATCACTGAAACCCAGCTAAAAGGCTGAGAGTGAAATAGAAGCACAAATGACCTTATGAAACATTTCTCAGAAAATGCGGAGTAAGAAGTCAGTTGGTGAGTCCCTCCATCTCTAATTCATGTCTATCTCAGCTCCTATCTATTTTGATCCTTGGGTATTATAGCAAACATGAACTGGCTAACACACGCGATGAAGCCAGTAAATCAGGAAACTTATTGAGATTCTGGTATATATCCAACGGTAATGCGGTCAAATGAGCGGTGGCCGGTCGCGTTGAATCCGGGCACATAAGCGGTGCCAAAATCCTGGACAAAGGTGTTATAGATAGCGTCGGGTTTCGTGGCAGCGAGCCAGGTGAAGGTGTCGATAGCGCCCTCTTGGAAACCGGTGGTGGGGAACTTGGCGATGATGCTCTTATACTTGTCCGTGGGGACGTCTGCTGGGATGATATTGACGCCGTCATAACCAATGCTGCCCGTGATCCACTTGGAGTCGATGTTCTTGTAGGGGTGAATACCAACGGTACCGTGCAAAGCAATGCCATCAAAGATGCGCTCAAGGCGGGCCGGGGTCCAGGCCTTCTGGCAGGACTTGTGGCTCTTGATGAACTTGATAGCACCGAGCGCACCGTCGACTTCGAACCGGTTGTCACTGTTCACATTACAGTCAGTATACGGAGAATGCTAAGCAAGAGATATGACTCTTTTCCCCTTTTGGATGGATTCAGTGACGACCAAAGCCAGACACCCGATATGCAAAAGGTAAAAGCGGGATAACACTGACTGAGAAATCCAGGGGGAACCAGGAGTCACTGTGGCGTCGAGAGTTAGTCATAACAGAACCAATATGAGTGTCTAGAACAATGAGGTACGTACTGTCCCAACCCAAATCGTGAAGGATCGTGCCCAAAGCGTGAGCCTCTAGATCAACTTCACGCTTGAGCGTCTCGTTCGCGTTGATGACAGCGGCACCAAAGAGCCAGGTGCGCATGCAGTGAAAGTGCAAGTAGTCGGGGAACCTGGCGATCACCTTCTGTGCATCACGGACAATCTGGGTGTCGACGACCTCAACACCGGCGATGACGGTGGTTGGGAGATGCTTGGGCTTGGGGGACGCCAGAGTCGTAGCGCTGAGCGCTAAGACGGAGACGATGCTAGAGACCTTCATGTTGTGAAATTTCCTGACTAAATGGAGAAGATACTAGGACTGAGAGAGGCTGAAAGGGATGCCGAAATCTGAGAAAATGTTTGGGCCGACGAGGCCACAGGAACTTCTTTATAGTCCTTCACTCCTAATGTACTAAGTCTCGCATTCCTCGCATTGCATTTCGATAATTCCAGATCAGTAGATAAGAGATCGACAAGCATCTGAAATTATAGAAAGAGCCAAGCGTAAGATTGATGTGTAATAGGTCGTACCCGTCAACCTAGTTCCCGTGTAGCCTCTGCTAATTCGAGGGGGGGCAACAGTTACCGGTGTATAACACCATGTGTTATAGGCTATACAAGGCTTTCAACAAGGCTCTCTATAGGGGACTGGCAAGGTCTATAACAGGGGATTTTCGGTGTAAATTTACTCAGGTAAGATACTTTCCACTTGTTGGCCCGCGGGTTAGCGTGCCAAGTGCGCAAAGGCAAGGTCAGTCCAAGTTTGCTTGGCCTGCAACCACAGTAAACAGTTGTCTTAGGTGCATGAGAATGACTAATAACTTCAAGGCAGCAGATAGAGACTGTCGTTAGGGACATGACTCGAAGCCCATCTGTAATGATTGAGGGTACACTTGGGATGTATACTAGTATCTGTAGGCTTTTAGTTCTGCGGAGTTTGACGGTAGCACCCGAGAACCCGTTCACAATAGTGCACCTGGGCATAATATTTTTCCCACTGGTGTAGCATGACTAGATTATTCATTCAGGAATAAATGCCTATTTCCTAGTATGCCTATTATAAAGCCTATGTTCGGCATATAAGTTTGTGGCGCGAGATGGCGTCCAAAGGTGCATTTATCTGGCTGTTTCTAGGTTGGCCAGGAACCAAGCCGTACCTATCTATGCCATGAGGAACTTACTAATGACATACTGCGAACGTGGCAAGGCGTGCTATGGTATGAGAAAATGTTGCTTGGCTTGCATGCCATTTCAATTTTCAAATGGTGATCACACTTGGCGCGGGATACATAGAAGTTACCCTAGTATGGAAATATATCTCTATAGGGACTTTTGCAAGGGACAGATTATTGCTTAGCGGAAAAGGCGCTTTTTTAATTAAGGTTTTTACCAGAAGAACATACTGGTTATTGGAATTTATTTGCTATGGTGAATTGTATTCCTATACCAGGGTAATACTCTATACACGGGCATCAGTCTTAGCGAAGGCTTAGGCTAATAGGCTATCCCGTTGCGGAAGGATGACAGAGGTAATGTGGGCGGCTGACAGGCTCCCGGTATATGGTCATGTTGCCAAGTCCGGCTGCTTCGGAAAGCGAAATCCTCACGTTTCTACATTGGTCTTAAAACATAACTTTCACGTAATAATTTGGAGCATTATTTGTATTACCATGAGCGATAATCAATTTCATCACTTCTGCTAGTAAAAGCAACAAATCATTAATGATGTGTCCTCTACCCTAAGTTGAGGGTAAACCTCGTATAAACAGAATAAACTAAGTGCAGTGGTACCATTACCAAGCGGCATTCTACTTCTATCCCACTCGTTATGCCTCGATTGATTTACACTAGGTAGTATTGATATGCCATTTGTCAACATTCTCGTATTATTCGCTACAGCTACTAACATCATCTATGAACTAGAAAATAACTTATATTTTCTTCTACTAACTATCTCCATGCGAGGCACTAAGTAAACGAGCTCTTGCCAACATTGGCACCCTAATTTACGTTGTTTACGAAGAAGACCAAGGTAGTAGTGAGCTCTACCATCTTTGTCATAATCGGCTCTGGGCAGCCAAGCCTCTTGGTAAGCCCTATCACAACGTGGAAAAAGCTTGATCAGAAAAAGGAACTCCGTAGAGTTGAAAGCCTCCGTGTCAGCCAAGAGTGTCGTAGTTAGCTCATATAGGAAAGGTATTTATTCGCCTACTTGTTACTAGACAATCGACTAATTTTAACCACCTGTTACTGTAGCTCATCATATGGGGAAATGAAAGATAGATTAGAGTACGCGAAATAGGCACGTTGACAATAGCTCACCTGATTGTCATTGTTGAGGTTTGCGTGATAACTTATTTCCAATGTGAGCGATAGCGCACAGGCTCGATGCCGCGAAGGCAGATCCAGATGGCCAGAACAGCTGTGGCACAGTATTATTTAGCCCCCCCATGCCAGCGAAAACAAGATCATAGCGTAACTGATGGTTCAACACCAAAGTCTAATTGACGTGGCGTGATAACTTATACATGGCTGTCACCGTGAAAACTAGTGATCAGCAGCATATTATTGACCAGCTGCCATACACGAGAGAGTTAGAACAGAGATAATTCATTTCAAGTAGAGTTTAAACGACTGTTACACCTTGGATAGGTTTTCTGAGTTGTAATCTATCCATCATTAGAGCATAATCACGTGTAGAAAATTCCTCGCATCGAGGCGTACTGCATAGACCGTGTGCCGACATTCCCTCTGCATCAACGAGACACGAGTGTGCCCATTTTCAGCTGACTTATCGTTTGTCTAGCAAGTTCCTCTAGCTTTGGGTCTACTAATACGTACCGTAAACACAAAGAAAAGGAATTAACACCAAGGCAATAACCCCAGAGCTGCACCTTCCTTTCCCTAGCCGAAGAAAGATTAAATCAACTTGGTTATTGCTAGCTTGATGTTGGAATTGAATGTTTCTATCACAGGCTTGCATTGCCTAAAGTGTAAATAGAATTATTTTTGTTACAAGGTGTATCTACTCATTTTCATAATTCAGGCAATGAGTATAGAAAGTTAAAACATAGTTACATCGTTCAAGTCTGCCAGCTATAAGTTGTTAATAAGGATCCCTAGATCTACTTACTCTAACTGCTAGTAATTAAAGTTAGCTATGCTACTATATAAGTTACTCCGCACTTAAAATAAATAGCAACTTATTGATCTAGTAGCATAATTATAATACTCTACTTAGTAAATAGTAGGTTTGATTTACATACACATTTAAATCATTACGTAAATGTTAAAAAAGTAATCATGTTATAATATTATTAATCGATTAATAGCTTAGTTAATTAATTTAAGTAAGTGTTCTGTTGTTAAAGTGGTTAAGTCAGAGCTGTTCTGGTCACAATCTGCCCTAGCGGCATTGAGCCTGTGTGCTATCGCCCACATTCGAAATAGTTTAACGTTGTACGAACAAGAGAGATTGGATACTGCAGTTTTTGCTGCTTTAACGTGTTTGCCTACTCTGTGCTAGTGCATCAAACCGCCACGAAGATAGGCTAGACGGTCACCGCATATGCGACACACTGAAGCCCCTCCCCTCTAAGTGAGCACAGAAACGTTTTAGTCTCGGTAGTGGCTCTTGTAAGTTATGCGCCTTAGATTATGTTCTAGTTATCCGAATTTTGAGCATTCCGATGTCGTGACAGCTACGGCAGGACATATGCGAAACGTATTGTACTCTATCAAAATGACTTAGCCTCCGTTAGAAGACCCAATGCCTAGGTATAAGCTCACGGTTGAGCATCTCCGCAGCGAGCAGCAGCTGCTTGGCATGCTCCTTGACCGTCGTAATCAACCCCCCTCGGATCTGTCTTCCGCTTCTTTCAGTGATCTGATCAGCCTCAAATAATATCCCTGCAATGCATAATATCAAACTATGGTCGTTCAAATCTCTAGATACTTAATGCAGATACGGACGAAAGACGTGTACGTGCAGTAGCCTAGAACACCTCACAAGCCAGGATACTGCAAAAGGACTTCGTTCTGCAATGGTGTTTGAATTTGTGAGACGTATCTGGGATGATGATGAAGAAGAAAACTAAATCCGAAGCTCAATACTGTTTTCTACACGGGTTTGTCTATCCCTGCTGCGGCTGTTGCCGTAGGTTTAGACTTCCTGCGATTCTGCCTGAGTGCTCAGATTCCCTATCAAAAGGGCAAGTGGCTCGCCTCCCTTGAAGAAAGCGCGTGCAGCTTGCGTTGCCGGCGTGGTCTGAAATTTCCAAGGTTGCTCCTTATTGAAATGCCTACAAGCATGTGATGACATCCCTGTCCGGGAAATATGAACCGTGTCATCATGTTCTTCAGGTTTTCAGGAATTTTATTAGCGACATTGGCGCTGGTATGCAAGTAGATGACTCTTTATATATCTTGCTAGTGGGTTTCAGTAGCTTGGAGATTATGCAATGCAATGTAAAGATGTGCAACAGCAAATATCGATAGATGGTTATTGACCGGGGAAATCTATGCTTTCTATACCACTGCTGCAACGTCGAACAGAGCTGTACTAGCAAGTAATGGGTTCGCTTCGTAGAGAAAGTTAGGGTTCCGATTCCGGTATAATGTAATGTTACCGATCTTCTTAACATTCTCGTAATACTCGTCTAACATGATCACTCGATTTCTTTCATATAGCATGCGCTGTAGATGATTGTTCATGGGCTGCCTGTTGTCTGTGTCTCTATTAAGCATCATTTTTTTCGAACTGAGGTAAGAGGGCTCCTTTTATACCCATCACAACTCTGCAGTATATCTTCATGAGAAGATCAGAATCTTTGGACAACTATCTAACATCTCTTATATCCAAAATATTCTCTTCATCAACGAAGAATTTTAATGAATCCTGCAAGAAACGGGACTGTAATACTAGGACTAGTAATGGCAACCAATTTAAGCCGCAGATTTCGTGGATATCCTATAGATCTGAGCGGAGCAAACCATCTGGGTCGACACGTTGCCCATAGTCAATAGATGTTGCATACATGCATTGAAATGGCCATCGTATTCTAAAAGTAAGGCAAGAGTACTTTTGCTTAATGTACTTTTGACATTATTTTATGGAAGACAAATCAAGTCTTCGAACGTCATATTGACGAAAGGCTCGCAAATTAAAATATCCTGTTCAAGGACTCGTTTGACACTATAATTACCAAGGAGGTCTGGTCGTACGATATGGTTCATCCGCATGCTAGGTACGGAGAGTGGCCGATCTGCCATTCTAACCGCAGACTTCAACCGAACATACCTAAGTATATTCGTCCATAGGAAGAAGTACGAACTCATCAAAGGGTGGTATCTCTAAAGCCTTCATCGATTTTGTTATGGCAGGTTTGTCGTCATCGTTGTCCCGAAGTATCTTATGTGCATCCTCGATCTTTACGCTCGGATTGGCCGGGGCTCAGGGGAAGAAATCGAATCCGATCCTTCTAGCTAAGGCGTCGGCAGCGTAGATAGCATCAGCTAGACGTTTGTACCTATCGCAGCTAAATATGTTGACTGAGTAATAAGCCGCGTATATTTCCTCTTCGGCCTAGCGAATAATTCCCGTAGTTGTAATAAGCTAAACCACTCCCTGACGCCCTATGCCCTCACGCCCTAGCTGCCACCTTATTAATTTAAAACTTGACGCGTTATATATAAAGCTATTAAACTTTTTCTTATTCTTTAATTTTTTTTTATTTTATATTATTATTTTCGTTTTTTTATTTTTTATTTTAATATGTTTTTACTTAATTAATAATTACGTGTAAATAATGCTATACAGAATAGTTTTTTTAGTACACTTGTTTAAGCAGTATATACTAAATAAAAAGTTAAACGAACGTACGTATAATGCTGTTTTTAAGAAGTTTTAACTTTTAAAAAAACTTATTAATATTAATAAGCTTTATTATTATTTTTTAAAACTAAATTAATTTTTTAAGCTATTAATTAAGTTTATTTAAGCTTTATATTAGTTTTAGTTAAGTTTTAACGTATAATTTAATATTATTTTATTGTTTAAAAAAACTTTTATATATTTAAAATTATATAGTACTAATTTTTTTTATATTAAAATTTACTAGTTAAAAATATATAATTATATATTATAAAGTATACGCGCGTAAATAATACTATTATATATAATATTAACTTTTTTTTTAATTATTTAAAAGTTTTTAAAATCGTTAGAATTTTTTTAAAACGTTAGTTTAATATTAATAAAATAAATATTAATTAAAGTACTAGTAAGAATTATTTTATAGTTATTAAAAATATTATATATATAGTTTTTAAAAAAAACGTTAAAAAAAATAAATAGATTATAACGATTAAATATATAAGCAGTATTAATATAGCGTTTTTATCGCTAATTATTTTTAAAAAAATTAATATTTAAAATTAGTAATTTTTAAACTAAAATAATTACTTATATAATAATTAATAATTTATTTATAGTTTTAATAAATAAACTAATAATTTTATAGTTATAAAATAAATTAAAATAATTTTTATACTTTATATACGAAATTATTATAAAAATAAATAAATAGTATTAATATATAATAATTATAGTTTATATATTAATAAAGATTTTTTATAACTTTATTTAATAAATAAAATATAGTTAGTATTTTATAAGCTTTACTGTTTTTATATTATATAAATATTAAATATAAAAATTTTTAAGTTATTAAAAAAAAAACTACGTTTAATACTAAAAAAATCAGTTTTTTACCGCTTTAAATTAAAACTTTTAAAATTAAAAATAATTAAAGTTTTTTATGCAGTTAAAAATTTAGTACTAATTTTTACTATTATTAAAAAAATATAATAAACAGCTAGAATTTTTTTTAAAAATTAATCAAAACTGTTATTGTTAAGATTTATTATATTAAAAAATATAAATATACTAAAAATATAAACTATATACTTTATAAAAATAATATAATTTTAAATACTAGATTTTTTATTTTTTATAGTATATATATTTATAAAAATATTTTATAAAAGTATAAAGCACTTTTAGAATAATTAAAAATTAATTATTAAATATTTAACTTTATAGATTTTTTTTTTAAAGCTTATAAATATTAAAGCTAATAAAGCTTTAAATAAAATAAGTGCTAAAATTACTAGTTTAAAAGCTTAATTTATAATTACATAGTATTAATTAAAAAATAAATAAAGCGTGTACGTTAAAAAGTTAAAGTTAAATTAAGTTAATTGTTTATATATATAGCTAATATTTAACGAGCGAAAAAAAAACTTTATAACTGTATAGTTTATAAAAATAAAAATAAAAGTATTAAGATACTTAAAAAAAATACAGCGTATAAAAAAAACTATCCTAAAAACAAAACAAAATCTAAAGATTATATTAATATTATAACATTACTTTTAAAAAAGCTACAACGTTAATTTTCTATAATAAATACTAGTTATAGAATATAGTATAAATTAATAGTAGATAGGGCGTGAGAGCATAGGGCGTTAAAGGGTGGTTTAGCTTAGTGATGATGGTTGCTTGACCCATGTTTATCTTGCTATCACGATACTGCAATCATGTCGTTTTCGGCTTTTCCCAGTAAAATGTATATTTCAGAAGATCGCAAAGATGGTGAATTAAATCTCCGTGTCTCAGTCAAGTTGTCGTTCATAAAAATAGGAGGCTTGAGTTGCCTGTGACGCTGTGGCCGCAACGAATTTGATAACACGACCCACAACTCGGCAATACGCAAGGTTTGATAAAAAAAGCAGACCCCTACGATGGCAGAACTAAGCAATGATATATTGATAGCTAAAGATTGTGTCGAAATGAAGTTTGAAAGTCTGTAATCCCGCTGTACCTCTGAACGCAATACACCTTCTCAGTTGCCGAAACTCAGCGGTTCCACAAGACCTCCCTAATTACCGAAAGCGTTGCTAGAAATCTCACATCGACCGTGTTAGGGCCGAGTTCCGTGGTCCCAATAAAAACTCCCGCGCCATATCCAACTTCATCTTTCTCAGCCCCCCTTATTCTCATGACGCAGTCTCTTTCCACGATATCGTAGAATGAGACCGAGCGTCCAGAGAAAGGGGCCACTCCATCTATACGTTGGTGTTGATCTGGAAAACGCGGGTATACTCTTGTTGGAAATATACGCCGTTGTTCGGGTCGTAGAGAATACCAAACCGATATACATAATCCAGGCTTTGGCGGTCTGCCTGTGCCTCCACTGTCCAGTTATAGGCCAGATCGGAAAAGGGTAATGCTGCTATTTGCACCATCGTTGTAAGTTTATAATTGGCTTCATATAACAGAGAGGAAGAAAGAAGCCCAATACTTACACGAAAGTATCGTCGTCTCAACCGGGACTGAGTCGTTTCCGATGATGAACGAAAACACCTCTAGTACGAATGTGTCCGTCCTCACGTTCTCCGACCACTGCAATATTCGAAGTCAGCTGCTATTTCACTAGGCGGCAATTCGATATCGCAAGAGCAATCCTCCCCAGTTTAAGAAAAATAGATGCCATTACAAAGAACCCAGCTCCCGAAACATCATGCAGGTGAATTAGAGGAGCGCTGATAGTTGCTTACCGTTATCGTGTAAACGCTACCCTCATCCATAACATCATTGAGAGGTATTTCGCTTGTGATGTAAACAGATTGGCCAACCGTAGACTCAGGTGCCGTTGCCTCAACTTGGCTAGGGCTGGAAGTAACTCGGGTAGGGCCGGAAGCATCCGTGGCGCGAAGAGCAACTGCGACATTCTGAGGAACAGCGGCGCTCTGCACGGCGATGGCGCCTAGCGCTAGGGTTGACAAGAACTTCAATAGAAAGTTGGCCATTGTCAGTCGTTGATGAGAAGCAAATGGTTCGGACAGGCTGATAATAGAAACGGAGCGCCGAGAAAATATTATCTAGTGTGTAGAGGTCTTCTATCTTATATACTGCGCTCAGTACAGTCACTGGACGCATTAGGACCTCAAAATCCTACATATCGGCAGCTACATTTTCGGCATTTTGGACTCTGCAGTCCTACACACCAGCGGCTGCATTTCGGTGTTACACACTCGGTAGTCCTAAACATCACCAGCTACATTTCCGCGTTACGGTCTTTGCAGTCTCATATTTACAAAACTAGAAGGTTAGAAGTGAACCAAACATTCAAGAGCCTCTTTCCTAGGTAGGCAACTTTAGCGACAAATTGTACAGTAATCGTCTAGACATACAGGTATATCCCTGAAATAAAGTTCCTGATACTTGAATTGGCTTATAAGCCTATTAATACACATACAGCTACAAAATGATGTTGTACGTTTTGGCTTTGGTTATCCCTTCAGAATGCATTATCTAGTATAAACAACTAGATGTAATAACAGAAAAAGGAGTTGCCGCTTAAATTTTAGGGAACAGAATAAGTCGGACTAGGGTGCTGAAATGTAGCTTTGGGGGCGGCAAAATAACGATATTTCAGGGATTGACCTATATTCGCATCTACTAAAATCCTACATTCATGCCTCTTTAAAAGAACCTCTTTCCTGGATAGGCCGCTTTAGCGACAAATGATACAGTAATCGTCTTAACATATTCGTACATACCAGAATCCTGTATGTACCTTACGTATGCCGCGCAGTTTTTGGTATTCATGTCTCTTTAAAAGAACCGATACTCGGCATCTATCTCGCTCAAGAGTTGGACGTCCATGATCTGGGTCTTGTAGTAGCTAAAGTGCATTTCCAGTACGGAAACTGCGGACAAACTTGCACGGTAAGAGGTTCTTAACAGGAATCAGATTGATACCGTCATGAAACGAATGCATAGGCAAGAAAGCAGTAGACTCAATATTTATTGAAAATGCCACTAAGGAAGAGGACGAGGCTAGCAATGGTTGTTAGTTTCGGACAGAGGTTTATAACAGAGACAGCATCTAGAGTAGTCCCAAATGTAGACGAGGTCTTAAGTAGCTAGTAGTAAAGGTAACGTTGTTGTCAGAACAACCATTAGGCCAAAGATTGATTGACTAATCCAATTATTAGTCGGTTTGTTATTAATCGCTAGATCTACCAGTTGTCATAGGCAAGTCCACTTATAAGCGCTATTGCTCAGGCTTTCGAGGCTCTCAAATTGAGCACTCGTTCCTTCAGTGCCTCATTCCTACGGCACCCAAAGTAGAGAAGAAGAAGAGCAATCAGAGTTGTCGAGGACTATCAAGTTTTATATCATCAGCATGTCGCCAATTCCTCAGCAACATAGCAGTAGCCTCGTAGAGTAAACACCGTGGCCACGACCCCGCGGTCCAGCCACTCATAACTGAACTAGAACCTCAATATGATTGGCTTAATTGAAGGGGTTCAATGAGCGTGCCTGTATTGTCTAGAGCAGGAGAAGCAGAAGGTCCTAAAGTGTCCGACAAACCCGTTTCCTTTAATACGCTGCTTTGATGGAGTTAAGGCGTCGATACGAAACGGAGCGTCGGACAGAGCCAGTGGAATCGCCGCACCGCTACAATGAGTCAGCAGAGGCCTTCGTACCAAGTTTTCAATATTGCTTCTTTGCTGTTATGAGAAAATCACAGCTAAAGGCCAAGACTCCAGGTGTGGTGCCAATTCGATGTGGCTAAGGCACTGTATTAACTGTCGTAGTTATACCTACCTAAGTACCTACTAAAATAAAATATCTCAGCCAACCATGATAGCAACCAATAGCGTAACAAGCCTAGAATGTTATGCTATTTAGGGGCTATTGCTGCTAAAGAGCGCTAATAGGGTAAACGCTCAGCCACAGCGCCCGTCTTTGTAATAACGTCTTAGTGTTAGTTAGTTGCAACCTGTTAGACTTGTTACATTGAGCGCCTTGAAGAGACTGGGTACCGCTATTCTTATAGCTAGATTCTGAATAAACCTAGACCTGAGTTGTCGCTAAGTAAACTTTTCGCCGCAGGCTTTTCAGTCGGCCTAGAGCAGGTAGCTCCATTTTAGACATGCTTTTCACATATTCCTGCATCGTAAATGGCGAGGTAAACAGGCGTGCCACATCCATCGTTGTAACCCATCACCAAATTCCCCAAGTTGTCATGCCATCCGCTAATTCCCACCATATCCTGAAGTTCAAGTTAGGGATTCATTGAGAATGGCCATTGTCGCTTTTAACACGTGAACAAGGCTGGGCCTAACAACCAGTGTCAGTCTAACAGTGCAGCTATGTTCGTGTATAAGAATTTCTCGTACCTGGAATCTTATAAGGGTTGCTACTACTGGGCGGCTTGTTATAGATATCAATCAGAAGACCGGCATCATTGGACTGTTGTCCCCATATGTCAATCATCTTATCAACATTTAGGATCAGGTTCAATTATTGAGGGCTTACATTGTAGATTCCCGGAATGCTTGCTGTAGCAGGTTTCTTAGTTGCCTTTCCGCCGGTAATGTTGATCTGGGCACATTCCATCTAAATAGGTGTCAGCTATGCTACTCCTACGGCGGAGAGTGAGAGAGGATGTACATAGAGCTGGGCGCCATTGGCAGATCTGGCACCATGAAGGGCGATCATCTCAGCGCGCAGTAGGTATTGTCCGTCTTCGATACACTCGGGAATATGGATCTGCTGGTTTCCACCGCTGTTAATCACCGTGTCGGTGCCCCAGACGCCGTTGTTGAACCCGGTTTCTTGAATCTTGAACCTGTCCCATAGTCAGTTGATGGATCAATGCTATTTATCGCCCTGTGTATAAGATATTACTTTGTGTAGAGGGGCAGGACACTTACCAGCCATTGCCCACGCCGCTATCTCCAGTGGCATCGGTGACCTTTTTAAGATATGCCATTACTGGACCCTAGTGTAAGAATAAGTAAGCAGCCACTAGTGGATCACTTCAAGAGAAGACAACATCTTCACAAACATACCTTATGCCCAGCATCCATCACATCGTTCGATCCGGCTATCAAATACGTCAGCGGCTTCGTCTCCAGCAAAGGGAGTATGAGGAAAGAGTTGCTAACACTGGAGTGTGTGACGCCAAATAGCGCTGACCGTACTGCCTGCTTTCACATTGATAATGTTGCTGGAAGGCGTCGTCGGGTTTGGTGGCCCATTACAGGCCATATTGGCCGAGTTCACATCTGTTTGGGGCTGATTCGAAATTAGTACGGTAATGCTCAACTGCGGTTTACACGTCCTAGGACGCTAATTGAGGCATCGAGCAGAATCCCCTTAGTGTTGACTCACTCCATCATATGAGGGCGTACGAATACCATAAGACACAGCTTCAGTACACTGAGTCAGTCTTCAAGTGACTTTCACGTTTGAGAATGGAAGTGCACATACCATACGTCTGCGCATCGGTCTTGAGCTGGCAGAAAATCGTATGCGCCGATGCTGTAGCCGTCAGTAGCACAGCTGGGATAACCGTCAAGTAACGCATATTGCTAGATTATAGGGACAGCACGTGAAGCCAAAGGATGAGGAAATGTCAGTCAAGTGTGTTGCCACAACCTTTAGCATGAGCGAGTGGGATACTGGCCCTTATTACATCGTTCCATCTCATACCACCTACCCTGAAAACAAGTTGGCAGTAAGTCGGCGCTGAGATAGAGTAGGTTTTGGTGAGTAGGTAAACCACTCATCGCCGTCAGATTGATTAGTGAATACGTAGAATGATGCCAAGGCGGGGTGAAAGCGCCCGCCGTATACGCAAGAGCGGTATTAATCCCGTGATAATCATTGCCGAGCACCCGGATAAACACTGGCCGGAGCGATATCATACCTTTGTTCTAGTGTCTTCTGGTTATTGCAGGTGCAATACCGTTCGGTGTTCGTGTGTTCGTGTGATACTTTTATTGGACCCCGGCAGTCAGAAAGGGAGGATGGTAAGCCATTCTCAGATATTGGTCTGTATGACTCCCTATTTCATTTCTACATGTCTCTTTTCTGCTTAAAAACACGGAGACAACCAAAAGCATAGCAGTAACTAAAGAGTTATATTAATGAATATCAATAGGATTGGAAATCTTATCCAATAACACATGGTAGCCTCACGAATCAATGCCTCCTAAAAGGCAGCTACGAAGCATTCTTCAAATGGAATATGATGCAGCAGCCTAGTATACTTCCATCATACACAAATACCTGCTTAATTTGGGCACTTCTTCATATCAGATTGCTTGCAAGCCTCACATCTCTACGTAATTACACCGGGGCGGTAGGCCGTTTGAGATGCACAATAACCACAGTGTGAATGCCTTCTATTCCTCTGATAACTATCGAAATGTTTTCTTGGGAGCCTACGTGACATTCTTGAATGGCCGTTGCAGTTCTAATCTAATGATAGGTTCGTCAAACTTAAAAGTCAAGGTTCATACAATCCACTGCTTGTATAGGTGTGAAAAGATTGTCTACAGCCTACGCCAAATCTGCCTCATCCATATTTCTAATAAACAAGGAATACCACTGCACACCCCTCGTATGCGCAAGCACACTAACCTTCTCGTTGACAGTGTGTATTGCATCCAACCCAAAGCCTTGTTCAGGATCATAACCCGGACCGTACCGGAAGATATGCTTCGTCAGATCCCAGTAATACCGTGTGTCTGTATTTCCGGTCATCAGGGCTGGCGCCATGAGTACCGACTCGCCGTACAAGGCCCGCGTGGTACCTGACAGCACTGCATACGGCGTGACGCCATCTACGGCCGTTGGCGTTACGGGCGCGGGCTCTAAGATATGCTTGGTGTTGAGCTTGATGGAGCGTGGGATCTCGGGCTCGTCGTTGAACGCCTGAACTGTGAGGTTGTGCTTCGCCGCGACTCTCTCCGCGAGATACGTGAGTTTCGCCTGCACTTCGGAGGCAAGGTCGCCGACGTTTACGCGGTGGTTCACGAGAACACGCGTGCGCTCCGGAAGCGCGTTGTTCTTCACGCCACCGCCGATGACGTCGACAGCTAAAGAAGTGGTGAACAGGTACTTGATCATGTCGCCTTGCTTGGCCGCTTCAAGAGCGAGCTTGTCCTTCTTGGACGGGCATGAGGGTGCTTTCCAGGGAAGGTGCTTCCTTAGACCCGAGGGAAACTCGGGGCTGTATGCGTTTCCGCACTCGAGGAGTCCGAGGAACGGGTTCTCGGCATGGAAATGCGGTTTGTATGGGTGAGCCTCGATAAGCGTCACGAGCTCAGACGCAACACCGATTCCACTGTGTGCGGGAGGTATCGATGAATGACCACCGGGCATCCGTACGATAATCTCAACGTCTATGTACCCTTTTTCTGCAACACCGGGCAGCGCGAAGGTAGATCCCCAAGAGCCAGCGATGCCCCCTCCCTCGTCAATAATAACAGCAGCGCCGTCTTTACCGTAGCGGTCGAGCAGGGCTTCAGCAAGATGGCCAGCACCTTGTTGTCCTGAGATCTCCTCGTCGAAACCGAAGGACAAGATGACGGCCCTCTTCGGCTCAAACTCGGCATTAAGGAGAAGCTCCACAGCTTCTAGAATGGCGATTAGGTTATTCTTGCAATCAGATGAGCCGCGGCCCCAGATATGTTTGCCGTCGAAGAATCCGCTGAAGGGCGGATGCGTCCATTGGTCAATTGTTTCTTCTGCGACCGGCACGACGTCCTGATGTGCCATTAACAGCGTTGGGTGCAGGCTCGCGTCGCTGCCCTTCCAGGTATACAAGAGGCCATGTGTGTTCACCTTCTCGAGCGTCAAAGTACTGTGCACGCGCGGGAAAGTCTTCTTCAGGTAGTCCGCGAGGTCATACATCGTGTCCCATCTGGGGTCCTCACCAACTGGGCCGAGATCATCATAGGATTGCGTCGGGATGCGAATGGCACCCGCCATACGCTCAATAGTCTCATCGCGGAACTTATCGGAGCGGATATAATCTTCCATGTTGGATAGGGCAGGACTCTGCTGCCCAGGCACGAGCGGCTCCACCTGAGGGCATTTTGCCACAGACGCAGACGGGTCTTCACCTGCATTCAGGCGTTGATAGACTTCAATCGACGCCTTTAGGATCACGGCGAACGCGATCGCGTGTAGCAGAAGGGCTCCGACGGATCTCCATCGCGACTGTGGCGCAGTAGCGCGGGGAAGTGGGAGCAATGAACCCTTCTCTGAAAGCATCATCATGCCGCGTCGTCGTTAATTAAGCATGAAGAGATAGAATTGCTCTTTGTGTGGAATGAGAAGGTCTTCGAAGATAGGGTTTTGCAACGTGGATGTCGAGGTTTTCATCAGGCCTACAGTATTACCGCGACACCATAGCTGAGACTAACTGTCAATAGTCAAGTAATTCACTGTCGTCACCGCTTGCTAACATGGAGACTTGGACGTTTTAGGCAGCTCGTTCGTTCTCAGCATCTGCCGTACTCGCACTCAAATCGTCGGTATACTGTGCTATTCAGGTGATCTACAGCAGGAAATACACTGTATTAGTGGCGCTACGGATTGTGGTCCGGTCGCAGTCAACGCCCGACTTCACCAGATCAGGACATATATCCATATCGCTTAAAGGACGTGATCATTCTCAATGCCGATGTTGAGTTAGGAGCGTGATGGCGACAGACTCCTGGAGAGTTAACTGGCACGTAACAACGTCAGCAGCATTGATTTTCCTGAACAGGCAGGCTCACTTACCCCAGCCCAGCTACACGAAGCCTCAACCACACTCTATCGTACGCTACTCATAACTAGGACCTACCAATCAATCTACGCGAGAAATATAGAGAGCCAGTTGAGAGATAGCAGAACCATTCCCGTGTACGAGAAATGCGACGATAATTCGGTCACCCGTCTTGAAGTCTTCCGCCGCCCTCATGACAATCAAAGCATAGATGATGCTAAACAGACAATGCTGGATGCGCCATTCGCTATGGAATTGCGACTCATCAGAACTATCGAACGGAGAATCTGCAAGAGCTGTCGTGGCCACATTCTTATTTTAACATAGTCGCAGTCCAAGCTATATTAATGCGCTATTAGCATCGCGTAGGCTAGGTGGACGATGCTCAGCGACGCACAATATTTGACAATGAACACGTCATGATGCTGAAACGTCGAAGTGAACGGCGCTGTGAACACTTGAGCGCGTGAGCTCCCAAGCCACAGATTCTTCCGAGAGGGGGTGCCCAAAGATACTTTTCACAACACCAGACATCCCGTATGGTGTCTTTGGTAGCAACAAGTCCTGGCCTCAATCATCATCTTCGATACAACTCGGGTATTAGATAAGAAGCCTGCAATATCAATACATCTATCAACAGGATATATTAATATCGTCAAAGTCGTAACTGTCATGTTCTTCTACGTGCAGGCCACCAAGGTAAAAGTATTATATCAGACACCGCCCCATGACATTCTGTGGTGCCCGCTTGGAATACAACTTGTCTATCTTGGAGCCTGCTAGTTCAAAAAGGCCCCGGCTAGCACAAACTTTCATACCTTTGCTCTCAACCTCTTAATCACCGTATATTGTAGTTAACACCAAGAGGCCTCTTATTCTAGCGAAGTTCGTATCTTTAACTTAGCTTATTATGTGACGTAAAACCGGAACCATTAATGCGTTGTCAGCATTAACGATATATATGTTTTCTGTAACACAATCCCTCGATTATGATAGCTTGATTTTATAACACGATCTATATACTCACGTATTGTACCCGCTCTTCATGTCCAGTAGTATGTAGCAAGACCAGCCTATTGCGAAGTTGCTGTTTAACCCGTTGCGTAGATTCGAACATTTAACATTAGGTAAGCATTTGCTAATGTCTACAGGTAGGGAGTTTTTTTTATATGTTATAACTAATCGATATACTATTACGCTAACTAACCGGAAGAATCGAGGCCTATAACTGTAACATAAGGACGGAACCGTCAATACATTGTCGGTATTAACGAGATATATATGCTCTCCGTGACATATTGCAAGTAAGGGAGAACTCAGCGCCCGAGAAGAAGATGCTCCCTGGCACTAGCACAACTGGACACACATGCGGTGACATTATAAACGGAATCTCGCTCCTCCAAGCTTATGGCCGGTCAGTAGGAGCAAGTTATCGCCGATGCTCTGGAGCCAGTCCGTGGCTAAGAAGGCCGCAAAGTATTGGTACTGTCTGTTTGTTATAGATATGCTCAACCTCCTGCAAGCGTTATCCCAAAGCCTCTGAGAGGCACAGCTGGCGGTCTACATAGCGGAGCACCCACCAGTGGGTGGGCCAATCCCGGACATTTCGCTGGCCATGATCCCAACATGCATAATCCCTTGCTTCATTGCCAATCGTGACAACCCACTGTTCGTAAGATAGGCTCCCTTGCTGTCATCCTGGTGATTTCGGGAGAGAGTGGCACATTTATAACATCTCAAGAGCCTTGAATAATCTCAGGGTTTTAGTATTTGAGAGTGTGATTTAAAATTATATATTTCTACGTTGACCTATCCAACCTACAACGGAAGCTCTCAACATCTCTTCACATTTCCTTAGATTTCAATCTCTTCATTTTGTATCCATTCCACCGACACGCTTCTAGTTCAAGAAACCCTCACGTTAGTAGTAGATGTCCATTGACAGCGTTGGGGACTGTCTATGCTGTGGGTACATACCTTCTTCCTCATAAACCACCTAAATTACACATATTAACTTTATAGGTACAAGAGAATCACGATGACTACGATTCTCATTACCGGCGCTACCGGCCTAGTCGGGTTCCGCATTCTTCTAGCCGCCCTCACCGCCGGCTACAAAGTGCGCTATGCTGTGCGGTCCGAAAAAAAAGCACAGGTTGTCTCTACGAACCCAGCAATCCAGAAGCTCCCTATCATTGATAGAGATAGTCTCTCCTCAGTAATCATTCCAGACTTTACCGTTGACGGCGCCTTCGACTCTGCTCTGCGAGGAATTACGCACATTATTCACGCAGGTACACCAGTGCCCGTGCCTACTCATAACCCTATGACGGAAGTTTTCGAGCCTACCATAAAGATTACATCAAACCTGCTGACCTCCGCCCTCAAAAGACCTAGCGTGCGGCGTGTTGTTATAACTTCTACCATAGTCAGTAACCTACCATTGGGGGCGTCACCGCTGGCTATGAACGCCGTCACTGCTTCCCATCGCCCCCCACTACCCAACCCCATGCCTTCGACTTTCAATGATGTGTTTGAAGCCTATATTCTTGGGAAATTGGTGCAGCTGCATCAGTCAGACGACGTTGTCAAGACACAACCGCACTTCACTGTATCAAATATAATGCCTGGCTACGTGTTCGGCCGCAATGAGCTTATGCTCGATGCCATCATGATGCAAACGCAGAACAGCTCGAACAACTTCCTCATGATGGGCATGTTGGGCGGAGAACTGCCATTTCCTATTCATGGTGGTTTTGTTCATATTGATGACCTGGCCGACGTCTATTTGAGGGTGACTTTCTTGGACTCTGAAGAGCCTCGAGATTTTGGTGTTGCGACTGAAGTAGACTACAGGACGATCTTCAGTTATGTCGAAAAGGCATTTCCTAATGCTGTTGCGGCAGGGATTTTCAAACGTGGACAGGTGCCCACCCTACCTGTTAATTATGACTCAAGTGACGTAGAGAAGATGCTTGGGCGTCTCAAGAGCTTCGAAGATGCCGTGGTCGACGTTGCCGGCCAGTATCTTGAAAAAGTAGGCGTGGAACGGGCGTGAGAACGAACACCATCAGAGGGTAAAGGAATACCGTATCACCCTCTATTGGTACGCTGTATGTACTGACAGACACTATCTACTCGAGCAAGGCGGCCTTGTCGTTGAAAACATCTTGTCTATTTAGGGTAACATCTTTGCCAATCTTTTTTCCTCGACCTACGATAGCTGCTGCTACGGGCCCTAGTATGAAATTGGACTTTATCCCGTTCCAGCGATGCATGACTTAGGGATTGGTGGTAATTTTCCAGACCAGCTCTTAAGACCTATAGTTGACATGCATAATTTTCTATGCAGGCGTATATGCCCTTATTCTGTATAACTTCTACAGTCAGCCGGCTATGGGCCTTGTTGATTATTTGTATGTAACGTCGGGGAGATCATGTAAATGGACTCGTGTTAAAACTTTGGGCATGGAGGAGTTCCATTTCAGGGGCATGAAGTTCGTGGTCATGGAAGCGAAGGTCGCTCGTAACAGCGGTGCGGTCCTCGAGCAAGTAGCACACCTTGATTTTTAAATTCATAGCCGTCTGCCTGTTCATTGCCGTGTTAGCGAACAGTATCTGTGGTGAACAAAGCACTCTTACTAAACAAGCCCAGACCGATGTTCATAACCAAACCAGTATCGCACAAGATAAGGCAGCATTCTACGTCTTGAAGAAATGAGTGACAAAAGCACAACGAATGGTCAAAATCTCTCCCTAGAAGTCAAGATTGTAACTCTCGACTTGCCATCTAGTCTAGCTTTCCCGACAAGACAGACCCACAGCCCAGAGAATTCTCCCTCGATTGGCGCTTTGCCAACTCTGTCCGGGAAAGTTAACTTTGAGTTCAACAGACTAGGATTAGATACAGATATGTCGAAATCTTGTCAAGTATCCGACCCTTTCAAGCAATTGGCTCTGGGACGGTAACGAACCAGTTCTGCACGCACAAACGTCAGGGGTAGAATTGATGACCAAGAACCTTTATTTCATTACATATAGTGAACTGTGCCCGTCTATTCAAGGCGAAATTAGTAGATCTTGCGGCTAATCGCATTCATACGGTATTACTGTCATGTCCTTTCTCTGCAAAGCACCTCGCCCCGAAATTAGATCCGCTCCTATTCGATCATTTCTCCACCCAAACGCATTGTATCATCAATCATTGTAAGGCTTGTAAGTTGCTATCCTCAAGGCGGGTATCGACAGTACTAGAGAAATCGATAGCCTTCCTAGCGTATATACCGATTTCTCGTAAGTGTTGATTCAGCTCCTCCCCATCAGGCGCAATGTCGAAGTTCCACCTCGTGTATTCTTTCCACATCTGCCTTGATCGCGGGGAGTCTGCATCTCGGTATAGTTGGCTATGAGTATCTGTTAGATCTAGCTCCCTTTTTCAATAAAAAAAATGCGGAAGTACTCACTCTTTCTCGTTGAGCAGCACGTCAGAGTTCGTAACAAATATCAAGGCAGGCCGAGCGACATCAGAAATTATCTGCTTCAAGGGTGCAGCTACATATGCAGAGAATACCACGGATTCCTCATCGATCTCTGCGAAGCCACCAGCACCTGCGCGCCCTATGACTTCGAACCCCTCTTCTTCTAGAATGCTCTGGGATTCGTCCAGGAACCTAGGGTCTTGTGTAAGCAGTCGAACCGGTTTCCCGGTTTCGTTGCGGATGAAGTCGGCCATGGTAATGGCAACTGAGTGCTGGACCAGCGCGCCTCTCATCTGGCTAGATTCAGACTCTTGCGTTCCTTTCGCGTTCTGTTCCCTCCACCAAGCCGGAGGCCTGCGAGATATATCGCCAAGGCCAAAACATATTACTTTCGTCACTTTCCTTGCCCCAAGGAGTTTCTTGAGCTGAGCCTTGAAAAGTTTGCAAGAGGCGCTCTGGCTCCAGGTCCGGTTTCTCTGCTGAAATAGCAGCTTTGGGTTCTTTATCATGCCGTCAAACTCCCCCATTGTCTCGTTGGTCCAATCGACGAGATATGAGCAGTGCCACGTCTCGGGTGGCCCATCGGGCTTTTTTCGAACCAGTTGCCAATAATCTTGAAACTTGACGTAGGGTCGCCTGTGGTAGCATGACATGTATTAGCCTCAAGCTGCATCAATAAGGGCTATGACTTTTAATATACCATATCGGTTTCTTGACACCGAATAAAGGGTTCTTGACTAGAATGGTTCTGCCATCGATGCAGCGAATGGTGAAGTGCTCAAGACTGTAGGACTGGGAGACTTGTTGTTCGATTTCTACTAAATCCGTTTTAGTCCATAGTTTGACCCCAGAATAATAAATATCTGCTGCTTGTTGACTACTCATCATCCATGCCGAACAGCTGTAGTCAAGCACCTGCGCTGAGCACTGCTGTTCGTCATCTTGCGAATGGTCTGGCATGTTGAAAGCCGAGTCGCTCTATAATATACTCCGCGCAATGGCGATATAAGAGCGAAAACGGCGAGATGTACCACATCTAGAGGTGCCACATTTCCGGTAGTGGTGGGATTCAGGGAAAGTATTACAGGGCGCGGAACTAGCACACAAACTGAACTAAAGTGTGATGTATTGATGCAGGTTGGGGTTGGGGGTGCTACGGTAGTGAATGTGGGCTAAATACCCCGCTGGTACTGCTGCTGCCCCAGGCAGCAGGCCTACAATAGAAAGCAGTCGATGCAGAGAGGTCGTCATAAGAGGGGTAATTAATTATTGCAGATAGCAGATTGTGAGCTCTTAATTGCTAGTGTTCTTGTAAAACGCACATGTTTAGTGGACACTTGACGGGTTAGTAACCCTTTAATATTTGCAGTGAGGCCGCAGCAGCATCATAACCCTTGTGATGGGCTAGAAAATGCGGTACCAGGGATGGTCATCACAGGTGATCGGTCATAATGCATATATTACTAAACAACTACCACTATCACAGTTTCTGATGAAGGAGGAACATTCCACGGCTTGAATATTCTGCCCAATGTGACTATTCACTACCCTCTAGGAGAACAAGGAGGCAAAGTGCAATCCCTATTATACAAATTCACGATAGCATGTCGGTATTGATGCGAAAATACCGTATACTTTTGACGATCCCAAACCTTGGCAGGCCCAGTCCTTTCTATTATCTACTCTACAGATCAAGCGATAAGATAATGGCAATTTGGCTGTAATTCTAAATCACATGACGGAGAGCGAACAGCTCTCAAAGTCCCCATTCTTTGATAAGGGGTCCTGCCAAGATTCGAGATCGCCAAAAGTATACGCTATCCAATAAATAATGAAGTAGCATAAGCCGCTACTATAGCAAAAATACTTGGCATCATGGCTTAGCTGTGGCTGTGCCTTTGGCTGCTAGTCAGCAACAGCCCTACAAATACCTACCTTAAACGAGGGTACGCTCGCTTTTGCCTTGCATCACAGCATCAGGCTCGAAATAAGTATCAACCAGAAGCCAATATGCGGCTTCTCAATGTAAAGACTTTCAAACTCGAAGACTCTCTGTCAATCAAGAAACGCAAGAAGTATGCGATCTTGTCTCATACATGGCTCGAAGAAGAGGTGTTGTTCAATCATATCGAAAATCTTGAACGATCGGCCTTGGAAAAGCTGAAAGGGTTCACTAAAGTCAAGGACAGTTGCGCCCGGGCTCAGGCCGATGGCTACGAATATATCTGGATTGATACTTGCTGCATTGATAAGTCGAGCAGCGCAGAGTTGTCCGAAGCTATCAACTCAATGTGGGCCTGGTATCGAGAATCAGACGTATGCTATGGGTTCCTCTCAGATGTGGAGGGGAATGAGACGAAATCGCTTTACAAGAGCAGATGGTTCAAGCGTGGATGGACACTACAGGAATTAATCGCCCCTGTTAATTTCAAATTCGGTATGTAGGATCGCCCCACGTCTTTGGTGCCTGAGTATCTGTTTCTCGGATGGTCCTTGCTTTTCTAAACTAACCTCCTCACAGTCAGTACAACTCAAGATTCCTCAGTTTAATAGGAAGAGGGAGCTTTCTTGGGAGACGTTAACATATTGTAGTACGATAAGGATTGGCAAGAACTTGGCAAGCGTGAGCAGATGGCCGGTCTAGTGAGTGATATCACTGGTATTGACGAAAACGTATTATCACGAAACCAGAAGACTAGACATGTGCACGACATTGAACCTAAAAGTTCACTCTGTGCGGTCTGCGGATTCCCTGAATCAATCGATGAGATTCTCCGAAACATATCTGTTGCATCTAAGATGTCCTGGAGTGCTAAGCGAGAGACAACCCGGGGTGAAGATCGCTCATACAGTCTTCTGGGTTTGTTCGGAGTCAATATGCCACTTCTGTATGGCGAGGGCGAGGCTTCAGCTTGGAAAAGACTCTTAGATGAGGTCATCAAGAAAAGCGACGATCAATCAGTCTTCGCTTTCGACCATCCTGCGGAAGACAATTACCAATACGGGAGACCTGAGATATCTGGCAGTCCTTCTAGAAGCGGAATCTAGTAAGTAATCTCGAGGCTTAGCCTGTTCTCGATCTGAAAGCACTCTGTTGAGTCTGCTACCATACCATAGAAGCTCTATATGCCCCGTGGATCCCTCATGTCTCTAGATAAACCCTTATTAACTCGAGTTTTGCAGTGCACAAAGCCCCAAGAGGTTTTTGAAGAACATTCAGCTTCCCAGCAGCAGGTCATCTAAAACAATGGGACTCGTTGCTGGCGACCTTGTTCTGGAGATCTGGCTTTGTCCTTTAGTTCCAAAAGACCCAAGTAAGTCGACTGTCCGAAAGAGCTATAGATATACGTACGTAGGTCTGCTTGATTGCAAGGTAATGGGAGATTCTTTCTCTTGGCCCGCCATTGTTCTCAAGTCCATTGTTGGCACCGAAAATAAATTTCTTCGTATGCCAAGTAATCTTTTGAAGACCGACTTGCATAGATCTGGACTTCCGGCGCTCAAGGCCTGTAGAGAACCAAAAAGAGGCGAGACTATCAAGCTAGGACCAATAACAGATGATTGTAAGCCTGCACCTATCTATGTCATCCAAGTTACACAGTCTAACGATCCAAGGCACTTATAATATCGACCAGGCAAAACTCCGACGAATTACTATTGTCGATCATGAGCCGGAGGGGCACTCAGTAAACACCATAAACCATAGTACGAGACCTCTTCAGATAATGCCGATCATACAGCCTGGTATTTTGCATTACAAGCTTGACTCAAGCTATCCAGAATCCCAAAATGGTAATATCGGTATTATTCCATTCTTTTGGGGCCAGGACTTGATGGGTATGGCGATCTTCAGTAACGACGACCAATTTCCGTTCATAGTAACGTGGGGGCCAGGGGCATCTCAGAGCGAGCGACCTTGGTGCAAATTATTCGCAATCACGGAAGTCGATCCTTCCAAATACAAAAGCCAAAAGCGTGATCTGGCCCGTACCTTGCGGCACAAGGCCTGGCAGGAGCAAGAACACAGAACTCTACGATTGGAGGATTTCAAGGTCGACCACAAGACTGTGCACGAGAAGGACGCAGTTGTCTTTGGCGATTTGTATGTTGCTGTCAAGATACAGGATGTCAAAGTGTTGGATCGTGAGATTTGGCAGCTTCAAATTGAGGTTAATCCTATCGGAAGAAATCTAGAAAAGGAGAAGTCCGTTCACGGCGAAACATGATGGTAGAGGAATGCATATGCAGGAAACGGAGAAAGGGCCTTTCACCAAGCATAGTGAAAGGTATAGTGTACCTGTGCTGTTCAGGTGTATTCCTTATTTCTGCTGAAGCTTGTTCTACCAGGAATGATTCCTTCTGATAAGCTCATATCCTAAATTGAACAATACAGTGATATAAATCGTAGCGTTATCGAAACACGTCCAGCTATTATCAAGGTGTACTTCGCTGCGAAAACGACCCCCAACCCCCAATACCTGCAGGCGACCATGGGCTCGTACTCGACCATCTTTTTCTCGGGTTGATTGTCGTGATTCTTAATTGCATGGCGTGGCTGCAGTTCGATGTTAATCCTCAAATATAACTCTTTCCGCTTCGTCTAACCATTATACACAAGTATTTAGATCGGAAGTGAGCTCAAAGAATTATATTAAACTTTCCTTAACCTCGGATCTGATCGTCGGGCTACAGAATAGGAGTTGTAAAGAGACAAGCCTCTGATGCGTGCCAGATGTGGCTTCGTATGGCTATATGCACCCTGCATACCACGAAGTCGACGTAACGGCATGCGTGGTTTCGGGGCACGGAACATCCCCCTTCCCGATCACTGCATTATCAACGCTTTACAATAGATATGTCCTCAGGAAAACAGCCCTGGAGTCCGGCTAATGTTTTTTTCCTCGAATCAACCTCTGTTCTGGATAAATTCCCGTTGGAGGTCCTCCCGCTTCCCAACTCGCATGCTTGGTGAGAATAAAATAGTGTGAATGTGAACGTAGCATGGAACCTATAGGCTGATAATGCAGATTTCGTATAGCAACAATATAGAGCCCAGGCTCCTACCACTTTTACTATAAAATAACTTTCATGCAAAACAGCCAAGGCCACGAGGTGACAAAGAAGCCCTTATACTACTTCATCACACTTCTTAAACCATGGCACCTACACCCCTTAAGGTGGTTATTGCCGCCGCTGCGGCCATATTCCCTTTAGTACAGGGTCATAGTATGTCTAATGACTCTCTCTGCATGTCAGGAAACAACAGTCTAACAAGATATCACAAGCCACTTTCGTTCGTATAGCACTTAACGGCGAATGGCAGGAGCCGCTTCGCTATATTCGGTAATTAGCATCTCCTAACTGACTTATACGGTGTGTCTCTAACTTTACGAGTAACAAAACAACACCATACGATGACATTGGCCGTACCATCGACAATCCGACAAGTTTTCGCTTATACAACTTCCCAACATGGCCAATCGATCGTCCCGAGTCAATCCGTTGCGGACGGGACCACATGAGCCATGCCAACAGAACCGATGTCCTGACAGTGCGAGCTGGAGACAAAATCGCGTTCGCACACCAGCGTTATGAACCTTCCGAATGGAAGAGCGAACACTTTCTCAACTGCCCCGAGGGTCGAGGCACATGCGACACTCCTCATGTTATGGACATACCGCACTGGGGGCCTGTAGTTGCCCACCTGTCTAAGGTACCCGATGGGCAAGACGTGCATGAATATGATGGCGCGGGCGAGTGGGTCAAGATATATACGCTGGGAGTTGTGCGCAGGGAAGTGCCTGAGCCGGGTGACGTATTTCTCTGGCTTCCAGCTAATGATGGGAAGCTGCCCCCATTGGTACGTTTTTTCACGAATCCAAGTGTACAATTTCCAAATGAGGTGGACTAATTCATGAGTGTTAGTTTGAACTCACAATCCCTCCCCAGACACCGAAGGGGCAGTATTGTAAGCACTCCTTTTCTCATACCATTACTAGGTTCTCAACTTATATTGTCACTTCCGGAGCTACTTCCAGGAACCCAACAATTAACAGAGATACCACAGTGCTGCGAATGGATATGATTTGGTTCGGATGCGAGGCCGTAACATTCAATGGAACTTTATACGCACAGATGTATCCAACCTGCGCGCAGATCCAAGTCGAGAGTGACTCTACTAGTGATACGCTGCCAAAGGGCATCAAGATCCCTGAGGACATGTCCCACGAGTCTCCCGGTACCACCCCTCAATCGATTTAATATTTAAAGCTCCGGGAATGTTGTGCTGACCACGTTTACACACAGGCATGCTCGTATCGGAGGATATGCACATGGGGAGAACGATTGACGAGGGTTTTGTATATCCTGGTGGTCCGCGATGGGATGGAGAGCAATTGATCGTTGATGAGCCGGGGGTGAGTATATGGCCCGGAATGCGTATGGAATAGGAGGGCAAAGTACAGAATGAATCATGTTGATTTGAAATGAACGAAGCAGAGTCTACAAGGCTTAACTATCTGGACGGTATTGGTCTAGCATTGGAAAAATTACTCCATTCTTGAAGCAAACCGAATATTTCGTTTTTCCAGCAGCTCCTTTTACTACTATGCATATGTATAGATAACTTCATTTCTATACAGGTTCCGTGGTGGGGCCTTGCTATGGGTGCCGCGGGCATCAGCAAGACATGTAACCCACATTCACTTCCTGCAGCCACTTCTAAAGGTCGTCAACCTTCAATAACACACAACACATTAATGCAATCACACATTTTCCCTGTAGCAATATTCAATTTTAATCTTTGCGGCATTTTGCATCGCCAATTATCGACGATACACAATATCCAAAAGCACTAGGTGAGAGGCAGACTAGACTACCAGACGGAACTTCGGGCAATCTACGTGATGTGCTGGAAAGAAGAATTCAAGGTACAGATACTCAAGGAACAGGCGATTACGACGGGGCGTGCTTATGAGACATGTTAGTTAGAGGTTAGGTCATTTCTGGAATAATACCAGCAGTTTGAGAAGCAGCTATGTTGCCAGTGACGGCATGGGGATGGTGTTCTGAAGTAAAAATATAGTCAAAAGAATTGAGGAGATGAAGGTATTTGGTCTTGACACATCGCGGCTTTGTTGAGTAATATGTTGGTTGGTTTAAAATGTTGATGTCGAAGAATCTACGATGGCTTCAATGCATTACATTTCTACACTTGTAGATAACATACTCAAAAAGATGGATATGAATGCAGAAATTAAATGTAGGGCAGGTTGCTGAGAAACGTGAATTTGTGCTAGACCATTGGTACGTATAGGTACCTAGGTACATGGAAGTTCCCAAACCAGAAGTGTGTGGTTAGGACCTTATAAGCCCAATTAGTACGTTGAATTATCAGCTGGAGCCAGAAAGGCCGGAGGGGGAACGATTGAATATTCATGACTCCTTGAGATGGTACCCGACTGGTGACTCGACAGTGAGATAAAATCCACACATTGGGTTTCTCGGCCTGCGGCGGTTAAGAAGTCACCCCGTAGGTGCTTTTTTGTAATTTCTTTTTATATATTCTTTTTAATATTCTCTGCTTACTTTTCTAGCAATTCCTTCTTAAATCATGTTTTTTAATTTGCTGTTTTGATCAATTAGGGTGAGTTCTCCTTTTGCCAATTTTGGCTTTGATGATCTTATCTTCCAGTCCTTTGTCGTGACGTGTCTCAACGCGTCCATTTTCAACACGTCACGTCTACCTAGGTTGGCCCAATTTAGGAAGCAGTGGCCTAGTGGTAATACTTCCGTTTGTTTTTATCTCGCATTAACTGCATGCGAGAGTCCTTTGTTCGAACCTGCAAATTACATTTCAATCTCCTTTTTTTTCTCTCCTGAACCACTCGCTCCATCCATAACACCAACAACACGCTCTAACATTGCAGGCTACACATTTACCCTACAACATGTTGTGAACCCTCTTCATTCCGCTTTAACCTTCTACAAGTATTCCAGGTATCTTTTACTTTTTAGTTACACCCAAAACCACCATGCTGGCGGCTCTGGTTTTGGTACTGCAGCGCTTGGATAGAAACACGGGCGAATTATCCGGCAGTAATAATAAACTCTTTTAAGGAGAAGAACCCTGAACTCTAAATCCCACTACAGATAAAGGCCAGAAAGAAACATATGGCGAGTTGGTTCAGCGCACAACAGATATTAAATCCGGAAGCTACTAGTATATCTTGGGTGTTGAAGTTGAAGATCATGACACAATAAACAAACCAGAAGATGAGGATAGATCATTGCGTGAAACAGTTCAGGATGTGGAATTCACCATCAAGGAAAATGAAGCATTTGGACGAAAGGATGATGCCATGGAGGATCCGGAATCTTTAGTTCTCTATGAAAATCCCTGGCGGTGTTGCACTTCACTGTTTTAAAGTACCTAGTCCCATTTCCCATTGACGTTGGCGGGCAACGGTCGATTATTGTCAATTCGTTTGTAGCCAGAGATTTATTCTTACTAATATACCCAGATACCTTGATGCGCGCAATGTGCTTATTCTTGATTCCAGGGCAACGGACCTCCATTACCCTTTTCTATCGGTCTCTCAATTCACCCGTACCACAATAGCAACAAAAACAATAAAGGCACCTTCGCTGCCACAACCCCCTTTCCTCACCCCACCGTTTTCACTATCATGCCGTGGAAGTCACTCCTTAATTATCACCATCAATGCAAACGATGTACACGTTCCTATTGTACGTCATTCTATACAAATTTTGCATTACGGATTTGACTGGCTACGAATCTGACTATGGCCTTGATTATAAACTAACTATCTCAGCCTGCTTTCGACAAGGGTGCTAGTAAAGACGAAGCCGAAAAATCTGGAGCGCGTATCTCGTCAGGAGCCAAACAAGAAGCAGGAACAGTCAACCCCCCCCTCCCCCCCCCCCTCGTATATAGCAGCGCAAAACTCCCTCCTACTCCGCAAAAGCAAAGACTCAGCCGCCGTTCGGACCGAGTATCGTGTTTTCAGACCCAATGGAACTGTCGCTGCAGATAGCATGCTCCTCATGGCCAAGGACGACATGACGGATGTTATTGAGATCAAGCTCCCTAGCTTCGAAGGCCATGATGCACGTTAGGTCGTGACGAATGAGGATGTGACTATACATCGCATCGATAATAGAGTTAGAATTTGGGCGTGATGCGGCTGGTATCAGTTCCTCGAAATATTGGTTACGAGAACGAGCTGGGCGAGAACGATATTGAATGTGACGAGATAGTCTTACATGAAAGAGCAATGGTACAGGATCTTGAGGTGGCTTTTGCAACTAAGTAGCTAGACACGAATAAAAAGCGCCAGCATATGACTTGGTTTCTACGGAATGGCATAGGTGATGGCATCTACAGGGAAAGGCTAGCAGGGTCTGCACATATACCTAGCTATGTCACACTCAGATCTATATATGCCTCTACATGCACTCCTATGAGATTTACAATTGCGCGTGAATTAGGTGGCATATCGATTAATGTACATAGAGCCGTAAGCCTTGAACAAACTGAAAGCTGAAGGTGATATATATCTCAATAAAGTCTACCTTACAGAACTACACGAGCGGATAGTCGTTCGTGAACGATTGCTAGTGTAGGTCTAGGCAGCAAGCTTGGTTTGATTATCAAATTTGCGTTTTGTACGACGTTGGATGGAGTACCCTTTGATGAGGTTCATAAGTGGCCTTCAAGATATCCAGACTCCTGGCTCTCACCTCTAGCTCGGTCTGTTTCGGTTCTTCAAGGGTAAGTTGTTCAACAGCATGAAGTACCCTCTTTGGAGTCCGAAGAGAATCGAGTGAAGGCAGACTTTGATAGGAAGGGTAGTGGACATGGAGATCAGACCTACACCTACACAACTAATCATTGACGGACAGCTATCCGCCCGATAATTCGGTAATTAGGGTAGACTTTATTGAGTAATATATCACGTTCAGTTCAATCAATGGAATACTGCCATTCTGCGGGGGACTGTGCCTCAATTGGCTAATCCCTAACTTGTCTGTCACGAAACACCATCATCGTTCAAACAGAGGTTCCGTGGCCTAATTTCCAGGGCACTAGATATCGGTTAACTATTCAATTCTCCAGATGTTGTCGGTTCGAGTCCGGCCGAAATCGCGATAAATATTTCGTTTCCTAGTTGAAACCCCTTCGCACTTGCACATAGCTAAGATGTGCTACATTTAAAAACGTCAAATCATATTAGTCCGTATCGTAGCTGGTTATATCAAATAATTTATTATGACACGCTTTGATTGGAAAGGGCAGTGGTACTGTACGCTCTGATGGGGGTTTTAATACATCGAGTTCCAAGGAAAACTTTAAGAGACAGAAACTCTATAGAACCAAAACATGAAACGCCATACATCAATCAGCTCTAGACCAAATCGATAATTACTGGGTATTTACATCTTGAGCATCAAGGACATCCTTGGGAGCAAATGTTCGCTCCAGACTGCCCTGCCAGAAGTCGTAGCCAGCGCCCGCCTGGTATTTCTTATCCTTAGGGATGACGTACTCATTGAGGACAATTTTTGTGCCATCCCGATTCTTCTTGACCCAATGAGCCCTGTTCCCCGGCGCGGCCTTTACGTATTCCCAGTCCGAGCCTTTCTTGAAAGGGGCGGGGACGTATCCTTTGCAATTTTCCCTGCGATGAAGGACGCTGGGGTGGATCTCCTCATTGAACCACTCGTAGGGTATTTTCCTCTTCTTACTATTAACTTTTTCAGTAGCAGGTGTTTCGCCCGGGATGCGTTTATATGACGCAGCTCGGGTGGAGATGAGAGATGGAATCCACCAGAGGTCTGTCCAACCGTTAGTGTCGTCAAGAACCCCGCCACTCCATTCGATCTTGGACCAAGCCGCGGCGATATTCTTGTTCGTGGTGTGCAGTTCAAGCCCCTTTCCTGTCCTCAAGAGGATGTATTTCCGCAGGGCAGTTTCGCTGAGCTGCAAATGCTCGAAGAGCTGATCGCACATCCACGAAAAGGTGATTTCGTCAACGCTGTTTATGTCGCTCTCGCCCTTCTCGCGTTGTCCTCCTATGTCGGCATGATAGCCCGGGAACCAGCACTGCTTTAGGTTGACGTTGGGCTCGCCTTTCTCATTCCAACATGTCGAGTCAAGGTACCAAAGCGTAGGGGGGAAGTTTCCACGAGTCTCGTCGATAGCCAAGGCATGGAAGGCATTCTCGATTTCTTTGCCAGTCAGCATGGGAACCGGCCGCAGTGGGGAGTGAAGGGCTTACTAGGACTGAGCTTGGTGGTATGGAAATTCATATCGTCTCCAGCTTGGCCGAACCAATTGATCGCACCCAAACTGCCGACTGTATCCCATACCCCAACCACCTTGATCGTGATGTGGTGGTGGGCTGTTTTCTTAAGATAGTCAATACGGGTACCCAAGTCCCGCTTTTCCTCACCATGGCGTAGAGGCATAGTGCCAAGCTCTCCGGCCTCCAAGTCACCTTTAGCATACTTCGTGTCCTCGAATTTTTGATCTCCTCTCTTTTTGTATTCTTGAAAAATGTCGAAGAAGTGATCAAGCAGAAGAGGTGTCAGGAGTCCAACTTGGCAGATGAAGCCCGCGAGGGATCGAGCAGTGTAAGCGCCGCGGGAAAATCCGAAAATGAAGATCTCATCCCCTGGGCCCCAGTTGTTGGCCAGGTAATTGTATGCTTCGCAAACATTCTCCTCTAAACTCTTGCCGGTGGCACCTGATATCAAATTAATACACATTGTGCCCAGATAGAAGGATAGCCCTCACCTTGGAGTGATTTATTAACGGTGGTCAAAGAGCCAGTACCAACACCTGACTGATAGTAACTACAATATTCGAAGTCAGCAATTACCTTCTTGGGCGAGATCTATAAAGTCTCGAGAGCATGCAAAATTCTCGAGACATGAGTCTAGCCCTAACAGAGGCTTATACTCTGGAAAATGACTAGAATAAGAAGGAAATGACTTCGAGAATTACTGACACGACCTGAGGTACCTTCTCGCCTTTCGAAGTAATGCCCACTCTGGAAATGACCCGGCTTAACCTGGCAACATTGCTGGAGTATTGATCGGTGCCCTTGTCAAGACCGCTGAACGTGCCGTCACAGCAGACGATCAACCGTTTATTGATGTTGCCTTGATGGTAAGTAGATGAGCAGGCCAAACAGTTGGAATCCATTATGATGAGTCAATGAGTAATGAGCAGTGAAATCGATGAGCAGCTCAACGACGTGCCAGTTCCGACATGCCTTTTTAAAGTAGAACGACTCTCACCAAGGGATATCAGATCCGCCATAGCTCAATCGCCTGAGGCCGTTCAGCTGAACATGTGGCCTGAAGTAGTTCACGATACGGAAGAGTGCGAAGAAGCCTAGCCTGTCTGGTGCAAACTAGCTTCGATAGATCTGAAAATGGATTGTTTTCATTTCGTTTCTAGCATTGCTCGGCCAGGCCGCGCGCCACAGTTCCTCAACGCTCATGAGGCCAGAAGCCAATAGTTTCAAGCTACAGGGCGTCTCTCGTGACAGGCAAAGACAGACAGCGATTCGAGATGAGTGGGCTAACCAAGTTAGGCATGATATTTAGCTAAATGCCCATGCTCATGATCGTCTCGCGTGGTTCTAGTGTAGAGCCAGCTGAAACTCCCCCGGGCCGGACCGTTCTAGGCCTATCATCAGGGCGGAGCTAATTCCCCGTACCGTGGCTTCGGGACTTGCCATCGGCCATAATCGTTGACGGTTCTTTGAGACTGACTACCTAAGCGATTGGTCGCAATTCATCTTAAAATCATGCCATATCTATCATATAAGCGAAGCTCGGTTTTTCATAATTAGCTCAAGTTCCCCTATATTTTCGGGCTCCTCCTCAAGATCAATTACCGTCATCAAGATGCATCTCGAATCTTTCGCGGCATTGAACCTCCTGTTTCGTAGCATTAACGCCGTGGATAACACTGCCTTTTTCCTGGTCGCAACACCAAAATACATATAACCATAAATCAAGAAGTGTATACAAAATTAATGAATTGAATATATATATATACCATGCTTAGGATTAACTTCTTAAAGACTCCTAAAAATGACCGTTAAGCTGCACCAACATTACAGTCAGAAGGTAATGCATGGGCTGCTAATCAAAGCTTTGTGCGATTTTGATAGTTGATCAGAGAATAATTGACTGCGCTTCACATGCGAATTTGTGATTCATTGAGGACCAAGGACCGCAGGCAGCTATTCCCAGGCGATCGCTGTTTGGCCAAGTCAGCTCTCCGTTGGTGGTGGTGGTGCAAGATGCCAAACCCGCCATCACACCTCATATGAAGCTACCATGACCCCTCACCATCAATCCTCACTTCCAAGTTTTACTCGTCCTAAGATGTGCTCCACGTTCGAGGCATGCGATCCGGAATCGAACTGAGCGCATTAGTAGTTTCAGTTGTGCGCTGTCAAGTCGCCCACATGTACGGCAAATTTCCGTCATTGATTACATGTATGAGCAAAACTCAAAGTCCTCGCCCTGTCGCTTCGAAGTAGCAAGCTACCTCCACGCACCCCTAGGCGAATCTATCACCCTATTCTTGGTCATTCTCGTCGAACGTTTTAGAAACTGGGTGGATTTCTTCCCGGATTACACGATTCGGGACATAGTTCTTAGTCAAGGCCCCGCCTCCGCATAATGTTAGTCTAGTCTAGTCCAGGCGCTGTCTCGAATTAGCATATAATAGCGTAAAGAGCCACGCCGGATGGGAATACAGGTTATCAAGAGCCAACAGCAGCGAACTGCAAGTATCACAGCACTAGCAACAATACCAGCATGGCAGAGTTCAAGATCTTCAATTTAGGTGACTTCGTTCTACAGTCAGGTACGACGTTGCGCAATGCATACATCGCCTACAAGTCCTTTGGCGACCCAAGCAATCCAGCAATCGTCTATCCAACGTGGTATAGCGGGTTGATATCGCAGAATGAGTGGTTGATAGGCGATGACATGGCATTGAGCCCGAAGAAGTACTTCATCATCATCCCCGCACTCTTCGGCAACGGACAGTCGATGAGCCCGTCAAACACCCCTGAACCAAGCCCGTTTCCACGCATCACCATGCTCGACAACGTCACAGCGCAGTATCGTCTCGTGACGGAGGAACTGGGGGTGAAGCATCTGAAGGCCGTCGTTGGCTGGAGCATGAGTGAGTCTTTTGCCGTTTCTTCCTTGGCTCTCCTGCTCCTCGCTCGCAAGCATCGCAATACTGTCCCAGGTGCAATGGAATCTAATAATCGGAAACAGGTGCGGCTCAGACTTTCCAATGGATAACGCAGTATCCAGATTTTATGGACCTCGCAGTTCCATTCTGCGGTGCTGCACGATGCAGCTTGCACAACAAGGTCTTCCTCGAGGGCGTGAAGAGTGCTCTGTTCGCAGCCAAGGGCGTCGCCTCGGGCGGTATCGGCAACGGGGAGGCGACAGCCGCCTCGCAGTACCGCGCCTGGACTGTCAAGGAGCGCGAGATTGGACTCAAGGCTCTTGCACGGGTGTATGCGGGCTGGGGTTTCAGTCAGGCATTCTACCGGGAGAAACTATACGAGACTTATTTTGGCTTTAAAGATCTTGAAGAGTTTATAGTAAAGTTCTGGGAGGGCTGGGCGCTGTCAAAGGGTAAGGCGGGTCCCATTCCAATGTCTAACATCACTAGTATGGCTCACTATACTTGGAAGATCCCGAGAATATGATGACAATGCTGGACACATGGCAATCTGCCGATGTCGCCAACCAAGACGCTTATAACGGTGGTAAGCTAGTCGTCCGGACCCAACTCGTTATATCGTTGCCTAACCTACAGGTGACAGACTTTGAATTCGCGATGAAGAGCATCAAAGCCAAGACTCTCGTGCTACCGTCCAAGACGGACCTTTACTTTCCACCGGAAGATTCCGAGTATGAAGTTGCCTGTATGTCCCCGGAGACGGGGAAATGCATCGCGTTCCCTTCGATATGGGGCCATTGGTGAGTTTCATCATCGTTACCACCTGCATAATCCACAGCTAAGTAGCAATAGGGCCGGTGGACCGGGTGACAGCAAAGAGGACATAAAGTGGTTGGATGAGAGGCTGAAGGCATTTTTCGAGAGAGGCATCCTGAAGGATACTGAGAATATTCAAAGTGGTTTGGCGTCTTTGTCACTGCACACATAACACCGCGGTTGAGACGGGGCGGACAATATCGATCTTTCTATCCAATGCCAGTTGAGTGCCTTTTTAGTAGTTTGATTTGATAATAGGAGTTCTGTTTCAAGTAAACATTAAATTGTCGTTGGTTATTCTCCAGCGTTCATATTAGTTGAGTCAGAATACCCTGTACTTCCTCAAGATTGATATTCTCGCCGCCATCTCCGTGAAGACACGCCGAGTGAAGATACACAGAGCCAGCACTCTCCCGCAACCTCAGCCTCTGTGTTAATTCTTGGACGTTCGCTGTCCTCACCCCGCCGCCAACAATAATCTCAACTCGAAGAGCCTGTGCCTTCTGTATGATATTTTCCAGCATTTCAATATTATCAACTGCTTTTCCCAGTCCACCGGACGTAAGGATTCCATCAAAGCCGCAAGCTGCGACAGTTTCAAGACCCGTCTCCCATGACGGTCGAGCGGATTCGTTAGAAGCAGCATCATCGCAACTAACGACCTCATCGAAGGCGCGGTGAAAAACACTCTTGAACGGCCGCGCAGCTTGAACAATACGGGCACACCTCTCTCTATCAACCCAACATCGCCGTCCTCTAGTCCGCTCCTCGCCATCATCCTCTTCCTTCAAGATCCCAAACACAAACCCGTCACCCCTGTCAGCATCTAGCAGGCCAGTGTCCTTAAACACACCGATGCTAGCTTCCATTGCCTCGAACTCCTCATCACTATAAATGAAATCCCTTGCGGCCTGACCGCCAGCTTCAGCAGATGAAGTAGCACTAGGAGGGCCCCGTGGCCGAATCATGATCCGGAGCGGTATGTTCAGACTAGAAGCAGAAATGAACTGCTTCAGGTCCTCAAGAGCGGGTGTAAGCCCTCCATCAACGTAGGATCCTACGGCGTTCAGCTCGATCCGTGTCGCGCCGAGAGTGGCGGCGTCGCGGGCGGCTGACGCGCCGAAAGCGGGAATTTCGAGACCGAGGCCGGGGACCGCCATCGTGAACCTAATTTAATGGGTATCAATATGACTGGCGACTGACCTTTGACGAATAACGGCCCTATATATTGTTTTGTTTTTTTGGGAGAGCGCTGGGGTCGTGAGGGAGGGGTAGCTGAGGGGTTGTAAAAGGTAATCAGTTAACCTATGTCAAGAATCTCTGTAGTGGGACGGCCGATTTAAAAGCAAACATAGTGGAGACCTAAATGATTATTTTCCCTTTTGTAGCAAGTCCCTAGATACTGTTTCTTATAAAGTAAGAAGAGGACTGGGATACCAATGCTGTGCTGGTAACTGGAGGTCTGACCATCGATAGGTTTTGTGTCCAATTAATATACTGGTGGATCCAAAACGGTCCCTTATTGGTAAAACCTACCCGAAAGAAGGTCGCTGGTACACAGCGCGACCTCTACGTGTAAGAACGCTCGGCAAGAATATCGTCCTCGGTCAACATTCAAATCAACAACACTTCATCGTGATATCACTTCATCAAGAAAGCCCCATCATTAATGTGGCTATTTCATCGCTCAATTCCAAAAGACTAGTCAATGCTCTACGTACCTCCTAGGTACCTAGTAAGATAAGTGACTAGTAAGTAATCGCATACAGGTATGCCCCTCAACCTATCCCTCGTGGTACTGTTGCTGCAGACATAACGACCATCTTGCAATACACACTTATCAATCGATAATGTGCTCCATCTACAACACCTGTAGTTCACTTGGTTACTCCACGCCTCTACTCGCGAATCTCGCCCTCCTCCAATTCGCTCTCGTCGTCTGTAGTATGTCCGATAAACAGCGATTCGCCTTCAAATGAATCACTAGTGAGTGATCTATTGGCATCAATCTCAATCGAATCCATAACCCTAGTAGCTTCGTAGAAGCCAACACCTGGAATAACAAGAGGACCGTCACATGAACGAACAGTGATGGAATCCCCAGTGGGAGCTATACCAGGAGTCTGTGTCTCGAGATAGACGGCGGCTTCAAGATCACTTGAAAACTCCGCGCGGCGGCTATTACGGGCAATGGAGGAAGCGGAATACGGGTTGAGGTGATCGTGGTCGTTCACGATATGTCGAGTGCGATCTAATAGCTATCAGTACATCGCAATGGCCGGGTACGAATACGCTGGGGCGTGGGGAGTTTACCTCTTTTCGCAAGATACTCTCGCACATACAAAGCCGCATTTGGGGAGCGCCGCTGGCTTTCTATATTCTGGAAGAAGTGCTCGACTACGACATTCCCGTCAGTCTTAGAGAAAGCTCGAGTAAAGTTGTCTTAGGACCAACGAAAAGAGGGAAGCTATACTTACATAGCATGGTGCCACTGTACTGGCGACGGGCGTCACCTCCCATGACGTTTTGCATATCTTTCGCGAGCTGGTCCCACGATTTCTCTGCTCTCGCAATATCGATTCCGGCACGTTTTGGCGACTGGCTTACGGCGACGCGCCAGAAGTGTCGCTCCTCAGGCTCAGACCACACTTTACCGCCCATGGCGAATGACGCAGTTTCCTAGCTCAGGATATCGATGAACGAGTATGGATGATATTTTGCAGCACTAGCTTGGTAAATAACACAGACTGATCGTCGTCAGCAGCAGTTGCTAGGTACTCGACGTAGCCCGGTGTTGCTTCTGGAAATGCTCTCGTGAGAACTGGTAAGGATCGATGAGAAGAGGGCGCAGGGGGGATGAAGTCGACTTGAGAAAAGATTACAGGAGAGCTCATGATATTTTTTTGTATTTGATCTAGCCATTTCACCGGCCCCAACACAATCAGCAACGAGGCTACTGTGTGCTGGTTATGAATGGCTTCTCCTGTATTGCCCCAAGATTTGAATGGAGGAAGTTCAGACGACGATGATTCACTTCCAAATAGAGGCCAATGACGACCGCACCATTTCACATAATCCACAGCATTAGTCAAGTACTTCACCGCCAAACTTGTTGCCTGATGTTTTGCTGAACCTCGGTTGGTTTGCCGACTGCCGTATTAGCTACATGTGTTAATGGTACAATACTTGTATTGAGGGAATGCTAAATGTCCTAGTTACCGCTCTGCCATTTCATAATGACGCCCAGTCATTGTAGAATCACCAGATTGCACAGTATATGGTATTCAGAGCAAACATTGCTCAAACTCTCCAGTGTCCAGCACAATGCCAACGTCACTGGGAACACAGCTGTCAATTGGTAAGTTGGCTCAGCCACTAGGGCATTCAACAGCGAAGGGCTCATTTTTGATAGCTATATTGATCAGTGTAGAACAATAGCTTGATTAAGGAGCCATTTCTACTAATCAAATTGGCAGTCCGTCGCTCGTACACATGGCTATTCCAAAGCCCAATCCTGCGAAAAGCGAGCATATCCTGTTCCCTTCGCAAACGTATACTGCCAAGGGCCCTGCTTCGCATCCTGAGCTAACTGGAGGAACACTTCAGCGTGTGCATCGCTGTTGACCCCCTTATACATTGGGCTCCCGTCCGCGTGTCGCTCATCGACATAGTAGAAGCTGGAACGTTTTTAGCTTCTATTTCTGATAAAGTAATCATACCCTTCTTTACAGCAAGGAACATTATAAAGAGAAAAACGTACGAGGGGACGAACCTAAAGGGCTTGTCTTCGTACGCCGTGAGCGCCAAGTTTTCGATCAAGTACGCCGAGGCGCTCTTGCCGATACCCAGAGTGAAGAAACCTTTGAGAGCCTTCTCATTGAGGGCGTTGCCTACAAAGATGTATGTTCCGCCCCCCGGTCCTAGCTTTCCTTGAGAATCAAGCTCCAGGAACCCCTTTGCAGCTTCATGGGCCGCGACTGCAGGGCTGACGGCGTTTACATTCATTCTCTTTTGGAATGCCTCTACGGTATCGATGTCGAAAGGTGACGGCGAGCGGTTGGTACCCGCCGATGCGTATGCTGCTCTCCCTCGTTAGCTAACTGAGATTACATAAATTTTGCGAATTGCAGCAAAGGGCTAAGAGTGCCCGAGTCTTCAAGAGATTCCGCACCCTCGAAGGAAAAGTAGGTGATAGACCACAGGAGAAGGAGTGAAAGACACCGCAAGGGGCTCCATGCTTAAATGATGAAGGCACACACCATTGTATACGACGATACTAGGCACGCCGACCTCTTTATGGACCTTCTCGAATAAAGCCGGGACTTCCGTCGGCTCAGAGGCGTCGAACTCGAAGAAAGGGAATTTGGTAGAATCAAGCTTCTGGGTCCTCGATGCGATAGCGACGTTATACCCCGCAGCGGCAAAAGCTGTGGCACTGGCCTGGCCTATGCCAGCACCTACACCAATGATCAAGGCAACCGGCATTGTTCTTGTCTTTTGCAGGGTGGTCGAACTGTATTATAGAAGAGTAATTCTGTGTTGTTGGTAAGATCGTAGAGATGTTCGTCTTGCTGTGATCATCCGAAAATGCGCTGAATGATGTGTTCAACAAGATGCGAGTTGGTTTTCAGACTTTGAGGTTTTGTGTTGTTTTATAGTCGCTTGTAAGTACAGTGCTGTATCTAATTGCGGATCTTGCATAGGTCGAGCCATGGTGATAGGCTTTTCGTGTCAGAGGCTTATAAAGCAAGCGTCGCTAAAGCAACTTTCCGCGGTTCTGTTGTGCCGTATCTATATCCATTCCATACCATGTGATTAGGAATAGGGCATTTTCGTAGCAACTTTCCGCGAGGAAGTTCAGGAAGCCCCACTAAACTACCCTCGTTGGAACTGATAATACGACTTCGTGATAGATGTCTCCTATTGATCATTATACCCTGTCGTAAGGGACGGCTCATAGCTTTGTCAGCCGGACTTATACGCACATTATCAAGCTGCTTATTAGTCAAAACTCAGCTCTCTGCGCTTGAACTCCGTAGAAATTCGATATGTGCATTAACACTCAATTCTATCCCGACAAACACGATTACTCGTGAAACGGTAGAAAGACATCGCGTTAAATGGGCTGTCACAATGGTAGCGAAACATCGATAAGTTAACTTAAGGGCTGTAAGTGAATGGCTTGAGGAATTTTGGTGGGTGCGTCCGCCGTCACAGGGTCAAGCCATCGATGATCAATCTCCCAGCCAATCGGAGAATCCACCGCCTGTGGTACAGAGATTCATGAATTGCTCAACAGAGTCTCAGCAGAATGGAAGTGGACTGAGCCTTGGCCGTCCGAACTTTGGCAACTGCTGTTCTTCGCCTCGAGACCTTGGCTCGGGTCGTGGAAGTGAATCACCGGAAGCAAACATGAGGTTTCGGTGTCTTCAAGGCTCCATAGGCGTTTTGGTGGCATGAATTTTAAACCGCGAGTCGACTAGTTCCAAATTACAGTAGAGGCACATTAGACTTCCACCTAGAAGGTTCACAACCTCGAAGCACACCGTAAATGCCGGAAGGGCATTTAGATAAGCAAGACAGCCCTACGAATATCCGGTAAACGGGTCTGTCGTCTTCTCCAGAATGGGTCTCTTAAATTTGAATTAAACCTATAATCTACTCGAAAGGGCTCCTCGGATTAGGGGCGTGAAACCCACGAGCCATTAACATTGGACCTAAGCGCTGTTCAAGTTTGGAGAACTTAAGGATGTAAGCGTTAACTCCATGATATAATCAAAGGTTACAGGCTGACTTACGATGCTTTTCTGACTCAAGGGCTTAACTCCGTCTTTAATCCAAATTCCCCAACTACCCATCATGTTGGCCAGCATCATGTCAGTCATGAGGCGATCTCCGATGACAACAATCTCACTCGGATGTGTCACACCAGTCTCAGGGTGCTTCTTGAAATGAGCCATAATTTCGTCTTTGCAGCCCGGTTTCTTGACGCGATGGGCGAGGACGGAAACTCCAGTAATTCCTTCAACCTCCTTGGCTAATCGCCCATCGCGGTCATGAGTTGTTGCGCCAGCTGTGTTTGACACAATTAAGAGCCGTTGGCCAGGGTATTCCTTGCGAAGCTGCTGAAAACGCTCCTACATGGGATCAGTTTTGAGAAGCTTGTACAAGAAAACGAGGTGATAGCCTAGATTTGATAATGGTGATTATACATACAGTGTAAGCAGGGTATATTTCACTGGTATCTGGATACGCAAAGCAGTCATCTTTGTCGAGTACAACTGCTTTGATGTTACATTTCTTCCCGTTGGCCTCGAAGGCTCTGTCAAGAGGACTTGGCAAGTCGCTAAACGTCGATACAGTAGCGTGCGGAAGACATAACGAGGGCTTCGCTGCAAGCTTGAAGACGTTCAGGAATCCTGATAGATTGAGATTCATCGCACCAGAGTGCTGTACCAGGAAACCTCTTCGACGCCACTCAGCAGCACTAAAGATGGAAGAGAGAGTGAGGCGTGGAAGCTATGAAAAAGCCCAGAGATCAAGATGGGGGATCTGGGTACACATTTACAGGGGCATGAGAGACTACATTAGCGCTGAACTGAACCAAGGTTTAGTGGATCTGCCAAGTGTCACAGGGCAGCTCGGCCTACCTAGGTACCTAGGTACCTACACTAGATACCGTAGGTAAGTACACATGTACAAGTCTACATATGTAAGACCACCCAGTCGCGCCATTGAAACGCGTCTCAAAAATCCAAGGTTGCGACACCAAATGGGATTTTTTTATGCCAACTAAGCCCGAACCCGTCAATCTCCTACCGATAATCCGTCCCACTCTAACTATTCTAACTATGCCACCACACCAAGAGGTATCTCGGTAACATACAATGGTTGGTACGAGGCGACAGCGAGAGCTCGTTGAAACAGCGCCGAAGAACAGTCCTAGAAAACGAGTCCGAAAAGAAATCGACGAGCCAGAAGAAAGCACTCCCTCAAAGCGACGAAGCAGTCGGCCTACCGCTAGTGCACGGCTCAATAACTCCCACTCAGAATACGACTTTCCTTCCCCTTCAGACGAAAAGACGCAAGCCAAGCCGCCAGGAGAAGAAACGCCAAGGAAGCGAGGAAGACCACCTTCGATAGCAACAACTCCAAAAGGCGACGGTGAAGCCTCGACACCTCGGAGTCGCAAAAGCAAGGGAATCAATGCTGTCACGCCCTCTAGAACTAGAGGCGTTGCTAACGGGGAAACACCGCGACGGCAGCGCAATGACCGGTCTGCGAAGAAGAAGAGCGCGAGAGCTTTGATCGAGAAAGTCGTAGCCGGTGTATCCAGCGACGAGGAGGCAGACGAGGATATCACCCGAGAGATATACGATTCGAGCGACGAAGAGGCAGAAGAGGATGAGGCAGTAAATACGCACGGCGGTGAACAGGGGAGTGAGGAAATACCAGACGAAGCTACAACGCCATCTAGGAAACCTCGCAGCCGCACGAAAGTAAAGAAAGGGGCAAGAACACGCAAGAAATCACCGACGCCGCCCCGAGATCTTCCTCCTCACGAACTCTACTTTGTGCAGAACCGACCCGGCGCGACGAAGACGTCGAACAACACTCTAGCCTCTCTTAAACTCCTTACGCACGAAGAATATTTCTCCATATTACGCGACTACAAGGATCCCCACGAGGAAGACATCGAATTTCTCGGCTCTATTCACATCCAGTCCTTCCCGCAATGGGTCTTTGAGCTTTCACAAGGGTTCAGCGTCTGCCTATACGGATACGGTTCGAAGCGAGCACTGCTACATATATTTGCGAAATACATATACGACACAATTTCAGACCACGACAACCATCGCATTGTAATCGTCAACGGCTATGTGCGTGCGAGCATGAGTTCTCTCCGCGACATTCTATCCGTAATTGCAGGGGCAATTGACTCGAAACACAAACTCGCTGCCGGGGGGCCATCGGCAATGATGGAGAATCTGAAAAGCCTCTTGTCTGCGCACGAAATCACACTTACTATCGTCTTGAATTCCATAGATGCTGCTCCCCTTCGACGGCCAGGTTTCCAGCCGATACTAGCACAGCTAGCTGCACATCCCCAAATCCAGTTTGTCTGTTCCGCTGATACGCCTGATTTCACATTACTATGGGATAGCAGCCTGCGATCTTCATTTAGCTTTGTCTTTCATGATTGCACGACTTTTGTCCCCTTCACAGCTGAGATGGAAGTCGTAGACGACGTCCACGAACTCCTCGGCAGGAAGGCTAGGCGCGTAGGTGGAAAGGAGGGCGTGACATATGTCCTGCGCAGTCTAACTGAGAACGCGAGAAACTTATTTCGCCTCCTTGTCGGCGAAGTGCTTGTCGCTATGGACGACGAGGCTGATTCGTCAGGCGAGAACCCTGGGGTTGAGTATAGGATGTTGTATAATAAGGCGGTCGAGGAGTTCATATGCAGTTCCGAAATGGCATTCCGAACGCTGCTAAAAGAGTGGGCTCGACTTCATCCTCATAGCTTTGCCAGTCAGCTAACTGTTGTTTCAGATTCCACGACCACCAGATGATAACGAGCCGTAAAGATGTGCTGGGCACTGAATTACTTAGTGTGCCTTTTCACAAAGAGGAGCTTGAAGGGATACTTGAGGATCTTGTTTAATTTATTACATGCATACCTCATTTGCATGTGAGCACGCTCCATTTTGGTCTATCTCAACATAAGCGACCGATACACATGAATGCAACGACGATCTATGGCTATCGCAGTGATTTAATCGGTAGTATCTATCTCGCGTTTGCCCACAACCGTCTCAGCCTCATGCGGCTGCACGTCCTTCATGAGTTCGCTTCCGTTATCCAGTCCTACCCACTTTGGTTTTCCATCCGGCAAGTCAACTACGCGTTGGCTGTAGAAAATGTGGCACCTAAAGCCCCAGTCAGTTATATTCATGCCACGTATTGTGATCATAGCTGCAGTGTGGGGTTCGTTTTCTATTGCGTCGGCAGAAGATGAGCTTACTGAGGGTCGAAAAACTTCTTATCCTCCGGGTTCTCGAACTTGATGATACCCGGAAACATCAGGACCATATTTCTACCCTCGTCTAGGAGCGGTGAATGGCAGTACGCGCAGCTGACTTTCACAGGCAGCTCGTAATGCGTACCCTTGGTTGCCGAATGATAGAAAGCAAGACCCTCGGCCCCGTTCTCGAAGTGCAAGTCTTTCTTATGGAAGATGGCAGCCCATTGGAATGGCGCGCCTGTGAAACATTACCTATGTTAGCTTCGACTTTGCGCCTGCGCATTTACCTGGAAGTGTGAGTGCGGCTTGACTTACCGTGTAAGGCCTGGCAGTCGATGCAATGGCAGAATTTAGTGCCTAGAGGCTTCTTCCGGCTCAGCCAGTACTTCACGCGACCGCAGTGGCAGTGCGCCGTGTACTCCTTGCGAAACTTCTCGTTCGTGTCCGTCGTGCGGTAGGGCGGTCGGTTCTTCCAGTCGTCATCCTGTTTCGAGGGCTCTTCTTCCATGTGTCCGCTCCCCTTACCAACTTCAGGTCTCTTATCTTGATTGCTAGACATTGTGCGGAGTTGCTGGGCTGAAGGAGATGTAACGATCCCAGATTTGTTGCTGCACACGTTCTGATTCTCTCTGCAGAATCGAACACGCGAGGTTGAGAATAGACGTGCTACAGGGAAGTGGTTTACAGTGATGCTGTGGTTTAGACGTCCAGGTGTGTAGGTTGAGTGTGAGTGGTGATGATGACGTCGTAGACCTGCGGCGGTACTGCACAGTCGTGGGAAAGCCTTTTGTGTAAATATTCGCGACTCAAACATATCACAGAAATCAAATCGGCAACTTAAAACTCAGGATACATAGGATGGCTTGCTTAGAGACAAAGGACGTAAATATTTATAGGACTTCTTCACCTTTGAGTCCGATGATCCAGTAGATGTAATGGTCAAATTCTGTCACTTCCTACATCGTTCTTTCGAACGCTCATCGCTCATCGCTCTTCATGCTACTATGTACCGAGAAAGACATCTATGACGTCGCTAGGTATTATCTATACAGAAGAAAGTGCTGCGGCGAAACCAATTTCATTATGCCATTCTGTTTGTGATCAAGATGCCGTGGTTTACACCGGACGAAAGCTCCCGGATGGTGACGTAAGGTGCGTAGGTACTTATAGGACGGGACGGGAATCCACGCCAGTGCACCGTTGAAACAAACGACTCTAGCTGGGAAGGCACAGTACTGGGAACTTCATGAGGAAGTCATGTGATATGGCCACTATATATATCCAGTTATGGCATGGGCACCATGAATTTGACACAATTATATATTAAGGTAGCCAATATATCCACCGCTTCTATCTTGAAGAGTGGAAAGTCTCTCCAACGGCCTAGAATTCGGAATCGCAAGGGAGCTTATCGACCGACCTGCAGCTTTTAGCGCTGCAAGGCAAACGTTTGCGGCTGAACATTTCATCGGAAAATAACTCGATCAACAATATATAGACTGCTTAAATAATTGGTTCGCAATTCCTGATGTTGCTTTGCTAGTCTACACTATTGCTGTATCTCCTAATACGAAGGTACTTTCACCTCAGCGCTGCACGCACGCTGCACGTACGCTGCATCATCATCCTTGTTGACAGTACATACCGTAAGCTAGTCTAACAATAACGATAATAAAATTGACCCTCTGTAACCACCGAAAGTAGGTTCCTGCAGCAAAACCACGCGGCCGGGGGGGTCTCGATGGCTTGACAACGATCGTGATGCAGGACTATCTAACTCCCTGCCTACACTGGTAAACAGAATTGCAAACACATTCTCGTAATACCCACGTAGAGTTGATGTACCGGTATCTCTGAGCGAATGAATATCTCTACTCTAATACGTCACTTCCTCGATAACTTCAATGCAACCCGGTCTACCTGTCAGACCAACTACCGGCTACACTCAACACACCCGCATCCACTCGGGTCTTCCGGAGTCAGCTCTAGGCCTCTCATACAGTAGTTATATATTACCTTCGTCCTCGCAATCGCAGCATTATGTAGACTAGGGCTCCCTTGCATATGCATCAGTCAACTCATACATATCGTTATTGAATCCCCACCGCTGTCGGCCTATTACGCAGGTACCTATTCTATATCAGCCAGCCTTCAGCTCTCAGGTGGCACGGATTCCGCATGAGCCACGTCCCATCTGAAGGGCCATGATACGAGAATTTTGAGCCTGTCAAATGGGAGTTCCATAGTGTGTGATAGATAACGATAATTTTTCTTTCACCTCGTCCCGCATCCCTATCTTCAACTTCCCGCCCCTATGGCCAACCCGACGGTCTAGACCTAGTCCGTAAACGTGGTGATTCGGGCCTATCCAGCACCTCGATATCGTATTGAGTTTTCTCGACACAATGGCGTGAGTGTGGATGGTTTATACACGCCTACACATAATAAGGTACCATATTGGTTTGTAGGTGGATTTGGGTGTAGCCTCTAGGGTATGATGAGTGCCATCGACCCGAAGGAATGCAGCCACTTCCTGGGTCTACGATAGCCCAACAGTGCTGACCCGTTTGCTGGTTGTACGTGACATCTGCCGTTGAGTCCTTGTAAGTCCTAATCAGAGTGCATACAAAGGATGGAAGGCGGTTCAGCTCTTCTATAAATTGCCTTTCATCTGCTCCTGTTTTGACAGCATCCCGTTCTCATCACCACTCATCCCAGTCTTACTACAGCTCCTCACCTACCTGCTTACAATCAATCTTCAATCCATCCTATCATCTTCCTCTCATTAAACCCAACCCAACCCAAACCCAACTTGCCCACCATGAGAGCCTCGTTCATATTCGCCTTGCTGCCTGCCACCGGCGCCTTCGCAGCCATGATCCCGCGGCAAGACGCCCCTACAAGCACCGCATCATCTGAGATACCGTGTCCCACGACGCCGGCCGATTGTGCCGCCAAGGTGAACGGTCACTTGATCTGCCTGAACTCCCGCACCTGGTGCTACTACACGGATACTACACGCTTTACGCCCGCGTACTACCCCGTGGACCTCGAGAACCCTTGCGCGTCTTGTCTAGCTATTTTCTAAAGCTAGTGGGACGACGGGGGGGTTAGAGGAAGTGGGCGTGTATAGGATATAACAAACGGTGGCTATCTAGTTTTTCATGGCGGCGGGAATGCGAGGAGTCTTTGGAAAAGTTAAAAGTCGGTATTCAAGGAAAACGGACGGTTTAGTGAATTTTGGCCTGGGGGATGAGGACGGTATTATCCCTATTGGAGTGATACTACCTGGTCATGAGTACATAATGGGCGCAAATAAACTACGAAGCGAATGCGAAACCATCGTTATAAATATATGATTGATCCAATCCCATGAGGTGAAAGAAGAAAGTTGAGATGTCTAGTGAAGAATGAATGACACCTCCATCGGTGCTTTATCCAGAAGCTCCGATACCTCGTTAAGTTTCGTTTCGGAGCTCCACCGAACAACGCTCTAGACTAATAGTCATCGCACCGTCTCCAAGTCGTTGACGACAAAAACACCAAGTTCATATCTGGGTACTTACGTATCTCAATCAAATGAGCCTCAGTAATTGATTATCTTCCCATCCATCCCCAACTGCTCATTCGGCCGTTTATACCTCCTACGACTAGAATTCTAGTCAGTACGTGGACTAGGAAAAATATTCCGTACCTAGAGACCTTATTCCCTAGCTCCCGGCCAAGCTCATCCGCTTTAACCCTACATCGGCACGTCCACGTACGGCGTCAATGTCCGGCGAGCCGTCACGATGCCGCACAGCGCCAGAGACAGCGAGGACGCGAAGCAGGCGCAGATGGAAGCGGTGCGCGGAGCCGGGGTCGGCGCCTTGAAATGGGGTACCGCGTCCGCTCTGTTAGGTGGGCTCGGTTATGTGATGTCGCCTGTCTACCGCGGGTTGACTATCCAGTTTAAGGTGTAGGTTTTTTTTTCTTTTCCCCTTTTTTCTCGCCCTTTTCCTCTTTTTCTCGACCTTCCATCGCTTCGTAAGGATATGCATGATCCAATTGGTTCCTCCTATATATACAACTATAAACGAACAGCTTTTATATAATGATTCACATTGATTGTTGACTGACACATGAGTACAGATACATCCAGATGTCCAGCATGATTTTAGGCGGTATGATTGAAGCGGACGCGAGGATGCGCCGCTACGAGCAGCAAATGCGAGTGCAACGAATGATAGCTCGGGACCGGGCATGGCGAGAGAACTACGAAAGGGAGCTTATGGAGGATGATGAGCCTCCACCCACGAGGACATCGGCTTCCAAGAAATGAATGGGCAGTATTCTGGTTTCCATAACCTCACTATGCATAATATCTTTGTACACGATCAAGTGAATCCATGTAAATATTCAGCTATGTGAACCCCGCCCAGAAACCATCTGAGATCCCCGTAAATCTCGTGAACGCCGTGCTATGCAAATCATCATTTTCGGCCTTTCTCTCTCTCGTTTCCCTGCAGTACCATGACAGTAGTTATTATTTCGATTTCGTCTCAAATTTCTTAGGATCCATGTTAATCTTGCACAAGCGTGCCACACAACCGCTGAGCTGGAGCAGGGTCTGCACGCCCTCGAGGATCTTCATGTGCGTGAAGCCGATCTCGCGGATGAACTCGAGCTTGGCGTGTTCACTGAGCGTAGGGATGGTCTTCGTGACCTTGAACATCGTGCTGATGATGTCGTGACACGAGTATCCTAGATCCCATAGGTCTTTCAAAGTATCGAGCGCGCTCTCGATGTTACCCTCGTGGCAGGCCTTCAGCATCGCCTGCACCTTGATAGGATGCGGCGAGTCAACGACCTTGAAGACATTGTCGCCGCTCACGAAACCAAAGCCGGCGTGCGTACTCTGCAGGTTATTGATGGCCTGCCGCATGTCGCCCTCGGCACTGAACACGAGCGCGGCCATTCCCTCGTCGTTGTACTCGACTTTCTCGGCCTCGATGATCTGCAAGAGTCGCTTAACCACTTGGGAGTCGGTTAGCCGCCCGTACCGCAGGATCGCACATCGCGACTGCAGCGGCTCGATGATCTTGTTCGATTGATTGCAGGCGAAGGCGAAGCGCGTCGTGTTGGAGTATATCTCCATGGTGCGGCGGAGGGCTTGTTGTGCGCCCGACGTCATGCTGTCGGCTTCGTCGAGGATTACTAGCTTATGGCGGCCCGGTGGGAGGGTGACTTTCTTTTGTGCGAAACCCTTGATTCGGTTGCGCACGACGTCGATACCTATTGCGCCAGCAAGGTTAGTAACGCGATATGTGTAAAGGCATCTCAGACTTCTTACCTCGCTCGTCACTAGCGTTCAATTCCAATACAGCCTCTTTGTACGCATCGCCCAGCAATTGTCGCGCCAGACACAATACACTGGTAGTCTTGCCGATACCTGGCATGCCGGATATGATGACATGGGGCATGTTGCCATCTTTCGCTATGATCTTCAATCGTTCAATCGTCTCTGTGTTGCCGACAACATCGTCGAGGAAGACTGGTCGGTATTTCTCGACCCTGGTGCCGACAATTTAGCATAAGCCCAAACGACGAACACAAACAGCGTGAGCCCAGGCAGAGCTTACCATGGTAACTCGTAGGTGGTTGAACTACTCGTCGCAGCCGTCAGTGCCTTTTTGGCGGCAGATGTCGACGACTCGCCTTTCTCCTCAACCGCTTTCGCTGATGGCATTGTGGTGTACTGGCGCTGTATTTGGGTACTGTAGCTTCAAGTGGTGGTTCTTGTTGCTTGAAGCTTCTCATTCCAAAAGAAAATCACTTTACGCGTCTTGGTGGATTGAGGCGCGTCGATTATGTACTATTCCCTATTGGGAATAGCTTGGATACATGTACAGTAGACTTGTAACCAGACTTTAAAGCGCCAAAGCTACCTCGGTACACAGTAGCGAAAGGCCCCTACTGTGTTGGATGACCCCTTCAACTGTATAATTCTATCCATAATCAATTCGATTAGCCTCATTTGAATCTCCTTCGTGAGCCTGTCACGCATATATACCATTATTGCCGACCGTGTAATAACAGCGTTGTTTTTTATCACAGAACCCTATTATGATATTTTGCTCTGAATTCAATACAGTTTATTTGCCCTAGGATGACAGAAAAAGCTACGTAGCCATTACCTCAAAGATAAGTGAATGAATATTTAGTCTGGAAATTATCAACCCTCCGATGTCGCTACTATAAAGCTGTGACTCTCTCGATAGGAATACATTGCAATTGAATAGACCATCTCGCCTAATTAAATTGGCAGCTTATACGTTCGTTTCGAGTCTGGATCTAGCGGGATTTCTTTCATATCAGCTCCGTATAATCTTCTAAGAAGATCGGTGCAATCTTTGAGAAGTGTTTTCTAAAAGTCGATGCTCGTCAGTCGCTTACTCGGTTGTATACCGTCTGCTAGATACCAATCTTAAGACTTCCGAAGCCACCATAACCCGGCTACGCAAAGCGACAAAAGCATCAATCTCCCGATCAAGCAGCTCGCTGTTTTGCTCCAACTCATTAACCGAATCAGTTCCGTTTTCTTTTCTTCATTATCTTTTCTTGGGGGAGTGAAACCTTACAATCAACAGCTCGGACTGGTCTGTGCGGTTAATCAACGGTTTCCACTTGTTGGGGTCGGTGAATGGAGCCCAAGTTTAACAGCGAACGGCCAACTTTGAAAACATCCTTTACTCTTTTATCCGGCTATTATTCCAAAAGTCCCTTCCCTTGGATAGCTTGGCCGAATTGAAGGTCGTGTCAATAGTCCAATCATGGCGTCCAAATTATTCAAGAGTTCTTGGAAAGACTTGGGCAAGGCGACAAAAGACTTGCCCAAGGCGACTAACGGGACAGGCAGAATGTACACAGTTCCCAAGGGATTCAAGGTATCCGGCACAATAGTTGGTGTGAAGCCCAGAAACACCTCGAAGCTGGATCTTGCCTTGATTGCTTCACAGACACCATGCTCTGCAGCCGCTGTTGTCACCAAGACCAAGTTCCACGCAGCCCCTATCACCTTTACCCGCAAACTTCTTGAGTCGCATAGCTCTAATATTCGGGGTGTTATCATCAACGCGGGCAACGCCAATGCTGTGACGGGGCCAGGTGGCCTGGCAGACGCCGCCGCCATGTCTCAGGCAGCGGATCAGTATCTAGGTGCAGAGAATTCCACCTTGGTCATGAGCACGGGAGTCATCGGACAGAGGTTGCCCATCAAGAAGATCCTGGATGGTGTGCCGACTGCACATGCAGCTCTAGGAGACTCTGACACGCATTGGTTAGACTGCGCAACGGCTATCTGCACTACCGACACCTTCCCCAAGTTAAAGTCTAGGATCTTCACCCTGCCTTCTTCTCCCTCTATCGAATACCGCATTGCTGGTATGACCAAAGGCGCCGGCATGATCTGTCCCAATATGGCTACCTTACTCAGCGTCATCGCCACAGATGCCCCAATCTCTACTTCTGCGTTGCAGGCTGCTCTCCGAGCTGCAACGCATAAATCGTTCAACAGCATCAGTATCGACAACGACATGTCCACCAACGACATACTGGCTGTGCTCGCCAACGGAGCTGCGGGCGGTTCTGAAGTGACCCCGGAGAGAGCAGCAGACTTTGAGGCTTTCAAGGCCGTGCTGACGGACCTGGCCACCGACCTGGCGAAACTCATAGTCCGAGACGGCGAGGGCGCCACCAAGTTCATCACTATCCGCGTCACCAACGCGCTCAGCGAAGCCGGCGCCCGCCAAGTCGCGGCGACCGTTGCGCAATCCTCGCTATTCAAGACCGCGATGTATGGCAAGGATGCGAACTGGGGTCGGATTGTGGCTTCCGCGGGTTCGGCGTTCGTGCGCCCGGGACAAGTTCAGGTCGACGACGCGCCTGATCTAAACCCAGACACCACGAGCGTCTCGCTCATCCCTGCCGACGGCAGCGCGGAGCTGAAGTTACTGATCAATGGCGTGCCGGAGGTCGTCGACGAGGTGCGTGCCGCCGAGGTGTTGGAGCAAGACGACATTGAAATTGTTCTCAGCTTGGGGACGGGTTCGCATGAGGCTGTACACTGGACGTGCGATATGAGCCATGAATACGTTACTATAAACGGCGACTACCGGACATAGAACATAGGGGATGGCTTTCATGTGGGTGTACATATTTGTACGAGGGACAATAGAGAAGAGAATAATCATAGACATCTTCTCTATACTTGCAAACCTTGCTACTAATAATTGTGCCGTATATCAAACTTTGCGCTTGCTCTTCGAGGAAAATAGACAGCTTCCGACACTGATCCTCAGTGGCCAACAGAATTGATAAATTGGGAGCTACCTAGATAATATAACGTTGTGCTCAGCTCGACTAGCTATGCACGCTGCAGTCGGCTAGAGCAATCGTAGAAGACTTAGGGGGTGGTCAAGGTCGATGATATGCCTGCCGTAGCCTGGGGTGTCAGATAGCGTAGTGTGACTGAAGGTGATAAACAGGGAGAGTAGCTGAGTTGAGGAGAAATAGGCAAGCGGTATACATGTGCTACCTCTTTCTTTCAGTAACTGATGCTTTTCTTCGAGCTTTTTGGTAGGTTATGTTTTGCCTTGAGCTGTACACTTGCTTGCCGCAGTTCTTCCACCCAACTTATGTAACACTTCCCATGAAGCACAATGTTGAGTAATGTAAAAACACGGGAGACTTATAGCGTTTTAATAAAGCTAGTTTTATTTAAATTAATTAATCACATATTTTATTATTTAACCCTTTTTAGTTGGTTATAATTATATTTCCCTCGTCTTTATGCTCTCGCGTTACCAATCCCCTAATCGCGACTATTGCGGCTTCGCCTCGTCCCTTTACTTCACATGCTTTTTTCTCCTTACATCATGATGTGTTGGGTTGGTGTTGTTGGACGTGTGGTTGGCCTGTGGGGACCGTTGTGGTTCTTGTGACGGTTGTTCTCCCAGTGGTATTGATTTAAAGACCCGGCCGCGTGGATCTCTCTCGCTTCCTTGCCAAATGTAATGCCTGCGACGAGTGTCTGACAAACTAGAAGAACTGTTACACTAACTATGATGTAAGCGCTGTAAGATCGGAAGGTGCCATAATGTCAATGTCTAAACAGTACATGGGTAGGTATCTATCCTAGCGCTTTGTGTCACGGCATAATGGAGGTGGTTCAGTGATGGCATCCGCCCTCACCGATTGTAGTCAATCACAAGTCAAAACATTTGGAGCTGTGGGCAGTAATGCTACTGGGATATTAGCTACGGGAGTCAGGAATTAGAAAAATATAGTAATTGCATTTCTCCACTTCCAAGGTATTCGCCTCACATAATTTGTCTTTCAGCAAGTTCAGCAAGATACTATGACACAAGGGAACGGGCCACGGACCCTAGGTAGTCAAGCGCTTGTTTGCTGTTGGAAACACTGTGATACACCTTTACCGTCGTGTTACTCTAGGAACCGGGGCTTCGTGGTCAAACGATTACCGGGGCTATGCCACCCGCCCACCACCGTATATACCCTGAACCCCAACACTCTCACTCTTATTACTCTACAAGCTCAACTAGCCATTCTCTGCGCCGTCGCACATGTGCCCCCACCCCCCCCCCCCCCCCCCCCTATCGGTGGAACTCTCTAAATAACAACGGGCAGCTCAATCATTCACTTCAAAAGACTCAGTGGAAGGAGTTAAACAACGAGACGGGAACACGTATAGGCAGCGGGCCGAGGAACACCTTAAAACCCTTCCAGATACGGAAGGATACTCGAGGCTGGTGATGTTGAGGCCAACTGGTAGATCGGATAAAGAAAGAAAGCTGGCTTGTAGGGCATTTTCTTGCTGGCTATATTACAGCCGAGTTGCTGCTACATTTTGAGAATAGGTATTCGCAAGAGAGGAAACTTACCTTACTACATGAACGACAACATACTCTAGTCATCGAACTTGGATGGCTTATTCAACACTAATGCTGGGATCTATGCTCTTCTTCAGTCATAATGGACCTAAGTGGACTAGCTGGAGAGGGAGGTGGTGAAGGCCTCATAGGAGTGTAATTGTCTTAGCCCTGAACCAGGAGAAGTTTAATGCAGCTAGAACCAACGTCTTGCCTCTCACCTAAGCACATTTTTGCTCATAGAAAACTACATAGACACTAGCATTCAACTCCCAGTTTCCGACAACGTGATCGACCCGGCCACGAATGAGCCCCTCAAGAGCGCAAGACTATCATAGGCTTCAGGACTGAGGTTTAGACCGCAATGGGTTTCATGGATGAGCTTCGCGGCTGGAACAAAGACCTAGTCGAGGATCTGGTTGCCAGACTTGGAACAACTTGTGAGTCGAAACTGAGACAAGAGTTATTGCAATTCGTAACGTCTTATTTAGCTGTAGAAAGGCGTTCTAGGGGAATCTGAGATGATTTCTCCGTCGCAGATGGTCGGTTGATCATAGGTCAGAATCCTGCTAGTCCTTCCTCAACGGCGAAAGCTGCAGTTGATGATTTCAACAAGCCGTAGAATCGGCACCTGAGAAAAAGAGTCTACAAGATTGGTAGCTTAATAACAGAGATGTTGATATTAGCTAAATGAGAAAAGCAGTACCTGCTCTATGACTACCTAGGCATGTGATGGCGAGGAATGCCCGTGGACTACAGTAAGAGCGACTTGTGCAGCTGTATGGGGGCTAGGAGAAAGCACCAAGCCACACAGGCTAAATTAGGGCATTCTGTGGCTGGTGGTGGCTCCCGGCACGAAAGGCCCAAGCTTTCTGCTAGCAATTTGCTAGAAATTGACACGAAGGCGAATCCTTCTTAGTTTTCTCCCCCATCTTCTAATAACACCTTCCAAGTTCTATTGCCAGGGTGTCCCAATTGGCCGAACAATATGCACACAACAGCGCAGTTAGCTGCCTGCTTGCCTATTGTGCTAACGCCATCTATATTACCGCCTTGAGGCTCCTTTGACACCGTGTTCTTGCCGATCAATCCAACCTTCACCTCGTTGTAAGCTTGACTTCACCTACAAGCGAGAGCATCTTGAAGGCTCTTTTATCATCACCAGCATACCTGGTCGTTACTACCAAGAGTTTGAGAGCTCCGGCAAACATCTTCCAAGATGTCGGACGTAACCTCGCTCTACTTTTCGACACCTCCGGTCGCAAGGTAAGTTCTCGTCGCGCTGTCTTGTCCCACCTTGATCTGTACCTAACAGTCAGTCAATAGGACGGTTGCCACAGCCGTGTTCCTCTCTTCCGTTGCTGTCTACACAGGCATGCTATCGATATATGGCTTCATCTTCCATTATTCGATGCTCCTCCAGTTCCCGCCAGCGATCCACCGACTCGTAACGAGCTTCCTCATTACGTCGAAAGACCTAGGCGTGCTCTTTGACACGTATTTCATCTATACATATCTTAGCCAGGTGGAACGGAGCAATGCCAAATTCTCAAAGAAAGAAGATTTGATATGGTATCTCACGTTCGTTGGTGGCGTCATCATAGTAGGTCAACCCCTCAGCTTTTGTACCTTTTCAATATTCTGCCTTGCTTGCCTATCTCTATCCCTACACGTTTGTCCCTCATATATCTGCCCGGATAGTGTCGTGTCCCTACTACTATCACGGTTCCTGGAACTGAGGAAGATTACCCCTGCTCTCCGACTGGTCCGTCATTCGCATACCTCATTTAGGGCCAGTTCGGAGTGTGGGCATGGTGGGATGTCTTAATGGATGACTCGTGTAATGTCTTTGACTATTTGCTCGGGTGGTTTCTAGCGCCCTACATATCTCGATCTCTTCTTTCTCGCGATTGATATTCAACTCTTGAGATGCAGAGGAACCGTTGCTAACTGCGACATTAGCTCGTCAATCAGCTCTTCACAGGCGCTGTTATGTATCTGCATGCATTGCTCATTGCAATTTGCTATACTGCCACTCAGGATCAACGGGGAATGCAGGCACATTTCTACGTAGTGACCGTTCCTGCTCAACTCATGCCTTGGTGCATGCTATTAGCTCAGCTTCTGTTCGCTGGTTGGGGCTCATTTATGCTAGGTCTCACCGGCATTTTTGCCGCTCACCTACACGACTTCCTGACACGAATCTACCCTGAGTTTGGACGTGGCCCAAACCTGATTCCGACTCCTTGGTTCTTCTCGTGGATCTTGAGTACTCCTCGAACCAGAAATACCGGGTATGGGACATCTTTTGCAGCCCCAGTCGATTCCAGCGGCCGAGGCGGTCCCTTACCAGACTCGTGGAGGAGCAAAGGACCTGGAAGACGCCTTGGTTGAGGCTGGGATATAATGAGATAGTAATGATGGACGATGAATAATGATGCAAGAATTATTTATGATGTGGTTGCTCTGGCTCTTAAACTGTTCCTCTGTGACTTAATTCTCGTTGTATTGACTAATCCCTCAGTTGGTTTTGCTCTTTAGGCCCTGCAGTGATATCGTAGATGGCAATAGGTGAGCAGCACCACTTCTGGGTTTAATTTCCTCCACAGAATCGAGTTCTTAAATGCTTATATCTAATCCAGCTGCAAGACTACTACTTGAACAGAAAAATATCCGACATAATCATAGCGCTCACAATTACAAAGGTTGATGTCCTCTAGAAATGATTCAGAATATAACACACCTTATTACATCACATCTTACCATGAATATCGTATTCTTAAACTTTAACTATTACTTCGGCCATGGGAGAGTGTGATTCTCTCGGCCAGGACGTCTCCGATCATTCCTAACCGTAACCTCGACTATATCCATCCCCTTTTAGCTGAATCGTTTACCCGTTTGATGCAGTCGCTGTTCTAGCTTGCTGAGTTGATTTTGGAGGCCCAACAGCGTTATTGTCTGTAACCTATCGAATCGCCAAAGTGCGGAGACATCGGGGTCAGGGCATCATAGGCGCCATAGTCATAGGAACTGATATATCTCTTCGTCAGGAGACTACGTTACGAACGGAACCTGAGACAAGGAAGCTCGTTAACACAGCTAGTCTCCATTTCAAGACTGCGAACGACTCGCCGGATGCCTTGCTACATGGCTGCTGATCGCACCTTCGTTGCGATCAATTCCAACCACGAGGTAAGCTGACATAGAGGATTTTGTGAGCAGGCTGCTTTGAATCACGACAATTTCTGGAGGAGACCCCTGTACAATGAATGATCCAAGGAGCTACTTTGCCTAGAAATCCCAGCAACGAACTGTCATCGTTACAGTTAATCGGCTGGTTGGCGAAATGGTATCGCGTTGCTTTCCGGTGGCAAAGATTGCGGGTTCGAGTCCCGTGCTGGTCGTAGGGACTTAAAAAAAAGTCCTGCATTTATTTTTTTGTTGCACTTTTGACGTGTCATTAAGGGATCCTACTTGTGGTGTTGTGTCGGGCTAAGTTTCGAGGCCTTCACGCACCAACCAAGAGGAAGAGAAGTCTTTTCATGATTATTAAATATGTCTTAGTTGGTTACATGTAGAAAAGAGCCATGATACCATGGCCTTATTGGGGGGGGGGGAATTTCGTCGTTTCTTTTCTCCTGTGAGAGCTTAGGTCCAACGCCCTGATAAAGCCGACAGCAGCGACGATACACATTTGACAATGAACATCAAGCGATACTGCAAAGCCTGGTTTCTCGATGCTCCCTCCAAGCTTCTGGAGTTCCGTAGTGCTTTCCCTTGTGAGGCTATCTAGCCTGCTCTTACTTAAGGCGCTAATACTGTATGGGATTCGCTACTCTCTGCTCAGCTGACAGTGTCGTCTGTGACATTCTCTGTCGGTCCTCTCAAATAGGATGGCCTAATCCCACTGGTAAGCTAACTCCAAAAGTCCGTGGTTCTCTCTTGAAGGCTGTCTTTTTCTTGGTGTATCATTAGGATATCCTACGAACCTGCCTTGGAATTTGACCTAATCACAAGTGAGATTACTTAGAAGGACCAGTATTCGCTAAAGAGTCTAAAGTGGACTGTAGACAATTGGTTACGACCCAACACAACGTGAAGGTGTCCTCCATCGGTCATATCAGTATCAAGACTTTGGTAGATGCTCCTATGCAGAGGAAAATTATTGGAGCGAGAAGACGACGACGCCGGCCGGAAAAGATGAGACCCGACTTCACTGGGTGCTATGGAAAGCGTAACGAGGTCTGTTCGAAAACGACTAAACTGCTCTGAGGATGAGGAAAGTTTTCGTCTACCACGCAAGAGCTTCTCTACGGTCGCCGTTGTGGTCTCACTTGTATCGTCTATTTTATTGTTGGATAGACAAATTTGAGTTATCCTCGTACACCATGGATTATTCCTATCATGAATGTCTATTCACGCAACCAAAGTTGCTAGAGCATCTGCTCTCATGTCCTTAGCCCGACACCATCGTCTTCCTACTTGTATGTGACCTAATTGACGGGTTCTACATTGCAATCGCAAGGCAATACAGGACTTGGACCCGCTGATCCCAACGTTTCCGACATGCTGATGTTCGGGAACCCGAAGAACGCTACACTGTCGCGACTCGAGCTAGAAAGTTCAGATGCATTAGCTATTTGATTTTGACATTGACGATAACACTTAGCATACCTCACAAGCGTCATGATACCGGCGTCAGTAGTGGCCAAGTATCCCCAAGATACGTAGTAGTCACTGTCGTTGCATTTCTCATCGTACCATTGCCACGTCTCTAGGCTTACATCCTTGGGGGCGCTAATGTGCAAACTGCAAGGCACTACATTCGAGTTCTCATCGCCTGTGTCAATGGCGAAGGTCACATGGACGGCGTTCATGTCGGTGTCGATGACTGCATTTCATACACATCAGCTTCGTCTTCTTCCTATTCTCCCGTTCCCCGACTAGTCTCTGACAGTCTCAACAGGGTAAGCAAAGGGATTCACTTACGACGCGTCAAGTTCCGAATCATCCACACAGTCCCGTTTCCGCTGCTATCTTGTCTGGGAAGCAAATGTCGCTTGGCATCACCCTCAGAAGGCTCTACGGTAGACGACTGCGGCGGGATAGGAGCACCGCCATCGAGGGCCGCATCGTCGAACCCGAAGTACGCCCGCAAGTGCTTCTCCACGTCCTCCACGACCGCGACAATGAAGCCCATGTCGCTATGTCCACCGCTGACGCGGAAGGCGGGGTTGGAGCTGCACCGCGAGCCGCTGAATGTTTTCCTGCCACAGTCGTAGCCCTCAGCTGTCTGCACTAGGAAGTTGCACTCGAAGCTCGTATCATCGGTCGTGGTTGTGCTATTAGAGGGGGGAGATGTGTTGGGAGAGGAGGAAAGTGTAGTAGAACTGCTGATCGTCATGTTCCAGAAGCACAGTGTGTTGCTGTTGGTGCTCTGGCGGGATACCTCTGATGTAGTCCATTTCGTCACTGGTTCTGCATCGTTGATCTGGACCGGGATCGCGGAGCTGAGGCTCGTGAGAAAGATGGTGGAGAGAAGGAGCCAGAGAGAATACATGATGAATATCATTAGGACTGATGGGAAGTACGACTGTAAGACAAAGAAGTTGAGAATGATAAGTTTGTTTGGTGAGGTGTTGATGTTGATGTTGGGGGGAGAGCAAGAGGTTGGTTGGTTTGATGTTGTGCATGTATTTATATAGGTATTGACCGGTAACCTGGACCTACCTTACCGTTTGCCAAACTCTATCTACGTAGGTACCTAGTTTCCATTCGACCTATTCCCTTAAAATACTAATCGCGATAGGTAACCATGAAATATCGTAACTGCAGATACCCTTCAGTCCCTAGACAGGATTGGTAAATCAAACATCGTTCGGTCAGAACCAGCCGTCTAAGCCCAAGAAGCTTGACCCTGGCTCACTCCATCCTGTGTTACTGCAGGATCGCCATGTCGCTACCTGAAAGAGCTATATCTGGGCTGTTTGCTCTTCGGCAATAGGATGAAGGCTGGGTGCAGAGCTGTCGTGTTAGATATAGTGAATCAAGAGGGAACCACGGCGTAATACGGGTCCCTGCCGCATCAGATCCGGCAGTGAGTTTCCCAATAAGGGTTTCGTAATACATACCTACATGTAGGTACCATGTCTCTCCGTTGCTAGCTGTCGATTCCCAAGACACGTGAGGCGGAGCGGCGGTGGCGCCCCGTCCGGCAGCGCAGTGTATACGGCGTACCTAGTAACCGCTGCCTTTGAATGGTAGGTACCTAGGTAGTAGGGTGTATAGACGGGACGGGGTCTCTAGCTATGTATATCATCGCTACTGAATCAACTCGTCTGCTGCGTCCACCCGGCGCTCGTGTCAGCATATATACTTTGAAGAACTTACAACTGAAGTATTGATGTGAGCCTTGACCTTAGTCAGGATCTAGCTTCAAAGCAAGGGATTTGTTAGTTTGATCGAAGCTGTTGTGTCAGATCCCCCGTGATACACCAATGGTCCACTATGACTGAGAATACGCTCGACAGCATCATAAGCATTGTAAGTGGTGCAAGCTTGCTCTCACAATTTGGACAGCAGCGCGTAATCCGGGGCTCCTAAGAAGTCCTAGTTGTCGGACATGAGATGAGTAACACGGGATGAATAATAGTAAGTCTGTTATGCAAATGGTCGATGTAACCGACAGTTCAATTGACTCCTTCCTAGGCCGAGCATTCATGGGCATCAACCCACCAAGGTACCTAGTAAATAAAGCCCTATCCTAAATGTCCTTCCATTATTCGTACCACATAGACCCGTAATATCCCGCTGCAAAATGCAGATTCCGTTCCTTTGAATCCTAAAAAATTGGTATATCCTCCCATATGCGCCAATAACCATGCATTAAATATATTCATACACATATGTCATGCTCAACCATACATGGAGCTTTTCCCTGTCTTGAGTTCAAACTCAGACGTGATCCAAGGCTGTTGCCGGCGATCGACGGCTGATTGCTCAATGACTAACGGCAGCGGAGGCGGCTGTCTGCGCCTTTCCCAGTGACTTTCTTCGAAGCGGGGTTGTTCTTGGGAAATCATGGGTCTGCTGATGTCCAGGCCAATAGAAATGTCCGCCTGTTGTTGGCTCTTCGAATAGGAGCCTGGCTCCGAAGGGCCGTCTATTGGAGTGGCACCCTGGACCGTAATCGATGGTGGTGTGTACTTCTTCGGTATGCGAATGCGAGAAACAGAAGGGAATGATAGAGAGGGAACCTTGGAGGCTCCAGTGGAGGGAGGTGGAGGAGGAGGAGGGGGTAGGTTGGATGTGCCAGACGTAGACTGCAGATTCATGTTCAATAGAGGTCGCCGGTCAGGGGAGGGTCCACGGCTGTCCACTGATGAGTTCCGGCTGTGGGAAGGATACAGACTGGGTGATGGTCCGCGAAGTTGTGACTGATCACCGATCACCGCAGCTGGAGGCGGCCCTGGCGGCGGCGGTGGTAGTAAACCGAGTGCGTTGGCATCGTCTGCGGCATTGAGATAAGTTTGTAGCGCATAGGAATCTGGCTTGTTGGTCTTGATAGGTCTCGGGGGTTGTGGGGATGGTCCCCTCGAGGACTGGCGACTATGAGTTCGTGGGAGGTAAGCGGGGTGCGTGGGCAAGACACTCTGATAACCGGGTCTTGGATTGTTCGTGTCCGTGATGTAATTTGGCCGGTTTGCCTGCATCTCCTTTTCCAACATATCATAGTATGCTGCATTGTTCGTATAATTCTTTTGGGCGCGCAGTTCGTAGTCGCTCATCTGGAACGGCGCTCTCTTCTCGGCAGTCGAGTATCCCCCAACATAAGGAGGATGGGGAGGAGGTGTGATAGATTTACTTCTACTTCCTGGGTCATTCGGAGTAAGCACGCCTTGAAAGATGCGCTTTTGACGGCGGTGGTAAACCCAAAACAGTGCTAGACCACCAAGGAAGAGCAGAGCACCCCCCAGCGAAATGCCAACAATAGCTCCGGTGGAGGTAATCCCAAAGCCAGTATCCTTGTTGTCGGACGATACCGTGACAGGAGGCGTAGTGATATTGACCAATGAGTCGGTAAAGAGAGAGCCGCTGAGTCCGATCAGTTCCCCCGGTGCTGGTTTTTGTTCACAGCCTGCCCTCAGCGCTGTCACAACTATGAAAGGTCAGTGAAGTCGACGACTCGGGGACTTGGGAGGCTTCATACAATTTGACATGTACCCCTGATTAGGGCTTGATGCAAAGCACTTGATGCAGTCGTCAATATGTCGTGAGCTCGTAAAATTGCCACTCGCTGAGCAATACTCGAACTGGTCCCTGGTGGCATCCAAGTTACCAGCTTCCAGGGCAGTTTTCAGCGGCTGGCATGCCCAGTTGATATTGCAGGGCGACGAGACCCCCTTTGAAGCTTCGGGAAAACCAAACAGGCAGACATCCACTGAGTAGCGGATGTTATCTACGGTAATGGTCAGCGAAACTACTGCAGCAACTTCTTAGGGATGATGGGTCATACAGAGAAACCAAGAAACGTCATTTTCAGTGCCGCTTGTGGCATTGCTCTTCTGTAGACAATCGAGACAGTTTTTGAATTTTATGCCAGTGGTCGAGTTCTCATAGCTGTCATCCGTACATGTAATGTCGCTAGGCGTCGTGTTCGAAGACGCCGGGTTCAGCGGGTCACTCTCCGGATTGTCCAAGCAGAAGGCGGCACATGCTGATCCGGGCGTCGTTTGCAGTGCGCTCCCATAGCGTATCAGGGAGATGTATGACAGCAGCAAGATCACGAATAGCTTCATACTGGTAGAGGACAATGGGAGAGGTAGGAATACGATTAAGAAGGAAACGGCGAGATTGGCTACTACCCCAGCATGGCAGAGAGCAAATGCTTATCAAAAACGACCTCGTTCTTGTATATGGTGTGTTGGGAGTTTCCAGGTGCTAGACCGTCACAGAAGTAGATCTATCAACGAAAACGTAAAGCGTAAAAGACCATCCCGACGGCTGAGGACCCAAGATGTCTATATTTCAATCCTGCATGGTCTAATACTAAGAATCATAAGCGGCTCCAACATAGACACTTGCCTAATCTGCAAGCATCTTGTCCTATGAAAAGCCGCATAATGAGATGGAGACCTCGGAGCGGCGTTTGTGGACACTGATTCTGTTAATAGGCATGGGTATGATCAAGTAAAAAATGTGTGTGTATGCTGTATGTATCGGACCAGACGAGCATATGGGCATTACCTGTCCAACCAATCAACACGTCCAAGATCAAAGGTCGCGTGTAGAACAACGATGCAGAGCCGACTTTTGACGCCCGAAGGGCAGATTGCGGGAAAGTCTGACGAACCAATGGTGTCAATCCACAGCGGTGGCTGGGGCAAGTCTGCTTGTAGTGACCAGGACTGGCTACATGACATCTTATTGGTGAGTCTAGACAAGACGCGGGCGCTTGGCTTGCATACATGATGAAGCTAGTCTTGAAATGAAAACTTCTCAAGCTTCTTCTTATTCGAATGGCTCTATAGATAGGCGCCGGCCACCTTCCGCGACCGTTTCTCTCCACAAACAGCTCACCAGACCAATGATGTGCGTTTTCGTGATCAATATTTGTAGGGTCTTGTGTAGAAACATGTGCTGTAGGAAACGATAACGGCCCCTCCCTCAGCAGCTCTGCGTGGTCCGGCCAGATGAATTGCGGAGGTGGCAGTAATGGTTTCCGCAAGATCTACATTACTTATCCGCGCTGCTGGGTGGCCTTATAATGAGCCAGTCTTGTCGTGGCTGGAGAGATTCGCGTGGTAGTCGATCGCCCGGCCGAGTCTCATGAGCTGAGCGAAAGAGGTAATCATCTATGTCTTCGTCACCTCGCCATCGCGAAATAAGGCATACTTGACCTAGCTGCATCCCGGCTGCATAGGAAGCTATGTGCCAACCTGCCTCTTGGGCAAAATACTCGCCCATCGTTCGTAAACGTGGTACGCGGACTGGAATGGCCAAGATCATTGCCGCGCTGGCGGCAATTGACTGGACTGACAGGGGATGACAAGCGACCGCTCCATTGTTAGCTAGTGTGATAGTGATCACAGTTGCATTGTGCATAATGAGGGTACCATTTAGGCCTGTTTGTCCACTTCAATCTGCTGGACTGCATGCACAGAATGCATTTATTACGAGAGACCATATTGTCGCGATGCAGGTCGTGGTCTTTCAAATTAGTTCTACAAGATATTTTTGGAAATTGATCTTGAGTAGCGGCCGATACGTGGCCATTCACTCATATAACATCCGGCTTCCGCACCATGGGTTGGTGGCCAACTACTATGTATTTAGTTCTGCATTCTCTTCCTTTGAACTCGAGTCGGTCCCCACGACCATGCTTCACCAGATAGCCCAGGATATCCTCAACATATTCGATTGATCACTTCTTGAGCTTTGCCCAATAGAGTTTTAATGGCCCGTTAATGCCTTCACTAAAATTTTCAGCTACCTAACATCATAGGCATGCTCTTCTTTTCGCTTTCGAGAGGTTTCTAAGTTAGCCTCGCTCTACATTCGATCTTACTGCAACCGTCACACCTCTCCGTACGATTATGTTGCATTTGGCCTGGCGGGACCACTCGGCGAGTTTTTGACCATCCTAAGGCCACAGGACGCAGTTGGACATGTCATTCTACGATATCTCGGTCGCCGGTAGAAGTAAGCTTCGAATATCCATTAGTCTAGTCTAGTCATGTAGCGCAAAAAGTAGGGTCGCTTGTGAAGAATGCTTGTTGAAGCGCGGGATGAAGCACTTGCTGCCTCTACTTAGTCGTTGCGCAAGAACAGTAATTTTACCAAGTTTTCAGTACATCCTCTGTGAAAGGCAAGGCAAAGAATAATGGAAACCCTTAAAACAGAGGGGAAGAGGTATCTGAGATAATGTAAGGGATATCTTGCAACTAGCCGCAGTCATTGCCTGCGTATGGCGGCAAGTGTTATACATATGAGCATACCTATTCCACAGCCCGTCGTTACACCCCAGCTTTTATGTCGCGCTTCTATCAAAGACTTTCACTTGACGAAACACAAATTAATAGATCAAGAGCATAAACGCGTAATTTATGTTGAGAGCGACCAGCTGGTCTCTTTAATTACACCATACAATGGGCTACTTAAGTGCTGGCAACCATCTAGAAGGCCATCATGTAACTACGAACATACATTATTGAAAAATAGGTGTTGGGGCGGAGGTGAGTTACGTCCCATGAGTTTATCACTGTCACCTCGTTCATATTTATCTTTATACTGTTCGTGGTTCTTTCTTGTTGTTAGAACCCCCATTCTAAAAGAAGGGCTACCACAGGCACTTCAAATTCGTCCCAAAGCTGTTATAGGGTAAGAAGGAGTGCTCTAAGATGAATATTTAAATGAAGCCCAAAATCTTGTTGCACAACTCTTTTACTTCAAGAGTGAGTACCTAGCGGTAGAAAAAGACTGAGGATACGGTCTGCCTTCGAGTATAGCAGCATCTCTTACCAGTAAATCATAATAAATGCACGACCCCTAAATAGCAGATGTCATCTCAATAGACTTTTGATAATACAGCTAACTATCCTTCGGCTGTCATGGTCACATGAAAGCTTTTGTGGTCCAAAGGCCAAGCTGAGAGCCCTTACCCTTATACTACAATCTACCATCGACCTACAAGTGATCCTTTTATATTCTGCAGTCATCTCGTGGCATGTCCATATAAGCCGCGCATACCCGAAACATATGTGAAAGTGATTATAGAAATGGCTAGAACCGGGATGGCTGAATCTGATGATCCATTTTCGGCACCAAAATAGGAACTTTTCGTTGTATCGTTGAGTTAATTTTCTAATGAATTAAGATTTTATGTTACTTCACTGGTAACGAAATATAGTACAATACAAGTTGGCGGGAGTTATGATACAGCTCGTAGTTAATAGGGAATGTTGAGACAGTCCCTTTGGTCACAACGGTCCGTCGATATATCATTATGAGTTGCCTGTGTGACACATATACCCAGACTCACCTGCGGACTGTCGTTTCATCCAGGCACTTCACGCTGTGCTGTCTTGATTAAAATGTCGATCGTCAAGTAAATGGCTTCCTTAGACACAGACGTTAGATTTGACGGTTTATTATTTGTCGCATACTCTTACTTGACGATATGAAACCTTGCTTGACAGCTTGTGACGCATTTTTGCTTCTGCCAGCCGTTATAGAAATGAGTGACATACGTAGCCCAGAAGAATTTTAGGAGGGCGTTGCAGATTGCTTCGTTTTTCGCTCCAATTAATCCATCGCCCCAAGTGAGTGAGGGTCTAGTGAAACCCCTAGTGGGTTTTCGCTGTGCAAACCAGGAGTCAAGCCTCCAGGCTTCGGCCGGAAGTTTTAGCAATAAGCAGAGAAAACAGCCACCATCCCCTCCCTTCCTGACGAAGCAAGCTTGCTTGCTTCCCACCTGCCTTCTACCACCACTGCTCGGAAAATTTAGCCACATAATATTTAATGTGTCATGAACTATGGGAGGGGCCTCTTGCGAAAGCCGTATTTCTGAGTGTAAACTAGCTCACCGTTTAAACACTTTGTATTCACCTGAACCTATGACAACAGCCATGCAAAGACATAACCGCCATGTGATCAGATGGCCCGTTGATCAACCGATTAGGTGGCAAGGAAAGTATTTCACAGACCGCTTCTTATGGTATCACATGCGATCCATCAGTTCCAGTGCCTAGGCTATTGATACCATTCGAAAACAAAGGCCCCTTGACTAGGGGCTGTGTATCGTTTGCCAGAAGTAAAGGCTCGCTCTAGTAGGACAAGAAAACAAGAAAGGGGGTTTTCATGAGTAAATGCTTAGTATCCTCAGCGCTATGAAATGTCTGACGTCTGCTTTTGCTAGCCGTTCTGTTGAATTAAGCATCGTCTCATTGCCACAGGGGAAACAAAGCAGATGAGATGTCGGTGCTTGGTATCCAACGGAATCTTTAAGCTGGGCTTCCCGGTTCACTAGGTTCATCTCTAGAGCGTCTACAACGTTCCACCAGCAAGATTATGAGGATCTGCTGCCCTATAGGTAAGTGATGTGACAAATACGATGGTTTCCGCTTTGATACCCGGTCAGCATGATTCACGAGGCTCTCCCTTGCGTCTGATCCCCGAAAACCCTATAAACATGCGGAGATCATTGGGTTTCAAAGAGACTAAGTGGCAAAAACTGATGAGACATTTTAGCGCAAAGTAGTCGCCGTTTGTCTCAATATAGGCGCCGAGTAATTGCGCAAACACGGAGAACTGGAGAGAAACAACCAACCTATCGTTCCTCACTGCCTGATTTCTGTCCTGTTTTGTGATCCATGGACCTGAAAAATGAAGCTGCTAGAGAACGGGGGAATTGTATTGTGCTATAGTAATGTGATCATCATATTGTGCCGGCCCAAATAATTGCAACTGACGCTGCCGGGTATTTGAAATAGATGTATACTGTGTGCATGGCACGACGAGGCCCGGACAGATCCGGATATGTATCTCAGACTAGAAGATCCGTATTATTAATGACAACTTGGAGTAGACATCCTTCGGACCGAGAGATGGTTATTCCCGTTCCCAGGCTGTTGCTTAGATTCTTGATCTGAGGAATTCCAAGGCATCAGTACCACCTCGAAGCTGGCAGCTGATCAAATGTATACCTGCCCAGCAAGGTAGATATGCTGTTGGTTACCAGCTCGGTGTGCGTCGTCTTATCGCTTGGATAGAGCGCCATCGTATGTAATACCTCATATCAATAAAGCTGCGACCGCCTGTGACCTGCCATATACGGCTCGCTCTCGCTACCGAGAAAATATCATTTGTTGATCTGTAGTCAACCTACATGTATGTCCTAGCAGCTCAAATGAAAACTCACATGTGAATAATGAGAGGGGTATGCAGGCGATGACAAGGTTGACCGGGGAGGCTGTGAGGTTTATCAGTAATAAGACCAATAGGGGATAACGGAGAAGAACGCCGACGAATGCTTGTTGGTACCTACACTAGGTAGCCGGATGGCCCGTGCAGCAGTGCCCAGTCAGTGTCCAATAGCAAGTCGTCAGGCAAGCCGTACCAGGCTGTCGGGACGTGACGTAGCGAATCATCATGCCCCATGCACGCTCTCTTTAGTGTAAAATGTCTCGCATTATAGGCGACTGGCTCGTGGCACCTCCACTGTAGTGTTGAACAAAAGTTCCTCGTTCAGTCCCAACTACACGTGTAGGTATCGTCTCCAAGTGAGTAGACAAGGATCATTATCTGTATGCTGTGCACACCTGCGTCTCATACCTGGGGTTACAGCGATAACAATTTCCATGCTGGCCTATCGGTCTGCCGATGAAATCTCTCAATGAGGCGGCCCGGGATGAAATCAACTCGGACAGCCCGCCTCCGCACCCCCTGCACCCATCAAACGTTGGGCTGCTACCGGAATACTGCTTGCCTAGATGGTCACTATCTGGCCACCATCTGGCCCATCTATCAGCGCGACGGTGAGGGATGCATCTACGTACAGTAGCTATTCGTCCATTTCCTTGCCTGGGTTTTTTCCTCGCCGATGTTTGCTGGGTAGTCGAATGGGAGACAATCTCGGGAACACTTCAGCCAAACCGGCCGGACGGGATGAAGTCTCTGAGGTCGTGCCAAGAAAGTACACTATTCTCCCACACCAGGTGGCCGGATCCGCGACATCATGGTGCCAAGCCTCACATACAAAGCAAGGAGGTATTATCACAATTGACAATCGTCCCCATGCCGCCATATACACTGTGTCTGTAGTATCTTTGACTTCTCAGATTTGTTAGGCAAGTCGACGAACCGTACGTACGTACTTACACCACACACGTAGTTCCTCATTGTCAACGTCTCAATAAACCCATGTCGACAATGCCATGTCTATCTACCGTGACGTCTTGCTTAATCGAGGCGCATGTGTGTATGTACAGCATACAGTACTCTAAATTGACAGCTACTGCGCCTTACAGTGATGGGATAGGACTGGAGGTGACTGGTAGAGGCCGCAAGCCCCCAACATCCTCCAAGCGCTTAACCATGTCGCGCCGTTGGCTATCCCCTGTCGCACTTCTCTCCACTCTCGATTCCAGGGATCCCCCCCAAACGGCCAAACCTTACGATCCTCTCGACAATTTCCCCTCCCTCGGGACGGCTTGGGCTTGCCTGTCATTCTGAGCCTTGCTGGAGGACCGTACTCCTGGGCTTTGCGACCAGCTGTCGCTGCCAGCCCAGGTCCGGAAGAAAAAAAAAAAAACGTCGCCGCCAATACGGCATATATCCTTCATACCCATGTCGACATCGGTTGCTATAGATATCTCTTGCTCCTCCCCCCTGTTTCGAAAGTTAGATAGCTACGACGCAGTCCTTCCTCTACTCCATCTTGACATCATTTAAATTTTGAGTTCTATCATTTTTCTACCTCGATAGACACACGTTTGCATGCCTTCTTCTTCGCTTCGCCTCTAGGCTGCAAAGCCGAGCAACCGATCCGAGAGGCGCGTATTGTCTGGTCAGGCGCAGAGGTTGTACCACAGGATGAGGATAGGCTGCCTGCAGTTTGCCCCTCAAGTGGGCGACATAGACAACAACCTGAACCGCGCCGATGCGGTTCTGAGTAAAGCGAACCCTGAAGACCTTGATCTCCTTGTTCTGCCCGAACTTGCTTTCACGGGTATGTCATTCTGTCTTTACAGCGACGTACGGTGTCATTCGACCACTAGATTGACCCGCTGACTTGCCTTAGGCTACAACTTCAGTTCGCTTCAAGACATCAGCCCTTTTCTCGAGCCCAAGGGCTCCGGAATCAGTGCCCTCTGGGCTCGGACCGTTGCGCTCAAACTCAACTGTATAGTTACAGTCGGCTATCCGGAGAAAGTCGACGTCAAACCAAAATGGCCTACCTCCCCCGAGTATTACAATTCGGTTATCGTCGTGAACGGTGATGGCGAGACGATTGGGAATTATAGGAAGAATTTCTTGTATTACACAGACGAGACATGGGCTCTAGAGGGGCAGGAGGGCTTTTTCGATGGCTTTATACCTGGACTTGGTACTACCGCGATGGGAATTTGTAGGTTTCACTGTTTCACCTAAAACGTCATACCGGGCCTGCTAACAAGTCTCTAGGCATGGATCTCAAGTTGGTGTATCCTTTTTAAGAATACGACGCTGAATACTGATCGTCAATAGTCCCTATAAGTTCGAAGCACCATGGCACGCATTTGAATTCGCCTTTCATTGCCTCGAAGTGGAAGCGAATTTGGTTATCGTGACGATGGCCTGGCTGACTCGTGAGGAAGCACGTCTGTTTAGCCGCATGCCAAACGAGCCAGACATGGATACCTTAACGTACTGGATTACTCGATTGGAACCGCTCATTCGGGCAGAGAGTCAGGAAGAGATCATTATCGTCTTCTGCAATCGCACCGGCATAGAGGGTGACGCTGTTTATGCCGGAACAAGCGCGGTGGTCGGAGTAAAAGATGGCGAGGTTAGTGTGTACGGAATGCTTGGTCGCGGAGAGAAAGATCTTCTCGTGGTAGACACTGAGGCAGATCCGTATGCGAAGCTCGTGTATCGTCCCGATGATCATGGCGCAATAGTGGCCTCTGTCGTCGAGTCTGCCTCCGGCTCCAAAGGACCAGAACATAAGGATTCCGATCAAGGAGCCAGCACGAAGCCGCCACCAGTCCAGTCATCGTCGAAAAACAATTCGAAAGGGTCGACGGCATTCAATGTTGTCCAACATCAAATACAGCTTGAAGAGGCTAGGCATATTAGCCAGCCCCATTCACCAGCTAGCCAGAAATCTCACTCAAGTCACCGGTCACACTCTAGCAAGAAATCGCATTCCAGCCATCAGTCGCGTTCCAGCCAAAAGTCACAATCAAGCCAGAAGTCACAGTCAAGCCAGATGTCGCAGTCTAGCCAGAGAGCACGTTCGACTCAGAAGGGAACACCTACTCCAGATCTAACGAATGACTACCACTATGTACCTCTAGGCTTGACCAAAACTGGGAGTGACAGAAGCACAATATCCGTTCAAGGCTCAGTCTCTTCTCAGACCTCTTCCACTTCAGATAGGTCAAAAAGCTCCAGCCGGTTGGGGTCTTCAAGGGATGTTGCTATTTCTCAGGGCCGCACTTATCAACGAGAAACCTCTAGGAAGGAGAAACCGCGGTCACCCCCAATTCAGATACCACCGCTTTCGACGGAGACTGATACAATCCCTACTCCAACTGGGCCAAGTCCAACTCCGCTGGCAATTCGCCCCAAGTTAATTATCCCGAAAGATGCACACAAACGGTCTGCGAAGCCACATGTCCCCACTCCTCATCCGTCCATGGGAGCTAGGAGTGGAAGAGCTTATGGTGGACATGTCTCGATCCAGCAGCAAAATGAGATTTTCACCCCCACGACGGCTTTCGATGATATGACACCACAGTCTCCCAATAGATTCTTTTGGATCCCTTCCGATACTCTGCTGAAGACCCCTATGGAGTCACGAACATGGACACCTGCACTCGCCGACTCGCCGACTATCAGCATGAAAATGCCTGCAACTTCGCAAGCGTACGTGAAGAACACCGCTACAGCTAGAACTCAACCAATAGAACCGCAGTTAATAGGTCGAGAATCAGCATCGCCAGCGCAGCAAAGAAGTATCAGCAAACCTCGAGCTGAAAGCAAGTCTTCAGGCCAGACTACGGAGCCCCAAACTATCACGAGGCGCGCCTTCGACCCTTTAGAATCGTCCTCGACGACATCCAAGAACGTGGGCCATTCCAAAAATACTGACCGAAGTGATTCGCCTTTTGCGAATAGACCTGACTGGGCAGCAATCGCCGAGCGTCTTGATGCTCTGTCACCCCACCCTGACTCTGGTGCCGCAAATAAGACCGAGTTATTCTCCCCGCGCCCTGGGTCGAATTTAGCACGACGAATCGAGGCTAATGACAAATCGTCTAATGCTACGCCAGCTCGGCCCTCCTCACCCAAGTCTCGTAATGCGAGCAGGAGCCGTGCCGCTAATCCAATTAATGTCGACGATCCTCTAGGTGACCAGCGCCAAGAAAGTATCTCTAGAGCTTCAATAAAGATTGGTGCCAGCGCCAGCGTGCTCGATAATAAGCCTGCTAGAGGGCCGTCGGCTATGTATCGACCGGATAGCCGGATGAGCAATGTTGAGCCGGCCCATCGATCAGTATCTAGAGCTGCGCATTCGCGCAGCAACAGTGTCTCGCTTGGTTACGTGGCCCATACAACCGGCCTTGAAGATGCTAGCGGTGGGCGTCCCCCGTTCCGTGCGGCAAGTCGTGGAAGACAGCGAGCAACTGCGCCGAATGACGCCAATGAGGCTCAAGACGAAGGATCTGATCCCCCCCGGGCTAATCCGAGAGACTGCTCTGTCCCTGCCAGGCGTCCCAGTGCGCCTAGCTTTCGCTTCAGAAGCCCTGCAGAATTTGAAGCTGAGATGAAACGCATTTCTCCGGAATGTTCTGTCCAGGCCTACTATGGGGATACAGGGACTGGGGACGAGAATGAAATAATTGGTGAGATAATTGTGCGACGCTCACCCAGTTGTGCTGTCCATGGCCGCAAACCACAGGGAACCCCACCTCAAGGGAATGAGTCCAAGACACCCGAAAGCACCAGTCCTCGAAGAGTGGATGAACACCCGCAAATTACAACGACGTCTGAAGCTATCGAGGCCGAGGGAACGAATATGCCGATGATCAAGACGGGAGACAGCGCCGAGTCCTCTATCCAGTCACCTACAGACGGCACACAACCCAGCTCAACCAACTTCGCCCCCCCAGTAGAAACTCTCGGAAGCTCTAGAGGTTCACCAGCAACACCCCAGTCCATTTTTCACCCCAAGACACCCAGAGCCATGGTACTCATTGGAGAGGATGACTACTCAATGCCGACGACACCCCTCACGGCGCCCTTCATCAAGCCTTTGAAGGCCGCTAAGCTCACTATACAGGGGGCGGCAAATGACAGGATTATCAGACCACAAAGCGCTCTGTGGTAGGGACATTTACGAATTTACGGCCTCTAGCATCATATCAGAACGCCGTATGTGGCTTAAGCAAGGAGTTATTGGCATATGGTCTTTATTCTGAGGATAACGGTCGTTCAGGAGAACTGGTCAATGGAAGGTACCTCGGGAACTACATGGAGCAAGAATGATTGGGCATGTAGAATTGGTTATGTCGCGAGATCCTTTCTCTTAAGTCATATTGGATGCATTTTGTGGGTTGGTCTTATATGAACGCTATTTCTTTTTCCTACGTCCTAGAGTATATGCATACCCTTTGCTGTTCCTTGTATCACCAGTTTTATTTGCAGTCTTTGATAGTTCTTGATTATGCTGACTGACTCCTGCGAGGGCATCCGAATGCAACATGCAGTGTGCAAGTCGGTGGCACAACACGACGGGTGACTGCCTCCGGTCCAGCCTTGAAACTACCAAACCCACCTTGCTATACTAGTACTTCCGATCATCTTGGTAAATGGCACAAATGATTAACACAAAGACCTTATCTTTCAATCAATCAATGCCCGCGTTGATGCAATAGGTCACTGGGGTTACAATCAACAGGCCAACTTCGGCGACCCTGGCGAATATCAAAGCTTACCCCGAGCGTTGTCACCTGAGGCCGTTCTTGATGATCGTGGAACGTTATCGATCGTCCGATTGCTTAATTGCTTCATCCCTTGCTCCCACACGCCGTGACTTGTGCGCGAATGACGGCTTTGGGAGAGAGATAGAGAGCATTAAGAGGGCCCACGCTCAAAATTGGCATCTAGTGTACGTGTAAGCGCCACGAGACTATCGGTCCCAAACCCTCGGTGCAGAAAGGGGTGCAGTTATTGACACCGGTAGAGTGAAGAATATATGCGTCTCTTGTGTTACCTTGATACGTGCCTTAGTTCGTATCATGACTACTGGTTGGAAGTTCTTCAGAGTTTTCAAGCTGTTAGTGGTAAGTGGTGGAACATCGCTAGATTAGGCGATACCTCACATTTAGGAATTGGCACTAAAGAGAAAGGGCCAAAAGTGTAAAAGACGATTGAGCTTGCAGAACAACTAGCTGACCCGTTATTTTGGCCCCAGGCCCCTGGGGTCGGCCCCTGAATTGTCCAATGCAGTTGATGAGCGAAAGGAACATCTTTCATCGTTTGCATGCTGCATGGAACTGACCGACTACAACGTGCCCGTTTTTTGCCCGTACACCGCATGAAGAGGAATCCAGCAAGAAAGCGAGCCCACCTCCAAACGAAGGTGAGAATAAGGAATCCTTCTTCCACCCCGACCTGCCAAGAAGTCGATAAACACCCAATCAGGATGGCTGGACCCGTGAGAGCCCGGATGGTAGCTGTGAGATGTGAAAGCTTGCAGGGACACCATGCATCTGGTTATGAATATTGCGAACTCCTAGTGGTCAATCGTGAGATGGCCTGCAGCTGATCCCTGTCGACATCACCTCTTAGCGTAAGCATCATAAGCCAGTGACGGCCCGTTATCTGGAGTTGAGCAGGAAAGCTGGGCACGGGGAGAGAAAATCCTAGGGGCCAAGGGCCCAAGTAACCAAGCACCCCCAACCCCCAAGGGGCCAATGCTGGTGTCTTGTCTCTGTCACCACATCAGTACTACCGTATGGTCGAAAAGCGCTCTGTGCCACTCACTTTAGGCAAGTCACAATGGGTACCTCACAGACCGTTCGACTCTAATTCGTCGACAGTGGCCAGCTGTATACAAGCTTTTCCCTTTCTGCTCCTGAGGAGGTCTGCAGTGGTTCTGCTCCTCTTTCCACGACCTTGATATCACACACAAACATCAGTTGTGCTGCTATGTCTGTCACAGTGGCGACCGCGCTTCGAGAAGAAACAATTGCGAAGAAATACATTCCACAGAGCCAGTTATAACCGCCAATTCTTCTTGTGAGACCCGTCTATTGGATCTCGCTCATAAATCTACCTAAATAGTTTACGACCCCAACCCACAGCCTCATTGATCGGTGCCTCGGACGTACAGGTTTGGCGAAGGCTTATTTCTATATCAGTCGCTTAGACTTCCTCGCTTCTTGCAATAAGTCCTTGTCGTTCGCATTGAACATTCCTCTGTGACGATTCCGAACGCTCGGTGTTCGATGCGAGACAGGTAGTGCGCCGGTCGCAATTGATTATTACCGACGTCCATCTTCTGGCCCTTCTCAAGCTTGAGCTCGTCACTGACGATCCGGCAACACCATGCGCTTTAGCCGGACCATCACTGCGCTTGGTGCGCTTGCGCACAATGTACGGGCAGTTTTGGTTGCGCAGAACTCGCCTTGCCAAACGAACTGTGGCAATGTCCTCGATGCGACGACGGCAGATCAGATTGTTTGCGATGATGCATCTTACGGCACAACATCAGGAAAGGTCTTCCAGTCTTGTGTAGCCTGCGAGTCAACAAGCCCATATATAACCACTGAAAGGAATCAAACTATATCAGATTTGCAAGCCATGCTGTGTATGTCTTCGAATTGGTCTTCATTGCGGGTTTGTCTTGCTAACGACCGCCGTGAACAGTCAACATGCGATATACGACGGCGCAATGCTTGTTTCACCTCGAAACAGGGCCGTGTAGTACATCGTAAGTCTTAATAATCAGCATTACTCAAGATTGCGATGCTAATATTGCATAGGAAGGCTTGCGAGCCCCTGAAACCTGCGCTCGAGTATGGTAATTTGTCCTCTACAGTCACACCCTACGGTTACTGCAGTATTTGGAGCGACTATGATCTGGACAAGTGCACCGGGTGCTTACTCCTAGAAGGCAAACACTATACTCGAAACTGTATGTACCGCCGACTACCTGACATATCATTGCCGTCCACTGACAACTAGCAGTCGTATCAATCCTATCAGGAGCCTGCCAGCTGCAGCTCCAACCACCCCAGGTCATTCCAATTAAAGGAAACATCTTCTCAAACGACATGGCTAACGTCACCACTCCCTCACCGACAAACGGTGTTCATGTGCACGACAAGGTCGGCCCCCTGAGTTATGGTGGGCTCGCAGGCGTCGTCATTGGCGGTGTGGCACTTCTCTTGGTTCTCCTGGGCTGCGGGGTCGTGGTCAATGGAAAACGTCGGAGAAAAAACTACTTGCGCCGCCGCGAGGAGCAGACGAAGAACTGGCCTAGTCCTCCGGCGGCAGGAGAAATTTTCGAGACACCTCTCAGTCAGAGACCCTTGCGTGGTGGATGGGCAGACTCCCCAGTGAGCGCTGCTACTACCGATGGCGCTCACCCATATCCTCGGTATTTTTCACCGTACACGTCGCAATACAACAGCCCTGTTAGTGCCGTTGAAGGACAGGGCTCCATGCCATGGCAAGTCGAGAAAGCACAGACGATTGGCGTTGCGCTGAGCCCAGATCATGACAGCTCGGAGTCACCGTGGGGCGATAGGAAGGGCAAGGACAAGGTTGACACCAGCGTAGATGGTTACAAGCTGCAAGAAGGTGTTAACAGCGCTGGGGGTTACGGCTATCCGATTCCCCCGCCACCTCCGATCCCGTCTGAAGCACCCATGCTCAACCACCCCGGTTATGGTAGGCAAGGGCAGATGAATCGGCGGACGCCATCACCACCATCACAAGATGACCCACAAGGTCATTTTGCGTAGAGAGGAGCTATTCGGATGTATGGAGTTATTTGAGGTTGATTATGCGTTTCATCTGAGCTTGGAGTTTGGGCGCGTGAATACTTTGGGCCTCGGACTCCTGGGGGTCGACGAAAATACGATATCATACAGATCAAGGATGAGGCTGGAAGCCCCGGACTCGGCGTCTACATGTACTGTACCTTTTGCAACGTATGCATGTTTTCTTGTGAGAGCAAAATCTCATCTTAATGGTAAAGAATCTTCGGGTCGTCGTGGACATGCGCTATGAGCAGGACCATCTAAACCAGAGGGAGAAATGTGCATCTACAAGGATAGAGGAGTTGGCGAATGAGATGGCACCAGAGGGCATCCTTCAGCCACAACTCTTTACGTGCCGAGCGAGTAGATAAGTACTAAATTTCCTGTATAGGATGACATGAAGTCATATCATAGTTGTAGGGGGAAAAAAACATATTATATGAGAAGATTGACAGAAAAGTTCACTTTCAAACCATTGGCATTTTTAATGTTCAATTGATGTGGCTGGAGCTACCTCGGTCTTGTAGCCAAGCCACAAAGAGCTTGGACCGTTGTGGCTGGAGCTCTCCCGCCTTCGTTTCCCCACAGGTTCTTTGAGTCGAGTAGCAGAAAATTTCGGAGCTTGGGAATTTTTTTAATCAACTCTACCACGACAAGTGAAATTCTACTTCAGTGAATTTCTAGAACAACGCCACTTCTCGCGAAGATCACCGTCGCCGATAGATCTATTTTCTCCTACATATAGATATATTGACGGTTGACAATGGCAACACAAAACGACAAGAACCAGGCCGCGGCCGAGTTCACCATTAAGCCGACCACGGTCACGCCCAGTGTTGACACGAGCACCTGGCCTCTGCTGTTAAAGAACTATGAAAAGCTTCTCGTTCGAAGTTGGTCCCCATCGAATCTGTAAAGGAGTACAAATAATTGACATTCGAACAGCCGGTCACTTCACCCCTATCCCCAATGGCAGCGCACCGTTGAGCCGAGATTTGAAGAACTATATTTCTTCAGGTGTTATCAGTAAGTATTATACCATCTTACCTGACCATAATTGGCAATAGAGTACAATCCTCTTTCTGCGATGTCCTTGAGCTTGTTCGGTCCATTGTCTTGAAACTAACTCAATCTATGTAGACCTCGACAAGTAGGATACACCGACAAACTTTTCTTATGAAAACCCTTTCTAACGCGATGGGCAGGCCATCTAATCCCAGCTCGCACGAGGTGGTAGCGTGGGTAAAACGCATCTTACGGTACGATCTCTTGCATGACGACAACGCACGTATGGAGCGGTTACTGATAGACCGAGTACAGCACGGAAAAGACGGGTCACTCCGGTACACTGGATCCTAAAGGTTAGATCACTTCAGCTTTTCTCTCTTGCCTATATCAAGAGCATCAAACACCGTAAATTTTATCATAACCGGCAATTGCTGACTGGTGGGGTTTGAACAGTTACCGGTTGTCTCATTGTCTGTATCGATCGGGCGACGCGACTCGTTAAGTCGCAACAAGGAGCAGGAAAGGAATACGTCGCTGTGGTAAGCAAGCCGCCGAGCATCACACAGCAGAGATAAAAGCCATGATGCTAATTGCCCGGCGTGGTCTAGATCCGTCTTCATGATAAACTCCCTGGTGGCGAGGCACAATTTGCGCGCGCGCTCGAGACATTGACTGGTGCCCTCTTCCAGCGGCCGCCTCTAATCTCCGCCGTCAAGCGTCAGCTTCGTATCCGAACCATTCACGAAAGCAGAGTTATCGAATTTGACAACGACCGCCACCTGGGAATCTTCTGGGTGAGCTGTGAAGCCGGAACTTACATCCGAACTCTCTGTGTCCATATGGGTCTGCTTTTAGGAGTTGGCGCACACATGCAGGAACTCCGTCGTGTACGGTCTGGAGCAATGGACGAGACAAAAGACTTGGTGACTTTACATGATGTTCTTGATGCCCAGTGGATGTACGACAATGCCAGAGACGAGTCCTATTTACGAAAGGTTATTTCGCCGCTCGAGACCCTCCTCACATCCTACAAGCGCATTGTTGTCAAGGACAGCACTGTGAATGCTATTTGTTATGGAGCCAAGGTAGGCGCAAGAATTCACCCTATGCTTACCCTGTACTTACGCTGCCACAGTTGATGATCCCAGGCCTGTTACGATATGAGGCCGAGATTGAAGCGCATGAAGAAGTTGTGCTCATGACCACCAAGGGAGAGGCCATTGCTCTAGGTATTGCAATGATGAGCACTGTTGAGATGTCATCCTGCGATCACGGTGTCGTCGCCAAAGTGAAGCGCTGCATCATGGAGCGAGATCTGTACCCCAGGAGATGGGGTCTTGGCCCAACAGCCACTGAGAAGAAGAAGCTCAAGGCTTCTGGCAAGTTAGACAAATTTGGAAGAGCAAACGAGCAAACCCCTGCCAAGTGGACCGCCGAGTACAAGGACTACAACCCGCAACAAGATTCTGCTGCTGCCAGTGCTTCTGCCCCTGCTGCCGACGTTACGATGTCAGAGGCGCCTGCTGTCGACATTACGGCAACCCCTACGGCTGCCAAGGAAGAAAAGGGAGAGGAGCCTGCTGCGGCGGACGACGATAAGAAGAAGCGCAAGAAACACGATGGTGAGACAGCCGAAGAGAAAGCTGAGCGGAAACGAAGGAAGGCGGAGAAGAAGGCAGCCAAGGCGAAACGCGCCTCACTTGGAAATAAGGATGATTCCGACTCTGATTGATTTGGAATGCCAGGCTTTTATTCCGGAGCAACTTTGGTGATACCATCTCTGCTAGCATCTAGCTAGATTTCGTCACATGTTCATGTGTATGGCGTTTTTACTGTATTGTACAGTCTACAGGTTCTGGAAAATGGCGTTCCGGATGTTTGCTTCAATGGCGTGGAATCATGACTCTGAAAACGGTGGTGGATTAAACTGCTCCTGGATTAAGTAAATAGTACCACGCGTCATTCAATCCAGGGATATAGTGTTGGTCCAGCTACTAGCTATATGTTGCTTGCCGTGATGCTGTCATTTGGTATCTCCTGCGATATTCAGCAAAAGCCCTTGGTTAAAGGAGATAGAGGCAACAAGCTCTGGCTCAACTAGCTCTGACCATAAATTGGAGGTTTCTCCTGAAAGTTCAAAGACTAATTCGCCCGGCTATTGAAAGGTCTCAAAGCCTTCCTATTGGACATCTCCTGGTTGGAAGTAACTCATAAATCAAGCAAGCCGCTTAATTGATCTCGATAGGTCACATGTAGCGAGGCGTGGGTGAGAATCTGGGCGAGGCTAGACTGCCACTTATTTCAGGTATTTAACCGTCTTGCAGAAATCACGGTGCTGTATGCTGCAAAAGCGTTTAGTTTGTGCCTGACACTGGATTTTCGGCTATGAAATCGACAGACAGGACTCTGTAGCTGTGCCGAGATATGTAGATAGGCAAAGAAGCCTGCCATTTGTTTTTGGGACGGTTCGAGAAGAAGCGGGGCGCAAAGTTCACCTCGGTACGAATTAATACTGAGCCGTGTGTTGTGGCGGCACCACTAGAGTCAACGGAAAGTAGGTACTTACTTACATATGTAGAAGATGCAGAGATTAGTGTAGTGTACCAAACCCGAGTCTTTGGCAAAGCGCTTCGATGATGTCGAGGACCATTGAAGCCCTGTGATAGGCTGGAAATTATCGACTGTAATGAACCCGATTGGCGGAGCTTGACTGCATCTAGCTAGCACAGATGACTGAAGAAGCTCAAATATGCGCCTGCCAAAGGTCGAGCCTGGTCGAGCTTATTATTCCGTGCAACCCGCAACCCGCAACCCGCAATCTGCATCCTGCACGCCACCATCACGATCACATCCTTATCATGCCATGTGCTAGATATGTGCTGCAGTGATGAGCTAGCGCGGTATCGATGCACGATTGGTCGGTGCACCTGTTTGACTAATCTCACTCTTTTGCGTCCTCATTCAGACGCTTTGCCTCGTTCCTCGATGGCATCACACGTTGAGGTGATCCTTTGGAGGGGATTTCCATCGCTCCCATCCCCGAGCACCCAGTACCTCTGAGTATAAGCAGTACCGCCCTAGGCCGATTGAAATCTTGACAACTTTCAGGCCGGTCACAGTCACCGTACTTCAACGTTGAATAGACTCGGGCCGCAGAAAGGGGAATTCAGGAACAGCCGTTCCCCAAGCAGCCCCGAACAGGGGTGTTATTCATCCTAACCGTCAATGGCCGTGTTTTTGCCGCCCGCGACCTGCATGACTGGCCCACAGGACGAGCTTGGTTTATCGGCTCGACAAATCACAAGTCTCTCACACATGAACATATTCCAGTGACTGGTCCATTTCTTGTGATTCTAATGGTGTGCCAGCCCATGATCTAGTGTTCTTGCTACCAGGCACATTGACACTATTGGGGATATCGTCTCAATAGTATAGACTTTGGGCGGTACGAGCAATGAAGCTCCCAGCGATGTTACCCATCCTGTCTTAGCAGGATCTCTTATGCCTGCAAGTGTTGGAACTGGAGTCGAGTAGGTTCCTATATGTTACCGACTCTCCTGAGTATATTCCTATCCTTCACATCTTTCTGTACTCGTGCGATTTCGTTTCTGTTACTGGGGAATCTCTTCATTCATTCACTGACTCGATTCCCATTCTCGAAGGCACTTGACGTCCAGCCGGCTGGATATCATTGCTTCATATTCAACTAATTGTAATACACTCATTTCTATCAGTGTTCAAGTACTGTGTTGTCGGTACTGTATCTAATCATCATCTTATATTGAATCAGAGTCTGCCATGATGGATCTCTTCAAATTCACGTGCATTCTTGGACTTCTTATTCCATACTCCATCGCCTTACAGGTCACACCTAACTCTCCTTGCGCTTCATTCTGCATTGATTCTGATGGCGACGATGTCTCCGACCCTAACTCATCAACCACAATGAACAAAGACATAACCTGCTACGACTCGAAGTATTCGTCATCACCAACTGGCCTGAAGTTCCAGAGGTGCATCAGCTGCCTCCAAGACAGCACGTTCTCTCAGGGGAGTGAGAATGATCAGCTCTGGTTTTTATGTAAGTGAGCGTGATCTACTAATATACTCGTTCGCTCTGACATCCATCTAGATAACCTCAGATATACTTTTGACAATTGTATATTTGGTTTCCCCCATGCCAAAGGCCTATCCACCCCATGTTCTACATCCACGGCATGCGGAGCATTGGAAGCAGCCTTGACAGGAGATGATCTAAGTCCGAGCCACTTGGACTATTCATACTGTGACGTCGACGGAGGAGTAATGACCGGCCCTTCAATCACCAAGTGCGTGTCTTGTGTGGGCGCCTCTGAGGACCAGAGCTACTTAGCTAACTGTGAGCTCGAAAACCTACCTCAGTTTGTCTTATCTTCTAATGTAGTTTGTAGATCTAGTTGCTCTGGAGGCAGGCTGTAACCAGCGGCCATCAGCTGGAATAACAGTAGGCCTAAATGATACGGTCTTTTCCAGCACTATAATCAGCGCCATTGATACTGCTTCGAAAACCTCGAAGGATAACAAGCCCGCGCTTCCAACGACCTCGATTGTTGGAATCGCTGTCGGCGCGGCAGTGATTATCTTGGCAGTTGCAGGCTTCTTCTTCGTCCGCTATCGAAAGCGGCGGAACCAACGCCTCCGTCTTGAGGGTGATACATCTATAGGAGGCAGCTCTCGGCGAGGGCATCACCGCCCTGCGTCCTCGCTCTCTTTTCGCTGCCAGACTCACCTAACGCCGCGCTCTCCGGCCTTCTTCCCGAGCCACTCTGACGCTACAATCGAAGAAGAGAAAGGCTACTCTAACCCCAACCTCGCGCTCGGATCTCACCCTGCCGCTCCCGGGTCCCCGACATCAAGGACATCGCAAACCTCTTGGCAGCCCCAACCGTCATACTCAACTATTCCATCGTTCTCCCGCCCAGGATCAACTCAGCGACCGCTACGGAATATATCAATCACAACTCCCACTGTTCCAGAAAACGTTCACTATTCTACCTCTCCTAAAGCATCGCGTTTCTCTCCCCTTGAAGAGACACCCATCAGCACAACGAGCACCAAAAGCACAGCGCAGCTCTTGCCACTACGCCCGTATAATCCCGCCGAGTACGGCGTCTCCTCACCACATCTTGGGAGTTCGGCTGATGGATCGTACACAAGCCCCACCTCCGGCACGACGGCTAGTCCCCTGCTGAGTCGATTGTGGGAGCAGAACCAGAAACAAAACCAGGATTCCATGTCGCCGATATGGGAGATGCCGCAACGCGAGATTACTGCCGCGCGGCCGAAAGCAGCTGCCGCACTGGAGCGAATCGGTGTCCCGCCGAGCCCGGGCAAGAAAAGGGTCAGTAAGAGTGGGAGTCCAATCGAGTCAAAACAAATCAATATGAGTTTCCCGGGCCCGCCGAGCCCTGGAGCGCGATGGGGACGGACTTGACGACAACGTTTCCGGAAAATATATAATATTGGGAGTAATATAGCTTAATGATACCTCTATCTTGATTCATATGTTTCCTTTAAACGGCAGTGCATGCTAGATGGATTAGTATTGACAATTGACTCTCTTCATTTTACGTTCTAAGACTTCCCACGTAGTAGCTTATTATCGATGGAGCGCTAATGCAATTGATGAAGAAAGCCTCGATGTTGAGGAAGTGCAACTGATTTTTCTAGGGCTTTACTAGAAATCTAGGGGTCTATTTACGCCTCTTTGGGTGTAGTTCAAGTCGCTATCGGTAAAGCTTCGTCTCTGGCTATCTTATACTCTATTAGGGTGATTGGGAACAAATTACATGGTACTAGTGCAGAACTTATCAGGGCTTAATCTGAGATTAATCTACGTTCCTCTAGATAGCTATTGATGTAGCTTATGGCTGATCTCAGTTTGTCTCTATTTATTTTCCCTCCTTCGCAGTAGTGATTGACCGTACATACTCAAACGCCGGCCCATCGTTTCCAAACATCTGTCGCAGGTCCTTGACGATAGCATCAGGCCTCTCCCACGCCGCGAAATGTCCGCCCTTCTCATACTCACCCACATACACGAGCGGGCCGAGCGTACGACTCCACAACTTCGGCAGCAGCAACAAATCATTCCGAAACCGAGCGATGCCGAAAGGCACGTCGGCATACATGGCGCCGACAGCGAACGCGGGCGGGTCGCTGTGCTCCATGGCGTAGTACACGTTGCCCGACGCCTCGGGGCCCGGGGTCGAGAAGTAGTAGATGCTCACCCAGGTCAGGATCTCGTCGTCGGTCCAGGGATAGTCGTCGCTCCAGCTGCGAAGCTTCTCGTAGATCCACGCTAGCAGACCGGCTGGGCTGTCTCGCAGAGAGTAGCCGATGGTGAGCGGCCGGGTGGTCATTTGTTTGAAGTATCCCACGCCTTCTTTGGATACGATGCCGGCGCGCTCGAGGCCGTTCTTTTCGGCGTCTGTTAAGGGAGTCGCGAGGAGCTCTGCGTATAGCTCTGGGTGTGTATTGGCGTTTGGCTCGTTTGGCGCGGGTGTGTTGGTGTGATAAGCCTCTGTCCGAAATCAGGAGTCAGTAATCACCGCGAATGATGAAGGGGTTTGGGTAAGGAACTTTGGAGTGCGTACTGCACCGCGATGGACCGTAGTTCTTTGCCATATACTTTGCGACGAGGAAGCCTACGTCCCCGCTTTGGATAACTTGGATATATGTTAGTCATATTGATGAGGGCGAGGTTGTATCCTCACATTTATGGATGTGCTCTTACCGTATTCTTTGTATCCTAGCGCTGCCATGAGCTTGTCGTAAGCTTCGGCGTGTTGTTCGAATGAGAATCCCTTGTAGGCTACCTGTTAGCAGCTCATATCTCATGATCTATGTATGCCGTAAACTCACCGCTCTGCTGGGAGATGAGAAGCCAAAATCAATCAAACTCGGCGCCACGACGTGGAAAGCCCGAGTACCATCCTTGCCATCCCCTTGTACTAGGTCGTCAATCATCTTGGTGACCTCGATGAAGCTTCCCGGCCATCCGTGAAGGAATAGTAAGGGAATGCTGTTCGATGCTGGGCTGCGTTCGTGAATGTGGTGGACGTCGTAGGCACCGAAGCCATCAATGTCAATAGAAGCGATGAACTGCGGAAATCTGTTGAGGTGTGCTTCTGTCTTCCGCCAGTCGTAGCTGGTCTGCCATGCGGTCACGAGTCGTCTGATCTCGGATACCGGAGGTCCACGAGCCCATGACGATGAGCTTTGCTCGGACTGAGCACTGATTGAGTTGTCATTAGGTAGATCGCATAGGTCGAGTTTTTGACGTAGTCGCTCAAGCGTGGCTTCAGGCACACTGATCTTGAACGGTCTTACGGTAGCCATGTTGGGATAGGAGCGGGTTAGGGAATAAGTAGTCTGAGTCTACCTTGCCTGAGGGTGAAGTCGCGAGACATTTTCTAGACATACGACAGAAGCACGTCAGCTCTATATACTTCGTTCTTCAGTATCTAAATGAGCATATTGATCTCAGCAGCTTCTACATCAAGAGTTGTAAGTAATCCAACCCTTGGTAGCAACATACCCGGTCAGGTTTCAACTTACGCTGCAGCCAATCAAAGACACCAAAATCTCTGAGGAAGGCCAATCAGATTTGACTGACCACAACATACGCTGCGACCAATCAACCAAGATCGTCGAGAATCGAAATCCAATACCTAACCCCCAAGCGCAGGTTCATTCCTCATTCTATCTACTTCAACTAATGGTACGATCAGTGGCTGGTCAAGCTACCTGCGACCTAGACCTAGATAGCATGTTGGAAGTGGAAGGCCGCTTTCCGGTGCATCAATGCGAAGATGAACACCAAGCCTCCGCGTTCTCGCATAGGTGCGAGGGGTCTGCGAAGAGTGAAAAGTGGGTGTCGAACTTGCAAGTATGACTGACCGCTTCACAAGCCGGGACTCATCGCTTAAGTCGCTAATCCTCTTTATGCCTCGTTAGGATCAGGCATATAAAATGCGACGAGTCCCGGCCCGCGTGTTCCCAATGCAGCAGTACCGGACGCCAATGCGATTTCACGGTTCCGGCACTGCCGTCTAGCCAAGCTTTCCGCAGAGAGCAGCGTGGCCTTGTACTGGCAAGACCTGTGCCAGGGCCGTTCCGACACCGACACCCCACGGGGAGGTCCAACGTAGTACCTTATTTCGAATCGGTGCAATTCGAATTCTTCCGGCTAGTCTGCGCCCCAGAGTACGGTCTCTTCTTCGAGACACCATCTTGGGAGTCTCTGGTACTCCAATCCGCGATCACAGAGCCCTGCGTCTACCACGCCGCTCTCGCCATCAGCGCCTTAACCTGGAACCATTATTCACCCGTTTCACACTGGTATGATCCGACGACAGGTGCTATATCCGCGACAGAGTATTCAACGATCCAGTACAACCTCGCTATACGTCGTCTGAACGCACGGCTTGACAGCTCTGCGCAGGATAGGGATGTGACTAAAATTGCCATCCTGAGTGCGATTCTCTTCATTAATATTGAGCTCCTTCTGCGAAAGCAGGATTCTTCGATTCAAGAAGGCTTCCTCTGGACGCACCTCCGTGGTGCGACTTGTCTAGTGCGGGATCTCAAATCTCGGTTTGGACCACTGCAGGACTTGGAAAGGGAATGTCTCGAGATTGGTCTATCTCACATTGAGCGTCAGGCCCAGCAGCTAGAAGAAAACGTGGTGATATATGGATGAAATTACCAGTAGGAAACCGGAAGTCGAATTATGGCGCTGTCATTTTCCTAAATGTAACTGCGGTGGACAGTGTGTACTTAAGGGTTCTTCAACCAGGTTCTGGTCTCCATTTTCACACAACATCAATAACCAACCCAATTCACTACACTTTCGAAAAGTCTGCGAACGAGCCTTGAAAAAAGTCTCAGATATGAGATGGCAGGTCGAATACTTTCCAAGTAGACGTCAAGAAAGTGCCTAACCGCCTAGAACAGCTGTAATAGTCAGGCTTCAATTGGACACGATAGGTAGCGAGCTTTAGTTGACTGTCGGTTAGACTTGCGTTACTTTTCGAAGGACCTACACTCTGCTCTGCGCCCGCTTGTCAAATTATAATCCATCATGCAGGATTTATCTTTGAGATTCTGCCTCGTGGGCAGCCTGTAGCTGGGCATCCTGCAGGCTGGGCTTGCGTGTCACCTACTGTCAGAATATAACCCCTAACAAGGGGGTAATACAATACTCATCTTTTGCCTTTATGGCGCAATGATTAATTTCAACCCTACAGCTACTTATTCTCAATACGTTTTATTTTTTAAGTATTTAATAATAATTTTTTATAAATCAATTTTTATATAAGTTCTAGTAGTTATTTAGAGCCGGAGTAGTTAAGTTTTATTGTAAAATCAAACTGCGTCGGTATTTATTAGGACCGACTGTCTAAATATGCAAGCCCTATCCCTCATTCGACACAGCCTCCTTACGACTTTGGGTCGACTTCACTTGATCTTTGATCTCTCTTATGTAACCCTCCATCATTTCAATCTCACTTAGACGCAGCGGCTGTGCGCCCATATACGATTCGCAGGATTTTCTAATTAATTATTTCGTTCGACTCGTCGTAATACCAACCATCCTAGCGGTCCGACTTTGTCCTCGTCGAAGCACCTCTCCTCTCACGCTGGGCGGCGAAATCGATTTGCTTCACATACGAGTTGCCCAACCCGTGATGGTCATTCATCGCGATGGTTGAACCTATTGGTCTGCTAGGGACGGGTGTCGGGATCATCTCGCTTGGACTTCAAGTATACGGGGAGTTAAAGAAATATCTCGATAACTATACGGGGCGCGACGAGCAAATCAGCAAGGCTCTCACCCGTATCGAACGACTCAACCAATCGCTCAACGTCATCAGAGATGTTATTCCCGATTTTGAAAGCGAACAGCGCGTTACGAACGATGTTGTCCGGTCGTGTCTACAATCTTGTAAGGATGAGATGCTATCGCTTCAGGCAGAGCTCCAGAAGCATCAAGTCTCGCCTCACACAGACTTGAAAGGGAAGATCAGGGAGGCCAAGAAGAAGCTACAATACCCATTCTCTCAAAAAGCTCTGGTCGAGCTCAATAGCCGGCTTGAACGCATCCTTGAATCTTTATTTTTGGCAATTGACGGTCTTGAACTGTAAGAAAGAACCCGTCCTACGCTAAAGGCTCTTTTCGGGTCTATAATATCATGACACTGACTCACAATACAGCCGTTGCTTATCTTCGATAACAACCGAGGTCACTGGCCTGGCCTCCGAATCACAGGGTCATACTACCGCGCTTGCTAAGCTCAAATCAGATACCACGGCACTTACCGCAGCGTGCTCAAGCGCCAACAATCATCTAGTTGAGGTCCGCCAGGGCATTGGGCCGTTAAACCGCAAGATTGATAATCTTGAAGCGCAGGCATCAGCACACTTCATGAGTCTTGAGAACCGGATAGAGGCGGATCAAATGGATACAGTCCGTCGACTTGATGCTCTGGAGTCTTTGATGGGATCTCTTCTGCGTCAGGCCTCTAATAGCCAGTCGCCATCTACCAGTATGAGTATTGAGAGGCAGCTAATTGGAAACCTGGTTTCTAAACCAAGTCTTCTCAAAGACATGCACGACATGGCTGATTCGGTTCATTATGAGAGTCATACAATGGTGCCACAGGAGCCGAAATATCACCGATTCGGCAATACAATAGCTGTGCCACCAGAAAACGAACTGCGGTATCGAGTGACCTGCAGTTGCAAATGGCGCCGAGACGTTCGGCATTTCTCGGCAAGATGGCCATCTATTATCTTCACATCTATCACCATGACCGAGTCTAAACACCATTTAACCTGCCCTCTACATCAAACCGTACGCAGGAAACGGAAGCAACAATATGAAATTACCTTTACTGGATTACGGAAGCTCTTGAATACTGCAGTCTCGGCAGGCTTTGGCCTCAGCTTTGGTGCAGGTGGCTGTAGCATCAGTCCAAGTTTCCAGTACTTCGCCATGGTAGACCAACGCCAGTCGCCAGCGTTTCAGATCCTGAGCTTGGCCGTGCATGTTATGTTTCGCATGGGGCCTACGTGTTTGCCAACTTTAGATGAGCAAACGGCGAATTCTGTTCTAGTTCATGCTATGTCGCAGCTGAAAGCCGTATATGCTAAACGTATGGCGTCGCCAAGTGATGTGAATGTTGCAGGAGAGACGGTGGTCGATTCACTTTTCACCACGGTAAGATATTCATTCTATGAAGACCTTTTGACTGACCGTGTCTCTGCAGACTTTTACAATTTTCCGAAGGTCACGCTTATGGTCGAAGTACTTTCTGAATACCATGAAAGCACTTTTTCAACTTGATGTACTATCTAAAAACCAAAAAGCTACTATCAAGATATTATACAGTGAGGCAGCCAGGTGGGATGACTCCGTACGCGAGATTGCGTCCACAGTTGTACAGGCAGCTTCTGAGTTTGATTATCAATGGGGTATAGCTGAAGTCGACTTACTCTGTAACAGAGTACTCGTTTGTGCAGCTGACAACGCAATGAAAGGTACAAGACAGTTCTCAATTGACAATGAGTTTGCACTGATAAGTTCGTCATACACTGTAGTCTCTGGCCTTGATTCTCTATGCACGATTCTACTGCATCAGGACGAAGAAAGCTTACGCCAAGCACTGGTCGGCCAGCCAGGGCTCTTCGCCGATTTTCACAACTACCGCTTTAAAAGAGCCTTTTCCCAATTGGCAGTTCAGTGGCCAGCTGGCTTGAAAGCACTGCTCGATGTTGAACCAATCCTCCTAACAACCTGGCATGATGACTACGGCCAGAGTCTTCTCCAAGTAGCTGCTCGTTGGTCTTTCAAGGACTGCACAAGGAGGTACTCTCGGACGATGTGTGATAATAACTGCAATTGCTCGGAGTCCATGGCGCTTTTACTAGACCGGGACTGCTTTCTTTCTGGTTCTGACGTCCAGCGGATATTAGATGCCAAGACGAGGCCGAAAATAAGTTCGCTTAAGGCAGCATCCGCACTACTACAGCACTTAAAAGAGTGGCGGAACAAGCTACAGGATACTTTGTACAAATTTCTACCTGAAAAGTACCAGCCGGCCACGAGAGGCTCAGCCCTTCTGGATCATGAAGTGCCTGCGGCTATTGCAAACCTAGAGAAAATTGGAGTCTCTCCATACAAACTCTATAGTCTGGAACGAGGTGACTATAGGTTAGGTCCCACGCCAAGTGTTGGTGTGCCCCAGTCAACACTATTTGGCTACATTGTGACAGCTAAAGTGGCTCAAATGGCATTTGACCTAGGCTTTCGAGATGTAGATGTGATTTTCGAGGGAATCACACCATTGGGAATACACCTATACAATCTTTTGAAGCCTGATCTGAGCTACTGTCGGTGGTTAATTTGTCACGGCGCAGACTTTAATCGTCAAATTCCACAGTTTGACGAGCAGGACATTCTATGCGTGAATGTCGTCAATCGTTCAAACCGTCTGTTAATACACGAGGCTGCCCGGTGGATAGGGTATGAACTGGCGTATGGGTCATTTCCTTTGGAACCAATGACCGACGAGCTATCTTCGTGGTGGTTCTCTCTTCTCGGCAGCTCGACGTACTCTGATGGGTGTATGTGCGCATGCTCGCCGAGTTCGCGTGGATGCTACCCATTGACCATCATCTGGAATTATTACTCTCTTAAGAGCGACAAAAGCAATATGTGGCATTGGATTCCCTCTGTTATCAACGATCTGACTGGTGGAAATATCCCATTGGGTTTAGCCGAGTCTATTCTACAATGCCTTACTTTCTATCGGTTAGAAATCAGACACACATGCTGTGTATTTATAGAACACCATGGATACTCGCATGATGGCCGGGATGAACTTGAAGACCTGCGAGCCGAGGATGCAGATCGTATCGATTTCTTAAATCATTTAGTTGCCGAGTTTATGGAGCAATATCGGCTCGAAGGCGTTAGTTTGAGCTCTTTCATTGAAGGGCTGTGGGCTGAACGCATGGACTTGATTGTGGCCGAAGAGAAGAGAGCAAAATGGTCAGCAGATGAGAGAGATGCAGTTATATCGATTGGTGTCATTCCCCTCGATGAAGAGGACGAAAGAGAGTCGCAAAGCAGCATAAAGTCTGATGATTCGCTCGAGGCCGAATACTGGATCAGGGAGATTGATATAATAGCGGAAGGCGGACGGTCAAAGTTCTCATGGTTGTATGATGATTGAAACTTGATTACGGGTTCCTTTGCAGTAAGAACTAAGGCCGCCTTTCTAGAAAAAATTTGGTATGATATGCTGAGGTGTATCCTACATTAGATATAAAAAAGCGATGTCGAAACGCTTCAAAGGGAAACACCTGTCCTTCATCCTAACCCAAGTCCTTAAACGAAAGATGAAGTAAGCTCTCGAAAGGCGAGTGATTCGCAGTCGACTGCTGCAGAGATTTGAACTGACGAAAGGACACTAGAGGCGGGGCGCAGCCAGTATGTGGCGATGCCGCTCTCCATGAATCTTCCGTATCGGCACCCCAAAGCTGCGTGCGCATATCGAAAGGCAAAGCTTCTATGCACAGTGGATAGACGGTATACCCGCGCCTCAAGGCGCCGTAGACGCCAAGCGAGATGTGGCAAACTAGAATCGTCCGCCGGACGCTCTCGGCGAACGCCCACGCCCGCCAGGGGCTTAGAGAGCTGGGCAGCTGGGCCGGGGCGCGCTGCCACAACCGGTATGTAAGGGCCACTATTGGCCGATTGTCGAGCTCCGGATCGTCCTCAGGGTCTGCGTGGAACAGACGGGAGATTTGTAAGAGCACAATGGTTTGTACGTAGCTTACTAGCTCTGTAAATGAGCTTGCTCGCGCTCCTAGATACAGAAGGTGGCGGACTTTGAGCTTGAGAAATTTGGACATGGGGATAGGGAGATGTTCAGCATTCGACCCGCCAGACGCGCTTATAATAACAGAGACGTCTTTGAGGGTGGTTGGTATCCATGGCTCGTATAAGCGTGGGTGGATGAAGGCATTGGAGCCATGCTGCGCATACGCGGCCAGAAAGTTCTGTAGGATGTTGATCTGCCGCTGGACGGTTGCCCGGTCAAACGTGTGAATAATTTCGAGGCGCAAGGGGTCATAGATTTTCAAGCGAGGCCCAAACCCAGATGGAGAAGAACATGGTGACTTGTCAAGAGTCCATAATTTTTCATCACTCAGTCGATGATTGACTTTTGAAAGACTTAATCCGGTTGCTCCCGGCTGGTTCACGTATTTGCAAGCGATACGCCGAGCCGAACATCTTCCGCATCGTGGAATAGTAAGATCGCATTGGCGTTTGGCGCTCACACAGGCCCGGCAAGATCGCTGTAATACGGGCATTTTCGCTTCATCGGATAAGATGGCTATGTGATGGAGAGACAGATTAGATATCTCATTGCGAATGGGTATCCTGATGATTATCATAGACACACTCATCGGGAGAGTCGATCAATAATTACCAAGCATTCGACGCCTAATGAGGATTAGTCTCCGCAAAGAACATCCACTTGCAACAACGTCGTCTGTGCCAGTTGGGACAAACATGAATTCCTGTGCGATTATTAATAAGGTTCTAAAATTGATGGTTCGCTTTATGCCTTGCTTATCTTACATAGTGACGAGTTGCTCTCCGAAAGGCATCCTATAAAATCCCGTCAGGGGTACTCTGCAGTATCATCGCAGGGGAATTAAGCCGTAAGAGGCTTAGACTCCACGAGTGCATCACAGCAGACTAATATCAACCCTTGTTCATCATTGTGTAGAGTTCACTCGCCTGTGAGAATTGCCTTGCAATTAGGGGGAGGAGTTGGGTCGTGCGGAACACATGGTAAAGAGAAAGGGAGTATAAATATTATTGATGTTGCCTGAATTACTGCCTCTATTGTCGTCTAGGCACCGGCCACTGAAAAGCTCATCTTCTGTAACTTGTCGCGCTCGACTGTATTAGAATCAGTATTAAAAGACCATCCGTCAACATGGCGCAAAGGATCGAAACTGTCATGGTGCTTGGGGTATATAATTATTCTTTTTTTTAATCTGAACCCATCTCTTGAAGTCAGCTAACTTATCTCTGAAGGGTACGGGACACCTCGGCTCTCATATTGTCTCGTCGCTCTCGAGCGCTGGCTTCAAGGTGACAGTACTTGGTCGCAGTCGGCCTACTACATCATCTATAATTCCTAGCAACGTGAGAGTGCTACAGTCGGACTACACCTTTTCATCTCTTGTCGACGCTTTCAAAGGACAAGATGCTGTGGTCTCCGTAATCGCAACACTAAGTGTCCCGCAACAACTGAGCATTATCGACGCTGCCGTGGCCGCGAAAGTCAAACGAATTTTGCCCAGCGAGTTCGGAGCCGACACATCGGTAGAAAACGAAGATGCCATGGCGGCTGTCCTGAAAGGCAAGCAGGAAGTGGTGAAATATCTCGCTACAAAGGAGGCTGCTGGCCTATCCTGGACTGCCCTTTGCACTGGAGCCTGGGTTGACTGGGTGAGCGTCGATTTAGCATCTTGTTTTTGAGAAGAACACCTATGAACTGACTACTTATACTTCAATTCTATAGATGCTGGAAGAAGGTCACGGCCTACTTTGCTTTGACATCAAATCGAGAACAGCTACGATCATCGACTCCGGGGATCAGAAGTTCACAGCAATCACTATAAAACTAGCCGCCGAAGCTACTGCTTCTGTCCTACTCCACCCGGAAGAGACTAAGAACAGATACATGCAGGTTCATTCATTCACTTTGACACAGAACATGATTTTGGCGGCCCTTGAGCGGATTTCTGGGAACAAGTTCTCCATCAACAAGTTGAGCAGGGTCGAACTCCTTGCTCGTGCAACGAAGTACCAGGAAGAAGGCGACTATGATACCGGACACCACGAAACTGTGACTGCAATGATATATAGCGGTTCGAAGGTGATGCACTTCCCTGAGCGCGCAATCCACGGAAATAAAGTTCTGGGCTTGGTTGAAGAGGAGGATTTGGACGGGATGATCAAGCGTGTCTTGACCAATATTCAGAAGTCTTGATGTTGGCTCATTGATGTACGATGTGTGCAGGAGTCACAAGGGAAGGCATATGATGGAGTAGCGGGAAATGATGAGCCTAATATCTTATCTAACATGCTATCCGCTTGGCTACCGATAGGTTGAAACAGGAAATCTAGTATACAGTGATTATGCCATATGCACTGTTCATTATGACAAGCTATAGTGCAGGAGAGATGATGATTGGAACGTTTCCTGGTCACATGCTGGTGTGCTAAATCATGCTGCCGCTGCTTTTATGACGGACCTAGGATCGGATTTTATAATTTCGTGTGTCTTGATGTTGGTACTACTAATTCTTCTAAAATGAATGACCTTATCAAAGGCTTAGACGTTCTAGGAACTTTAACGGCTTTGTACCATCCCTTACCACGGAGCGCGGGCAATTTCCATCACATGAAGATCCAAACAAACGTTAGCAGTCTCTTGGGACCATCGAAAAACTGGAGGTTAAGGCGTAGAAAGAAGCAATAGCTTCAAAATGATATGAAGTAGCCAAATGGTACGTTCTCCCAGCATCGCTCCTAGTTCCGGCAACATACATCGATCGAAGCTCCGCAGACTCCGTTAGCCTGTGCAGGATGATCAGGTTATACGCCATTACTTTCCTGCTCCGCCGGGGTTAGCCTCCACCGGCATCTCATGATAGGTGACTTCATGAGGCATTTCACCTGCAACATTCGAGTGAGCAATTGCCTTCTTGAGTGAGACCAGTAAAGGTCTCAAGAGCATACAAAGCTCTTGAGACATGATTCTAGTCCTAACAGGAGCTTTTACTCTGTAAAGCGACTAGAATAAGAAGGAAATGGCTCCGAGAATTACTTACATATCTGGTCAAGATTCGTCATATCGGACACGGGCGGTGAGTTCGGGACTTGCTGATAAGAAGATCGGTCTTGCCATGGCCCGGATTTCTTGTTGGGTTCTGGCGTTGGTGCCCATTTTCCATCAACCCACTGCCCTTCTGGAACCCCTGAGGTATAAGCTTGATCAGAAATCAAGAGTCAGTAATCGCTGCTTACGGTAAAAATCGGGCTCATTCTTGGAGGGTTTCGGGAGCATGCAGGAGTTACAGGAGTAGAAATCCCTGAATAGGCAACTTTTACTCCCAAGGCACGCCAAAAGGGAAATAAAAAACTCCAGAATGCTAACCTGGTGCAGGACTAGGGTACGAGTCAGGCGGCTGATTGGCAGAAGCTACTGCTTCAGCATCGGCTTCAGCTTTCTCCTTTTCCTGCTTGCCTCTCTTGCGCTGGAGATAGATGTAGGCCGCAAGTCCGATTAACGCTAGACCGACGACGCTCACGCCGACACCAATCCCTGCTTGAGCACCCTTCGATAGGCCCCCATGCTTAGCTTCCATTGCAGGAGGAGGAGGTGGAGGAGGGGTCTTCGGGAGAGCAATGGGCGCTTCCCATTTATCTTTGCTGCTTCGATGGACCTGGGTCAAGTTGCCTCCGCTCATATAGAATATCCAGATTTCATTCCGGCTGAAGTCGGAAGTAGTGGCGAATGGGGCATTCGGACTGTCTGCGGTAGGCCACTTGCTGGCGTCGATGTCCGAGCATGCGGACCAGACATTCTTCTCCTTATCAGATTGGCAGTGAAGCTTCGAGTCGCTGCCGATGTAGAAGATTCGTCTTGTGGCATCGGAGTCTAACGCGAAGCCGATTCCTTTAGCATTGCCGTCCCATGCCTCGAGGGGTGCATTTACATGTGGTGCGTTATCAACAAGAGCGAAAGATGAGGAGTTTGTTGCGTTCGTAGGAGCCAGATTCGCCTTGGTCTTGTCCTCTTGCCGATCGACATCTTTTAATGAAGTTGGAAAAGTTGCTCATAGGCGTCAGTCCGAAGTTGCCCTGATGAACTGATAAAACTTACAAATAACCCAAGTCTCATTAGGCTGCATTGTTGACACTTCAATGTTGCCTTTGTCTCGCGGAGTTACAACAGTAATTTTGTCGGTATCAGTAAACCCAGCATGTATTGGGAATCCCTTTGACGAATCCTGTGATACATTACCATTCCACGTCCATATCTCGTTAGGCACGTATTTCATCGTAGAGGTTGTAAGGTCTTCCTGTTGATAGTAAACTCGGTATCCGTTGGTTGAACCAAGATTTACTGCTGCAAGGCCAGTATCTTCATGAATAGAGCCTATGTCGGTGGAAATAATCCACTGATTTGTATCCGTCGGGTTCGCTTTAGTGAGATGACCCGTCTCATTGCACTGCCACAAAGCATGGACAATAGCGTTCTCATCATTGAGGTACCACATTGCCGCCTTTCTACTTTAATAAACTACTCGTCTCGTTGCAGATCTGGAGAAAAAGCTTACCACAGTGATCCCATCCTGGTTAACGTAGCCAATTCCGGCAAGGTTCGTCCCTTTCTTGGGCCAAAGGTTATCATCAAACATGAGTGACCTGGACTCGTTGGCCGGGAATACTGCGGTTTCGTTGCTATTACAGAGGCTGTATAGAATCTTTCCAGTGTCATCGTCTTGAACCATAACCTGTGGAGCACCCTGCCCCGTTGTCCACGCTGCAATCGATCCAGCATCGACTAGTGCTAGAAAGATACTAGACCACACCGATAGTACAGTGAAAATCGTGAAGGAAACGATCATGGTGATACTGAACTCGCTGGAGACCGAGATAATAGGGGTTCAGGGGCAAGTTAACAGATTATAGAAGAACAAATATCATCAATGGATAAGACGTAATGGAAAGTCGAGAGTCAAAATAGAGCAGCGGGGGCAATTAGAAGGACTAATGAGGGAGACGAGGCGGGCACACCCAGCAACGAGGTCTGGCGGGTTTGCCTCACCCTGGTGCCCCTTATTCGAGTATCACGGCGGTGAGGGTCTTTGTAGAACATGGACGTCGCTACAAGAGCAGCTCAGCATCGTTCCAGGGGAGTGGGCAGGGATGCTAATCGCTGGTGATGTGAGACCGATAATTGTTTGTCTTTAGTAAATGTGGGTTCGATGAGTACAGAAACTTCGGTTGGTCGCATGGCCTCTTCGTATCCATCTTTAGTACCGTGAGTTAGACCCGGCCCGTAGATCTCACAAGGCATCATAGTTAAATGCTTCTCAGTGTGAGGGAAACTGAGATTAGGAGCGTCGAGTCACGGCTTGGGATGTTTTTTTCTGCAGTTTGTAGAGCATGATTTCCTTGTATTTTGACACATTCCATCAACGCTCTCATGGGGTACAAGGATGTTCGTGTTGTTTGATGAGTTTTCATCTGCAAAGTCGCAGAGCGTGACACGGCATATGAGTGACCCTTGTGATTTACTATAGCCACCGCGAGGCATGTGCGATACCACCTGAGAGTCCAAACAACCACACCTTGGGCTGGCATTAATTTGGTCAAGTATGCAGAGCAGGAGGCTCAGGGCTTTGCAACAGAGATAGTCCGGTTAGAATGAGGGTGTTCTGTTACAATTTGCTATCATCTGTTATAATATGAAGACTGGATGGATATTTAGTATAAACCGTGGTATGTCGTTTTGTGCGTGGATTCTTGGACAGGGCCTTATTAGCCACTAGGACGTCCCAGGCTTCCAGGAGCCGCGCAGCAGGGGAATTTCTTGTAGCTGGGTACACCCACCTTAATAACCACACGATTCTTTTCTTTGCGTTGTAGCCTAGGATAGAGACTTACGCTATTGACTTATTAGGCAAGTCAGATTCTCCCTGCCGTATCTTGTGCATATACTATGAACTAAAAGTCGCTTTGTCATAAAACTATGCTATTAATACTTGTCTGTATACTTATATATCGCTCTATTCATGTAATACTCAGCAGGTGATATAACCCATTACTAAATATGCTAATCATCAATGTTTCGATTTTGAAAGCATTAAACAACCAAAAAATTAGGTATATGAGCGTTGATAGTCATATTAAGCATCATCATATATACAGCGCAGAAATGAACAGGTGTAGTTATGTTAAGACTTAGAGTTAAATACAACTTTAGGCCTTTAAAAAGCGTAAATGTGGTATTTGTTTGTTCAACCGTTGTCATTATGGACTCTTCTGTTTGTGCTCACTTTTGTAGAATATATCCCAGTATGTTCTTTGCGCTAGATACAAAACCCTGAGACATGGCCTCTCCAGTTAGAATCAGTCATAAATCATTCCTAAAGAGGATCCGAAGAGAGTACTCCTTAAGTTTAAGCACAAAGGCCGTTCGTGCAGATGAAGTCATCTGAACAGTCGTCAAAGGTAGTGCATGGGCAACCTTGAAATGAGTTAGCTCTAGCTAAAGTTTAGGAGGAAGTGCTATGGCCTACCTTTGCAATGGCCAGCCCAACTGCAGCCTGTCTGACAAGCAGGAGGAGTGCTGCCACCTCCACCGCAGTAGCTTGCAGCGTTATTATTGGGGTAGACATGTCCAGTGTTGCAGGTGCCAGAGCTGAAAAGGGGTGTGGCTGCCGAATAAAGTCAGTTCAATCTCAAAGGCACGTAGTTCTAGATCTGTTGCTTACTATCAACCTCTAGGTTCGTGGCAGGGCTCCTGATGACACTCTGTTGCGCGTTAGGTGTGAGAGAATTCTCACACGCAACCTGACTGTTTCCTCCGTTCTGCGAATTACCCGTGAAGATGTCAACCCATTGAGGGGTGTCTTGGAGAACCAGTCAGCAATACCATTCTTCATTTCTTTCTTTCTTTCTTTCTTTCAATTATTGATAATGGGACACAAGCCAGATACTCACTGCATGCTGCGCATATATCCTCGTTGCGAATGTACTTCTTTATGTAGGGGAAGTAAACAATTTCGCACTGAGCGTACGCGCTCCCTTGCTTGGACGCAAACGTCAAGGGGTCGCTGTACGTTCCCGTGCCGCCCGCATGAAAACCACGAGAGGAGCAACTGAATGCGATGGCATCTGAGCCGGCTGGGTCATTGTCCGGGACTCCGTAAAAGGTGGTCTTCACACCAGTAGTTATTGAGCACGCGGTTGCTACACCACAACTGGCTAGAAGGGAGAGACAAGTTACGGCACGCATCTTGATGAGAAGTCCGTTACGGTAGCAGTTGAAGATAGGTGGGGATATTGAAAAGTCCTATTCAAGCCCGGTAGTGGTGATAGCAAGTGGATGTAGATCATTTTGAAGAGGGAACTATACTTATATATGCGTACATAGAACAACAACTTATGTTGCAATCTGACGAGAGGCTTTGAACGGTTTAGGAAGGACAATGATGACTGATCATTCTCACCCAGATCGTTTCAAGGACTGCATACTAGTACGTAGTAGTAGTAGCACCGACATTAACAGTCTTGGCCAATGGTGCTGGCGCCATCATGCGATTGTGTTACACGGGGCGCTAAAGCCCTTGGGGAGAAATGCACTTGATAAGTTGAAATAGGTATGGCTGGCTCTTCTACTGTCTTCACTAGGATTAGGTGGTTCTGCGTCTGGGCTAAGCCGAGTAATCGCCTTCCTCTCCTGGATTGGAGTGTTTTATACATTATCAGCGTCGCATCGTCAGATCTTGCGGTCTGTCCATAGTACCTAGTCCTGACCCACAGTTGTTCATCTAATCTTTGACATTTGGGGGTTGAAATAGCGGCGGCGCTTTTAGCGCTCCGTACTGGCAGTTCAGGCGCACGTAATTACTTCTACACACAACTGAACAATCCGCTTTATAAGTGATATTGTTGAGAAGTTATTGTGTTCAATTGTTCAATTGAGTCTCAACGAATCCCACAAGGACCCACCAGGTGGCGTCCGGATTCTCCCCAGGGTCTGTCTCATATTTACATAAGGTGAGGTCGTATCCACACGCCTCTCTCGGTTGAAAAGCCCCTATTGCTGAGGTTGTTGCTGTGTCTGCACGAAAGTCTTAGCTAATAGGTTGATGGCATGGTAACATCGATATTACCGCAACATGCCATTTCGTTGGCAGCTCCAGGCAGCACCTTTGCTTGATGCTTAAATTTGCGGCTATAATTAATCGATCATCTGAAGTTAATAAACCTACCGCTTAAATCCTTGATCACTTCCACCAAGAAAACATTTTCATTATAATCACTCCATAAGAAGACAACATGTGCGCTTGCTAAATATTCTTAAGTTTGCTAATATAAGATTTTCCAAAGGACTTTCTCTCCCGGTCATCGTGTTCGTATCCGCTAGTTTCGATCACCCAAGTGAACGTAGAAGACGTACGCAGTATTAGTAATGGCAATACGCAGCCATAACGCCAAACCCTCCGCACAACGCCACGTCAGCTGACTACTCTCACCTAGACAATCAATGAGCACCATATATGATAACGCCTCATGATAGTAAAACATCTGATGAATAAACGCAAATTAGCGGAAGGGGGTGGACTTGGTAAGCACTTAAATTTAGTCTAAAGCTGACAAAGCCTCAAATGGCGGACATACTACTAGGTGGCTTGAACATGGCGACAGCAGCCGTTCTTTTAGAACACAATTAAGCTGGATAAAGAGTGCTGGTCTCTGTATCCCAGTTTTTCGGGGCTGACTGCAAAGTATGCATCGTTAGCACTTAATAAGGACTTTTAGATTCAGGTACATTTTACGCTTACTACCCTGCTTGGACATTAGCTTACCAAAATTGTAAGGCTAGATTAGTGTATACTTGAGATGTGCAGTGGGAAGGACAAAATGGCAAATGTACTCGCGCGAATATTTCTTGTAGAGGCTTAGTGAGGTCATAAATGTTGTTACTTATGTTACAGTATAAATAAGTTAATGTACGTAGTCCGTAAGGTCTCCGAGTGCTGTGTGTAGCTAAGGAATGGCGAGAGTGAGATGCCATGTATGAATAGCCCAATACGATATACCCTGTTGTCCTATGCTGTTGCTTTTTTATGATGTAGACTATAGGAAGTCACTGCGCAGTTGCGAAGGATAGACATAAGTTCTCAGCTCAAGTATCACGTGCATCCTTCCTATATTATCCAGCCAGCTCACAGCGGTGTATTACATAGATTTCTTTTGACTACAGCGCCGTAGGTAAAAAATCAGAATATGGAAAAATTCTTACAAGCGCTAGGACTCAATTCTAGTAATTACTAGCGAGGTTCACAGCAGTTAGATGAAAGAGAGCCGACGGCTCACCGTAAAAACACCTAACTATGCCGTTTAATGATGGATATAAAAGCTTTGAGCTAATTACAGAATTGTTACTGCTCCATGGGACTGAAGTTCATGTTTTCCGAGGTCAACCTCTTATCCATAGCAGATAAAATAGAAAATACTGCAAAAAGGGGTCACTGTATTAATACTAGTGGTTAAAACGACCGAAGCCCAACTATTGCTGAGGCTAATCTCTCATCTATAGTCTCATCAACAGAGAAGTGTTGGTGATAGGATGCCTTGAGAATAGTCTAAACCGGGTATGAGACTCACGACATCAAGGCTATTAATATAAAGATTGATGAGGAGTTTCGCTAAGACAGTTTGTGCGAGGCGGCGAAAAGACTCCATGACCGCCTAAATTCTTTATCTGCTGAGTTGCAGTAGGGAGGAAGGGGGTATAAACGTCATCCCTTAATACAGCCTAAAAAGTCTGTGAGCAGCTGTAGATAAGATCATTAAATTACTAATTGATTAAAGATTTTAAAGAGCGCATGGACAGAAGAATAGTTCAAACTTCCCAAAATTGTGTATTGGTTACTATTTAGTCTCTATAATAATCACACCGTCTTCATATTCCTCGAAATACTTCGGCACTTCACGTATCTTCAACCTAGCGTTGTCGATAAGCTTCGCCCATTCAGCTAGCGTGCGCGCCTGTGCTGCGAGACAAGTGAGCATCTTCATGTCACGCTACGTCGTCCGCCAAGGAAGCGCATCATTCTGAGAGGACTGTCTCATCAATCAATAACGCTGATTCCTCGGCCATCGTCGCTTTGATGTTCACTAGGATATCTACGCACTTCGCATCTGGCCAGTAGAGGAGGACACTGCGGAGATAAGAAGCACGAGCTCCTATAACTAAAAAGTTTATATCAGTTGCCATCCCTATTATGGGATGTATGAAGGACCGAAGCCATACCTCTGATGGGCTGGGGTGTAAGGAAGTTGCAGGCCTCTGCCTCGGCATCCTCAAAGCTGGGAAACAGGTTCGCTTTGACCTGATCTACGACTTTGGGCTGATGTAGGATTATGACCCTCTTGGGCAGATTAGGGTATCGCTGCTTGAATTCAACACACTGGGCGCCTATGGAACCACTGATGTCAATGAAGAGCGGTGTAGAACTAGTTACCTTCTAAGCGAGGCTCTTTTCGAAGTCCAAGACAGCGAAGAACGCCGGTCGTCCTTTTCGCTAGATGTTCATATAAGGAAGAGTTTCATTGCCTAGGGGTTCTGACTTATCTACTAAGGGAGCTTGGTCTATGTGATGTCTAATATTCCAAGCTATTAGCGTGACACTAGTGGGTCTGCACATCTTGTGACTCCGAAGGAACTTAGGAAATTCCCGTGACCCTGGTGGAATAGCCTTCTTGCTAATCGATGCCAACAAGTTGATAATGGCCGTGCGTGCGGGCCCGTTTGGTTCCGCGATTCGAACCACTGGTTCTCGAAGTGGACTAGGATGTAGACCGGCCGGCCAACCCGGTGCGAGGTTAGCCGACCGGAGAGCGATGGATCCCACCTTCAGTGTCTATATTAAAGAGCTGAGTTCATGCTTCCGAAGAGTGTAAAGAGCGTAGTGCAGACCCCAGCTTCAAAATCTTCTACTCATGACCGTATCGGCATCTCTGGAGCCCTTCATCAGATCATTATTACGCAGCTCGATGAAAACTCATATGTTTACATGTGAAATCGAACTCCAGGAATTAATATAGCGCTATTTCTCCCAGAGGGATAATATCTACGCCAAAATGCCGACAACTATTGTCTGTGGAAAACAAGTGAGTCAGAATGGACTTGGCTTAAGCTAAACCCCCTGGTTACGATCTATCCCCTCGCGGGCCACTTTTAATACTAACTAGCTATAACGTACGAATATAGATTATATAGTAAATATAGCATTATAGGTCTATTTCTTTTGTTGTTTACGAACTTTAATAGAGTTTTCTACTTTTATATCATTTTTTTAAGCTGTTTTATTTAACTTAGTACTTATTTTAAATATATTGTAGTTAGAATTTTTATTTTTATAGATCGTATAATTTTTTTATTTTTGTTTTATTTTTTAAACGTTTATTATTTAAACGAACTTATAGTTAAAAACGATTTTAATTATTTTATATATATTATTTGTTTTATATTTAATTTTAGTATATAAATAAACGTTAGCAGCTTATAATTTAACGATTGTTTTAATAATTATATTAAACGTTTTCACGGTTTTTTTGTTTTATAGTTATTATAAAGCTAAATTAAAAAGTATACGCTTTTAAATTAGTTTTTAGTTAGTTTAAAAGATTATTTAACTTTTAAATAACGTTTTAATAGTTAAAAAAAATACTAGCTATAAAAAATCTAGTATTTTTAGCTGTTTAAAAATAGTAAATATTTTAGCTAGTATTTAAGCTATATTTTTATTTTTTAAGATTATAAATTTAAATAATAACAGTTTTAAATAGTTTTACGAATTAATTTTAAAAGTTTTTTAAGTATTAATTATAATTTTTAAAACTAGAACTTTTATTTAAGCTTTATATAAAATATTTAATATCTTTTTTTTTAAAAGCTTTAGCTTTAAAACTATATTTAAATAGTTATAAAAATAACGTTAAAGCGTTTTTTTTAATAACTTAAATATTTTTATATCTAAAACTTATATTATATAAAAATAATAAAGCTTATAAAAAACTAGTTATATTTTATTTATTAAACAAAGTTAAAAAAACTTATTATTTATATATAAATTATAGTTGTTATATATTAAAACTACTTATTTATTACTATAAAAAGCTTAAATATAAAGTAAAAAAATATCTTATATTTAATTTAAAGTAATTTTATTACTAGTTTATTTATTAAACAACGATTAAAACTGTTATAAGTTATATATATTATTTTTTTAATCTGAAAACTATTATATTTAAACGTTATTGTTTTTAAAAATAACTAGTAATTAAAAAGCTATTTTAGAACTATTTATATATTTAAAAACTATAATTTATTTGTTTTTTTTAACGTTTTTTTTTAAAATAACGTAATTTTTAGCTTTAAAAACTACTTAGTAGCTTTTTTTTACGTTTTAAACGATTTTTATTTCGTTAGTGTTATAAAAGTAGTTTAACGTTAAATTAGCTAGCTTAAGCGTTTTAAAACGGTTAAAAAAAATATTAATATTTTTTACTATTATACTATTAACGCGTATATAATTAATTATTTTAGTTCGTAAAGTTTTTATAATAAAGTTTTAGTAAAAAAAACAAGTATATTACTTTTTTTTTAGCTTATAAAAGCTTTTAGAAACTTTTACTATATTCTAAGCTATAATTTAAAACTTAACTAGTACTAGTATAAAATTTAGCTTAGCTTAACTAATTATTTATTTAGTTAATTACTTTTTTAAAAAAGGAGATAAAGCTTAAAAAAACTTATAAATCTGTTTATAAGTTGGAATTTTATTAAAACAGCGTTAAATATAGCTTTTTAGAATATTTTATTTAGCTAATAATACTTGTTAGTTATTATTTAGTATTATTGTGTAAATTGCAGTTTGCGTATAGAGTTAAGTATTATATAAAAACATTAAAATAAAAAAAATAAAATAAGAATAATAATAAAATAGAAATTATATTTATAGTACAAGTAGCGGTTAAAATATATATATTCGATTAAATAGGGTGGTTAGGCTTATAATCACTCTTGATATGGCCCGTAAGGGGATAGATCGTGACCAGGGGGGTTAGCTTATCCTATAAGATTTCGCCTTGAAACATGGAACTATTTCAAGCCAACTTTGGAAAGGCTTGACTCTTTCTGGCTCTGCACTTCCTGAGGATACCGCCTTAAGGGTGCTTAAGGCCGCATTGGAAGTTGGCGTAAATGTGTGGAATGGTGCTGATTTCTAGTTAGTGTTAATTCTTATTAATCTTTGAAACTTACGAGAACACATAAGGACTTTCCCCCGACTTCTTGCGCGACGCTGCTTACGCACCTGAAGTAACATTGATGGCTGGGAAGATAACTGCTGAAACATTACTGATGCCCGCGTTTATAGTGGTACACCGGAGTACAACTCTGTTCACCTTATGAACCGCTACTTCACAAAGTACCCAGAAGATGCAGAAAAGGTCATCCTCATGATCAAAGGAGGCATCACAAACATGAAGACACTCACCCAGGACTGTTCACCAGAGGGGATACGACGCTCCGTCGACGCTGCTAACAAGACATTGGACGGAAAGAAGAAGATCGATGCCTTTGGCCCGGCCAGGGTAGACCCCAAGGTCCCCATCGAGGAGACTGTCAAGGCTCTTTCAGAAATGGTCAACGAAGGCAAGATCGGCGGCATCCAATTGAGCGAAGTGAGTGCAGATACTATCCAACGAGCATGTAAGGTCGCCAAGATCGAATTAGTAGGGGAGGAAGTAAGTCTTTGGGCAACGGAAATATTCCAGAACAGCGTTGCGGAGACGTGTGCTGGCCTGGGCATCCCCGTGGTTGCTCATACCCCGCTGGGAGGAGGCATGCTCACCGGGCGATACAAGAGCGTCGACGACTTGCCGCCTAACGACTACCACCGTTTCTTCCCTCGGTACCAAGGCGATAACTTCAAGAAGAACTTGGAATTGGTGACCAAGGTCGAGGAACTGGCGAAAACGAAGGGATGCAATCCAACACAGCTAGCATTGAGCTGGATCAAGACGCAAAGCCGCCGGAAGCAGATGCCTTTCTTGATTCCTATCCCTGGATCGAGTTCGGAAGAGAGAGTGGCTGAAAATGCGAAACAGGTAGAGTTGACAGATAAGGACATGGAAGAGGTCGAAGGGATCCTTGCGACTTTCGAGGTTTCCGGCACTCGTTTCCCTACAGCTGCGATGCACCTCACAGAGTTCTGAAGTAATAGACACCTACCAGGATCAGTGGACATGTCAAATATGTGAGTATTTGATAGCAAAGGGATATTAAATAGTCTACTTTAGGGTAGCTTGAACTTATAATACTATTTGCAATACTTGGCTACACCGAGACCAGATGGCGTTTCTTAGCCATCTCACGACGGTGTAAGAAGCGGATAGTAAACGCAGTGCCTATAAGCGCAGCCGAAATGAACACCATGGTAATGAAGCCTTTCGGGTATCGCGGGGAATCAACCTGCTGCCATATAATAAGGGGTAGCCAAGCTTGCACGACGTATGCCAGCTCATTCATAGATGCGGTGACGAACGCCCTCTCCTCATTATCATCACTGCAGATCTCGTGAGCCCATGCGAATGTAAGCCCACTGATTCCACTGCCAATGCTCCCGAGAATAAAGGAACCCCACTTCCAGCCGATGGGAATGTCCCACACGGCGAGACTCGCATTGGTAGCTATATTGACAGCGCCGGCGAAGATCATCGGAGGCCACCTCGCGCCTCGGAATATCGTATCCGAGCTCCAAGCGTAAATGTACGTGAAAACCACCGCAACCGCCGAGGCAATGGTCGGGTACGTGTTGATTGCCGTAATGTCATATCCTTCCAACTTTAGCCATAGCGAAAAGGCCGGTTGGCCGCCGTAGCCGCTCCCATTATTGAAGAAGATATAGAGAAGAACGAGGGTGTATATATGCCAGGACGAGAAAATCTTCTTAAACTTGGCCTTCGTGTACTTCCCCCTCTTTGCACGTCCTTCTAGCGCCATTCGGTTGTTAGCCATGGCGATGTCCGCTTTCGTAAGCCACCATGCCTTAGTGATCTCTGGAACATCAGGGAACAGGAAGAACCCAGCGATCGCTACCGGCAGCGATATGATCGTATTAACGATGAACAGCCATTGCCATCCATGGAACCCGCCTACGCCTTCGAGTCTGTAGACTGCTGCTATCAAGTAGCCTGAGAACATAGTTCCAATAGCACCGCTAGAATGAAATATGCATGAGCGTTTCGCCAGCTCGTCCTTTCGGTACCAGCTACCAATGACATATTGCATGCCTGGATAGAATGCGCTCTCGGCTAGGCCGATGAAAAATCTCAGGACATATATCTGTGTAGCGGTCTGACACTTGGCTAGAAGTATCGTAAGGACGGACCACACGACCTATTTATGCATCAATAAGTTTGCTACATAGAAACTTGCAGGTCTGAGACAGACCTCTAGAGAAGGAATCCAGATCGAAGGCCTGACCCTAGTTAGGATCATGTTACTTGGTCCATTAGCAGAGTTCCTGAGCTTTGTAAACGGAGATCGCTTACCTAGGGATTTCCCCAATCACATAGCCTACCGTCCATGCGGTCGTTATATAATTCAGCTGGTTGCCGTACAGCCCCAGGTCTTCCTTCATGCCCGAGACAAATGCACTATTGATATTGACCTGATCCAGGTACTTGATAAAGTAGCCAAGAGAAGCAAGAGTCAGAATGACAGCGTCTAATTTGAACAAGAAACGCCGCTCTTCCGGTGACTTGTCGAATGTGTCCCAGATGTAAGACCTCCATGTTCTCTTTGGTTTCGCAGCTATGACAGATGATTCTTCGCGGATACTGTTACCACCTGAACTCTCTCCATCGTGGCTAGCCGTCAGGACTTTCCTATCGGCATCCATAGTATTGTCCAAATAAATAGGATTTGAGGTGCTCATTTATTTTTTTCTCTGTATCACTACGCGGTATTATAGGCCGGCGAGATGCCTTAATGGTCGAGTTCCAGTCACGGCCCGAGGTAGAGCGAGATGCCCCGGAGAAATAGAAAAGCATCTCAATTATTCAGCTCAAGTTTCATCAACTATCCACAACATTGCGTGAGATGCAAACCCGCGTCGAAACATGAGACTTCCGCGTATTATCAGTATATCTTAGTCAATGGACCCCCCGAGTCGAGCTCTAGGCCAGCATACGGGCGTCTATACTCAGTTACTCCCGTCGGACCTATCCTATGCATGGTTTAATAAGTGGAACATTGCATCTTTATCCTGGTATTAGTGACCGTTTTGATGTACGTAGCTCTTACCTATGGCAGGTTTCGCCTCCAAAGGGTTGATAAGAGCATCACGTCTTTGATGACACCAGTTTCAATATCATCACGTCATGTTCCCCTCACCGTGAGAATCGAATGGGATCCTGGCGATAAGGCTCGCACGTGCTTCAATACATACGAGGAGGTGGGATGCATACCCACATCATGTCGAACTTATATCACGAATGGTGCGGGGGCCAATCACGGCTCCGGAGTTCGTGGTACGGTAACGGAGCCGGCACCGTTCCGGTCGCTGCAACAGCCTACCACGCGATCATTGCGATGATGGCACGAGACGACGCGCATAGTGCATGGAGCTTTGAGCCGAGCCTGCAAGTACTAGTAGGAAGAGGTATCCCGCGGATAGTTTTTGATTATTCAGCCAGTTTGTCCCGGTATCGCCGGAGGTAGATGGTGCAAGCCAAGCGAGAGTATGTATAAGAGAGAAGCTCTCGCGGGGTAGCTTCACCAAGCAAGTCAACAAGGTCAATTCTCCAGAAAGCAAGCTCATCACATCATCTATAATATTCTAAAAGAATCTCTGAAGTATTGTCTAAATCATGGCGCCTGGACCAATTGACGAACGGATTGTTGACGTTGCGGAACCCGTGAAAGACACCCTAGGACTTCCGGAGACGGCAGTATACAGGCTCAAGAAAGGCGGTGTCGATCTTTCGAACGGGTACCCGTACCGACCAGCTCGGCCACTCTACCTGCAAGACGTACAAGAAATCCGCAACAAGGAGTGGGTACACGACGATGCTGGCGCCCGGGCCGACAAATCGAAGTCGGCTCTGTTCTCCGCCGCGACTAAAGTCACGGATCTCACGACACACATCGGCACTGAGATCGAGGGCCTCCAACTAAAAGACCTGACGGACCAGCAGAAAGACGAGCTCGCGCTTCTCATCGCCGAACGCAGCGTTGTTTTCTTCCGGAACCAGGATCTCTCGCCTAAACAACAGCTTGAGCTGGGCAAGTACTATGGCGTGCCTGAGGTCCATGTAAGTCATAGCTCTCGTGATCATACCAGAGGTCCTCACCTAGAAAATGACTCGTTAACCTCTTCATTTCTAGCCTCAAGTTCCGCAGGTCCCTGGTGAATTGGGAATCACTGTGGTCTGGCCAGCCTTGCAAGCAACGGAGCGCCAGGCCAACTTCCGGAACCCCGGCGGTGCATCGCGATGGCACAGTGACTTGGTCCACGAGCTGCAACCGGCTGGCATCACGCACCTACACAATGATACGGTGCCGCCCGTCGGTGGCGACACGCTCTGGGCGAGCGGTTACGCTGCGTACGAGAAGCTATCTCCTGGATTCCGCAAGATTATCGACGGACGATATGCCGTTTACTGCTCTGCGCACGCTTACTTGGACCGCAATGACCCATCTGCCGGGCCAAAGCACATCGAGCGTATTCACCCGCTTGTCCGCGTGCATCCTGCGACTGGCTGGAAAGCACTCTGGGTCAATCGGGCAATGACAGACCGCATCGTCGGCTTAGATCGTGCCGAAAGCGATGTGATTCTGAATTATCTGTACGACGTGTATGAGGACAATGTCGATATTCAGGTCCGGTTCAAGTGGACGCCCGGTACGAGTGCGTTGTGGGACAACAGGTAAGACAGCCCGAGAGAGAGTTGTCGGTGAAGAGTGCACGAGAAGATCATAGACTGATATAAACTGCCTGATAGGATTACCATACACAACGCCAGCTGGGATTACGGCGGTAGACACCCGAGACACGGAACGCGTGTTACGTCGCTGGCCGAGAAGCCGTATTTCGATTCTACGGCGCCGACGAGGCGCGAGGCTCTTGGCCTTCTGGATGAGAGTGAGAAGCGCGAGCTGGAACAACAAGTTGATGGGCCAGTATAGAGTGAGCGGACTAAGGCGGTTCGAGGCGGAAAGGTCGTCAGGGATACTATGAGTTTATCTGGTTGTAATTTTCGAAGGTATTGTAATGAGGCAACGAATGCCACTAGGACCACGGGATTGTATGAGAAAGCAATGAAAGTTAGGAAATAATCTCGTGCGAAAGGAAACCCTCCCGTGTGGTACCATGTCTGTAGAACGGTGACATCGTAGTCCCCCTTTCCTTTTTGAGCTTCCTATCCCAAATATGTAACGGTGTCGATGAGTTATATACGTGGCTTTGGTTTAAGGTAATATCTATAGTATGGGCTCGACGGAATCACATCACAGCGTGGCTGTAGAGGCGACATTGAATTTAAAAAATTCGCTCTGCATTCTATACATATCTATCAAAGGTTTTTATGCATAACATATAACCTTAGCCATACATGGCAGTTACATAGCTCTTCATCATGCATGCTTGCAAAACCGTGCTAAGCCTTGCCTGACGGTTTCAGCTAAGCAAAAACGATAGTCCAGTCGGCCCCAATTCTGGCGCCAACACGTCCGACAATCGCGAAGGGACCCCGGTTGCTATCGCCCTTGAAGTATTCCAATTTCACTGTAGATTGTTTGCCTTCGGCTTCCAGTTGAACCTCTTTCTTACTGGCCCAAGATGACGGGGCACCGACAACGATGATCTTATCGACAGCGACATTATGCATGCTCTTCAACCAGTTACCCTCCTTGATGCTCTTATCACGACCATCGGCATCGGTTGAAGTAAGTTTAGATCCTTCTAATTTAAAGGTACGATGGATGTACTGGCCCTTCTGATAATCGAAGGAGTCCCCATCATCGGCATATAACTGGCCTTCAGCAGTACCATCCTTACTGATTACGACCACTAGGGTGTAATCGTCAAACTTCATCAGTTGGGCTGAACGACGAGGAATGTCGCGACGAGGGAAGATGTGACCTCCCCGCATCAGGATAGGAATGCTCTCAATGGGAGCATCTACCGTCAGATTTTTGCCCTTTGCCGTTCGCAACGGTTGATAGGTGAAGTAGTTGTAGTAGACCTCATCATCCGGGATGTAAACGTCTTCAGTTGTCTTATCTTTCTCGACTACAGGCTTAACAAGGATTCCAGTCGAGCCAACAAAGAATTGGTTATCGATGCCGAAGCCGCCCTCACTGCTCGGGTGGGTCCAGTACATCGGTCGAATGATGGGGCTGCCGTCTTGGTGTGCTTGGTGAAATGCGGTATACCAAGCAGGCAACAGACTATAACGAAGACGAAGCGCTGAAGTGACAATGTTTCGATATGGTTCTGGAAGCATGTAGGGCTCTCGGCGCCTGGCATCGATATGGGCATGGCCGCGGAAGAACGGATAAAAAGCACCAGCCTGGTACCAACGACTCTGCAACTCGGCCTCGGGGTTGCCGAAAAAGCCACCAACATCAGCTCCAGCGAAGGGAAACCCTGAAACTCCCTGGTTCAGGATCATGGGAACGGCTGCTCCCAAGTGTTCCCAGCTGGCCTGGTTGTCACCAGTCCACATGGCACCCATTCGCTGCGAACCTGCGAAGAATGACCGAGTGAGGACAAACGGACGGCGAAGCTCCCCCTTCTTGCGGGAGACGAGAGCCTCGTAGGTGGCATTGTGGAAGGTCATACCGTTGATATTGTGAACGTCACGATGTTCCCAGGAGCCGTGGTGCAGATTGTCTTTTGGCATTGTCACCTCAGGCCCATTAAACACTGATGGCTCGTTCATGTCGTTCCATAACCAGGTATTTTCCATAGTTCCCAAGAACTTCTTGTACTTGAAAAGTGATTTCCACCATTTGATAGCAGACGGGTTGAAGCAATCAATCCACATTGATGAACCGGGCCAGCACCAACCGTCAAAGTCATTGCCCTCCTTGTTCTTGACGGCTAGGCCATTTGATTTGAGCTCGTCAATTACCGAGTAGCTGCCCGCATTTTTAATATGAGGGTCAATGATAACGACCAGCTTCCTGCCATGGGCATCCAGGTGTTGTCCCATTGCAATAGGGTCCTTGAACATGTCGTTATCCCAGGTGAAATATTTCTTCTCATCAGTGTACTCGATGTCAAGCCAGATGACATCGTAGGGAATTTGATGACGATCCATCTTCCGGTCAACCTCCTTGACGTCATCATCTGACACATAGTTCCAGCGGCATTGATGGTATCCAATTGCGAACTCCTGAGGCATCGCAGTCGTACCCGTGAGTTCACCGTAAGCCTTGTTGACGTCTTGAGGAGTGGGCCCTAGGAAGACGAAGAGATCTATTAGACCAGATTCAGATATCCAGTGAGTCTGAGTGTTGGTTCTGGCTCCTATGCCAAGTGACAGCGGGTTCTTTGATTCCTTGGCTTTTGTAATATCAATCCAGGTCTCCGCTGCATTGAGCCAGAATACCGCAACAGTAGAGTCTTTCCTGTGTGCCTGCATCAGAGGAATGGCTCCATACAGGGTCATCGGACTGTCCAAAATGTACTCGAATACATCCGCGTTGTACAGCCTGTAAGGTTCCGTGTAAGCACCATCACCACCTCTGGTTTCTTTGAGTGACAGTGGCCCAGCATGCTCTGGGATGCCGTAGACGTGATCGTAGCCAAAGAAGGTGATGTCAAGCGCAACGCTCTCAGGGCCACGGGGTTTGGAATCTGTGTTACCACCAAAACTCTCGTCCCACCAGGTGCTCTCGTCCTCGCCCACTAGATCAACGGTGGATTCTTCCTTTTTCTCCTCCTCCTTGCCTTCTTCACCCTCCGTCTTTTCTTCGGTGGGTGGCTGTTCGATCTTAGGCCGCCAGTGTTCCATATTCATCAGGCCTTGGTCGTTGAGCTTGAGTTGAGCGGAACCATCACGCTTGAATTCGATAGAATAGGGATCATAGTTGATATCGGCCTCGAATGCGAAGTCGGGACCGTACTGGATCTTCATGCCGGTCTTACCAACATGAGAGATCTTAGCGTCGGTGTCAACAGCCAGTCCACCAACAATCGCCCATTTGTCAGCTTCATTATATCGTTCTTTTCTGGCCTGGCTGTTGTGGCGGAGCTCTATGTCTTTCTCCTGTCGTCGCTTCTCGTCAACGGTTACGCGTGCGGTGCCGGATTTGTGGAAAGAAACGGTAAGAGGCAGTTCGACGGCGGTTCCCTTGTCGTCAATCGTCTTGAGGATGGTGGCGTGGAACTGGCCATCCTTGAACGAGGCTTGCGATGGTATGATCTTGTATGGTGCCTGCCATGATGATCCCTGGGCAACAGCTTCGTCGGCGTACTCTCTATTTCGTTTACAAAACCCTGACTGGTGGCATTTCTTGAAATCATTCTCTTTTACCGCAACTACATTTCAGGGGTGGACATTTAGTGACGAGTAACAAGAAAGGATACGTTTTGATAAGAACATACCTCCAAAGGAAAGTAACGAAAAGAAAACTCCCAATGCGCACAGCAGAGCTGTCCAGCTTGAGGACAACTGGCCAGGTGTGCGCATCTTGAATCCTAGTGGGATCCCCCAGAAGACTGGGGGCGAAGTAGGAGATCGAAAATGTCACGCAGGATTAGTTACAGGCAAGTGATATGATTCATGGAGCTAACAGTCACTCGAAGCAATAAGACGAGAAATGGCCTCGATTGCTTCGGTCAATTGGAAGCAGTTGGGTGAGGAATTGGATGTTTATCCCGAAGTGGCAGAACGTGGCTTGTTGTGGGATGCGGAAGGTTGTAACCTGTCATAAGCTGTGACAAGCTGTCCAGTACTCGGATAATCGCTTTGGGAGGTACCTAGTCTAGCTCTCCCCCAGTACGGTAGTTTATTGCAGACCCGCCAGCGTACCTGCTTCAAGACTTGACAGGTGGATGGCCCCTGGGCAGTACTAGGTACCTCTAGGGTGCAAAGAAGGCTCCTTAATAAGCCACATTTACGGAGTAGCTAGCAAGCTAGATCTAACAGAACCCACCTCAGCCACAAATTTCATTAACATGTTTGTCTCGAATTTAATATCAGCCCTTTCTCTACAATCGAAAGTTATTTTTCAAGACTTACTCAATTTTCTCAATTACCTAGCTACTAAGTCGAACCTGTAGCTAAATAAATAATACGAATTACACTCCTGAAGGTTGTCTTTTTGGTCGTGTCATTCTTTATTGACTGATATTTTCTCTCGCAGAGAAACAGCTGTTACTCTACCTAAGTAGCTCGAAGCCATCTACAGTACGTATCTAGGGACACTAAAAAGACATCCAGATCCCCCAAGCGATCTTCCCTCCAAATGGACAAACAGCACAGCCAATCTACCCCTCCATCAGGGCCTAGACCAGCACACGCATTGCCCAATCAACGACCGCCAAAGCATCACGTCCTGCCCCGCCAGAGCGTCCGTCACCCCGCCCTCTGTGTTTTCTTCACCACCATCTGGCTCGTGTTTTTTCTGTTCTTCCTTCTATTCTGGCAAGTCTACGATCGTCCCAGCTGGAGTTTTTCGAGAAGCATCAAATACGATTATCATAATTACAAAGGAGCTTTTAGTAGCCTCTTTACCTCCTCCGACCCTGCACCCGAGCAATTCGAAGCACCTCTATCCGTCACAGCCTCCTTATTACCAGACCTGATTCCAGAAAAGGCTGTGCCTGAACCTCGATACAAAATGTCTACCGAACAGACGTAAGTGGCCGACTACACTGCGGACATCGAGCCTCAGCATAGCCAGACGTATATCGCTAACCTCGGCCTCTAGTTTCATCGCTATCAAGCCTGACGGTGTCCAGCGTGGCCTCGTTGGCTCCATCATTGCACGATTCGAGAACCGAGGGTGAGTCTGGTTATCCGCTTGCCATCATTTCCACACGGCTAGAGCTAACGATATCTGAACAGCTACAAGCTTGTTGCCATCAAGCTCACCACTCCCGGCAAGGCCCACCTCGAGCAGCACTGTATGATTATCCTACCGATGTTATCGACATTTCAGCCCAACTAACACAATATCCCACAGATGCTGACCTCAAGGACAAGCCCTTCTTTGCTGGCCTTGTTGAGTGTATGTTGAGACTATCTACTATTTGGTATCTTGTGACACTGTGGCTGACTTGGAATTATAGACATGAACAGCGGCCCCATCTGCGCCATGGTCTGGGAGGGCCGTGATGCCGTCAAGACTGGCCGAAGTAAGTGAATCCTATCTCTCTGACTAGAAACCCTATCATAGAGACTCGAGCTAATACTCGATCTTAGCTCTCCTCGGTGCTACCAACCCCCTTGCCTCCGCCCCGGGCACCATCCGTGGTGACTTCGCCATTGACGTCGGCCGCAACGTCTGCCACGGCTCCGACAGCGTCGAGAACGCCAAGAAGGAGATTGCGCTCTGGTTCAAGGAAGGTGAGGTTATCAGCTGGAAGAGCGCCCAGGCCAGCTGGATCTACGAGAAGCCTTAAGTGCAAGCACGTAGCTAGATGTGCGCATATCGATCAAGCTCTAGTACCTGCAGTGACATGCATCATCTAGGACTTTCGTAGAACATATGGACAATAAACAAAACAAGAGGGGATCTCAAGACAAAAGCAATCTACATTTCCTGTACTATAAATCTGTACACAAGTGAGACGCATAGATGGGACGTATGCCTATATCTCTAGCTTCTTTTCTTCCATACTGCACGTCGGAAACCCACGAGACTCCTCGCAAGCCAAGGCGTTAACCAAAGACTCAACGCTATTCGTGGCACCAGCAGAAATTTTGTAATAGTGTACGCTGCTGCAATCTGGATGCCAATCCTGTATCCTTTCTCAGTATTGTCCACCGTAGCAGCCTGCTTGACCTTTCGCCACACAGCAGTCGTCTTCTTGTGCTTTCCTTCATCAGTAGTCTCCTTACTCGGAGGCTCAGATGTAGCTGCAGCGGCGTCCACCTCCCTTCTCCGTGAGATTCTCGCAAACCAACCCTTCTTCCCATCCCGGCCCTCGCGCTCCTTCTCCTTCTCAACCTCTTCCCTCAGCTCACCCTCCAGCACCTCCTCCCCATCCGCACCACCCCCTTGCTTATCCTTGCCCTCGAGCCCAAACCAGTTCTTCCTCCGGAAATAAGGGACGTACTTCTTCAGCCCGTCCTCGGCCCACGCGGCCCAGGGTCCCAGGACCCAGCTCGTGGGCACCCAGTCGAGCGCATAAAAAAGATACGTGAGCCCGAAGATCGGGAGGATGGCCGTGATCTCGTGGAGCAGGAGGAAGGCGCCGATGTGCGAGAGCGGTGCCGAGCGCAGGTTTTGCAGGGAGGTTTGTAGACGCTTGGGGAGGAAGCGGGAAGCGCGCGCTAGGATCCGCGATATTCGATTGGTTTTGTGTGCGTCGGCTGGTGTGGAGTTTGGGGAGGGATTTGGGGGTTTGGAGTTGGAATTGGTGGATTGAAAGCGCCGGTTACGTATCCGCGGGCTGTGGTGGGAGAAGGGTGAGGGTGAAGGATGTGGCGCGCGTGTTGATGTGCGTTGTATTAGTTGGGCGGTTTGTCGTTGCCAGAGGGCGCGAGGGGTTGGCATTGCGTCATGAGGGAAGGTAACAATTGGAGTTTCTCTGGTAAATTTAAGTTCGAGTAATGCTGCCAAAACTCAGTTGGTGGTCCAGCTAGCCATTGCTACAAGGAAGTATGTGTGAAGTTTGAGCTAACTTTGTCTGATGGGGAACTGCGATTATAGAAAGACGTCACTGGAAAGCTGCGAATTCCTCTCGGCAGTTGTGGGGCCCGAGTTGTCTTCGTTGGCCCCTGGCCGTCGCGACCTACCTGGCAGTTCACCTCGTGAACCAAACTTATCGTTGGATTTTCTTTGTTTTCTCTCAAAATGCTCAAATCTCATTCCGCTATCTATGTCACAGACTTGGTTAAGATTTTGCTTGCCCTATTAAGAGTACAACTCTTGGACCATATTAAATGTCTTTTCTCTCCTTTTTCAACTTTCAATCTTTTTCTGATACTACACTAAGCTGTACATGTTGTACCTGGCCTTAACTAATTCCTATTCGAAACAGTCTAACTACCTACCTACCTCCATAAGTAAGGCAAGCATAATATCGCACTAAGGACGCTAAATGTTTCTAATGAGCTCCGTGGATGATACAGTTCACTGCCTTCTCATTGATCTCATTGACTCGGTGCTTGTCAACTTCACCTTGCCTACCTGGCTAATGTCAGATCTCATTCCGGAAACTGTGCCGCCAATCCGTTGACAAGCATTCCCTCAGCGATCACCTCAGCCTTCTCACCACTTCCCTCCTTCAACACGCCAGCTTTCTTAAGAATATTAATGCACTTAAGAATTACTTCAATATCCACGCCTTCAGTCTTGGAAGAGAAGCGGACAGTCTTCAACCACTCAGAAGCATCTTCAGCCGAGTAATCGAGCTCCGTGCTGATATACTTGATCGCCTCGTCATGATGCGTCTCGAAGTACTTCACGCCCTGGTCCAACTTCTTAAAAACTTCCATGAGCCTCGGGTCCGGCTTTCCCTTCTCTCCCTGGCTTAGAAGCGCCGTGGAAGCGACGATCTTCCAGCTGCTCCATGGCGTGTAGATCTCGCCGACGCGCCGGATCTCCCCGCTGTCGTAGTACCGTTTCGACGTGAAGTGCTCCCACATGAAGAAGTCGGCCCTGCCGTCGTTGACGGCGTTGCGTAAGTTCTCGAAGTTCTGCAGAATCACGAAGTCCGAGTAAGGGGACGAGGATGATGAGGATGAGAGCCAGCCCTGCTGGTCCGCGAGCACGTAGCCCATCACTTGGCTGCCTGACCCTAAGCGGGAGATGCCGATCTTGGAGCCCTTGAGTGAGTCCACCGATGTGATCTCAGGGCGCTTGGCGCCGGTTGAGATTGCCCAGCCTGTGTACGGATATTAGTGTCACTAGTAGTCATCATGCGATAATGTGAAGGAAAAGCTGTGGTAAGTGAGTACAGGGCGAGGAGGGTCAGTCATACAAAGTGGCGTCTCAACGTAGGTGCCCACGATGCGGTACCCGCCATCACCAGGAGTATCCTCCTTGCCAAGCCCGGCCACCCATGCCTCTGTGAGTCCGATGCCGATATCGATCTCGCCGGATCGGATCGCCGTAATCATGTGGCCAGTTCCCGAAGGAAACGGGATGAGTTTAGCGTCGAGACCGAAGTATTTTTGCGCGAAGTAAAGGGGTGTGGAGAAGTGCTCCGGCACGAAGCCGATGCGGATCTGCGAATCACTCATGGCCGGCCGGTCTATGGGGTCTATGGGCAATACTGAATTGGCAATGTTGGTTTGCAGTGAGAATTTCCAATGGGTTTGTTGCCAAATTTTAGGTGCTTATGAGAGATCGAAGCTGTACACGGAACGTTTGCGATCGGAGTTTGCGTTGATATTGCATCATACTCCCGATGAGCTAGAAAGCGGGTAAAGCGGGTAGATGCGGACGGGTAGACAAACTTGCGGGGCTGGTTAGCTTGGTATTAGTTACAGTAAATACTACGTGATAGAACAGATAACGCTTCACTACCGATGAGTTCCAGAAGCTCGGGGTCTTCTTCATGTGAGATAAAGCTAGAAAATAGACTCTTCGAGGACAAAGTTACCAAACACCACGCATTGCAGACCTATCTATGCACGAAGTAACTCGATGGCGTCCACCAGCTTGCTTTCTTTTGATGACAATTCACTCTACCTCGGATAAGACATCAAGAGTCATATTGTAGAGTCGTTCCCCTTTGACATGTTGATTGGAGCCTCTTATTGCATTATACAATTGAAGTTGTTTGTCCTAGCCGCTTTGCAAACATAAAAATTAAACGGGACTCATATAGCGCCGCTAACAAATCCTGCTCCTAAATACGTTTTATCTAACTACGTTCGACTCTTCTCAGTCAAGACACAGACACAACAGGTCATCATTGGATCCTCTACTCAGTGCTTTTAACTTTCCAGACGAGTCACCTATGTTAAAGCCGAACGCAGCACCAAGAGTTATTCGCAGTTGATTATCGACAGTCCGAAAGTCTTAGAAAGACAAATATCTAACTAGAAAAGGCAGAAAATACAGATGGGTCACCCATCGTAGACGCACCCACAAAAAATCACAACAGCATTCAACGCTCTCTGGTGTTCGGCAATCTGTAAGGTGACCAATTGAACAGTTTTCACTTCGTGCTCGAAGTTGGGATATGTGCGAGACCATACGTGTGCTATGGTTTGCGCAAACAACAAAGGACTGCCACATTGGGTTTTATCGAGTGTGCCTTGAGGCAGACTAACATAGACCGCAGAGAATTATTGTTAGCTCTTATGGTAAACGGGACTATCCTTCATTGCGCAGGAACACGATTGGGGACTGTGACCCAGGCTAGCGAAGTGCTTGGGGATTTCTGTCAAGGGCGATCGAATTTCGAAACAGTCGCCAGGTTGATACTGGACTGATCTAAGAGATACCCCTATAGCAAGGAGTGGATAGAAGACGTCATGTGGAAGCCGTTGATAGCAGGAGAAGCCCATTGATTGTTCCTCAAAACTATCGTTTAAGAAGTTTTGAATTCGAAGATTGATATAATGTTTAAAACGATCTCAATATCGAGGAGTTACTCAGAGCTGTGCCAAAGGTTGATCAGTTGGGAAGAGCGGTTTGTGGTGATTCGTTGCCTACTTACGATAAGATTTGATAACTGTATAAATACTCGGCTGTCAGAAGAGTGCGTAAGATGCTCCCAGAGTCGTTAATAACGGAATCGAGTGCGTTTGAAAGTATATTCAAGATGGTCTTAACAAGTTGAAGTTTCTATTGACAGGTTGTAAACACATCGGAATTGGGAATTCCTCGCTGAAGGGAGGAGACGAGCTACGAAATCTCGCGTGGTTTCCAACGCCTTTTATTCTTCGTGTCGCAGATCGCGGTTCGCCGACTTACACATTGGTTGGCCATGTTTATGTGCACGGGTTTCTCGACGGTAACCTTCCCAATTTGGATATTGAGGCGGAAATACAAATTGTACGGGTTACATGTGCGTAGAGTTAGTTACCTGTTCCGTTCCGTTCATATTAGCTGGGGGATGCAATTTGCAGATGCTTCCACCGCCTTCCTCTCCCTGCCACTGACAGTACGAAATCCAGACCTGAACGCCTCCGAGCGCAGTCGCAGTAATCCCAAAGACGATAGCAATTAGGAAAGCGATAAAAGTGACCCAGAAGGAATGTCTTGCAGCTTTTCTTCTCTCAGACCATCTGCCAGCCCATGAAAGGGGCGTTGGATCTTCCACTTCTTCTAGTAACATGTGTAGGCGTAAGGCCCAGTGAGGGTAGCGCTCGTAGAGTTCTCGGCGATTTGTGAGTGGTCTTTGGTAATGACCTTCAGCAACGAAGGCTGATGATAGGCGAGAATCAAGCTTCTCGCGGTTTAACAAGAACTGCAGCCAACTAGGAAGCCATCTGGGCTTTCTGATTGGTTTCCCCTTCAGCGTTTTCCGGTCGTGGGCAGGAAAAAGCAGCTGTAGGGTCATCATGGTCTCAAGTAGGAACTCCCGAGAATAACAGACTCTGACATTCAAGATGTAAGCCTAAGTATATTAGAGTAGGATCGATTTTCTTACAGTTTCAGGCTATCTTGGTCAGATATTTCGTGGTCCAACCGTGTCATCTTTTCACTTGTATCATGCTCCACTTGAGGCGCTTTTGAGCCATCCGCATTGTCGCTTTTTCTATCGGCATTCTCATGAGTACTCATCGCCTTCTGAATAGACTCTAAGTATCCTGTGATCTTAGTCTCATCTGCGCTCACCACAGGAACGAGCCTATTATTGGTGCCTTCGCTATCTCTGTGGCTAGTAACAGAAGAGCTAGAGGAGCACCTGCCCTTAGAGCTAGGCTGAGCGAATTCTGTATGCTCAGAAAGCTTCAGCACTTCCAAAGCTGCCTCTAAGAGACAAGGAAGTTGAAATACTTTCAGTGTTTTGCTATTTTCGCTTGTAGAGAGTTGCAGATGGTCGTAAAGATGCTCTGTCCATTGGACTTGAATGTCTGCATGAGATTCAAAGTACATGGCTCGAAGCTTACTAGGCTTTATAGGTGTGATAGGCTCATCGCTACCAACCTCAACCTCGGGGAAAGCTTTGTGGATAAATGCATCTAATGTCTCTGCGTCTTCCCACTGAATCTTACTTCGCCCAGGTTCAATGCTGTCAGGATCATGTGTAACGTGCACTGCAAGCATAATGCTAGCGGCAACATCCAGAGCAAGATCAAGCTGTCTTTCTTCATATTGGCCTCCTAGATACTGAAAGTCCCTTGCCAAGCCCATCTCTTCCTTTGCTTTGTTGGCTGGAGAGTCAGTGCCTTCTGGTTTGGCTTTCTCGGTTTCACTCTGTTCTAATATGCTAAGTGCGGTCTTCCGCACTTGCTTGCGCGTGAGTGTAGTGTTTCTTTTTAGCTGCTCGAGTAGAAGCATTACCTGCTGAGAGGGAAATGGCTCTTTAGCACGTCTCAGCTGTTTCTGGCAATAAGAGAAATAAGCATCCAGATTAATATCGTCGTTGAGCATTGCTGTAAGGGGATCATTCCCATTTTGAGAATTTACGCCCCATAAAGACTTCAACACATCATGATTAGATATTTGTGCAGTGGTCCTCGGAAGCCTTGGGTTCGCAAGAAATGATTCCGAACGAGAAGTCATATTCATATAGTAATTGCTAGAGATATGTTTAAAGATGGATGTTACTATTGTGATATTCAGTCTTTCCGGGCGTAAAGAGGGGAACAGGCAACATGTTCCAGCCGAGAGATATGACTGGTCCAATATTCGAGGCTAAAGAGAGAGCCAATCACCATGGGGTTCCGTCAGATCAAATAGTCCGCAAGCCAAGCGCTTACATTCTGCTTCCTAGCAAATATGCTAGGTAGGCAGTCTCTTTCGTGAGCCGTACCGATGCTTGCGATCCGCGAGCAAGCTCGAAGGGTTCGACCGGCAGAAGAAGTTCAAGATCGGCCTGCTGGTCTGGTCCCCCCAAAACCGCCGACATCCTGGCTCCGACATTTGCGGACTTCGACCGATAAGCAAAACGACCAGACGTCTGGTTTACCGAAGGTAGCCAAGATCAAGACGAAACCACTTCGCCAAAAACCCGATATTTATTACGAAAGCCCAACGGCTGTAGAACTTGCAGGTCCTCCAGCGCGGCGAACGGTGGAAGTTAAAACGACGGCTTTAGTGAGGCTCTTGAATCCAGAACGGGGCACAATACATGATCTAGGTATACAGCAGGTCGAGAGACAGTTTCGTGACAAAGAGGTGGAGGCACAATATAAGGAGTTCATTCGTCTATTGAAGGTCTGGAGCCAGGACTCCGCTCATCCCGAGAACGATCCGCTTCACGATTTCTCAGAATACCATACTTTCACGTTTAAAAGAGTCTACCGCAGGGTACAAATAACTGGGAAAGAACCGGAGTTAAAACCATACATTTGCATTCTTGGTTTTAACACTGAGGAAGAGGTCAAGCGTGGGCACTCCAAGTTAGCATCGAAAAAAGGTCAAAAGCCGCCACTGTCCCCTCCTTGGTTTGTGTTATGATCTTGATTGGGAACAGTTGGCGGCCATGCCGAGTGCACATTTCTTTCGAGGGCGTCCACAAAAGACACTATGCGGAGCTCTAGTTTCGATAGGGGATGGTAGAGACAAGCGTATCGTCACAATTGGCGGCCTGCTCACCGATGGTGTAACAACGTGGGCTCTTACTGCGGGCCATCTCCCAAAAGAGGCACATCATATTGAAAGCGACTCGGATACTTTGGCTGAAACCGATCTGAATTTGTCAAATTACGAGGAAAGCGTTGAGCCGCCTTTGATAATCCTTCCAGCAACCAGTTTTGTTCGTGATAGAGTTGAAGAGTCAGACTTAACTGGTACTTTGGAAATACCTGCCGAGCAGCTGGGAGAGATCGAAATAGTGGGAGATGAGTGGTCCTTGATTCGGCTTGAAGATGCCTCGCTCGCACTGCCAAATTGCGTCGCGTCAGAGCATCAACAGCCTTGTTACTTATATACGATAGCCGAAGAACCAGAACTGAACGACGCTAATACTGTGGGAAATCTTGTCACCATACTTGGTGGGGTTACTGGCACCTCTAAAATGCGTCTCCTAAGCGTGAGATCGCCTATGCGTCTTCCAGGAGGCAAATGGGTCGATGCATGGGTGGGAGAAGCAGAGACTGATTCTCGTAAGTTCACACAAATGCCTGATTTATGCCAGCCCAGCTTATTCGACTGTAGAGTTAAAGAGAGGTGACTCAGGCTCATGGGTGGTTGACGCCGCACAAGGTATTGTCTACGGCCATGTCCTCTCCATAGCTGGTAGGACTGTCTACGTTTTGCCGCTGGCAGACGTGCTTCAGGATATATCCACTAAACTGCCCACAAATCGGACTGTCCTGCTGCAGCCATTTACTTCCCTCGCGGAGCTAGCTAAACTACATTGGTCAAAAAAAGACCATTCCCAAGCAAAAGAGTATGCGAAACAGGCCTTGCAGCTTCATGTTATCGAGCCCTTTCAGAGACAGTCGGCGAGGGGCGCCTTTACGGCTAACGAGTTCATTCAATGGGCGAGTTCGATCTACGGGTTAGAAATGCCCGATATCGTCTATCCCGACCTTCAGCCACAGTCGGATATCGCCCTGGATGATAAGTGGTGGGAGAAAGAAAGCAAAGATTTATCATCAAACCCTTATCATCCGGTTACAAGAGGTGCGGTGCGAAGCCAAACAAACAAAAGAAATCCCTGGAGGCAGGATAGGGAGAAGTCTCGGCGTAAATCATATAGAGGTCTGGACTTGAAAGAAAAATCCTCTTGGTCTATCCATATTGCGGCGGACACCCATATTGATAAGTTCTTGTTCACTGAGCTTTTGAAGACACTAAGATGCATACCAGAGCCGGTTGACTATCTCGAAATTTTAAACTATTCCGTACGTTACAGAGTCCTTGCCTTGCACTCAATATTTGCTTCTAAGACATGGAGACTTGTTTGGGACACCATTTCTAACGATAATAAACTAGGAGCCACGCCATGATGCAGTGGTGGTGAGACCCTTTTTCGACAACGACGATTTTGTAGACTTTCTTGCTCGAAGGGTACGCCGTCTTCATGAACCGAGGGTAGCAGGAGATGCTAATTTACGATCGCCGATACAGGGACGCTTCCAGCCCAAAAGTCCAGCGGAGCTGTTCCTTAATGGCACGCGCCTTATGTAAGGCAACGAATCACTATCGCTCCGAGGTTAGAGCTGACTTGTATATCGGCGGTACAGCATCCAGCAAGGCGCTATGCACCCGCAAGCCTTTCAGTCGAATGTAATATCCTTAGAACTTGATCAGTACGAATTTCTCGTGCAGGAGATGAAGCTGCCTTTTCCAGCACTAGAAGCATCCGCCACAGCCGGGCCTTTCCTCTGGTGGACGCGAAACACAAAGCAAGCAGAAAAGTCCCACTTTCGTAAGCTGTTCCTTCGCCTTTGTTTGTTCCTTGACAGTCTTTCGAGTTCTCCTTGTACCTCAGTCGATCCGCACACTAATATCGTAGAACTGGTCTTCCGAAAGTCTGACACGCAATGGAGCGGGGGAGGCAATCGAGGTTTCGAGATGATGCTCTCTCATTCATTTGAGACAAGGATAACCTCTGGATACGTGAGAGGAACGCATCACACCAAAATAGGACAGGTTCTACAACAACTAGCCACCTGTTCAACCTCAACAGCTCATCCGTTGCTCTTACCGATTTTAGTCTTGTGTCGCGAGTTAGGCTTTAAGAATGACGAATTCCATCAAGCTACGAGACGATGGATCTGCACTCTTGAAGCCACGTTGGGCGATCGTTATCACGTAGATTATGTCAACAACCATACTGACACAGAGCAATTGCTTCGGGACATCGGCGCATGCCAATATCAGGTGTTACAGAAGAGACCTCAAGCGTGGCTCAAGGTAGTCGACAAATTGACTCAAGCCATGGGGTGTTACTGGGAGTCCCTAGACCCAGAGAACAAAACGCTGGAGTTGGAGCAGCTTCATGAAACCTTGCTTGGCCGCCTGGACTTTTTCACTACAAAACTGCAAGGACTGGAGAGTTACATACAGGTCTCATCTGAACGACTAAAGATTCTCCGGGAAGAGGTGAGTTATGAAAATGATTCTCTGTTTAAGAACGGAGACTATACTGATTAATTAAAAGGTGAATCATATTCTTGCTCTCCGAGAATCACGGGTTAGCCTCGAAATGGCTACCCAGCATCGTCGCATAGCAAGGATAAGTAAGGAAGATAGCGTATCTATGAAATCGATAACGCTCCTCACAATGTTTTTCCTCCCTGGGACTTTTGTGGCGTCAATCTTCAGCACGAATTTCTTTGATTTCGCTAACGGTTAGTACTCCCATGGAACCAATTCTTCCATCTTACTCACTCAAGTTGTGCTGTATAGATGATATCAACCCTGTTTCAAATCGCGTTTGGGTCTATTTTGTTATCGTGATTCCCTTGACAGTCCTTGTACTTGGGGCTTGGTGGGGGTATGACCGAGTGCGAGGCAAGAAAGTTGCATCGGAGGACGGAGAGGACGAAATACGGATTAGTAACCCCGAATCTCGCATTATGGAAGACATTCGAAAATGGAGATTGGGCGAGACTGCAGACTTAGCATGGGAGAACAAGGTCTAACTATGTATGAGGCAAAGGGCAAATGGAAGATCATTCATTATCCTCAGGGTGCTCAGTGGATTGTAAACCTGTATACTCAAGTCGTATTTGAATCTCAAGAACCACCTCTACGCCATTACAGAAAGGACGACAGACAATCTTAACCACATGGTTGTTCCCGGATCAGAGCGATTTCTCTACATTAGGACGACCCAGTAGGCACCAGTTTAGCCTTTAAAAGTTATTTACTAGATTAATATATATATCAAGTAATATTTATAAAGATTAGTTCGTTTATTTTTAATAGTTACGCGTACTGAATCAGTCTGATATATATATCTTTATTAACACCTACAAATTTATAACCCCTTTTACAACTAGTCCTTTTATGGTCGGCCCCCCCCCCCCCGCTTCGCTCCAGTGGCCGGGGAGGGGTTATGTGCCGGCCGGCGATTACTTCATTGAGAAAATAGACTATCTAACCGTATTGGGACGCCGTAACCTCCGGGGCTCATTCATATTACTGTTCCCATCATCGCGTCAGCTTCTTCAATATTGGAGCCCAACTCTCAAGCTGCCTGCATCAGTTAACGAGGGTGTCTAGGAACTGGGAACCCCGTACTTGCGCATAGCTAAACAAATTGTTTCCTCCTAACCCACCAAGGCTTCAACTCATAACTTCAAGCAACTTTCACGATGCTGCCTAAAATCTTCTGCCTGCATGGCAGCGGCACGAGCGCCACCATCTTCCGCATCCAAGCCATCAGGCTTAGTCGCATTCTACAGCCTCACTTCGAGCTTGTGTATGTTGATGGGTTCATCGACACTCCGCCCGGCCCTGGAGTCCTCCCCTTCTTCGAGGGAATGGAGCCGTATAAACGATGGCTCACGGACAAGGTCGGTCACGAGGAGAGACCGTGGTCGGACCTAGACAAGCTCGTCGAGTTGTTCAACCGCAACGGGCCCTTCGTCGGTATAATCGCATTTTCTCAGGGTGCCAAGGCCGCGACTCATCTGCTCCGTTGGCTCGAGCAGCGCGGGCAGCAGCTCTACTTCGCGGCACTATTTGGGGGCACCGTGCCCTTCCGGCTCGCGGCCGGCACGGAAGAGTGGGCCGAGCTTATCAAGCCTACGATTATCACGAGAAGTATACACGTCATTGGCGACGACGACCCATGGCGCTCTGAGAGCGAGGCTCTAATGGATCATTACGACAAGACCAGTCGATCGCTCATTCGTTTCAAGGGCGGCCATCATATGCCCGTGGACCCAGATGTCAATGATAAATTGGCGAAACTCATCATTGCTTGCCACGCGGAGAGCAACGACTACCTCTGATGCAGTGCTTGGTGTTTTGATTTTTACTACTACGCGGTTCTAGAGTCTGAAGGTTATGAAATGACGGATAATAGACGAACCATCTCCGGCGGCGAGACGGTATAAAGGGAGGGAAAGGCGAATAGAAGAGATGTCTTAATTGATGAATATGACTTATACGATAGAAAATAAGTAGATTAGGAACAGGTTGATTACAAATTATTGAGTTAGATAGTACAAGTGCATAACATCAGGTTTAACACTAGTCTAAAGTTGCCATTGGTCAATTACCGACTTTAGAGAGACACAGAGGTAGGCAACCATACTTCAGCCGCACCAAGCTGACCTTTTTGTCCGTAGAGCGGAGACACAAACTTCTCCACATCGAAGCTGTTCTCTTTTCTAGATTTAGCGCGGATGTGCTCTTGATATATCCTTTGTTTCCTCGATCGTCTGGGGGGATCGTGTTTGTCCTCATTCGCGCCGCCCTGCCTCCTCTGTTGAATAATAGAGCCAGTGGGATTCCTTAGTATATTCCGTTGGACATTCTGGTTTGGTTCCATGATGTGGCCTCTGGCGTTTTGGATACTCTCGGCTCTTATCTGGCCGCGCGGCCGAAGTCCGCTAGCCACAGTCTCTGGCGACTGCACCTCTTGCCAGGCACGCATTTCGGACCCGATAGTATCCATTTCCCTGGATTCACCCTAGGCCCGTAATGGTCGACCGTTTTGATTTCGAAGGTGGGCGATAGCACACAGGCTCAATGCCGCTAGGGCATGTCCTCGTGGCTAGAACACCTCTGATACGATATTACTTGACTGCTTCCAGTGAATGGAATACATATTGGAGCAAGAATGAGTTGTGTCTCACATTCAGAGATGACGCGTCTATCAATCAACAAAACTTAACTAGCAGCGAATGTAATGCAAAGCGTTGTGGACTCTACTCTCTTCTCTGGCACTCAAGTCTAAAACGTCGGGAAAGTATCATCGAAAGTTCTATTAGTGAGGAGGGGGCCAACGCCACAAGTTCGCACCTATCTTTGCCCACGAGTGCTAACAAATGTCAACGACGAACTAAGGGCGAAATTTTGGGAGGAGCTGCCACTGTCACTATATACATACGCCCAGCTTTCCTAGGGTGAAGTTGCGATTGGCGCACAGATTTTGGTTCATAGGCAGAAACTGTTTGCGGATTGTGAGTCTTCCTCGTTCGCCCAAATAATAAAAAAACATTACCGTATTAGGCGCATATCTGACATTAGCTATAGCATCAAGGGCTATAGATCAAGCTCGGACAAAACTCCTTTCGCACTTTAAACCGGCAAAAAAATAGCTAGAGCTGTGTAGGGAGAACCATACACTCTGTAACAGCACAAATGGTAAGAGGCAAGAACTTCCAGCCCGCCTCCTGTGCGTGTCCGTAGGAACGGATTGGCAGCCATAGTTCGGCCAGCAATATTCAAGCTAGTCCATACAATCGACCTAGACAAGCGTCCAGAATACCTGGCCTTCAGCCATCGCTGGGGTGCGCCAGAAGCCATACGGTTCAAGCTTCTGGCAAGCAACATCGAGCAGTGCTACGAGGGGATCGGGTTTACGCGTCTCTCGCAAGATATGCAAGACGCCATCACCACGACACTTAGCCTCGGTGTATTCTCATACATCTGGATCGATTCCTTATGTATAATTCAAAAGCATGAGCATGAACTTAGTGGGGATGAGGCGTGGAAGCGCGACTAGGAAGTTGAGGCGAAGAAGATGGGTAGCGTGTACTTAGGTGTAGCATTAACTATCGCGTCCACTAGCTCGTCGTCTAGCGATAGGGACAGTTTCCACACACGGAACACGCGGAGTCTCAGGTCAGTCAAGGTTGGCGTCTCGAGTCGTACGTCGCCAGAAGTCGACTGCATCTATGCACGACGTGACGACATCTTCGACTTTGAGCGGAATGTAATATGGGACGAGCCTGCGCTGTTGAGATGGCTAAGGATGAACATGTCCCCGCCGTGGTTGGGTGGTCCAAGGGGTCAGAACCAAGGCACAGACAACATGAAAGTAGCAATTACGAAAATCTTCAAGTTACGCTAGAAATGCTTTTGGAGTACGATGGGCTTATGGCCCAAACCTATTTGGTATTGACTTTCATGTGAGAGCGGCATCGAAGAGCTAGCCATTACAGACGGACTATGAAGCATTCTTGCCTCTGTCGTCCATGTGAGAACTCATCGGCGAGTTTGTTTTCAATAACTCGCTGAATAGATTAGCAGGCGAGGTTAGCATCACTCTTACAACTTTTTTGCTTCGGTGCAGTCTACCATCGCACCAACTCCATCCTTAATCCGGTCATCCGACCCGTAGCCATAAATCCTGATTTACATAACAACTCCAACTGCAAGAGTTACGTCAGTCCAGAATTCACAACTATCATGTATACGGTAGACATATGACCACCTACCAGTCATTGGTAGGTACTGTAGTCCCTCGCCACTGAACTGGCAGTTGGTTTAGCGATGCCTCTAATAACCGATCACAAGCCAACTTCCCATGTAATTATCATTTATGCAGTTACTTCTGTAGCTAACAAATTGGGCGAGTTGGATAGGTGTTACTCTATCAAATGTGCTGATTGGATGCATTGACTCTGGAAAGTAACGTAGCAAAAAACTCCACCGAATAGGGACTAAAACAGAAGGTCAACAATGCAAGTCATCCATATACAGCAATGATCACTTATAATAGACAGTATTATGAGAGGCATCTTCGGCACAACCCCAAGCGAATACAACGTAGATCATCTGCGCGGGGAACAGTGGCGATCACGATGGGAACGTACGTGAAATTTCAACAGTCGTTAAGTATTAATAGAATGATCAAGGACAACTCGCTCGCATGAGGTCCGGCTTCACTTACATAGATTAATATGAAAATCATAATGTTTTTCGCGAAAGCACTCTTCTTTTCTATCTCGGCTGTATCGGCTTTGGAATGGACAGATGGCTCAGGCAAGCTGCCGGCACTCGGCTGGAATTCCTGGAATGCCTATGCATGCAACATCAATGAAACTGTGATTCTCGATGCTGCGAAGGCAATGGTCGATCTCGGCTTTAAGGTACTTCTATACCCAACTTATACATCAAAATACTCATGCGTATTATAGGATGCTGGCTATGAATATGTCAATCTCGATGATTGCTGGTCAGTAAAGAGTGGCCGCGACGCTGAGACACAGCAACTAGTTCCCGACCCTGACAGATTTCCAAATGGCATCTCGGGCCTTGCAGACCAAATTCATAACTTGGGCTTCAAGATTGGAATCTATAGTAGCGCCGGTACAGAGACATGCGCCGGTTATCCTGCGAGCATCGGCTACGAGAGCATTGATGCCGCTACCTGGGCTGCCTGGGGCATTGACTGTGAGTGTAACCTGTAACTCCAACATGGCTTCGTGGTTTATTTCGAACGTGAGCGATAGCGCATAGGTACTAAGAGTATATAGATCTGAAATACGATAACTGTAACGTGCCGTCGAACTGGACGGACGTTTGCGCCGCTTGCGTCTACAATCTGAACAGCCCAGACAACTATGTCAATGGGACCTGCATAGACTCTGCCAACTACTGTCCTGCTGGGTACGATTACACCACGTCTAACTCAGCCAAGCGTTACGCGGTCATGAGAGATGCTCTTAAAGCGCAAAACCGGACAATTCTCTACAGCCTTTGCTCATGGGGAACAGCAGGGGTCGAGCAGTGGGGAAACGAAACAGGAAACTCATGGCGAATGAGCGACGATATCCAATGTAAGCAAAGACCTGATAACAGCATGCTACCTCAACATAGTATAGGAGTCTAACCATACCATACAGCTCGATTTGTATCTGTCACCTCTATTCTCAACATGAATTCATTCATTTTGAATGACGCCAACTTCTGGGGTCACCCTGACGCAGATATGCTCGAAGTCGGAAATGCAGGGCTCACCACGGCAGAAGAGCGCACACACTTTGCCTTCTGGGCAGCTATGAAGAGTCCATTACTCATAGGTACCAACCTCGACACTGCATCTGATGATGCCAAGTCTATTCTTTTAAATAAGTATCTACTTGCTTTCAACCAGGACAACGTCTACGGTGCCCCTGCTAAACCTTACAAGTGGGGGACTAACCCTGACTTCACTTTCAATGCTACCAATCCGGCCGAGTTTTGGTCAGGGGAGAGTCAGCAAGGGACGCTCGTGCTGATGGTGAACACATTGGCGGAAAGCCGAAATATGACGGCGGATTTCGGTGAGATTCCAAACCTTGACACCGACGCGACGTATAGCATCTTCGATGTATGGGCGGGACAAGACCTAGGTTCATTCACCTCTTCTTATACAGTCGAGGTGGCCTCACATGATACTGTGGCTCTGCTAGTTACCTCTTGATATAAGTGCTTATATACATAATACGACAGCAGTCCGCCCAGTAGACAAGCAGACGGGGCGCTTAGCTGACTTTAAGGCGTGTACAAATCATCACAAACTAGAGGAAGAGCACTTCGCAAGCGTTGTTCGCGTTATTGAGGTATCGCCGACTTGCCCGCACCTTGTGAATGACGCATTACTGGACCATAGATTGTCAAGATAATAGTCATTTTCGTTCCTTGTAGACTGTCTTGGTACCCAAGGAAGCTGCCTCAAATGACCAAATTCATAATTATTGTCACTAAGTTCTGCCCAAGACTTCTAATAATTTTCGCCATATTCACTTCTATCTAAATCTTTCGCCTCCTTTCAGGATCAAGTATAGCTGTAGGCAGAGTTTAAATATATACTTCTCGTCTGACTCCCTCTGGTCCGTCTTCTCTTCTCATCATGCTCTACCTAGCTATTATATAACTTCGAATATATTGTGTATCGGCTCTCTGTCTGATGCCACGATAGTTCCTAACGGGACCTAATTATACCATTAATAAAAAAATTGGTAAATGTAAACTAGTATAATCTAAGAGCTAACATAAGTTGTAAACAAAAATACAATATCCAAACCAATAGCTCAACTAGGCTAATCTGTTCAAGTCCTGAATTGCGACAAAAAAGCGTAATATTGACACGGGTCAGTATTTTACGAAGTGGTCATACTCCAATGACCGTGCCATCTACCTGGGCCAGAAAAGATAGTATCTCGAGAAAGCTCTCTACATTTAAATGAAAATACCGTAATAACGTGAGATCATAGGGGTTCAGATATTGCAAATACTCAATACAACTGCGGAGCGGAATAGACTTCATGAAACATACGCATATATGGCAATTGCTTCACGGGGTTTTGATTTAGTACCTGTCAAAACAAAAGTCTGGATTGCCTGTATCCAATAGAAACATAACAAGAACATGACTCGTCGCCAGCTCTTCCGCCTAATCTTTTACAGGAATTCATTGCATTACGAAGATCCTCCAAACACACTGGTGGCTTACTTCAAGTGTTGCGCATAGGATGCTCTCCGCGTTGTCTATATTCTACGGTGATAGAGGTGAAATGATACATGAGCTAGATGATAGTGATGGTATCTGACTATTCTATAGGTACATAACCACACAATCTATTGTTGCTAGGTGGACTTTCAAGGCCACATCAAACTGCCTTAGCTGACTGGGGGGAGTTTCGATGAGGTATACGCTAGACATCTCCGCCGACATAGCCGTTCGATATCACCGTCGTAGCATACTCGCAAGCTTAGCGGTTACTTGTTGCCGCTTCTATCGGCTGCCCTGGCTCATTAAATATGCGGCACTTCAAGCAGTAGCAGTCTGAAAGGTACAATTAGTTGGGTGTTGATACAATCTGATCGCTGTTCGGGAGAGTTCAAAAGCCTTGCAGTTCCCGTGAAGCTACTTTATAGAATAAATGGAGAAATATCTATATCCAGCGTCACTCCACGCATGAGCTGACCCATAAGTCGTCCGTTGCCCATACCCAGGGTCAGCCCATACGACCCGTGACCCCAACAGATGAATATCCCACTGGAACGATTCACAAACCGTCATGAGGTGGATTGATGAAGAAGGATAAAGCCTATCGTAAACAGTCGGAGTCTAAGGCCCGTAAGCCAGGAGCACTTACTTGCAGCCAAGGCGTGTAGTAGTTTGGTCCTCCTGCATATGTGGAAAGGGCCTACGGGTTACTTGCTGATCGATTCACATGTGATGCTTCAGTTATTCAAAATAGGTGTAGACCAAATCATTTTCATTAAGTATCTACTCCGTTGAGTATGATATTCGCAGTTTGGATAACAGGCTGGAGTTTATCAAGTGCAACGGCTACGACTTGCTTGAAAGCTTCCATCTCCTCTTCCATGGTACCACCAAGCCCCGTGTTGGCAAAGCTAATAGAGTTTCCCACATACACCGGCATCTTCGTCTTCTTGGCCAATATCTTGGCAAGACGCGTTGTAAATTCCAATGTTGCTTCTGCTGAGTAGATGGTTGTTGATAAAGGCTGGCTTGGATTGTATTTCTGTGACTCAACGTAAGTATCTAGCTGGAGAAGGCAAATTTTGGAGGAAATGACACACATCTGGTAAGGCGTAGACGAATGATCCCATGGGAGCTGGTTTATCCGAGTCCTCAGCAGCCACCGTCGTGAGGAACAAGAGGATAGCTTTCGACTGAATTTTCAAGCGCATATGGATCTTGGTATCCATACCCCGTGGTAAGGGAAAAGAGACTTGGATCGTTTCAGCCGTTGTGGTCTCCATTGCTCTTCTGGTAGCGAACGTAAGATGAACTGAGAAGCGTTTATCAACTGGTTTGCTCTGGCAGTGGGCAGGCTCAAGTTAAACGTTGTTTGTCAAAGCGCGACCGAGCAAGCCTTTGAGCTCAAAAACCTAAGCCTTCAATTCTTACTGGATGAGGATATTTATTCCCTCAAATTAGGCAGTTTGAGATACCCGTGATTGGTCTTTTTGGTGCTTTAGACGAGAAGTTGTCCCTTGCAATTCGCATGAGTGAGGTTGATGTGATGTGATGTGATGTTGTATTGGTGGAAACAATATGTGGTCCAAGCTTCAGTGTGTTTCAGCGTGCTTCAGCCCCAAAACCACTCAAAATGCGCAAGATGGCCCACTATCTACCTGCAACGGAGCACCGCCAAAGAGCAAGCCATAACATACATACCTCGTAGGGTAGTAATCGTCCAGCTATCCCCGCTACCAAAATTGCCTTGACGCATACTTAGGCATCTAAGTAGCATTATCAAAAATGATTACCTATAGTGCTTCACTTTTTTTAGAGATAGCAGTGGATTTGTTATAAACTTCCACGGAGTCCCGTGCAATCTGGGCCAAACAGAGACAAACGTTTCTGCTCTCAGAGCGAATACCCTCGGTTATCATGCTGCAATACCAGTAGCTTATGCTATCTTCCCCCTCCACTTCTACCGTTACCCTCACCACAACGATCACTGAAGTCGCTTCTATTAGGACTGCTGCCTAAATCAGAGCGTTTTTAGTGTTTTTATAGGTACTTAATTTTCATCAACCTAGCTCGTAAATACCCGTTTGCTCCCGTCGACAATCCTTGCGCTGAGAAGGCCAGTTCACTTTCTCAACAGCCTAGAGGATGGCTGAGGAATGGAATGGTGTTGAGGGCGCCATCGAGGATCCTGAAGAGGTCCGGGTCATATTCTGTGCGTTGGATTCATTCAGGTCAGTTTATCTATCTGTTTTAAAAATTCCGGTATACTTCATATGGTATCTTCTCCCAAACCCCACCTTACCAACCAGTAGTGTTCGTTGGTTAGGCTGTTTGCTCTCATCTCCATCGGCATAAATACCGCTTAAACATACCGCACGTACTGCTAACACCTGCCCAGCCAATATGCCAAACACGCTCATCTAAACTGCACACATCTGCGCAGACAGGCGTTCTACGCCCTGCCACAAGCGCACTGGCAGATGCTAGCGGCGCCACCGTTCAACTACCTAGACACACTGAACCGCGTCGATGACGCCATCGAGAGCAATGCCGAGCTGGCCCGCATGATCGTTAAGTTCGGTCTGCGCTCCTTCGGCATGGTCGAGGGAGACCAAGAGGCCGTGATGCCCGTCGAGTGGTCCGGCATCGCCAAGTACAACGATCTGGACAAGGCGCGGAGCACGCTGCGGCAGTTCTACCGGGACTGGTCGGCCGAGGGCCGCGTAGAGCGGGACGCGTGCTACGGCCCTGTGTTTCGGGCACTGGAGGCTGAGAAGGCGCGGAAGGCAGATACGACAACGCAAACACCGCCGGATGCAGCAATTCCACCGCTCAAAGTACTAGTCCCCGGCGCCGGCCTAGGCCGTCTCGTCTTCGACCTCTGTCGTCTAGGCTACGACAGCGAGGGCAACGAGATATCATACCACCAGCTTCTCGCCTCGTCGTACATCCTGAACTCGTGCGATCGCGCCGGTCAGCACACCATCTACCCGTGGATCCACTCGTTCTCGAACCACCGGAGCCGAGCGAACCAGTTCACGGGGTACGGGATCCCGGACGTGCACCCGCAGCAGACGCTCGCCGCGACGGGCGGCAAGATCGGGACGATGCAGATGTGCGCGGCGGACTTCCTCTGTCTGTACGGCGACGACGCGCACGCGGGGACGTACGACGCCGTGGCGGCCGTCTTTTTCCTGGACACGGCGCCGAACCTGATCCGGTACCTCGAGGTCATCCGGCGCTGTCTGCGGCCCGGCGGTGTACTGATCAATGTCGGCCCCTTGCTCTGGCACTGGGAGAACCACGTCCCCGGCCACCACGGCTATGATGGCGACGGCGACTACGACGAGAACACCTCGTTGGGCATCGCGGATCCCGGAAGCTTTGAGTTGACGGACGATGAGGTCGTGGCGCTGGTGGAGAAGATGGGCTTTGTCGTCGAGACTAGAGAGTCGGGTCTCACGGCCCCGTATGTTCAGGATGCGCAGAGCATGTTGCAGACAGTATACCGTGCCAGTCACTGGATAGCGCGTAGGCCTGAGACTGATGAGGGCGCTACGCAATTCCAAAAAGCGAATGTAGTAGTGGAATCAAAAGCTACAGAGATGGGAGGCACGAACTAGAGTCTCTATTCCCCTCTTCTCAATACGATGTAGGGAAAGTTCTAGCAAGCATAGACATAGGGGTCACAAGCGGATGCATGGGCAGCATGGAATTGGCGCAATTCTGTATTTTTCAAAGCATGTCATAGAACGTATAGAGTCTAATAACAGACTAACGCTTCGCTATTTCCTTGAAAGTGGGAAGGCAACCTTTGGTGGACAAGTACCTCAGCATTTTGGGGCGGGTTACAGCGAAGAACAACACTCGTACCTATGATCCAAGAATGAAACACAATACACCAAACCATCCATGGTTTCTCACTTGCACTAGTTCAATCCATGCAGCCAACGGGTCTAGACCTGTACAACGTTTATTCATGGCGGGTTTGGCGTCCTCATCATAGCTTCGGCTCCGGCCCTCCCGCCTGCTGCATCTGTCCAGTACCCCACATCGCACCACCATCAATCTCTATCGTGGCGGCATTGACGTGTGCTCCAGCACGACTAGAAAGCCACACAACGACCCCAGCGATATCCTCGGGCCTGCCCAGCCTCCGCGCTGGGTTCGACTGGGCATGCTTCTCTAGACCTCCCGTCATCTCCAACAACCCACTGGCCATCTTGGTTGGGAAGAAACCAGGGCAGATCGAGTTAACCAGGACATGTCTAGGGCCAAGCTCGACCGCCAGATTGCGTCCCAGATGCAGGACCGCCGCCTTCGATGCCGAGTATCCAAACGTAGCCTGCTTGCCGAGTGTCCCAACGCCCAAGCCCGCCGTGCTGGCCGTGATGATGACACGCGCAGGATCGTCAAGAGTGGCGCGCTTCTGCAGGAGCGGTGCAAACTTCTGCACTGTCACGAACACCGACTTGACATTGAGGTCCATGACCTTGGAAAATGCCGACTCCGGATGTGTCTCGAAGCGCTCGCCCCAGGTCGCGCCGGCGTTCGCGAACAAGATGTCAACGTGCTCCGTGTGCTTCAATACCTGAGACACCAGCGACTCGATGCCTTGGACCGTGGCGCTGTCGGCGGGGGCGGATATGGCGCGTGCGCCCGGCTGGAGGTTCGGGAGCTTATTAAGTTGCGCCACTGCCTCCTCGCAAGCTTTCGCTTTCCGTGATGTGATGAAGACTTTGGCGCATCCGGCCTGGAGAAAGCTGTTAAGCAAAGAGGCTACGTTAGCTACCTTGATCTAACGAGGGAGGAATAGAAAAATAAGAAAGCCGTAACAAGAGCAGCTGTGTGAGAGCTGGATTGAGGGGCACCAAGACTTAGGGAAGTGCCATTGATAGCCGGATGGAGTAGAACAGAACAGAGCAGAGAGCAGTAAGGGGAACCGATCAGACTTACGCCGAAGCTGCATTCAAGCCTAAGCCTCGCGAACCGCCCGTCACAACAGCGACTTTGCCCTTCAGAGAGAAGAGAGACGGGAAGTCCTTCAGAGCAGTTTCGTCAGCCATGATGCTTTGAGCTGACACGTTTGGAGGTGAGAAGATGAAGCAGATAAGAGCTGTATGAGAGATGTGAGGCTTATAGGCTAGCTTCAAGGTGGTTTAACAAGAATGAAGTGATTTCTTGAGGCCATAGAGATATCAAATCCCCTTGCCCAAGAGCTCTTGAAGGCAAGGGGTCATGTAGGTAATAGCCCCGGATTCGCCGTGAGGAGCTCGGTTAGAACTGTCTTGATGCGGACAATGCCGAGGTTTGCTATCGACTATGTACTTCTATAGTATCATACGATACACGCATTGAAAATTTATGCATCTAAGATGGAATATCATTTTAAACAGGAGGTTGTCTCTAACTCGTGCTTGGGTATCATAGTCATCATGTAGGCAGCTGGTTTCGTTTAAAAGCTTTTATGGCCAAAAAACTTTAATGAAACTGAGCTGTTGACTCTTGTTTCACTCTCAGTTCAACCCATTTTGCGTATTCTGCTCTTTCGTCTCAAATCTCATCCTCTTCACCCACCCCATCTTCGTCCTCTACATCGCTACCAACCATCTGCTCCCAAGGGCGATCTGGGGAGAAAGCTTCAGCATCATCGTTGTTTCTATCAAGAAACCATTGAGCGGATTCATCCCCTTGCTCTCCGCCAGGTTCCATGGAGTTTTCTGGCGTCGCAGTTATTGCCGTTCGATCTTTGAGGGTAGGTGGACGACGACGTTTTCTACCAGTGTTAAGATCTTGCAAGGGACGAAGGAGGCCCTCAAGTGAGACTGTGAACGGCTTGTCGGACTCGTCAGGATATAATGCAAGCCTACTCGCAATGAAAGAGTTGTAGATATAACCCTTTTTTGGAGGGTCGTCGCTATCTGATCCGAGTCTATCTTTCGTGATGGCAATCATCTTAGCCTTCATGGCTGCTTTAATCTTCTGCCATGTACCACGTTGGAACCACCCTGACTCACTCAAATCGCACTCGGAACGGACCTGAGCGTTAGCTATTATGTCGACCATAAATGGATCCGTGATGTCGCAGATTTGCCAGAGCTTCCCATCGGTAGAGTAGCTCTCTCCATCCCATATGTGGCTGTTAGGATCATCGTTCTTGGTATAGCTCTTAACTTGGCCCCTCCTGATCGTCTGCCAGGGGACCTTAGTCGAGCCCACGAGATTCTTGGCCAACTTGAAGGAAAGCGTTTGATATTGACGATACTTTGGGTCTTGTCGTGGATCGATACCATACTTGACAATAGCATCCCGAAATGGACCACCCCGAAACTGATAGCCCATCAACTGCAAGGCCACTTTTAAAACGGATTCGGTATAGTTGCCCCGCACTTGATTGACAATCGCGCGACGGGTCCAGATCGGTCGTTTTTCCATCGCAACACGAAGCTGCTCCATGAGAGATTCTGGCATTTTTTGGGCCTCCCCGTCCATACGTGTCGGCTTATCGGGAGCAGGAAATGCGTCATGGTGAATGAAGTGGCCGTAGGAAAATTTATTCCTACCTTGACGGTTTATCAAACGTGTTTCGCCTTCTTCGTCAATCCCTTGATCGATAATTCCTGGGTTCTGCTCGTAGTTATAATTAAACCCGATAACCTTATCCGTAAAGTGTGGTGGAGGAACAATTTCGAGGCCGAGACTTGTTGCCACACCTTCTTCCAGTTTGAACTGCCGCAACTTGGGAACTGTAAGCGTTGTTAGCATAGTCTAACTCATGGGCGAACTCGAGAGTATCCATACAATTCAGGGGAAGTAGGTGCTCTGCCACATTGTTAAGGAATGGAGTATTGGTATTAGAAAATTGGAAGTCTGCCAATCCTCGGTACCTATGGCTATCCCGGACCATGCCCACGGCTTCCGCTTGATATTGATCGGGATTATCCTGGAGCTTGCGCAGGACCGTTCTTGGGTGGTCCTCTCTGCCAACTGAACCGACGACAGTCATTTGGGAAGCCATGGTAGTAGCATCCAGAATGTCAGAATTTCCCAAAAAGGGCCCATGACTTCCACGCTTCCGTTTCCGCCCTGTGCGCTTAGGAACAGTGATTTTCAACAAGATATTGTTGGTAGCGGCATGGTGTGATACTATGGGCTTTGATGCGGGATTATCTGGCCTAAACCACAAGGGAAGCGCTTGAGGTTCTTGCAAATCATCCACTAGCTACAAATCGAATGTTTTCAGTATTGGCTCCCTTGGGCATGAACGTATCGTAGAACTTACTTTCTGAAAGTTGGGCTTTGGTCCAAATGACCTCAGTCCATTGTCAAGGTTTCGCAAGATACATGGGTGGTCTACTGCGACTATTTTACGCTCTGGTACCTCAAAAGTGGGAGCACTCATAGGAGCATGAGTGTCTGAGGCATAATGTGAGCCAACCTGGGCTTCGTCGTAGGTGCGGCCACTATTCATGAGATTCATTGTGACGATAGGTAGGTGCTTCAAGGTTGGAAAATGGTTATGGGTGAAGTCGGTGTTGGATGAAAGAGTAGTCGTACTTTGGCCATCGAAAATGTTGGCCCGGTGTGGACTGGCTCATTTCTAGGCAATCGAAAGGTCAATACCATAAAATGAAAAGAAGCAAGATGCGGCCAATTCAAAGTGATAAGAAGGTATCTACTTTAGATAGGGCTCTCAACCCAGGCAGCCAGGCTCATCTTTGGAGGGTTTGAAATATGGTAATCGACCAATCATGGCCGGCGGAACATGCCTTCTATGGAAAGAGGGAAGAGATTGTCTCGGCAACAGCACGGGCATTGACCACCTGGGGGCACTTATGAGCCATTGTTCAGGGCACTTCAGGTACCTACCTACCTACCTACCTAAGAGCCTAGAGATGCACTATCATCACTGCTATCGGCGCATACCTAATGTACGCCTATGGGGGGGTTCCCTCCGGTAAAACCACCGATACCTGCAGGTGGACATTGAGCCTTAGGTACCAACAGCCTCACAGCATTAACTGCATCAACTGCACGACAATGGATGCTTTACCTACCTTGGGTACGTGTACCTGCCTCTTATTAGTTAGTATCATACATGTACTATTTACTACCCAGGTAGGTTGTTAATATATTTCCACTTAACGACCTCATTAGGTTACCTATCACAATCCACGCCAGCTGTCCCAACAAAAAAGCAGAAGACGGACGTGTTGGAAGTGTTACCATTCTTACCAGATTGATTTGCATCTCCCTTGTTTTATGAGCCTCTTTTCTCCCCTTGCCTTGAGCTTGCTGTTGTTATTGGTACGTGTTAGTGAATAAGTTAACTACACTAGTCTACCTACATACCTACCTGGGTAGTCTAATAATCGCCGGTCTTCCCACGCTGAGCTGGGCTGGCTGGCTGGCTGGCTGGCTGGCTGCGCACGCTCAAAGTTGGCCCGTTCGTCCCCTGCAGGATCACGGAGTCGTTCATTTCTCCACCTCCACAACGACCACTTTCTAACCACTACCTAACCTCACCAACCACTACCACACTACTACCTTACTACCACTACCTATCTCCTACCTACCTACCTACCTACCTCCTTACCTACCCACACGATCGTCCCTCCGGAATTGCCCAGCCTCTACGAAGGAATTGAGGCTTCGCCTGTGCAAGCCGCAAAGCCTGCTATCTCTCTATCTCTCTATCTGATTTGGTACTGCCGGCTACATCCTCTTCACGTTGTTTGTCTACTGCCGAAACCCAGATCCCCGATCCCTGCGCTTTCAACCCGTCACCCTCGAGGCTCCGCACCTGAAAATAGACGGTGAAATAAACACGACACCACGACTTTACCATCGCGCATACCATCCTCGTCCTTGTCACTGCGGTGCCAGTTTTTGTTGCGGCTTGCCACGCATAATCAGCCTTGTTCATTTCTCCCGATACCCTGACCTCCCAGCTTCGATTCTGATTCCATTACCGGTCCGAGCAGAGCCCTCGCGTTGGGCGTTCGACCCCGCCGTGACCTCGTAGGCTGTGACCTACAAAGATGAAGCGCTTCAGCCAGAGGGTCGTAAGTGTACGCCTCCACCGGCAGACAATCATCACGAACTAGTGTCGACACCACTGCAAATTACAGGTGCTAACAACGCGTCTTCCTTACAGCTATCGCGGGGCAAGGGTGATAAGCCGTCCAAGAAAAACAAGGATTCGAAAGATGGGACAGCTTCACCCTCATCTAGCGCTAGCCGCGAGACCCAATCTCCTGTCCTGACGCCCTCGTCTTCCACGACTACTCTCAACGATTCTAGGAATAAGCCTTTACCCCCGAACAACGGTGGGTCGATTGGAGGTGATCCCACGATGCAGAATCAAGCTTCCCATGGTAGTCCAGCTGCTGGTTCAAGCGCCGGACAGGACAGATTTGGTCCTATGGGTCCTCAACAGTCACCCAACGGAGCACTCACCCCTTCGCGACACGGCAGCCTCCCGCCAACTGTGGTCATTTCTCCTAGTGCACCAGTGAGTTTTCTTTCTTAACATTCCTAGTCTCCAGAACTCAAGTCTAATCCCTGTGTACTGTAGCACATCCCGCCGCCTGGTGCTGCCGAAACTATGCCTCACGATCTTGCCCCGCCAAAAGCTGGCCAGAAGTCGTTAGTTTTCGATCGCCTTCACCAGACACCCAAGGATGTCCCAGAGGGCCTCAGAACGCCAAAGCGCCAGTCTTCCTCTCGTTTTGATGTGTCCCCTCATCCCCACAGAGATCTGGAGAAGCTACCTGGCTTTCATGAAGTCCCGCCAAACCGCCGACAAGAACTCTTCATGCAGAAGATTGACCAATGCAACGTCATCTTCGATTTCAACGATTCTAGTACCGATATGAAGTCGAAGGAGATAAAACGTCTTTCCCTACATGAATTACTAGACTACGTGGCCAACAACCGCCAAGTCATCACAGAGCCTATGTATCCACGCGTGGTCGAAATGTTCGCCAAGAACCTCTTCCGGCCCATCCCCCCACCGATGAACCCTCAAGGTGAAGCATTTGACCCTGAAGAGGACGAACCTGTGCTTGAGGTTGCCTGGCCGCATATTCAGGTTGTTTACGAGTTTTTCCTCCGGTTCATTGAGAGCCAAGATTTCAACACCAACATTGCCAAGGCCTACATTGACCATAGCTTCGTCCTCCAATTACTAGAGCTCTTTGATTCGGAGGATCCCCGCGAGAGAGATTTCCTCAAGACAACATTACATCGTATCTATGGCAAATTCCTCAACCTCCGCTCATTCATTCGACGTTCCATCAATAACGTCTTTTTCCAATTTACTTACGAGACGGAGAGATTCAACGGTGTTGCTGAACTACTTGAGATCTTGGGATCAATTATCAATGGATTCGCTTTGCCTCTCAAGGAGGAACACAAGCTCTTCCTCACGCGAACACTGCTACCTCTACACAAGGTCAAGAGTTTGAGCATGTATCATCCTCAGCTCGCTTACTGCATCGTTCAATTCCTCGAAAAGGATGCTTCCTTGACGGAAGATGTAGTTCTGGGGCTACTACGATACTGGCCCAAGGTGAACAGCACAAAAGAAGTGATGTATCTCAATGAAGTAGAAGACATCTTTGAGGTGATGGATCCAGCAGAATTTGCCAAGGTCCAAGAGCCTCTCTTCCACCAACTCGCCAAATCCGTAGCTAGTCCTCATTTCCAAGTAGCAGAGCGAGCCCTCTACTTTTGGAATAATGAATACTTCTGCAACTTGGTGAGCGACAACGTAGAGATCATTCTACCAATTATGTTTGCTCCACTCTACGAGAATTCTAAGGGACACTGGAATAGGTTAGTACTGTATGGTCAAAACATGAGAGTTACATAGCTAACGTCGATAGAACAATTCATGGGATGGTGTACAATGCTATGAAGCTTTTTATGGAAATCAATCCTCAACTTTTCGACGATTGCTCTCATGATTATAACGAGCAGCAGAACAACGCCCCGGCAAGACAAGCTCTTCGGGATAAGAAATGGGCGGCTATCACAGAGCAAGCCAACAAGAGGAAGGCAAATGGTGCCTCAGCTTCCAAAGCAGTTTCGGGAACCGACGAACCAGACTCTGTGACGGAGGACAACCAGAAACGATTAGACTCGCTTAAACTGCAGGATGGAGACCGTAGGGATCGCCGCCCCCATGAACGACAAAGCTCGATAAGCTCGTCTAGAAGCCAGCGATGATCTTAGTCAGGTTCCACTACTACTTTAAGTCAGACATCCAAGGACGCCTGTCAAGGATCTCTATTTGTTTCTTCACATTAAACCCTTAAGCAGCCGACGACTCCGTTTATACGAATCTCTCGCATCTTTGCTTCCGTTCGCATTACTTCACAGTTTCCGCCCCATCATAAGCATCAATCAGCCCACCAATATTCACCTTATGGTTCGCCAAGATCAGCTATTGATCGTCATCGCTTTCATCGCAAGGCAAACATCTTGTCCCGAATGCAGATGATCAAGGCGGTTCTCCGAAAGCTCACCATCGATTGATAATGAACAGACTTCCGGGTGCGATTCAACCCTCGCTGCGTTGGCAAAGAAATTCTCACATGTCATTCGTTTCCAGTACATAATTGACAATACCGTAGCCTCTTCGGTCTTGTTGTCCATCCAAAGGCGGATGAGCCTTCGATGATATGACGTTCTCGCACCTAGGAAAATGGAGTTGTGGTGAGGTCAGGAGAGAAAGCGGTCTATGCGAGAGGGTGTTTCGGGCAGAGGGGTGAGGGGTGAGTTCAGCAAGAAGTCAGGGAGGGATACAGGAGCGCAGAGAAATGGCTCTTTTCTGAACCCTTTATCCTTCTACCTGTGTATTGATCCTGTCAAAGTCAGAATAGGGTCGAAAAGTGACTCGCAAATGGCATAAAACAGGGAACTGGAAATCAGGAGGATTTATTGCATGGTTTTATTTTACACCAGTGGCCCCGTTCTTCATAGAGTTGCTCCTCCATTCAGTGTTCCAAAAATAACACTTCTCTTGCAAGTTCCTTTGGCTACCTGTTTCACCCACTGTAGCTCCTATATGGGTGAGCATAAAAGCTTGGAGTTGCCCGGTTGTACGTGGAATAAGTTTGTAGGCATTAGAAATGAACGCCATTGTAGTTTAGTTGGTTGCGTAGTCTTCTCTGTCGTTACCTGGGGTTTTTGCCTTACCTTGAGGGATTTTAGTTATGATATAGGTAGATCCCAGTGATCTTGTTTCTCAACAGCGATGAGACTCGAGGCAGGTCACTGCTATAATTATGGTGTAGTTGTATGCTGAAAACTCAAACACTATATGTACAGTTCTCGGCTCCTCAAAGTGTTACGAAAATAACTGCCGCTCTGCGTGATCAGCTGCCTGCTATTTACAACAAAGTATGATGGCCCATCTTTAATGATACATGAGGTATATCTGTACATTTGTTGCTCTTCATGGAAAAAACTTTTTAAATCCGGCTGCCGCATGCTAAAGGGGGGGAGAAGACTTTGCTTATTCCTCGACATAACCGAGCGGCTGGCCCATCTTGACTTTCTGTCCTTTCTCGACAGCCCATTTGAAGCCACCCTTGGCGCCAGGGTGGTCAGCCGCAGGGGCCTCGAAAACAAGCACGATGGTACTCCCGAGCTGGAAGCCGCCCATTTCTTCGCCACGCCGCAGCGCATGGCCGCCGAGAACGGGACTCGCGCCGGAATACGTGGCCTCGGCAAAGCCGCTGTATGGCTCCCCTCGGGCTGAGGCTTCCGCGGCGGCGCGGTCCGCCGCAGTGTCGGTCATTAGCGAGTTAGTGCGCAGCTCCTTGTCAAAGTTGATCTTAATAGAGCCCACATTGGTTGCACCGACAGGAATATAGGCAAAGAAACCCCAGCGCCAACGTCCGATAAGCGCAATCCGCTCGTTCAGTGTAAAGAGTCCAGGCAGCGTGCGCTGCAGATACGGCGACACTGAGTACAGCTCGCCGGCGAAATGTCGGCGGCGCTCGACGACCCAGTTGGCAGGCGAGTGGAAACGGTGGTAATCGCCTGGCGCAAGGTAGACGACAACGTAGTAAAGAGAGGTCTTGTTGTCGGGGCTAAGGAGGTCGTACCAGGGCTTCTCGCCAAGCGCGAGATCAGCTCGCACCTCGGAGACAGCACCCGGGCTAGAGGAATCTGCGCTTTGGTCCTCGATCTTGGGGTTCTCATGGCTTTCGTCGGGGCCACCTGAAAGTAGTGTGGGTATCGTATATGAGATGCCGTTCACACGAGCAAACTCTTCGTCAGCTTGAACTAGCTCCTCGTCACCGTGTAGTTCGTCCTTGGCGCGTAGCTGTTCTTCGGACTTGGCGCTCGGTTCGGACTTCCCACTTGCAATGCTAGGTGTTGGCGTGTTCTTTCCAAGTAGCGCGTCCACTGTATAGGTCATGCCTTTCACCTGTTCGATATCGTTTCCCTCAATCTTCCCAAACTGTAACACCCGCCCGTCGGCGGGCGAAAGCAGCGCATTCGGGTCCGGGTCCAGTGGCCGCACACCGGGCTTCAGAGTCCGATAAAAGAAAGCGGCCAGGTTGGGGTAGACGTGGAGGTCGGGTTCTGACACCTCATCCAGGTTTACTCCGAAGATGAAGGCATACAGCTTGAAGCCGGGTACACGCAGGTAATATGGGATGGTGAGCTCATTAAATGCGCCCCATAATCTCGACATGGCCTTGAGAGGTAGAGTTGACATGACTTGGACTTGCCTGTATAAAATTCCTTGTAAGTTAAAAAGATCATTGAGCTCTGGATTTGTCCAGTTTTACCATGGTCCATCTGGGCGCACTCTCGGGCGTTTCTTAGGACGAGGCTCATCTTCCAGTGACGCCTCCCTCTCGAGTCTTTCCTTTTCCCGTGCCTGTGTCTTATAGAACTGTACAAACCCCAGAAACCCTATGCCGAGCCCTACTGGTATGGGGTACCATTTCACCTTGGTATCGTTAAGTGCATGTCGAAGTCTGGAGCCGAATCCGTCTCGGTTTTGGAATAAGCGCCTCGATTGGTGGAATGAGGCCGTCGAGGTAGCCGTAAATTTTCTGGTTGTTCTCGGTTGTCGACAAAGACATTGTGGTTCAAAACTCGTAGGTAGGCGGACTCGTCCCCGAACGAAAGCTGTTGATGGAGTCGCCATTGTCAGGGATCCAGGAACCAACTTCCCCTCAGAAGAAAATCCCCGATTAGTGAATTGGGGGCTCGTGTGAGATTTAAGTCACTTCTTTACAGTATGAACATTGATCTAGAGGCGGTGATTTAAACAAAGGGGAAGACATAAAAACCACTGAAGAGTACAAGATGCAAAAGAAGACTAAAGGATTTGGTGTAGTAATAGATACCAGGGTTATAGGTAGGTACTGCACTGCATCTCCCACACCGCAGGCCGGAGACTCTTCCCATGACGCAGTTGGTGCAGCTATCCCTCGTTGAGTGGGCGGTGAAAATAGGCAGATACCGAATGGGCGGGACCTTCAGCTGAGCTTCAGGAGCCATCCGAGAAGATGCAACGTGGATTTTATCCTTCTTGGGACAACGCTAAACCTAACTCGGCTATGATAGGTACATAGGTACTTATTACCTTAGGTACATACACGTACTAGTGCTGTACTACGTATGCGGTACATGTACTGTATAGTATCTTCTTGAGGACAGACAACCGCTTATCAACAACTCTTGAAATCAAACAGCATCGTTTGCTGTTGAGCAGTCATAGCACTATTTTCTTCTCCTTCTTCTCCTTCTTGTCTCCCCTGTTGGACCTTTCTTTTTCTTGCTCGTCATTGAGGGCCTCTTTGACACTTGATTAGGCCTGCCACTGGGCGAGTCTGATGCACTCCCTTATTAGTAATTGTAACTTGGGTGTCACTTTGCCTGACATGCTCGCAATCACCTTGGACGCCCCTTGGTGATCGTTGTCCCTTGAATTTCCGATTCTGGTGTCCAACACCTTTGAACTGTCATCATCTCGAGAACCGCTTCTACCTCCGCTATTGTTACTCTTGGTCAATCGCAATCATGTCCGACGCAACAGCAAACTCGGCTTCTGCGGCTACGGAGCCCAGTCAGTTCACACTACAAATCCTGTCACCCTCTGTCGGCGTACCCCAACCTCTCCTCCTCGAGAACCTTCCTGTCACGACAACAGTCCGGCAGTTAAAGGAGCGGATACGTAACTCTGTCAGCACCAAGCCACCAGATGACGCCCAGCGGCTCATTCACAGAGGTCGACTTTTGGGGCGCGACACTGAGACCATGCTTGAGTTGTTCGGTGAAGAACCGGTAGGTCTAGCATCCTTGGTATTTATGTAGAGACGTACATAATAACGTCTTCATTATTCAGCTTCGATCCGCAGACCGCCAAGCTCTACATTTAGTCTTACGCGATCTTTCCGAAGGGCAGAGTGCTGCGCCGACTCCTCCACCCCCTTCAAATCAACAAGCAAACTCCCGCTCTCAAACCCCGGGACATCAACACCACCAGCAGCACCACCAGCAGCACCATGGCCAGCCTCATGTCAGAATAGGCATCGGTGGGCCTTTCCATCCTAATGTCGCCTTTGGCCTCCCTCAAGCACCGGCTCAAGCTGGTGTGCCATTACCAAATGGTCCTCAACTTCCACCTGGCTGGTCACCACAACAACACTTGCAGAACCACCTCCAAATGATAGCCCGTTTAGGTCGTACAAATCAAAATCAAAATCCCGGGCTTAATACGATGGGACATCATGGGTTACAGAATCGGGGAGCTCCAGGGTCCACGACACCTAGTAGGACAGGGTCACCACTTCAACCAGAAGCTACCCGTACTGTAGTCCGAGAAGGCATTGGCCCAGATGGACAGCGATGGCGTTTCACTGTCAACGAGACGGTCGTTAGTTCAATACAGAGACCTGGGAGGGCTGGGTCTCCCTTTGCCTCAGCGGAAGTGCCTACTCCTACAGTGTCGCAACCGCGGTCAGTACCCAGTGCAGGACCAACGGGAGGCTATGATTTTCAGAACATTTTGCGCGCAACAGAAGCAGGATCCGCAACACGTACTATGGCCGACGCTATGCGAAGAAATGCTAGCAGCTCTTCGCTGGCCAACTTGGCAAGCCATCATGGCCAACAACCCATTGCCCCTGGGGTGACAACACCATTGATTCCATCGCGCACTGGAAGCACGGCTGGTACTCCCGATCCCTTAAGAGCGAGTGGGCGTCTTGCAAATGCTTCCACTGAAATTCGTGCAAACCAAACATCCCCGACAACTCCTGAGGTGTATATTCTCTCTTCACCAAGTGGGCCTCGTGCAATCTTGTTCAATGGTGACTTAGGCATGTATCAAAGTCCTCAACTCCGTGGTCATCAGCCTATAGGTCTTCCTCTTCCACCCATGTCATTCAATATCACCTCAGGAAGCGCCCCATATGCACGACATGGAGTTCCACCACAGATCGTCCAACGGTCTGCTACGGCTAGTAGGAACACACCGAATCTTCATCTCAACAATGGTCCGCCAGTCCAGCAACCTCAAGTACAGCCACAACACGGATTACAACTACCAGCGCAGATGCAACCTCAATTTGGTCATGGAATAGACAACCCTCAAATCCAAGCCGTCAGAATAGCCCAAGTCTGGCCACACATATGGATGATAATTCGCCTGGCATTATTCATCTGGTGGTTTACCTCACCGACCTCTAGCTGGTCACGATGGATAACGGTGGTTTCGGTTGCCGCCGTCCTATTCATCGTGAACACTGGAGTCTTGAATCCTTTTGCCGAGCAAATATGGGTTCCTCTGCGCCGCCATCTAGAGAACCTGATACCCCTTGCGGCTGATGCCGGTGCTGGTCAGCGTCAACGTCGTGTTGCTGAAAACGCTCAAGGTGGTGATGGCAATGCAGCAAATCCCGCAAGGCCAAGAGATCCAGACCCCGCTGATGCGGCAGCTAGATTAGTTCAACAGCGCCGTCAAAATAATGCCAATTGGTTGTTGAATCAGGCAAGACGGTTAGAGCGTGCTAGCATTCTCTTCATCGCTAGTCTCGCCCCAGGTTTAGCCGAGAGACATATCGCCCAAGTGGAGGCGGAAGCTCGAGCAGAAAGAGAACGACAACAAGAAGCTGAAGCCGCTGCAACCGCCGCCGCCTCAGCAGCACTAGAGGATACCAATGACGACCCTGCTATTGCTAGCCATGAAACTAGCGAATCCCTTTCAAACAACGAACCTCCGGACTTTGGGACTAGATCATCCGGTGGTGAGCCCCAACAAAACACAGACGCGCCCGCCCAAGAAGAACCCCTTATTGCCACATGAAAAGCGGCAACGCGCAAGTCCTTGAAGAGAATGTGATGTCGCCATAAGAGGTGTGATATGTACGATGATGCAACCTCAAGAAACTTTGAAGCGGAAACTCCAGTTCACCAAAAGCTTGTGATAATAAAGCGAAAACACAAGTAGGGGCTATGTGTGTAGACTTTTGATGATCAACTTCTTTGACATGGCTTGGACAAGTAGGACTACCTGCCTACCTTGCTTTTGAATGGCAACGCCGATAGGAGTGGGCAATTTGCTATGTACCTACTGTGAGAGACGAGCACCAAGAATAAATTCATACCACTACAAACCGGAACTGGGCGAGCAATTGACCAGCGTCTTCCTATTCGAAGTGCGGGTTGTAGTTGAGTTAAGTGTGATGAAATGGAAAAGACCAGCTACTTCGGCAGGTCTCCGTGTTCATTCAATGGATAGCAAATTAACGGGTCAGTAACCGCCGATAGAACAATGTCGAAATTATGGATTGCTTCAGTTCTTCATCCATCTTAAGGCGACCAATGCTTGGTAACGATTTGATTTGAGAACGCATTGGGTCCACAGTTCCCCAAACATATTAATCCTCCCGTTAGAAGTATTAACCCGCCTCCCACAGACATCAGTTCCCCTGAAAAGCGAATCGTTCTCAGTAAGAGGTTATCAGTACATCCCTTCAAATGATACGAGCCCTCGATCGTTTATTGAGAGGGACGTGACGTGGATTAATCAGGCGGTTTACATCCAGTCTATTTCGACGAGGTTAATAGCGGCAGGTATTAAGATCTTGATCTTGATCTTGAATATGCAAGATTAATTACCGCATTTATTCCAAGCGGCAATTGCAAAGATGATGTCTAGGAGATGATTTACTTATTAACAGCATTCTCAGGGCCAGCGGCCCTCGTGAGTTTTTAGCTCTTGGTATTCTGCGTATCGTGATATTTAAAAGAGAGATTCTGGCACGATTTTGAGAGGGAGGTCGCCGCCGGCTCAGGTATGGACACGTCGTTCACCTGTTAGATGATTCAATGTGTAATGGCTCCAATGAACGCCCGTATGGCTCGTTTTCGAGATCTCTGGTGAGACTTTCAGGAATGCCGGCGCCGTTGTTCCCTAAAGGCACTATCTGATTCCTTCACGCCCTTTGTGGTCCCATCTCCAATGTTCCCCGAGAGAAAGGGAATCAAGAGATAGCTCAAGACACGGTCGATGAGGAGGGAAGAACAAAAGATTAGGTTCCCATGAACAGGCCCAGTCTTAGTTCGGAAGCATTCACGCCTTGTCCTGACCAGGATATCAGGGAATTTAGTAAGATCTTGCTACGGCACCTCCTATTAGGTGTATTGTCTCCAATTGAGCTAATCCATCCGCCTCAAGAGGAGAATAGGAGGTCCGGTTCAAACTCGGCAACCCTTTTTCGAGGAGCTTGGCTGGCTTCGATCATCTCGGAAATGAGGTTAGTGCGCTAGGAATAGTCTAGGACTCCTGATACAATATTTCTTGCCCTTAACGAAGGAAAAAGATTGATTATTCTATCTCCTTTTGCTTTTTTTCCCCGGATAAGTTCAAAAAGCTGATATCAGTACACGGAGATAAAACAGCAGCTCTCCCATTATTCATATGACCAATACGGCACCAAGTCTTGTGATAGAACATACTAGAAATTCAGTATTGTCAAGCATAATTTTTCCATCACTGACGGATGATTTAGTCACGTCTTTGCAGGAGCATCTAGGTTCCTGCCAAGCTCGAGGCCAACAAATAAGGCTTCCAAAATACAATAACAGCAGACCCGCCCCTTGAAGTGTGAGCAGGATTTTCCTGTCAGTCTACATAACTGTATTCACCTTTAAGGGCTTGTTTATAGTATGAACCAAATCGGTCATCCTTACTAGTCCTAACCACTTCAACGACATGACTCGTTGCTCTAAGGTAGGAAATGGAAATAAACATCCAACAACAACTAGTACCGATCATCAATTAATCTATACGAACCGTACTGCTTGTTTCTCTCCTATTTCGAATATGGGCGATAGCACACAGGCTCAATGCCGCTGAGGCAGATCCATATAGCCAGAACAGCTCTGACGCAGTATTATTTGATTCCACCTCCTATATAGCGCCTCGTTTCAGCACTTGATTCATCTGTATACCTCCACTTGTCGCCCTTCCTCCCTCCATCCCCACCCACCCCGAGTCATACCCCCCTCGAAGAGAGCTAGACTTCATCAACGGCCTCGTGGCCTAATGGCTAGGGCGCTAGATTTCGGTTCTTTCACAACCTGTTCTCTAGAGATTGTCGGTTCGAGTCCGGCCGAGGTCGAGATATATTTCAACATCCGAATTGGTGTAGGCGTTAATGTGACGCTTTTGTTTCCTTCGTTGGAAAAGTGCCGTCAGACCCCAGGTTCGATTCCCGAATTGGAGTGAATTAAGACATCCAAGTCAAAAGACTAAGTGTGAATGATTTATTTTTAATATTTTTTCCTTTTATAAAACGGTTGAATTTTGTGATTGCTATGTGGACCGCTTACAGTAGTCTCCTTGTTCACTTGACGTCTTTGCTACTAAGTACGCAACTCCCCAGCACTGATATTGGTATAGAGTTTATAGACCTCTCCGGACATGGCGTATGTTAGCTGCGAAACAATAGCTACTATAGTATTGTAGTGCTCGATGTGGATGATGTGGGCGCTGGGCTAACGCGGTGCTTCTGCTGTCACGAGGTTCTGGATGCTCTCTCAGCCTTCAACTATCCAGACTGCCTTAGAAAAGTAGTAAGGCTCGTTGACTGCGCCTAAGTGTTTTACTGCTGGTACAAAAGCTATAGGATTGTCAAGCTGCTATAAAAGCCACCCTACAAGATGCTTATATCGCTGTTTTGTCCATTATAGGGGGCTAGAACCCCCCAAGTAGATTCGAGGGAGTTAGGAATTAATTAATTGAATATTATGTCCAACGTACTAAATTGCTGTGATGGCCCTTCTATTCGCTCTGTTGGGCTTTTTCAAAATAGGGGCCCCTATTTTGACGCCATTATATCATGGTTAACAAGCTCTTTACAGTGTTGAAGATTGTGATATGCACTTCTTCCAGCTTGAATGCGCTTGTTAATATTAGACGACTGGTTGTTGAATAAGGGATTACTTTTTATATATAGAAACACTTCAATTGACATGTGAATGGTAAGAAAATAAGGTTATAGTTGCTTTGAGGAGTAACTACGACGATGTTTCGAGTTGTTGTGTTGATTTACTAAATAACAGAAATAAGCTAGTCACTACCAAAGTAAGCATGTGGCTCCTTCTGTATAGAAACAGTGTTGTATCAAGGGTTGCTAGCTATATCAGAGACGGGATTTTTCACTACTATATGTAGCTTCTCGATCGAGTGACAGACGAGATATCTCCATAATTCAAAGAAGGAACTCGCTTCCCCCTTTATACTCGCCTATCCGTCCCGTACACGCCCGTTTCTGCATATATTAGAGGGACACATTTCAGTTAACTATACCCGAGATATGCTATTATATATAGAATATTTAGTTAGAAAATCGGTTGGTTTTTATAATATGGAAGATCACAGACGTAACTCAAGATGCAACAGCCAGCGACATTCCCCGATTAGGGCTTTTCTAAAAATTTGCAGCACTCCCGTTTGCAATAAGAAAGTCGGAAGGAGGAAAATGCAATACTCAGCCCGCATATTCTATACACACAGAAACCTGAAACATATAGCGAGTAGAGTATTGAGCCATCTGGAACATGGCTTGAAAATTGTAGTCATGTGTGCTTCTCATTGGGATAACCAAGGATCATGCCAGCTCTACTTCTACCATTTGCCTCCTTTTTAAGCTAGCAAATCACGGTGATATCCTTGCCTTAATCATACCCGCCGCAAAGATTAGCTAGAATACCAGCATCAGAGCGGCAGATCGAAGAGCAAAAGATTAGATAAGGACCAACAGCTCTACTTATCGTCGTGTGGGTTGAGTTGTATGGGACAACATCTTGGAATGTATTCAAGCCAATGTATAGACCCAAATTGTTCTCGAGCCTGATTCTAGCGTCGTTTTCCCTAACGGGCACATGCCTCTTCCCGCCATCTGCAAGGACGCGAGACAAAAAAAAAAGGATATTCCCTGTGGTAGCAGAAGTAGTACGGGTAACGCGTGGGCAATATATTGAAGAATAAAATGACGCTGTACCGTACCGTACCTTTGTGCAGGTGACGGGGCCTTACATACATGCGTACGGTACGGACGTATGCGTTCCCCTTACGCGGGAACGTACACAGAAATTGGGGCTGTGTAGACGCTTCAGTGACACAAAGAAACAAGAAAGGGGAAAAGAAAGAACGGGATGGGAAATTCACCCACCATCATGATGCTGCTATTTTGGTTAGAAGAGGTGTAACTCCCGAGTCATGAATAATAGGGTTTCGAACTTCCGAGCTGAGAACACACGACGAGCACAGGGACATGAACTGTCCCTCGGGACGAAATGTAGGACTGACTAGAGGGAGAAAGCAGGACAATGAAAATCGCATAGAAAAATGCCATTCCTCACCGCTCATTCTGCACGACCATTGTGGAATCAGCTTCTGGGAACTTCCTCCTGGGTGCTTTCGCCCTCAGTGAGCTCGCTCTAAGGACATGGTGCCGAGTAGATAGGTAAAAGCAGGTATTTACATAGTGATCCGACGACACTTGAAGGCATTCCAACCGAAATGGAAGAGTTGTACGACAAATAGACCCTTGCTGCATCCCAAAAAAAACTTGCAAAAAAAATGATGCTGCCATTCTATCTCGATCGTACGTTTAATAAATCGAAAATTTCTTGTCTTGGGCAAGAACCAAGTGCCTGGGAAGCCCGGGGAAGGAGAGGACTCCTGGCCAACCAAGCGACTCCGAGTCAGGGGAACCTCGTATTCGCTAGCATGTCTTTGTTAGCGGTCTACCTGTATGTACCCTGTCGGTTTTCTCAGCCCAGATTCGGTTGCATACCTGGGACAAGGTAGTATACCTGGCAGGCACGTCAAAGTGTGCGCATAAGGTTTTTTTTTTTTTTTTTTTTTTGGAACTCTTTCGTCTCTTCGGAAAAACTAGCGATGTCTGTGCGGACCCTGATTGTGATGGCACCCACGTGCCTCCAGGTGGTGGGTTAAAACTCACTACGACTTGTGGATCAAAAGATTCTCAGGTCGGTACGAACTGGTCCGAAAGGGACCCTGACCTAGTAAGTCTACGAAAGACTTTGTCGAGGCCCATCCCAAGTAAAGTTGGAGTGGGATACTAGGAACGGAGGCTACCGGGAAAAGTTGGACAAGTTCGTCGACGACTATGCATTGATTACCTCGGTAGGGCTATCTCGAGAGATCAACTTACTTGGTGTAAGGGAACTGCTCCATGAACAACATCGCAAATCACCCAAAGCGGCCAACTGAGAGATCTAGAAAATGGTAGGAACAAAATCAGCACGGTTTATTATTAGCATTAGGTACCGCAAACTGGTACATGATCAAGCAGTCTTGCCCTGCATCCCCCCAGCTCTCCTGCCCTCCATACAATGGAGCAACAAGTGATAGCTATATCCCCCACAGTTTGTCATTCCAGTCACCATCACATCTGTTCCTTAGAGTACTACTGTTCCTCCCACAAATAACAGGAAAGGCGCCGAAAACTCCCAATATTCTGCCAGCATTGACACAAGCGTCTAATACTGGTTCCTCCAAAAAGAAAAAGCGTAGACACGACATGGGATCGAAAACTCGTCACACTTCCATGCCTAATTTGTACCAACCAAAAAATTTCAAATGAAAAACAAAAATCAATCCGAAACGCCATTCCATGCAATGACAGACAGCCTGCGCTTGTTGTCTGAGTTTTTCCCTCCCGCCAGTTAAAAAGTGTAAACAGTCGCTATGCAATTTGGAAACAAGGTGTGACTTGGGTATCCTGATAATCAGATAATGCCGTCTTGAAGGGAGCGGATGAGATTCTATTCGCAGAGGATAGAAATCGTCGTAAATCGTAAGGAGCGTGAAAGGTCGGTCTATAATGCAGTACTTGCGTAAGGGAGTGTCTATCGGGTATCTTCCGGGTATCGTCGTAAGGAGCGTCGTAAGCTGGTTCATTATATAATAGCGATTAAGGATAGGCGTAATAAAATAGGGAACGTGGGTATCATTGTGTCGATACAGACATGTCGGTAGAACGAGTCCTATCAAAGGAGCGTTGTGTACAATTGCGTCTGTGGTGTTGAAAATGCATTAAAAGGATTAGATATAAAGCTGGATGTGCGGTCCGGGGAAAGGTGAGTTCATAGTCTCTCATTCCTCTTCTTCTCTCTTGAACTGAAGAGGCGCCGAAGAGACTGAGGAGTTGTGTCGGTGGTGCATAAATTGCGGCGGATGCATAAATACAGGAGATGGTGCCGAGATGGAAAGTGGGGTCGTAGTTTCGCTGTAACGAGTCGCCGACCACTGCTGAGGGTCTAGGAATGGCGATGGCATGGTTCGATAAGAAGCGGTGTCCTGGCGATGGAAGGGAATTTCAAGCGGAGGGTAGGCTGACGAAGAAGCACGCTGAGCGCTATTGGTCCTGAGTTCCATGGTCAATCATTTGTGCGCTCTTCCTATATTGGTGAAATGCTTCTGAGAGAGTTGCCACTTCTTAGATCCACACGGTCTGGATTGGAGAGACAAACCCGACGCCAAAATTGCTAGGTCCTGCTGAGCCTAGATGGGGATACTCTGTCATACCCCCGTCGAATGAGCTAAATTCGTCGTGATCGCTGTACGCGATGGAGCCTTCGCCAAAAGTGGAAGATGCTGGACTGTAACCACCATACGATGGAGAAGGAATGCTGAGGTACTGCCCGCTGTGGTAAGGTGATGAGAGTGCCAAAGGACTCGCTGCGCTACCACATTCCTGCTCAGGTGCTAGCATGGAGAGGTCTTCGGTACTCCAACTGAAGGCTGGGCTTTCACCATAAGGCATGTACGAAGTTGTGGTAGGTGGCGTCCCATGTTCACTCATGTAGAAATTGGGAGGATCGAATTGAGGGAATGACGGTGTGCGTGTCGGTTGAAGCCAACCCAGTCGTGAGCGAAACTCGCTGATCGTGTCAATGGGAAATTCCATCAGGGACAGGGGCGTCTGGGCATCTCCTTCTAGGCTTCCGGAAACATTAATCGAAAGAAGACGTCGCGCAATCTCTTCCACCGGCCCGATCGATAAGCTGCCGAAGTAGGCCGCACCAATCTCTGGGAACAGACGTTCCATCATCATAGCGGCCGTATAATAATGTGCGATGACTACTAGAGCGCTTGGTGAAGCACCATTCTCCTTGAGACAGCCGACTGGTAGCCAAAAGAGCCAGGTTCGCAGCGGCCGTAGTCGATCAAACTGATCCTCGATGGACTGGATAGGGCTAACCTTGCGAGCACCCTTGAGGAACGAGGCCAGCTGTTGGATGAGTTGAGGGTCTTCCTTGTTCTGCTTCAAATGTGCCTCAACCTTGGCTAGCTGATTGATGGTGCGCTGGAATGCCTCTAGGTCCTCTTTATGTGGCTGGTTCGGTTTGCGATCTGGCTGCGGCGATGGGGGAGCAGTGGGAAACGTGCTGCTTTCTGCGATAAACTCTCCAAACTGGGATTCATGCTTCCATGGCTCCATTGCATCAATGACCTTGACAACGTATTAGTTCTTAGTTCGGTTGAACGCGTACATGCACCTGCATGTCCTTACCGAAGAGGTTCCTTGCATTAGCTGGGTCCAGCTTCGCCTATTAGGTGCTCGAGTTAGTGATCGTCGCTCGGGTAGATGCAGCAAGTATTGCTTACCAATCTGTGGCCTGCCACGAGAGAACGAGCGATGCAGCCAAGACGGCGTCAGAGTTCTCAGGAGAGAAGGTCCCAATCGCTTCTTGTAACCCTTTGAGCGCTATACCACGATGCTCGTATGCCATGTTGCCCACCAACGGACAGCTAGTTAGGAAAGCGATGTGCTCAGCGGAAAATGCGAGCAGAGCATGCATGACATAGCGTTGAGAGGCAGCAATCGTGAGAATCCTAGCCTAGCATTAGCAAGTTGCAGCAGTTAACGATGATAAGTCCCACACTTACGTAGGGATCTGACGAGTCCACAGGGTGAAGTTGTTGGCATCAATCGCATTCAATTCGTGGCAGATGGCAGCAACATGGTAAATGAGACGCAGCTCCTCAACAGAAAAGTATTGCGGTGCAGGTGCCGAGTATACCAGGTTTGGAAACGGGAAGATTCCGGAGCATTGCCATTCTGCGATGGTCGCTTCAATCTCCGGGGTCCACATGAGGTCAGGCTTGTCCGGGGTGGTAGCTCTTTCATCAGGGACAGACACGTCATTGTAAGGGCATCGGACTTTATGCTTCGTACAGTTTCGGCTATCAAGATCATTAGTCTGAATGTTCGAGTAGATATTTGAAGTCAGCAACAAACCATTGCGGGAAGTTCTCGTCACACCGGATATGCCGACGTTTGCTATGGTCTCGAGTCAGTGATAGATTGATTACGCAGTTGAATCACAGGTTTTTCATACCAGTTTTCGCAACCTTTGCGCGACTTGGTGTGACTAAAAGTAAGCATCAGTACGCAGTTATCAAAGAGTAGGTGATACATAGACAGACCTGCGGCGCGGGGGACCACCACCAGGACCAGCCATTGCAGAAATAAAAATAAAAGCGAATAAGAACTGAAATAAGACTCATTAGTAAAGTGACTTCTGAGAGGTAATATGTGCGCTCCCAACATCCAGACGATAAGTGGCCTGAGGGATCTGCGAATACATGGGATGTAGCAATAAGATACATACATAAAACAAGGCACGAAAGATTATCGTGCCAAAACAAAGCGAGTGAATGAGTTGTAAGTTGAGGGGGTTTTAGGAGTAGATTCTTTCAGCGACAAATGTCAATAGAGAGTTGATATTCCTCTTTGGATGCAACTTCGGGTGAGTCGAGGTAGCTAGCAATAACAAGTTATCAACACATTGATTGAACGAGTGTCTTTGAATAACTTTGCGGAGATGGCCGAAGAAGATGCGACAACGGCTGTTGACACGGGTAGTCGTTGTCTGATCTGATCTGATATTTGTCTAGCTGAATATTCCCTTTCAAAGTGTTCAAGCGATTGAATATCTCGTTGCAGGCGGGAGAGCACAAGGTCAACGAAGATGAGCAGACTCTAGCGGGGAGAGTGCACTGTCATATAAATTACAAGAGTCGACAGCAACTGGTAGTCTTAGATATGCAAACCCGACAGTTGGATCTGCTTTCTTGATCTGGTTTATACCAGGGAATCTCTTGGTTATCAATCAACGTGAGCGATAATGATGCTGTCCGTGGCGATATGGATATGACAAAGCGGGCGCGAGTCGGAGTAGGAGTGGGCGATAGGATTTTTTTAAGATACTCTCGAGTCCAAATCTCCAAAACACAAAAAAAGGAACAAGCGAATGACAGGAGTCGACGAGGACTTCCTAAGGGGTGCGGTAAAGCGAGTGTGGTGGTGAGAGTGGTGCAGCAGCTGCGACGGCGAGATGGATGATGATGGATGATGGGACGGATCAAGCAAGGTTGGAGCAATGTCGGGGGGGCAAGAGGGTTGTTATAATAGTGAGGGAGGCTGTGGGCAGCAGACCACGCCGCTTCATGCAGCCAGGGCACCCAGGGCACCCAGTGCAGCAAGCTAAAAAGCCAAAGTGCCAGCAAGGAGTGACCAGTGCAACCTGTGCCGTGCAGTGCAGTGCAGCGCAGTGCAGGGCCTCAAGCAGTGGCCAGTAGTGCAGCCAAGTCCATTTTAGACCCCTTTGCAACTTGGAAGTACACACAGTATCTTAGCTAGCTGGCTCTATGCGAGATATGTAGTTTATACACTGTGTGACAAAGGCTGTGACTTCCGCGTGGTAGCCTAACCCTCTGTAAGTACTCCGTACTCCGTACAACAGTACATATGTACGGAGATCGTAGCCAAAAGCACACGCTATGCCGAGGTCTATGCCTGTACATTTGATAACTGATCAAGTTTACGTACCGTGTTATGCACTTTAGCTGTAGCCCACGCTAGAATAACAAATCGTGGGCAGCGGCTGATAGTGTGGTAATAAGCCGGATCCTGGTTAGCTTGAAAGACAAGCTCAATACAGTGTTATTCGGTATACCTTAGATACATCTTATGGATTCAGGTCTTGGTATGATGTACGATTTTGGCCGCAACCTCCGTACTAATGAGAATTGTACCTTCACCTAACGCTGCCATGCACACAGGGGGCGTGCAACAGTGCGAAGAAGACCAGGCAAGGGGATTTGAAAGAACTGTTTTGTGCCTGCCAATTCTTACGTATTGGATCGTTACATCTATGTAAGCGATGATATCTTGATAAGCTATGCATTTAAACCATCCCACATCTCATAACTAGATTCTTTCTCCACAAGAATCTGTCTCCCAAGGTATAGGTATGTATGTATGTTGCAAACTCCACATTCCATCATGTTCTGAGTTCTCCACGCAATGTATCTCCTCGGGCTCACCTTCTCGGTTTATGATACTAACTATTATGTTCAGTATAATATTCAGGGATCATACAGGGCTACCAAGGAACACATGTACATTCTCAATACCGAGCTGCCCTAATAAGTACAACGTGTTGCAGGTCGCGAGATCCACATATACCGTATCATTGAGGCATGAATGAGTTGTGTTGTGATGGGTTTGTAAGTTGTTAGAGAGTACCTAGGCATTCGATTGTATTCCTTCACTGGGTTATTGGAATAATAGTTACTGTAGAAGCAGTGTTATCACTATTAGGTACCTAGGCCTACCTAGGTAGGGAGCATCTCAGTCTTTTCTAGGTTTAGTACCATCGAGGCGAAGCTACTGCTGGCGGCTCTATCGGCTTAATCCTCTCTAATCCTCCCCCAAGTCTTCCCCCAATCTAATCTCCATCGTTTCCGCAGGGGTCCTACAGCTGCATTTTTCTTCTACGACAGTACCATCCAGACACTCAAGTACCTACCGAGTATGGATATAAGAGATAGGTACTTTGTAAGTAGGTTGGGTTTGTAGGATTGAATCCTAACTTTCATAGTAGTTCCGCGGACAACTTATTAACAGTCTGACTAGCAGACGCTCTCAAATGTCATCACATCGGCAAGTTCATCATAAGTGGCGTCTAACGGGATCCTCGAAGCTAGCTGTTCATTCTTACTTGCGTTACTTCGCGGCTTGATGAGCAAACAGCAAGCGGGCGTGCTGTCACTACTTGGATTGTTCGACGTGTCAGCGTACCAGGGGCTGTGAAGTGGTCACTGAACGACCTCCAGTCGGTTGAATCGATAGCCCAAGCTAAAAACAGGATGGGTGATGTTACTGTGACCGAACTTTGACACTCGGTGCGCGAATGGAAGGGTATTTCCAACTCATATAAATATACGTCACACTACCTACGTGGGTATTAGCCCTCGTTAATAACACACTACTCATTATACCAAAGGGTAGCATCGCGGCGAGTGCTGGCTGTGTTAATGCCCGGGGATAGCTCATATCTGGCCCTACTTCTATAAGGTGGATTCTTATTCCATCGTGGTCAGTTCAAATATCAGTTTGTACGCGGAATAATCGAATGTCATGCAAGCAGGGCGTGGATAACTAAGTAACTGCCTTAGGTATACCGCATACGAGATGTAGCAGTATGCTCGTTGCAGTCGGCTAATGACTACTAGAGATAGAGGCTGTCGTGCCATGAAGGACTGGAATCAATCATAATTGAAACCAGATGTTGGCAGTGTTAAATTGTTGCTGAATCACACGGACACCAGAATGCTATCGTTAGGTAGGTAGCTAGATAGTTAGGTAGCACCTCAGGTTTCAGGTGATGCGCCGCAGGGGGTTTCCATTATCATCAATATAAGTCCCAGTACCTGTCACCTCGAGGCTCATGGTATTTGTGCCGGTCCTCCCACTATGATTTCTCTATTATTCTTTACTTTGAATCTCCAGTTTCGGGACAAAAGCATTGTTGGGTGCTACGTTGGGCAAAGCTGGTCTCAGGTTACTGATGGGTGCAGAACTCCGCGCCGACCCAAACAAACTTGGAGTTTTGTGCGCAGATATGCCCGGTACCATCCACCAGTGACTTTTACGCTCATGAATGATTCTAGGACCGCCCGCTGAGGGCATGGCGATGGTAGAACAAAGATTCTTTCTTATTGGTTTCCAATCGAGCCCGAACCAGGAGGCTAGTACTTTTCAGAAAAACGCTATTCACCCTCTTGTGTGCTTTTTTGCCCAACCATCAGACCAGCTTCGGCACATGACGGTACATTCGAAGCTTTACGGTTTAATATCATAAAGGGCTTAAAGCACTTTCTTACAGTGTGTTATCAATCTGTGGGGTGGTCGACAGGGTCCTCAGTCATCGGGCCAGCTAGCTAGATCAAGTCTAGCGGCTGCTGGGCACTTTGATGTCATCGTCAGGACGTCATATTCCTAAAGAATAATTCCGCTCAACCAAATCGAAAACAGATCTTAACACCCGCCATCGGTCGAATCCCATATCGCGTTCAAAAAGTGGTACCACTTGTTGGAATTCCCATTTCACATCACCCAGACTTGCTGCGTGTTTTGAAGAGCTATTAACACACAATCAACTTGTCTTATTACAACTCTAACTACAACTATGGAACAGAGGGCTTGCATCCACGGTACTGCAGAGGAGCCCGATCCTGATTTTGCCTAACCATCAGCCTTTGGCAGCGAAGACACTCCTAAAGGAGGCGGTCCGTGGTCAACATAACACCAACACGTAGCAAGCCAAGCAGTTATTAGTCCTCGTTGGGTAGACTTAAATGGTACGCTACCGTTGGCACATGCACCAAAGTCTTTAAAGCCGCTTATTATAGGTTAGCTACGAAAAAAAAAGAAAAAGAAAAAAAAAACGTCTTTAAGGGTCCTGATACTGTTCTCCTACTGCCAGTATCATGGTTCGCTTTCCTCTACCCTATGTGCCAGTCTAGGGATGGACTCATCAGATCTAGCTAGGACTTCAGAATTCCATTACCTGTATGTACAATATCTTATTCGTCCCCTTGCAAGGATATGCGATCCTCAGAACAGACTAATCCTCCATGTAGTTGGCTGAAACGACAGTTTCTCGTGTTCCCTTTTTGGCGCGGTCTAAGTGGGGTCACGGATCTGACCATCTCAGGCTTCAATCTTCAATCCATACATGTAGCTTCACACTCTAAACTGCAGTACGAGTACCTGCGGAGTTAGCTACCTACCGTAACCCACTGTATTTCTTTCCTATCTCGTCGCTTAACGGCATGGACCCTAGGTACCTAGGTACCTAGGTAGTGTAGAGACCATCCCTGCCTACCCTGGAATGCATAACCCGGTCAGTACTCGGTCAGTCAACGGTGAGAAAACGCCAGGGCCGTCAATTGACCACCAACCATTTTTCTGACCTGATACCATTAGCCAGCACAGCCTCAAGGCCCCAAACTTCGACAAGCGTTTCACAAGAGGAGAAGTTGACGCGACAACGTCTTCTGGCATTAGTGATTTCAAAAACAGCACACTTGGTCTGAGTGCGACGGCTACTCCCATAGGCCATCTCTATACGTCGTATACCCGCCGACCTTGCGCTACAGCATAACACCACGCCTAAAATTCTTGCAAAAGAACAGGAAAGTCACCAACCTCCCTATTCCGATTGATAGGATGCAGATGCAGTCAATACACCGCTATGAAGACTGCACTGTACACCAGTGTCTGCATCTAGGTCAGTCACCTTCAAGCTGGACCTTGCCCATCGCAGATATGAATAATGGGGACATCTTCATCTCTATGATCCCTAGATAAATCCAAGTTTCAAAATATCTCCAGGCGGCCCTTTATTTGAACACACACTTTCGGCGTTTGGGATGTTCAATGAGAATGACGTTTGCAACGTGAGACCATGCATCAATACCAACTCTACTGCTGGACCAGCCAGTGCTCAATTTGACACGCAAAAAGGCATGACGGCTTAGTGTGATCAAATAAGGTGTGGCAGTGCTGCCATGTGAAGCTTAGGCTCAGACGACACCTTCAATGCTAACCCAAACCCTCATCCAAATTCCTGTACCTTGCCGGGTTTGGCTACCAGTACACTCTCTGGACAAAGATTCCACAAGGGCCAGTACCTGTACCTTTATTACTGCCATAGGCTGGTAAGCCATGACTGCCGCTGTGGGTAGTGAGGCTGAAGCATCGCCAGAGCAGTATTGCTGTACTGCTGTACTGCTCTAGCATTTTTATGCAGAACATTTCTTTCTTTCTTTCTCTGGCGCACACAGTCCCGAAAATACAACGTTTCATGATTTTCAACTTTGATCGCATGGTCAAAGCTTCACTGACACGGGTACTAGATGCATCCCCACGCGGTAGAAGAGCTGCAGGACAATATCGAATCGTCCCGAATCCTTCCCACGTCAGCAAATAATGACGTTTACCAGATTCAAAGATGATCAATCGTTGTGTTCTAACTATCTTTCCTTTCCTTTCTACAGTCTCCGTGACGCCACAAGGGAATTGCGCCTGTTGATCTGCAGTCTATATCCCATTTAATACTCTAAATATATTAGACCTATTGGGCCATTCCCGTACCATACCCTCCGAGCTGCTACTAGGTATCTTTTATCAATCGCTTCTGCCACGTATGACGCACGATTCACTCTTCCCGAAAGGATTGGCCGATGCTGCTGCGTGCCGCCAGTCACAAGTACACATGAGCTCTGCAAAAGTGCTGCATGAGAAAGCGGTGAGCGAATAGCTTGCAGAGCTGTTGTGGGCTGCATCGAGTAGAGCCATCTCGTGGAGGGGTTTCTGAGTAGTTGATTGGCAGCAGACCCTGGTTTTCTGCGAGACATGCATGGAAGCAGCAGAGCGCCAGAGATGCTAGTGCAGAGAGGAAGTCAAGGGTATTTTAGTTTCCGGATTACACGTACATTTCCGTACAGTATTTCAGTCTTCGCGCTTCGTGGCATGCAAGCATGATGCCATTTCAGCTTCAACCCAACTACAACATCGCCATTTCAAAGAATTGTAGTATCTCTAGAGTATTTTATCCTTTCTCTCCCCACATAGCACGGAAGTTCGCAACATACGTTCATGTGTCAAGGACCAGCATCATCAGAACGGCAAAGGCCGAGTAACCGAGGACAGGTCTGAGTGGATGATTTCCACAAGGGACCCTGGCCATTTTCTCGAAAAATCCTACCAAGTTCGACCTAGTGCCAGCCGGGGTGGAAGAGACCCATTGAATTGTTTTGATGTCGAAAGTAAAAATGCAAGCAGCCGATTTGCTGGAAATTTGGCCGTGAGTGTCTATAATTAGAGATTACCTAACGATCCTTGTTCATAAAGCCAGCATTTGTGCTCGCCCAACCTCTCCTCAGCCCACACGTGCAACGGAGGTGGCAGATACAACATTTATGTGGCTGCGAGTCAGGTGGTTGGCAAGTTTGCTGCATAGCCTGAATCTGTATTCTCTTTGCTACCGGTGTGATCGCTCTCCGGTCCGTGCGAAGAGAAAAAAACAACCCACAAGCCACGTTACCATGCTGGACCTCCGGGAATTTTCGACCGGCATTTGAATGTCACGTGTTAAGTATTCGCTTTTCGGTTGAGATATGCAGCATAGAGATGATCTCACGGAACGATAATTAAAACATATGGTTGATAACACTACTATACCTATTGCCTTACAAATCATAGTCCACAGATGCGAGACACACACATACAGACAACGGAAAAAGGACACAGACTTAATGGAGGTCGACTCCTTACAAAGCCTCAAGCGGCCTATACACAACAGTATGCGTATACCCCGACGCCCCTCCTGTCGTGCGAGGCGAAGGAATTCGATGCAGAATATTCTAGGACCCTTGTTCTGCATGGCACCACCTACCTACTATGGGTTCAGAAGGGGAGAAACCAGCAGTTTTATCCGCCCTCCACTTATCTAAACACAGACTGTCGCCCAGCTTGAGAGACTCACAAGATAAACCGGTTGCCCCATCTACGCCTTGAACTTACGATTCCGCTGGTTGCAGTAGGTAAGGTATTGTATTACCCAAAATCATGGAATTGTTCGCTTTTCAAATGGGCTGGTGTTTTTCTGCGCTTCCGAGCTGCGAAGTGCGCGCGATCAAACTCCGAACTCGGGATCTCATGCCGCCTGAGAAGTCCGCGAACACATATCCTGACGGGTCTATTTGATTGGCTTGCTTATTCAATAATTATATCGGTAGTTGGAAAATTCATTCGTTATACTGGGTAAACACTGCCCCTGTGGCGTCGCATGCACTTATCTGGAATCCCTGGAATAGTGCAGCGTCCTGTTCTATTGGATTAGCTAGGTCATGCAACGAGCTAGGTTCGATCCCCAACAGCGCTGTATGGTTATTCGTTTGCATGGCTCACTGTGTTCTATTCTCGTCTGAGACTATCGGTACAAGCAGCAGCCACGCTTCTCGTACAAGTAAAATCAATATATCTATCTTATCCAGCGGTGTACTCACCGCCTGGAAGAAAAAAGAAGAAAAAAACGTTTCTCCCAACTACCGGTACCCCAAAGCCTTGCATTAATGCGCATGCGTAGTGCTTTTTTTACCGTGACACGACATTCCCATACATAGTGTATTACAAGCCAGTAAGGGAAGTGTTTGCGCGGCACAGAACAGCGCCACAGTCCTGCTCTTAGGACTCCGAATCGTTTTATTGGCCGGAGGCTGAACTCTGGTAGCCTTCTCCGTTCGTGAGACCAAGACATACCACCGAACCGGCGCCGAGGTAGGTAGGGGGAACGTCGGATAGCCACTTCGGCCCTATTACCTACGTGTCTTTGTATCTGGCGAGGCTACGGAACCCGTTTTCTTACTTTATTATAGCCTATCAGATAACCAATAGGCTGCTTAGTTTTTGTCAGGTGATAGAGCTTGATGTAATAAACCCTGTGGTGACCGCCTGTTAAGCTGTGCAAGTTTTATATTTACTTCCACGTTCAGGCCAGACATAAGTTTATGAGGCGGTGTACAATGCAGCGTGTATCAATACAAACTCATCCCTGGTATATCTCACTAAGTCGGGTTTTCAGCTCATGGCCGTTGACAGCACAGCTTAAGTAAAAAAATAAAAATAAAAATAAACTATCTACTCATTGAACAATGACAACAGTCCGGGATGCTTATGGAGACTCAGAAAGCAATAGGTTCGCAGCTCCATTCTCTTCCTACCGTGTAGAGAAGTTTCCTTACATTAATATGATGCGAATTGAGGCTTTAATCACAGATATGCTCTATCGCTCGGGAGATGAAACAATTCGTACCATTCTCGCCACGCACCAACGTAAGAAGTTCAATCTACTTCGTTGCCTGTTATTTCTGGCCTATTACTAGTTACCCTCAACATATACATATCGGAGATGAACAAGACTGGCATCCACGACGCTATTTTCAGGTTTAACGAAGCCTTCCTTCAAGTATCTACCAAGAGAGACGGGTTATCGCCAAAGTCTATCTAGCCTCAGGCATATTTAAATGTAGTAAAAGGCAGTGATCGATAGGTGTGTCTATTGAAGTTCTTTAGATATGATCAACTCGACGAATGCTTAGTCTTCACCCAGATCCTTAGTGGAACCCCCTTCCATGTAAATTGGTTAATGGGTCAAATAGGGCATGAACCTGATCCTCCTAATGACAGTCAACATAACTTGAAACTGGCTTCCTCGTTCCCTGTATATTAGATAATCCCACAGACCTTGCCGGGTTTTTGTCCAACTAGTAGTAGCACGGGTCCAAGAAAGAATGCAACGAGACCATCTTCAAATGTACCAGTACATACGAAACATCGAAAATGAAAATTTATTACTGGACCATACCTCGCGCAACATAATTAGGGCATCGGCCAAACTCGAAATAGCCATATATTGTAAACCCCCTGTCCATCTTTTACTCGGTATTCTTCGCGCCGTTCATTCTCTTATTAAATGCCTTCGCCGAGGTCCTTAATGTATCATACTTGTAGCTCGACGTACTAACACTAATCGCGCATTATCTAAGCAAAGAATATATGCTGAGTTGCCACACGTAATATATTGTACAAAATTCAGGCACTCGTAATAGGCTCTATTGCCATGGTTCTGTCTGACAACAGGTTGAATACCGGGGTATGAGCGGCAACCTTGTAGCCGTTGCGGCCCCACAACGGGACGAATCTCCAATTACCCTCTATTAGCATAAGGAAGGATCTGATACTGTATACTTCCAAGACAGTTTTGCTAATTATACAACACCGGCAATCTGAGCTGTAGCTAGTATTAAGGCAAATGATCTCATGCATCAAGCTGGGGCCCCTACTAGTAGTCTGGCAGTTCCTCCGGTTAATACTGGAGCTTGGGATTTGAAAGCAACCCCAAAGCGGTAACATCTTTCAAAGACAAGGACAAGATCTCACGGACTAGGTACTAATAAAACACCAAGCCAGGCCCTAGTACCTCTTGCAGCGAATCGATAGCTGGCCCACCGACATGGCATGTCCTGGTAGACTACCATGGATTTTTCGTCTTGGTTGTTACTAAGAATGTATTCTGCAGCTGTCAGCGCAAGCCCTATGCGTGGACCTTCTTTTCCTATGTATGAAGGACCTGTTGCAGCTGTATAGCACTTTTATTATACGCATAGAAAGTTAAAATAAGCACCGTCATCCCCCCCGAATATCGTAGCTGATTAGCGAAGTTTCTAGTCACGAGATGGATTACACGATGACCGTTTATTATTGATAGCCGGTAAAACTGGGGACTATGGATCTTACCATGATATTGGTACGGGTATCTATAATCTCATGCATGCATCTACGCCGTAGAAGGACTGCCCATAAGCTCTCTCAGCCCTTTAGCCCAGTGCAATTACCAAATAATACACTCCGGTGGCGCAGATGTTACGTGACTTGACTTAAAACATTTTTCCAGCACAGCCGCCCTATGTACTGTAATAGCATTGAGGATCTCGCCTAATGCATTTCGCCGGGATAAGGCCATAATCATATACTGGTACAGCCGCGATCCCGAGAGTTCCGATAGGCGGCAGTCCGACGTCGTGCACGACTTTCTCCACCCCCTGTGCTGAGATTTCAATCGCGTGAACGCCGAACGATTAGTCATCCCACATCAAAGTAGTTGGGAATATAGCACGAGCGGTGAACCACGACGCCATGAAGCAAAAGTAACACCGCGGTGGCCAAAGCAACGTTAACATTACTGTTCATGTGCACACTTTAACTCAGAAACACTTCTGCTCTGAGGTCATCATCGTGCAAGCCATCTGGATATCTATTTCTAAACTTGTCGAGATTGGAGATGCTGGCCCGCTTTGCCATGACTGAAAACTTACTATGCCGAGATGCTACGGCGTTTGATGCCAAATGATGAGTGGCGATGGGAGAAGCGCTGGTGTCAGGGATTTTATCGGTCAGCAGATTCAGCACGCGGTTTGTCAGTGGAATGGCACTCGGCTTCTGGCAAATAAACGTCTGTGTTTTTCTCGGAAGGAATGTGGTGTATAGGTGTAAGCTCTTCGAAACCCAGATTACAAAATTGCAAGCAGCGTCTGAGAGGCTGGCATGCGTATATGGAAACCTGACAGAGGGACACTAAGTAAAAGGTATAGTTTATGTTAACTGATTACGACTTGTGTGTCTCCGTCAAGGTATTCACCGCCTGGGGGAACGAGCCTGGGGAACAAAGTCGAGGGTACATGTTGGCGAGAGTGTTCTTTGTACTACTGTAGTAACATGAAACCGTAGTCATATTGTTCTGTGCAGCACTTCCTAGATGTGTCTCACTTCTTTAGAATCGAACCCAAACGACATAAGAGCCGTACTTAGTGGAGCACCCCCTTAACCAGTAGCTTTTGTTCAAATAAAACCTCTATTATCAATGGGCTAAACGAAACTGCCTGCTAAATATGTCCTGCATTCTATAACTAGGTGATTGGCTAACCAAATCTACATTAGCTGTGTACATAACTCATATGAAATAGCCTTCGACATGGTAGAGGACGAGTGTAAGTCGTCAGATCTCGATATCTCTGGTTCTTGGACGTAAAGAGTCTCGTTTTCGCTGGCTGTTATGCCATGCCTTTTAGGCCATGAGAAGAAGGACATATTAGCTATTGCCTAAACCTAAAGTGCGCTATAATCGAAGAAGTCTATAAGATAAACGGGTTTATTTTAGCTAGGCTTTGATGAATCTCTAGCCAATTCTATAATAATAACATTATAGTCGGCCATTTCTATTCTCGACATTGTCGTACTATAGGGTTCTTTGAAAGCACGATCGAATACATAGCTAAAATATTACTTGCTCATGACTTTCTCCTTATGACAGTCCAACATACCGCCGTTGCCTAAGTACAATCTCTAGGGTCATGAACGGCGGTAGGGAGTAGTAGTGCTAGATTCTCTGCCATCTTCTCATTTTTCGTCTTTCGCGCAATTAGCTCCTGGATCATCAAGCCGGACTCGTGGAGAAGAAGGCCTAATGCGGAGGAGCATCGTTGATATCCGTCTCAACACCGACAATGTCAGCAGCCGAGAAGATCACGGGGAGTTCCGCGACCCAGGTCAGGTTCAATCACGCATCTTGGACCGTCATCAGCTTCATCAGCTAGCTCAGGTTCTCGATCCTGATGTCAGGCCGCGTCCTGTCCACGCGAATAGATGCTACATCAGGGTTCCCCCGCTGTAGGTAACCACCGGGCTCTGGATGACGGAATTGCGTCGGTAAGAGTGGGATGGTCCTTCGAGGGTATATAATTATATGGGCGCAAACCTACTGACCAATTTGTAGAGATTCCCCACGACAGAGGGTCCCTCGTCGCTCATCAATACGAATGAGAAGAAGCGTACGTGAACAATGTTGAACACGTTCACTAGGTCCTCGGGAACGTCGTCTCTAACATCCCACTTTCGGAGCGTCACGTTGGAACGCAGAGCCTCCGTTGGGGAGGGCATCTAAGGAGACGCTCAGCTGGGCTGATTTATCGAGCTGGTTAGCCACGTCTAAGAGCCAGACACTAAGAAAGATACGAGTTAAATCACTCGCCCTAAAGGATTGAATGCCTACCCTGTACCTGATCCGACGTCGGCTACTCGCAAGTCGGTCTTTCCAGTGGAGATCTTAGGGTGGATGAGATAGCCAAAGATCTTAGACCAGAGACGGTGCATATAGCTAATGCTGTCATCACAATTCCGATATCTTATCAGTCTCTTTTTAGATAGAGAATCAACCAAGAGTTTCGAAATACCGGTTGTTGTCGAAGAAATCCTGAGTGAAGACATATTCAGATTTTGGGACCACCATTTCGTTATCATAGGCTAGACGTGGTAATTGTTCATGAAAGCGGGATCAATCTCCGGTCAAAAGAGTATGAGTTGTACTTTGGAGTCCCGGTGAATGACGATCGGGGGACTATCCGGCACCGGCTACCGAATAGATCCTCAGGGAGTTGGCTGTGTTGCTTCTGACCGCGCACCATACCCTCTCATTGGAGAATAGTCGTCTGACAAAGATATTATGTTCCATAAAGCCAAGCACGCTTACAAGACGACCTTTTTTCTTTACAAATGGATCTGTCTGTCTATTTCATCCCTTGAGATTCTCTTTCTCAAGGAGCTCTTATCTTTCTGAAAGAAAACCAAGAACCAGACTGCAATTTGAACATCATGTTTAGACGTCTATTGCTCGGTAGCTCCATGACTATCGCGGTCTTGGCGCTGCTCGTCAGTCAATGGGCACCGCCATCAGCCCTACGTATCTCGACCATTCATCAAGGCCGCAACAACACGGTCCTGTTCCTGACAAACAGCGAACTCGGGCTTTCCAATGTGTTAGTGGCCACGGCAGATGCTCTACTCCAGCAGCACCCCCAGGTCCAGGTGCATTTCGCATCCTTCCCGCTCATGGGCCCGAGGCTAGGGTGGATTTCCGAGAAGAGACGATCAGCGCGCAGCATTGTCTTTCACGAACTCCCTGACCTCTCTTTTCTGACCGCCATGGGAAAAGTAGGATTAACGCTGACCGATATCATCCACCCACCTGGCCTCGCAGGCGTCAGCACGATATGCCGGGACATGCCATTCTACGTCTCACCCTGGTCAGGTGAAGATCATATTACTCTCTTCCAAGAGGCTATAGGTATGTGCAAGATATATTCTGTATGAGTTTTGTGGTAGACTGGTCTCGCATCTAAGTCTGTCACAGGTATAATCGATGAGGTGGACCCTGCACTTGTTGTATTAGATACTTTCTTACGGCCCGCTATCGATGCAACGCGAAACCGCAGTCGACTCCATGCCTTCATCTCGCCTCTCACTCCCCTCGAGATCTTTCCTCTCGAACAGCCTCATGGAAGTTGGCTGTGGAAGTATCCCGTGTACGTAATCCACCTCAGATATGGCCAAATGGGCAATTGGGTAGTCATGAGCTACCTCGATTTTTCAACATAAATGATGTTGGCTGTCAAACTAATCATTACAATAGCATGGGCTCCGGTATACCATATCCTGTCCCATGGGCGAAGCTACCACAGAACATATAATAAATATACGGTATTTTTACGCTATGCTTCGCATGCCGCATTACATAGCCACACAGAAGTATCTCCAGTCCAAAGGGCTTACCGACCCAGTCAGCTGGTTCAATATGCACAATGCCGACGTGCCCTGGTTCACACAAGCTCTTCCCGAAGCCTCAACACCACTCGACGTCATTCCACCTAATGTGACTTACACTGGGCCGATCATCCTCTCGCTGTCTCCGGCAGAAGAGCAGAGTCCGGTGTTGACCGAGTGGCTCGCCCGTGCACCGACGGTGCTCATCAACCTCGGCGGCTTGTTCCAATGGACAGAGGGCCACGCGACCGTCATGGTGCAAGCCGTCGTGGACACACTACTCGCGAGATCTGATCTGCAGGTACTGTGGAAGTTCCGCAAGGCGCCCCGCGACGCCACGGGCACGACGTACGGCGACGAGTTCATGGCGCCGCTCCGCCCTTTCCTCGAGAGCGGAAGGATCAAGATGGAGTCGTGGCTAGAGGTAGAGCCGACCTCGCTCATGGAGACGGGCCACATCGTCGCTTCGGTGCACCACGGCGGCGCGGGGTGTTACCATGAAGCGCTCAGGTAAATATAACCAATGCAACGTCCCTTCACGAAAAATAGACGTACTGACATTGGCATGCTATTACAGGACTGGAGTAGCCCAGATAGTCTTGCCGCAGTGGCTGGACCATTACAATTTTGCGCAGCTAGCTGAAGACGTGGGCGTGGGCGTTTGGGGATGCCGCGAGGCAAGCCCGTACTGGGCTGTGGAGTGCCTCCGCGATGCATTCTCTACAATTATGAGTAGTGAGGCTGGCGAACGTATACGAGAGGCGGCGAAACGGTTCGGCGAAGTAGACCAAAGTGACCCTGGTCAGTATTTTGCGGCGCGCGAGATTGCGAAGTTGGCTGCCTCCGGGTATGGTTCTTAAGGGGCGCCCTCTCTTGAAGTCTTGAAATTGCCACAGTTGAATGAAGATTGCACGATGTTTGACTCTTCACAGTAAGTATACAGGTTTTGACAAGGCCGACAGCCATAAGTCTGTGTAGGTATATTATCAGACGGGTAGGTTTTAGATCAGTATAAGGAGGATCAGAGAGGGAAATATCAGTTTAAGGAGTGAGTGATAGAGCTGTAGAACGGCCATGATGGATTTTTGGCTTTCGTAGTTGGAGAGGTCGAAAGAATTATAGGAATGTGAGGGCTATGTAGTTTGAATGAAGTCAGAAAATACTATTATGAATAGCAGGTCTTCTTTGCTCAATATACTTCGCAGCCAATGATATAACATTCTAAAACCTGGAAGTTATGTTTAACAAAATCGGCACCTAGTCCTTGAAGCCATATTAATACAAATCGGTGATTGTCTCATGCGAAAACGCTACACTAACCAAAAATCCTTAGCCCAAGGCCATTCACTTCACTTAGCTCTTGTAACAGATTATAATATAGACTAACCAGCGTGAGCGATCAAAGAGGTAGAGGATGTGTTGTTGGGAAGACCCCCCTGAGAAGTTAGGTTTCAACCTCCACGGGGTGCGCACAATCATGGCATTGCATGTCCGTGGAATGAAGTTGGTAGCCTAATCGTAAGGCCACTCGTGTTTGATAGGCTTTCGTCATCGCCCCCTAGAACATCCGCATTCGGTTGCAAATGTTCCGGCCCCCGCCGTTGTAAGCTATCGTCCTACTTCGCTTCGTAGAGGTCCCGGATGCTTCTTGGTTGGTGCTCGACTGTCTGGCTCAAGCAGCCGAGGTTTGGAAGATGGCGGTCAATAGAGACGACTTGGATTCTGCAGGCTAGATCCGTGGGGGATCCCTCTGTGCCTAAGTCTACCAGGCGCGGACTTCAACCCGTTCGCCATTCGCTTTAACCGTAGAATCTGTAGGACAGCGTGTATACCCGCCGCATACTTTAGTGGCATGACAACATTGATGCTTTACTTCTTTTGCGAACGCTTCATCGACCGTATCCTCGAACACACGTATGTGACAGTTCAGATAGCCCGGGCTGTGGGACGAGCTGATCTCGATGTGTGGGCATATGGCCAATTCTCCCAGGGCTTGGCGCGAGAGAAATTGCAACCTGGATGTAGTCTTCGTGATCTTGTGCTTCAACTTGTAACTCCATGTGGATAAGAGCAGAAATATGAGCTGGCCATCGGTGCCAGCGACAATATTAGGCCAGGCCGAGTAATGGACTCGGAAGAAAAGAGAGAATGCTATGAATGGCGTCTCCCATGGCAAGTCGACGTAGGGAGCAAACCACCAGTTGAGATGCGGTCTTATCAGGGCCCGAAGGCAGCTTCGGTGTTCGCCACTGTGCGCGGCTATATTTTAGTGCGAGCTGAGCATGACAATGGTCGAGCGCGACGTGGCGACTATCAAATCGCCCTTTGCTATCATAAACGTCTTTTCTTCAAGCTTCAGACCCGCGGGGGCATGGATTGTATTTGAGGAAGCTAGGCAGGTCCCTTTCTGTCAATTCGGTGTATCGCAATACATGCTTCACACACCCAATAGTCTAACTAGTCCTTCGCAAGCAAAGCAAGGTAATTAAAAGCTCATCCCGAGTAGATTAATGATATCTCGGATTATGGGAAGTATCAGCATCACTAGCAATTATCGCAAGCGAACGACACGTATATGAGCATATCCTACGGCTGGGTGGTGGTAGGTAGCCTGGCACCTGAAGGACTAGCTCTACTGGCATATCTACAAAGGGGCAGCCAGGTGCCTGTTCCTGTTTTGACATCTGAATTTTAGTTCACATCGCGTTGTTGAGGTTGAGAAGGAAGTGAGTCATTCTAATAATGCTATGATGGAGGTGAATCATCGTGGAACTGGGCTAGCGACGACAGGGTGTGAAAAATATGAAGTGAACAAGGTACAGACGGCAGCGAACAGCTGCTCCTATGAGCTTATAGGACCAAGCGGTGCATTTCAAGTTTTTGTGGCAACTTTTAAACTTCGACCAACTGTGCACGATGGTTAAAGCATAAGATGAATGGCTAGTTGAGGTCCAGTCATCATATTCTTGAATTTAGTAAGCTTAGTTCTAAGACCTCACAAGTAGACCGCAAAGCTCAGTTATGATTCAAAAAAAATAAGGTGTTGTCTACTCTCGACATCACAAATAATAGCTACGCTGTATTGAATGAATAGACAAAACGAACAGACGAGGTACAGTCCTCTACAAACGCCTTACATCCCCTGATCTACACCACATTGCAGACAGTCGCAACTCGACGAGTAAGTGTTCATGGTCTATCTTTTCATAAGTGCCGTTCAGGCACAAGCTTTAGTCCCGTCTTAGTATCCTATACTAATAGCAAGCGGATCACTTTCAGAAATTACATCTTCACACACCTCGCCACCAACTTGTAATCCTTCAAGCTGGATAAGTGCCTTGATGGTCATTAGATAGCTGCAGTGAGTAACCATTGAACAACGTGACTGCAATAGCGCTATAACCCATGCAACTCCCAGGTAGGGGTAGCAGGACAGGGGAATTGCCCAATAGTCAGCAATCCGCAAAAGCCTAAGATTCGATAAGACTACCGACACATTGCGAGTAAAGCACCACTTAGCGAAGTTAAATCAGGATTATTAAGGGAGATATTATCCATTTAGAATCGAGCGCTTCGCGTCGTAGCCCTCCAGGGTCGAGCTAGCAATACATGTCATGATTAAGCCTTCACACCTTAGTGATAACCGCATACACGCATCTGTTTAGCATCTCCGTACTACTTCATGACGTCAATCACCTGTATAAAGACCTTATTGCTTTGTAAATAGCCAACCCGCTGCTGGGCCTTTCAGTCATCCAGCGGCCTAGGACATATCTACAAGAACTCTATAAACAACCCATGACAGTGACCTTTCCATCTGTAATCTCCCAGGGCGCTCCCTTAACCATAGGTACATTTTCCGCTGCTCATATTTTCATGGCCATACTTTTGGATACTGTCTCTATGCATAGGCTTTTGAAGTATTAAGCCCACACTCCCATCAAGCTAAGGTATTCGATCAGTGCGTTCTTTTTGCTCTATGATAATCATACTTTATCTTCTGTGCTTACTTTAGCACGAGTCAGTATTTAACGTCTGCTTACTCGCAGTTAATTTCCTCCGAGTCTAACCGGTATGCTCTAATCATATGCTTTAAATCACTGAGCTTGCTCTATGTTCGTATAACCTTCGTTTAAAGTGCTACTAAAGGTGGAAGCTGTTTGGAGTTAAGCTAGCTAAACTGGCTATTTTAATGGCTTATACATACATTATATTTAAGAAACTATCCAAGCTATACTAAGTCCGTTCATATTATACGCGGATTAAAAAGAATGTTCAGATTATTATAGTTCAACTGTTAGGGATCGTGACCTACTAGCTTAGGTTAGCTTCCATTGAGTCAAGGATATATGTAGCCTTGACGTTCTCTTCTCTTCGACTCTAAATAGTCACCCCTTTTCTAAGCCTTGTTGTTTTGCTCCACGGAAACTTTATGCTTGCGATATGTCGGATCATAGTCTTTTATCCCTTCTATCTCGTTTGTGAACTGCCTGCCCTGCCCCTCCCTCTTGTGTCGCCCGGGGCCGAAAAGAGACAGCAGTGCTGGGGCCTCGGTCGCATTGTACTGCTTCCACAGGTCATGCCTGCGCTGATCAGGTCCCCGCCTGTGTTCGCCATGCTCACCTCTTCGGGCTCTACTGCGCAACCCATGGGAAAGGGGGTTAAGGATCCTGTCTGCGTGTGGAGATGATCTGAAGAGGCCCATCCTGTCTCGCCCCACGGCTCGCCTAGCCTCAATCCCTGAGCGGACTCCCGTCTTCTTCTCGGCTTCAACAGTTCTACACCATCGCTTTCTTGCTATCGTCGAAGTTATCGTCGCCATAGATTCCATACTCCCGGGCGCTAAAACTCGGTGGGTTTTCTTGGCTCTTAGCCTCTGGGGCCTCGGCGGCCGTAGAGGCAGTACTTTGTGTTTGCAGACGTCTATGTCTACCCAGGTGCCTCGAGTACCAGGTACTTGGAGATGTGGTAGAAATATATGATCTTTACTGTACTTTGGTTGGTGGTCGTACCAGAGCTGGCTGTATACCATAGCCGTCTGATGGCTTCATCACAAGTTCCTCAGCTAATCCCATATACAAATAGACCGCTCCCGGTTTCATGAAGCCGCCAGCATTGTACGTATAAGCTCTTCGGCATGGTTAACAATATTTCATGACTTTAACGCCTTCTCCATACCATCAACGAAATGCCGGGCCACCGCACACGCAGAGTTCTCCCAGTGAAGGCTCGCAACAACTCAGGCGAAGTACGAAGTGTAGATCGTGGTGAATAAGTTGACAACTTCTCAGCACGTGGTTATTTTCGTCTCAGGAACTGACCGTCGATTTTTAAGTTAGTACGAGGCCGTAGTGTATGTCAGGCTAAGGTGTCGCGAGGGACTGTTGAGGCCGCTTTGAGTTAGCCGTGAGGTTGAGGTGGTATATCTTAGCTTATGGGCTGAAGCTTTAAAATGGCCAGTTGGGTAAATCACGAAAGTATCGCTTTCCATTTAACTCTATATCGAAAGCACCAGAAATAGAGGGATCATAGGGTTGGATGTTGGTATGTTTCATATGATAGCCATAGGTCGTGCCGCTAGATATACTTTGCCCGTCTCACAACTTCCCCACGAGAATGCCTACTTACTATGCCTGCTATAGCTGAGAGAGAGCGTTCTGTTAAGGTTTCTACACAACAACTATCCTGTAGCGTGAGGATATCTTTTCTGGCTATTTATAGAGTGATGTTGGACCACTTTTGACTTCAGGAGCTAATCTCGATTACTCTATTGAGTCCTACACTATTTAATTACTACCTTCTACCACCTTACTGCGATGTTTCTTCTATTCGCCCTATGACTCTTCTCTATAAAGTTTCAACCAGATCTCTTCCAAAACCGGCAGCTTGCCACCATTCAGAGTTGTTGCTAGATGAGAACAAGACAAAATTCTTCGTAAAGCATGTTGAGAGCTGTTGCTCTCTGTCCTGCAACCTACCTATCCACTCATTGACAAGCGGCACTACAGGTATCCATATTTATGCATGTCGTATTCCATTGTTGCTAACATGCTGGCACTAAATGAGGAAGCGTAACTGGCTCACGGGCTTCGAGCAGTGTCCCATGTCGTAACGTAGCTTTATCAAAGAAGTTAATTCACTACCTACCAAACTTAACTGAACGCTAAATATATCAAATTCCAAGAAATAAGAAAATCGAAATAAAGCCCAACGCCCTCGTGACGTTCAGATCTTTTACCACTATATATAAGAGTCTTGGACCCATCAGATCATCTATGGGCGCATACCATCGCGATTGAGGATGAAAAGTCAGCGCTCTAGTAACCGGCCTTGGCCATATATGGATATTATATGTACAGTAGATGTATAATCCCTACTGTTGCCCTACAGATCCATCAGACACACCAGTGTCCGTTCATTCTGGATAAAAGGAAGACGCACACAGTTGAGGCTTCAAGTTGAGGACCATGTAATAAGTTCGTTAGATTTCCAAGATATTTTCGTATTATGCACAGAGCTATAGTCCAAACGTGATATGATACAGTGTTGGTTTGCTTCTCTACTCCCCATGCAAACTCGTCTTTTCTATCTTCTCCTACGCTAGAATCATGCTCTCGCACATTTTGTACACATGATGATACAACGACTTCAAAAATAGTACAGATACATCATTTATTTGCGTCTGTTGAGGCCATGGATCCTCTTGCTGTACTTCCACAGACTCTTGTACTTGGGTTTGGACCTCTTGGCCTCCCAACCCTTGGCCTTCCTGGGTCCCTTGAGCGAGTAGACGCGCTTGTGCTTGAACTGGATATCGGCGCCTGGCACGCCAGCACGCTCCATAACGCCGGCGGTACCTTCATCCCAGATGGTTCGGAAGACATTGAAGCCAACGGGCTTCAGAGGGAACTTATCCTGGAAGCTCTTCAGACTGAATCCGTCGCGACCGTTGTACAGCTCACGTAATTTCGCAATGTCTAAAGTCGCTCCGTCTGTCTGCTCCAGAACGAAGACGGCTAACCGGTGGTAAGGGGCACCCATTTGAGAGAAAGCGGGAAGCCACGGGACAGCCAGCTGCGTCTCCTTGTCCACTTTGCCGAGGGGCAAAGAGGGTTGGTCAGGAGCAATGGGTACGTTGGCTGCGAGGTAGTGGCAACGGCGGTCGAACGAGTCGGTCTCAGCGTTGGGGACATCCAGGTCCACAACGACGACCGATACGAGACGTTCACCTGCGTCGAAGACTTGGACTTTCAAACGCGGTGACACCTCGGAAACCCGAGAGTCTATGATCTCACCGGGCTCGACCTTTATACGGCGGAAGTAGAGCTGCACATCGGCAACGGGGTCGAATTTGGGCAGAACATCAGGGACAATGTGTAGTTGTTCTATACGCTGAGCAATGAGGCGGTAGGGCATGCCGCGCCACTTCTTCTCAGCTAGATGCCGATAGATGGGCTTGTTCATGTTGCCTGCAATGTCCATTAGTATTTTGTACTTTCGGTTCGTATCATTAAAGCGAAATTAGGTTGTATGTTGATAGAGTATAGAGTGCTTTAGGTGTGCCGACCATGCTGACGGAGCATCTCTGAAAATCAGTACTCACCAAGTCCATCCTCAAATCGGCGTTTCACAACGGGGTCATTAATATCAACCAGGATCTTCAACTCCTCTAGGTGTTTCCTCAAGCTCGTGAGACGTAAATCTTTCTTGCGCTGGCCACCGGGCACCTGGTCTGCAGGGGTGTCTTCGAGGCGCTTGATCTTGGCCAATTCCTTGGTGAGGGCCTGTAGCTTCTCCTGGCGATCCTCCTGTAGAATCTTGCGGGCCTCTTGAAAACACTGGTAGGGTAGTTGTTCGAAGGGCACGTTCTCCGATGTACGGAGGGCAGCACGACGACGTCGCGATCCAACAGGCGGCGTGCCCGTTCGCATGAGCTTTCGCTCAGCCCAGTGCGCGGTAGTCGTGTTAGGGTCCAACAAGCGCTCTTTCATACGCAGTTTTGCAGACTCGGCCGCGGCGGCTTCGAGTTGATTTATTGATGTCGTCGATGGTGTTGGTGTTGGTGTCGTGCTCGTAACGGAAGTTGGGGGGACTTCATCTTGTTGGACGGTGGTTTTCGAAAAGGAGCGGGTGAAGGATGTCGATGTCTGTAATGTCAGGCCATGTTTGTGTATTGACTGTATTGACTGTATCAGGGGTCTGGCGACCCTCTGACAGCTCGACATGGCGTCAATTGGGTCGGGGGTGGGATTGGAGACTGAGATGGTCGTTGTTTGTGTATAGTATATATATATGAAAAAAACAAGTAAATGGGACCTTTTTTCTGAAGCAAAGAAAAAAAGCTCCAGCGCGCCATACCATACCTAGGTACCAGGGGACCCGGTCCACTGTCGCACCGTCCACTGTCACGCCGTCCACTACTACTCACCTACCTAGATACCTAGGTAGGTAGAAAGTGGGTCTTTAGAGGCCTATCCCAGCTCTCCTATTCGCTATAATGGGGATCGGTTTCTTCCGCATTGGGAACCCAAGCTCTCTCTCTTTTCCCTTCATAATTTTTCCGGCCTTCAACGTACAACAAATACCGCCTCGACAACTTCGATAGCCTCCGTTTGCGACTACACAACAATTGCACACCTGCCGGACTTGCTGACTCGATATTGTGCACCGGCACAGGGTTATTCAAAGGCTGAGAAATGGCCGCCAAAGGGATGAGAGGTCTTAATGAGGCCATGAAAAGCCTGAGTTTGGCCTCACATACATGCAGAGAAGCAGCTTCTGTACGCCAACATCTTCAGGACAGATATTTAGATCTTTAGAGTTCCCTTTACTAACTTCTATGCTCAGCTTCGGATACCATCGACGACATTGACGCGCTCAATGGCCACCGAAGTTCCTCTACCAACTACAAATACCACTACAAACTCAGCCTCGCCAGCTAGCTCTCTTTGGAGACCAGGTTCGTCAAGCCCATACGCGCGCCATGCTTCCGAACTGGCCGTATATTTGATTTCCCAGCCTAACATGCAATTTCACGCATAGCGACCACCGTCCCTGTAACCATCTTCAACTTCCCCTCCTACGAGCCACAACGCCTGGAATCTTGGTCCTCGAAGCACTTGAGCCTGCCCCTGCGCCGGGACATTCTACATCTGGCCGTCGTGTACGAGGGTGACAACACACGCCAGGGAACAGCATCCACGAAGACGCGGTATGAAGTGAGAGGTTCACATAAGAAGCTTCGTCCGCAGAAGGGGCTGGGCCGCGCTCGTATTGGTACCAGGCAGTCCCCGATTCAACGCGGTGGTGGAAAGACATTCGGCCCAAAGCCACGCGACTTCGGTACCAAGATTACGCGCAAAGTCTACGATCTAGCATGGCGGACAGCCCTATCTTACCGGTACCGTCGGGGTGAGCTTCTTGTGTGCCAGGACGGCATGGAGCTGCCTCTGCCTGCCGAGTTTGAGACCCTGCTCAAGAGCAACGGACTTCACCATAGCGGCGCTGAACTGGAGGCTGGATTCCGCGCAAAGTGGGTGAAGCAGATGCTCGATGCCAACGAGTGGGGCCGCAGGGCCGGACGCAGTACCTTCATCACAAGTTCGCGCCGCGATAACCTGTTCGAGGCTCTCGACCTCGTACCTAACTGGGGCCGTGCCCTCGATGTTAGTGATGTCGACGTCAAGGATCTGTTGGAGACGGGCCGCATCGTCGTCGAGCGTGACGCCCTCATGCATATGATTGAGAACCACCAGAGCGATCTCGTCCCCAGTGTATTCGTTGCTGGCGCGGTATTCCCAAGGTCGGCACAGAGTGGCCAGATCCTTGTCGAGTAAATGCACACTGCTTTGGATTCCCTTTTTGAATCAAAGGTGCGTTGAAATGGGTGAAGAGATGTGTACTCGAACTACGAGCGGTCGGTGCGCTACACCGATGAGCTGCTGTACACATACTAGCTTATCTGCCACAACGAGTGGATTCATGTACGTTTGTGTAAATAAGACGGAGAAAATGTACAATACGAAATGTAGCACGACTAAAGGAGCCCGTAACTATTCTCGTCACCGTTACTTGCGCATAGCGCTACAACACCACGACTTATGTATCTCATATTTGTTACTCTGCAAAATCATAAACCCTGTTATGGGTTTAGAGAACTGCTACAAAGCTTAAGATCCTTCTATACAACACAGTCCGAATAACAGACTTATCACTTCGTTGTCGAGCAGAAAAGTAGCTAATTTCCCTTTAAAATTCTTTAGAAGTGTTTATCTTGTCAGTTTCTGTCAAATGTCAAGTTGATTTATACAGTACGGTACCTTCGCCTTATTTGCGCGAGGGGTACAATCATTCTTGTGATACCTAGCTAACCGCGTACTTCCTTACACATGATTCGAGTCTGATGGTTCATAAAAGCGAACAGCCCATCAGTTTTTTCCCCATGACAGATACAGATATCTTCATTGATCTGTTGTCAATATACATACATACATACATGTAAACACCCCCCAGTCTATATACAGGCAAAATATTCCCCGGTGTCGGTGTCGGTGTCAGTGTCAGTGTTCAGTTCATTCCCAATCCCCAGTGTCAGCGTTTATGGTGGGCCGTTCAGTTCAGTTCCAGCTCTACCTCCCCCAAAAAGTGGCATTTCCCGTACTGATAAAAATGTTATATAATATACTAAGTAACGTGTGCCAAGGAGGACGCCGGGCGTCCCCTCTTTCACCAGATTTTGTGTGTCCTTTCTGTCGAGGAATTTCCATGATGAGAAAAAGGCATAAAGGTTAAATACATCCCCCCATCGTTGCGTGAACTATGTAAAAATGATAATGATGAAGATGGGGGGGAAAGTTGCTATAGGGTATAAAGCGGGGCTGGTTTGGGGATCGCCAGCAAGAATGGAAGGGGGTTCGAATTTTGGCAGAAAGAAGAAAATAAAGGGGGGGAAGGTGGTGAAGGAAGAAGAAAACAACTCCTGTTGTTGTTATTATATGCAGCTTATGTTTTGCGGGGAGTGTGAGTAAGGCCATTTCCGGGATACGCCATGACACTGAAAGTCGAGTACGGTACAATCTTCGAGGAACCTCCGACAGTGCTCGCTCAACCGAAGGAGTGATCGTATAGCGATATAGACATACCGTCATAGTCGGGTTCAAAGTCTGGTTCTTCGTCGGCTGTGGGCGTGCGGTCGAGACCATGTCCGAACGGAGTCGTCTCCTGTGACGGCACGGTATAGCAACCCGGCGTATTCATGGATGCGCTCGGCGCGTAGAAGGCCGGAGAAGACGGGATCTGAGCAGGGTGAGGTGTAGGAGGTAGCTGGGACGGCGTCGCCAGGGGACTGATCAGAATCGCTCCGCCGGCCGTGTTGTATTCGGACACGGATACGCCCCCCGACGACGATGACAAGCCCGCACCACTATCCTGCCGGTTGTTACTATTGGTAGTCAGGTCCTGCGTCGGGCTAAAGTGGGCTTGTAGGATCTGATCATAGCGCTCGCTGGTCCCGATGACGAAGCGCTTGGCCTCGTTCTCGATCCACTTGTTGATGTTGGAATCGTTGCAGTTGGCGTGAACCATGAGCTGTGCCCGGATGCGGCTCGCCTCGTCGACGAGGCCGTCGAGCTCCATGTGCAGGTGGGCGTTCTGGCTCTCTAATTCCGTCTTTGTCTCCTCCAGGTCGTTGACCCATTCCTTCTTCTTCTTGCGGCACTTCATCGCGGCGACTCGGTTCCTCTGCAGGAAGTGTCTCCGCTTGCCGTCATGTTCGTCGGGATACTGCTGGTATTGGTCCCCCCCTTCTTTTGCCTTGTGCCTGCCCCCTAACTTTCTTCTCCCAGATGTCGGGAGGGGTAATGGGAGATCGTCAAAGTCTTCTTCTTCTTCTTCTCCGATCACGTCATGATCGTCTGGCGCTTGCGTTAGGGTCGACGCGTGCTTGGGCGTGACTAGTTGTTGAGATTCCCGGGTCTCGGGTGTCGACGATGACCCGCTTGACAGTGATGGGGAGTCGAACTTTGGTGGTGCTGGTGCTGGATAGGGGGTTGATGACCCTGTCTGCTCATGGTACGAAGCGACGAGACTTCGCGGGAGGAATGCGAATGGGGTATTCTGAGATTGGATGTGATGATGATGACCCGAGGAAGCCGGTGGCGTGTGCAGAGGGAAGGCATTGGCATATGCCGCCGGCGGAATGCTTGGGTGCAAGCCGGAATGAATCGTGACGCCTGGAACGTCGAACATCCCGAAGCCGACATCTTCACCATTATGAAAGCTAAACTGGGCGTACGTTGGCGTTTCATTCATCTTGTCGTCGAATACTCAGTTGCTTTGGGACGACACAATATAGAGGGACTGGGAGAAAGAACCCCGAGACGCTCAAACCGTTTAGGCGTTACGAGAAAAGGGCTTGATTTATAATAATAAGTGCCTCCAATTGAACACCAGCCTGGAAGGAGGAAACGGCGTCTGTGTAGGTGGCCAGACAGTTTCATCAGATTGGGCGACTGTTACACAGAACACTCGAGGTGGCAGAGTATGTGACATCGACAAGAGGCTCAGTTTGTAGTTGGCAAGCAGTTGTGGAGTTGCATGCATCTACCAGTCATGATAAGCAAAATAAGAGAGGATCGTCAGCGTTGAACCACCTGGGTTGAGAAAAGTACGGAAGCGCTGAAAGAGAAGGGTTGCTTTGTGATTCAAGCAATAACGAGCAGAAAGCCCTGTGTAACGTGTCTGTCTAGGCAGTCCGCCCCAAGGTTCACATGGCCCATCTTGATGCAGGGCAGAAAGACATGGATGAAGCTAGGTATAGCACCAATGAAGGCTGACACCTGTCACGTCAAGCATCAGAGCGAAACTCTGTTTGCTTGGCCCCTCAAACGATGCCCCTCTCTTGTGCTTTATTAACACCGTACTGTTACTACAGCCGTCTACAAACAGAGCTATCCGAAAGAGAGGAACATCGGCCTACGGGGAGGAATGAGGACTGATGGAGCAAAGCTGAAAGACCTCTACTAGGACTGTGGCAAAGAGTAAGCAGCGAGCTGGCTAGCCGAGGCTTCTGTGTATAACCAATATGTGACTCTTAAATCAGGCAACGACTAGGAGAGTAGACTGTAGACCTTCTCCCAGAGACAAAGTGTTCTAACATCTCTGTCTAGACTGTGGTATCGTACACTGTGCAAGGCCCAACAAGTGTGGGCGAGGAGAGACTGCTCAGGGGTGGAGATTCGAGAAAATAGAAACTGGAGTCGAGCCTTGTGCTTATTATTAGATCTTAAAACTGGTGCTGGCAACAACATGAACAGGTATATGTCCAAGCCACTAGGCTCGGAGAAGGTCTGTACTGATCTCCTCGGCACCAATCGGCTGAGCTCTTAGGATACTCCTTCCCTCGTTTCGTGGATTACCGTCTGAGCTACATTGACTGTGTTCTCAAGCTAGGGTATAGGCTTCGTTGGCGGGCGATCAAGATCAGACAAACTCGGGAGAAATCAGATGACAACTGTCAGGAGGGAACAAAGTTTGTTATCAAAGATGAGGGCCGATAACTGGTCATGCTCTACCCCTGAACCTGTTATAGTACCTACATCTACCATGATTCTAGGTTTTTAGGTGGATAAGGGTTAAGAGACAGACACCCAGAGAAAGAAACCAACCAGAAGTCCGTCCCAAACTCTGCTGACAAGAACGCCAAAATCGAAACGATTGGACGCTTCAAATACGGGGTTCATGCCGAGTTCACTGAGTGTAGGAGCAGAAATTGGTCGATTCAGGTTTTCTAAAATTAAGTGTACAGTATACCTATACGGGTTTGAGAAGCTCTAAGTTGGGAGATAGAATCGGTGTGGTTGGTCGGCGAAGATATTTTGGGTTTACCGGCGTAACGGTGTCGAAAGTCTGATCGGCATATGAACCTAGGCGTCGTTGCATCGCTAACTTTAGAGTCTTCTACGAGACCAGGATAGTCCTGTATGCGTGCATGCATACTTAGGACACAGACGCGGGTGTATGCCGCAACATCCGTTTATGGGCTCAAAGATGAGATGATAGGAGAGGCTTTTTGCTCCAACGAACTACCACCCACAGATAATGATACGAAGTCTCGGAATATCACGAGTAAAGCCTACCTAGATACGAGGTACGCAATAGGTCGGTTTGACTACACCGCCTAACTCGTGGATACTTGATGATATCTGCAAGTTACTTGAGGAAAGGTACCTAAATAGGCATAAACATGCTTAGGTGTTTGTCATGTATGTGCAGGCCTATCTAGTAGTTGGTTGTTACACGTGCGTTTCTTCTATGCATGTGTTCCGCCTCGCCTACTCAGCATCAACATAAGACAAGTGATCTCGCTCTTTAGGCCTGCCTTACGCGGGCCCATCACGTTTCGCGCTTTGTAGTCGGACCGTTGGAACTCTCGTAAGGCGATGAAAATGTATGTGGAACGTTGTAAGCCACCGTTAGCGGCACTAAATTGATCAATGAAGTTGGTGGCCAAAATGTCCTGCTTAACTGGAAGTTCGCAGCTGGTCGTAAAGGGGAGACTCTACACCACACGCATAGTTGATCAGTAAGGCTGGTGAGGTCGGTAATCCCGAGCTGTTCATTCCCGATCCGAGTGAAGATCGACCAATATATGCGCATATGATTACGAAGTAGAGTTCTCAGTAGCAACCACAGAATGATTTTGCCACCTTCTCGTTCTGTAGCCAAAAGCTGAGGTCGGCTCCGTGGCCTACGTTCCGGCCGCCGACACAAGCGGTGTGACCAGTCGGATCGGACATGATGATGGTGGCAACTGGGTGCGCAGGCTTGCTGCACGTTAACGTCAGCATCAGGTCTATACCTACCATATATCGGGTTGGAGGAGGGCTTTCTTGGATATGGGCCTTGATTACCAACTGGCAAGTTGTTCTCATCTCTTCGCCACGAATAGTCCAGGATATGTGACGAGAATTAACATATATAACAAGTTACACCCATTGATGGATATCAATCCGAGTAGGCGTATGATATGCCAAGCAATCTGGTTGCTCTTGAGCTCAGCCCTATGAGTGCGACGTCTCCAATTGTGCGCATCTGCATAGCCTGTGAGATCCTGCGCGACATGGTATGCTGTATGGTCCACCAGTCCGAACTTTGGAACTCTATCTCGGTAGTGAGATGCAACATGCTGTGAAACATATCCGTTTTGAGGAAATGTCCAATGGTATCTTGATTGGTCGCTGGATAAAGCCTCATTTATAATAGCCTGCATGATTGACATGTATTTGGCTCAAAATGGAATGAATACGGTTGGCCGTACTCAACATAGCCTACTAAGTATATGTAGTAACAGACAGAATGATGTGCAGCCCTCTCGGGTATACATGACTCGTGATTAAGATAGTGCTTATCAGGACGGAAGAAAGTATCTAGCGTGAAATTTGATAGAACCAGTGCGGCATGAGCAAAGGCAAAGAAGGATGTGCGTCCTTATAAGAGGTAGCCGTATGCTTGATAGAAGGACCGATAAGTTGTCACTCGTACACCGAAGTTGCTTAGATAGGCACTGACAAGAACCAAAATTCCAAGTATTAGAAAATAAGTTGTATTCTCTTTAGTTCCTTAAGGTATGTATGTAATTGGATGGCCCCGAAGGGTCTAGTCTGGGTTTGGTGTGGCTAAGCCACACCCCAGCCACAAATCAATGTACCAGCGCACAGCACCCGTGACAAGGGCCTATATAGTCCTTTAGTTCAATAAGGTATAACATAACCATAAATAATATTAAAAGAAATGTAAAAACACTAATCGATTAAAAAATGAATGGAACATATACCCTTATTTTTTTTGGAAGTTTCTTTTATTAATGATAAGTAGTAAACTCTATTGATCGACTTTAGTATTACTATAGGTACACAATTTAGGACTAGGTAGGTGCCTCAATTATTTTTTCACTTGCAACGCCAATTGCTACCTAGGCATGCAATGTCCAATGCAGGTGGCGGGATGACGAACCGTAGCTGGTCTCCCAGCTGCTTGCAACTGCTCATGAAATCATTCCTAGTCTGCCTACCTCCAGTAGGTAGTCTGCCTAGCCCTGCCTAGCCTAGTCCAAGGTTAGTTTAGTGGCAGATCACGGAAAGCGGACGCGGTATAAGCGCGATTGGTTTCATTTCCACTTTCACAATTGCACTCAATTCAACTTTCAGCTTTGGGTCGTGACTACGATCAACACCCTGCTCACTCCAGGTTTTACTACTCGGACTTCCCTATCTGCACAAAGGTAGACTCAAACTGCTGTCCATCGCCTTTTGAACACTTTCTCCGCCTGTCTACCTCATCACTACCTCCCATTTTCTCTTGTGTTCAACATTATACATCAACTTGAAGATGGAGTCTGTATCAACGCCCCGCATCTCGGCCAATATGCTCGACTCCTACGTCGGCCAGAACGTCATCGTCGTCGGCAAGGTCATGCAACTTCGGGGTGACTCTGCTGTTCTCGACGCTAACGGCCAAGTGAATGCCATTCTCAACCGCGTATGGTAATCCCTCGTAATGAGAAGACACTCGCTAACATAGGCTACCTCCTAAAGGAGTCTCATCTCATGGCTGGGAATGGTGCTCAGATCATTGGAAGGGTGAACCCGGATATGTCCGTCAAGGTCTACAACGCAGTTGACCTGGGCAGTAATGTCGGTATGTTCGTCAAACTCTACTGTTGGAATGTACTAGTCTAGTGGTGTTAATCAGCTGGCTCTGGCAGATTTCCAAGTCGCCCAAAGTGTTGTCGACGTCACTCACCAGTACAAGGAACTGTTCGTGTATGACAACGTCGGCGGCATGAACTGACGGTCCGCGCGTGGCCGTGTATCTTTGGGGTGGTCAGCCGGTTCGCTTCTCCCAGCGTCATCATCACAAGAGTCAGAGTCGCAACAACGCCCTCGTTCACCATTCCAGTCTTCTTTTAATCCTCAACAACCCCAGACTCCGCCTCGACCGGCCACAGCTGCGAGTTATTGTTCATCCTCGAGTGAGGTTTATAGTTCATCATCGTCTGTAAACAATGAGCTCTCTCAACTTGATATACAATATAATCCATCGCCATCCTCGCAACCAATCACGACCCAGGGCACGCAGCCGTCGCGCCTGAAACTTGAAAGCATACCACAACATAGACCAACCACAGCTAGGAGTTATCACTCGTCTTCGAGTGAGGCTTTTAGTTCTACATCGTCTCTAGACCATGATCTCTCCCAACTCGTTATCCAGCAGGATGAGCCCTCATCCTTGCCATTACCCACAACGCCGAGCGCGCACTCGTTACAGCCACATCTCTCTGGTACACTAAACCGACCACCCACGGCTAGGAGTCACCATTCATCATCGAGTGAGGTTTTCAGTTCCACATCTTCTTTAGACCATGATCTCTCCCAACTCGTTATCCAGCAGGATGAACCCTTATTCTCCCAATCAATCACAGTGCAGAACGCATTCTCATCACAACGAAGGTTCCCCGGCACATACTCACCTCGACCAGGTACAGCTGCAAGTTATTACTCATCTTCTAGTGAAGTATCCAGCTCGCTATCGGATTCTCTGGACGATAACTTCTCCCGACTCGCCGTTGAGGAAGAAACACCGCCATCCTCGCAAGAGACCGTGCAGAGCACACAGCCGTCTCAGCTGAAATCCAAAGGCACACAACCGGCACAGCATTCTAATCCTTCGGCTCATGATACTTCGCTGCGTCAGCGTGAAGCGTCCTCACAGACATATAATTCGCCTTCTTCTACTAGAAATCTCACCGATGGGTTCTCCTCTCCAATTCAATCTCCTACAGTGCGAACACCACGCTTATATCGCACTTGGTCAGGTAGTCTGGCAACTGCTGAGGAGCTCAGGCGGCGCAGGAAGCGCGAAGAGGAGCTACTGGATGCTGTCCTAGAAGGGATCATGATCATTGGAGGGGCTGAGGTCGAGGCGCCGCCGCAGCGTTCCATAGCCATGGGCTTAGATGAGGCCGGACGGTGGAGAATTGTCTCGATTTGCGAGCCTTGGGGTCCATAACGCATGTTGGAGCTAACACACCGTAGGAAGCTAGGCATGAAAGGAATGTGGCGTGCGCGAACCCACGTCCAGGATGTTTACTGTGTTATTTACGAAATGTGAAATGCCTTACCGGTAACTTTTTTCCTAAATGATACTCCTCGAAAGAGGTTAAAACTTGATCAAAGCGAAAACGACTGATGAGGTTAACGATTGCTGCCCAGTTGAGATGAGACGGCTATATAAAGTTAGTTCAAGACAACCAGGCCGAGAGCTGGCTGGTCAACATGGACAGATTATTAAAATAGAGATTACGAAGAATGGCTCTGTCTATCTGGGATTTTTAGGCTATCATCTACTGATACCCTTTTCTCCCGGAATAGATGGACGTTTTGGCTCAAGAAATGTATGCGCCCAAGCACCTAGCTTGCCATAAGATATCGTACCGCTCAATAAATGAGAAGACAGCTCAATGAAAAGGGATAGAGAAAGGATGAAAGCTAAAATAAAATAAAATAGGGCTGTGGGATACGTACGAGATATCGAGAAACTAGGACGCTAGATGAGAATAGATCAACTAACCATTGCATTTATGGCACACATTGACTCGCACGGTTTGCAGCACTTACATACCTACTGCCAACTTATAGCTAAACTAAGCAGTGTATTGCCTCACAACAGAATTGAAATGTTTACTTATTGTATACCTACCAAGTATTTAATGAATACATACGGCTATGGGGGTGGGGGGGGGTTCCAAAAAATTTATAGCACTCGCTAGTTTCGTAGCCGTTGTAACATAGAACAATAAATTCTACAAGACAAAGGTACACTGACATGCTCGCTGTGAAATATAGCAGTTAACGGAGGCCTTGGCAGGTTGGCAGGCACGGGCCCAAACACTGGGCAAGGTTAGAGGTGCCCCATAAATGCAATGGTCAGTTGATCTACTGTCACAACACCAGCCATGATAATAGGTCCACAGATAAAAATCCATCACAACCATTGGTGTAGGTAGCAATCCCTACTATATGTGCAGGCTTGCACTGGCCACAATAATCAGGACACCCCAATGCCGAGCAGCTTATACTCGGTTTTCAGCAAAGGATAACACAGCTACGAATATTTTAAAATTTAATGAAAAATAATGTTTTGATTGAAAAGTAGATAGTTTATACTTCTAGAGTTTTCTTTACAATTTTTCATTAAGCCCGATGCTATATAAAGCTGTACAGCAGTTAAGGGATTAGCAAAGACATACGAACTCCGTGGCTGGGCTGTTCCGATTATTTGTGACCAGTGCAAGCTAGGGTAGCTGATAATTATTTAGAGAGAAAAAGGTTCGGTTTTTCGAGTCTCATCACATTATGGTCATGACATCGCTGTCAAATCTTACACTGAAAGTCAAGAGCTTGTGCTTCTCAGTTTTCTACATGCTTTATGTACGAGTATCTCAATCCTAGCGCAGACACAAAGCGCAGCAGTTCTTTTCTCTTAGAGGAGACAAATGCCAGGCCAAATAGCAAAAGGAGGAAATCAAATGGCTGCCGGAACACCAGTTTGATCTCGGGGTATGTCCTTCATTCCAACAAACTCCTGTAAAAGCAGCATCATACAATGAAATCCTGCCCGCCACCATGTACTAGAAACGCCTAGTACGGCGCAGAAACCGGGATATAAACAGAACGCACACAATACATGACATGTTTGCAACCGACGAGGGCAGGATCGGTGCCAATTTTGTCATTTTAAACTTTCAATGTGTAGCTCCCTTTCCTCGGACCCAAACGAGGTGGATAATTTGGGAGTTATGGCGCGTGTTTGCCATTCTTAGTGGCTTGCTTCACACTACTTTTGCCACGAGGGCTCGGCTGAAAGCCAAAATGCTGAGCTTCGATTTCGAACTCGAGGCTGTCGCCAAAGACGAGCATCTCCCCATTCCGTACGGGCGGTGAGCTAGGCATGAGTGGGACCGTGGGTAGCAATGCATTGAAATCGAAGTCAGGGAGGCCGCTGTGCTGATCGATGTTATCGAAGGGTTGGAGCGAGTCGAAGTCAATATCAAAGCTAGTGTCTGTATGTGAAAACAGCTGGTTCATCGAGTGCGTGAACGGCGTACTTAGGTGGACGCCCATAGCTTCGGATGGGCCTAGGTGACGGGGCGAACGTCGAGGCGTCGCAGTAGAGAGGAACGCTAACCTAGGTGTCTTCCGAGGTGTGCGGGAAGGTGTACGAGTTGGGGTTCGCTCCAGAAGCCCTTGGCCTGGCGAGGCGAGAGACCTTGTCGACCGTATACTTTTGGACACGCTTCTAGTAACAGGACGATGGTTAGGAGTTGGTCGAGTTGGTGTCTTGAAAGGCCCACTACTAGCCGCCTTAGGAGGAGGGGTTGATGGTCGCGGAGTTGCGCCGAAGAGATCATCGAAGTCATTGTCCGGAAGTTCTGGTGTTTGACATCTGGAACGAGTGTTCAATTTTTCGGCGGTCTCTCCATCTTTGATCTCGATCACTTTTGGAGCAGTTTGCATGATGTTAACTGCAACTTCTCCAAGGATCTTGTGTTCCCCATTCTTTCGTGGAGAGGGGAACAGCAGACGGCGTGTCGCACCAAGCTCTTCTTCAATGTCAATGGGACTCATAGCTGTGCCACTAGCTCGGGACGTACGAGAGTGAGTTGATCCTTGATCTTTAAGTTCGGTGGTAGTCCTCTTGCGGTTTCGTCCAGATCCCTTCTCAGATACACCATCAGCTTGATCTACGTTCATCGCAGCTGAGTCTCTCGGCGACTGAGGTGCATCTGGCGGCCCAGCCGGGTCCGTTGGTAGACAGGCTTCTGAAGTAAGCATTTGGCTATCACTCTTAGCCCTACCCTTTCTTGACCGTGAAGCACCGCCACCAGCTGCTCGCTTCTTTCGTGTCTGAGTGAGTCTCTGTTCATCCTTCTCCCACTTTTCTGGGGGACGATGCGCCTTCCATTTAGAAAACCAGATCCCACATGCTATTAAACAATCAGAAAAAGAGCACATGTCAAGCTCACACAGTTTCGGCACTTACGATTGCATAGGATCGTTTCAGCCCATGTGCTCTTGTCATCCAGAGGGCCTAGAGATTTCTTAATGATTTCATATGAAGTGGGAGTACCACTGTCATCTCTCTCAAGAACGTTAATAGCAGTGACATGGCCAGGTTTCTCGGAGTACTCGTGATACGCTGGAACACCACGGCGCTCTTGTTTCCAAATCTTACGCCACGTCGGTGTTTGAAGGGCCCCACAATTGCTACAAAACGATGGCATTTGGCCCATGGCCACTGCTTCTTCTAGCTTTTGCTTTATCGCCTGTCGTTTGACGTAGTTCTTATTCATTCTTGATTCTATGCTATCAACAGCGTCGGTTTGAGGATGCGGCTCTCCAAACATAGAGATGGGCTGTATTGACTGGGATAGGACTGGATCACTAGCTGGGACAGCTGGTAGTTCTGGCTCAACAGATGGCTCTGAAGTGGGCGTTGGGACAGCTGGTGGTTCCATCCTTGCCTCATACAAGGTGCCCGTGTGTGGAATATCGGTTTCCTGAGGAGCCGTATCAGGAAGTGGGCTGAGAGAATTACCATCGATGGTAAGCGTGTCGAGAAGTTGTTGGTCATCTGGATATTCGTTCAGGGCTGCTTCTATAGCAGCATAGTCGATCTGAGGAGGCAAGGAAGCTGGTAATTGCTCGGTTTTCTGCATTTGCTGTTCCTCGGCGATGCCTGGCTCAACAGCCTCTGGCACTGACGTACTCCTGGACTCTCCAACATGAGTTTCAGCCACAACAGATGTGCTGGTAGTCGATCTCTTTCTGGATCCCTGGGGTCGGGGTGGATTGTAAATCGAGGTCTGAGGTAACAACTCAGGAGGGCCAGGCGTTTCAGTATGAATATGGAGGCCCTGCTGAGATTTTGGGTCCTGTTTCTTGGCACGGCTCCGGCGCGGCTTTGGTTTTGCGACCACTGGAGCAGCAGCGGTCGGTACAGGGGCAGCCTTATTTGCAATATCCTCTTCTGTTCGATTATCCTCCAACCCGCCACTCATGAATCCAGAATCGGGCATCCGCATGGGAGGTAAGATGGGACTTGAGGGAGCGGGACTAGACTTCATGCTGTACATGGCTGATCTTGGCACAGGTGGCGATGAGCTGATATCTGCAGGGCTGGCCTCATCGGTAAAGGGTGATGGGGCGATGGAGTCCATAGGCGAACGAATATCCTGACTCATTGAGGGGTTGAGATCGGGATAAGTCGCGTTTGGTAAGTCATCTACTGGTTGGAATGTCGTAGATTGCCGTCTCAAGCTGCTCTCTATCACATTTCTGGGAAGAGTATGTCCTTGGAATCGTGGTCCTGGAACTGGGGTTGGCGCTCTGGGGCCCTCCTCTTGTAGATGACTTCTAGCAGAGGGATCCCCAGCAGGGGCAACTGGCCGAAAGTTGCGAATAGATCCTGCAGTGCTGGCAGCGACACGGAGTGACTCTGGCGCAGATCCAAATGTAGCCGTATTACTACGCTCGACTCTCATCGTCGTGGCTCTTTTCTTGGCCCGCGAAGGCGCGTCGTCCCCGTCGGTTCCATCCTCGTACCCAGAGGTATTTCCTTCGCTTGCGAGAGGTCGCTTTCGTGGGCGGCCCCTGGGTCTACCGGTGGGTGGCCGGCTTGACGCTCGAGAGTTGGGACGAGACTGAGCCTGAGGTTTAACGGGCTTTGCAGTGGGCTGACTTGGTGCGGTATCATCAACGGCGGGACTTTGTCTCGCAGGACCCAATGAGGGAGTTTGTATGAAAGAGGGAGTGTTCCGTTCCCTGGAATTTGGATCAACTGAGCCAGGTCGACTGCTAGGTGCAGGCTGTAGAGGGGGGTAATGTTGTTGAGGAGCATCGTTCCTAGCCTCAAAGCTTGAGCTATAGGGTCGCATAGGGGCTGGTGCAAGCGTCGGCAAATTCATCGGCGACGCTGATTGCCTAGGACCAAGACCGGGATGAGACTGCACAAAAGAACTCCATTCGCCATTATCCGATAGATTGGACGAAGATGTTGCTAGATTTGGTGGTAGTGCTGCAGCGGAGTGTGGACGTGGGATGTATTCATTGCGAGGGATTTTCGATACTGCGGTCAGCTTTAGTTTGACCTCTAACGTTTCTTTGATGCCATTGCCAAAGATCGCAAGCATGTTCTTGGTAACTCGTCCTGTAATCAACTTTGGCTCTCCCGGTTGAAATTCTTGGCTGAGCCCCCGAGACAATAAACCCTGTCCTACTAATGGTGTGTCCGGTTCTGAATAATCAAAGGCGTACAGAGCGTAGTCTTTATCTTCGTCACCGGCTAGCTCTGGGCTGCATTGAGTAAGAGCATGCAGACATAATTTTAAGTCAATTACTCCAATTGTTTGTCCATCTATTGGAATCGTTTGGACGTTGAGAATCTCAGGGTATCGGGCTAAGCAGCGTTCCTGGCTCCCTTTATCGAAGGTGTAATGAACTTTCACTAGAGGGATGATTAGCAATCGCATACGTGAAAGAACCTTTAGTCAGACACCTCTTACAGCCCATGGGTCGGACTTGAGGTCCGCATTCCTCGCCGGCGGGTGACGCGCTGGCCCAAGGATTAGGGCTCGCGCTGGACCACGGATCGTTGTTATGTGCCATGTCTGCGGACATACAAGTGGGCGCTGGCCAGAATTGATTGTAGCCTGTGGAAGCGGCTGTTCGGATGTTGATCAGACAAGTAAGCCACGGTGATACTTGTCTAAGCTATTTTGAAAGAACGTTTCGGCATTGAAGGGGTAGCTCGAACTGTTGTGTTGTTGTGCAGGCTACCATCTCATGCTTGCGTATTTTCGGAAGGCGTATTTTCAAGGGCCAAACAACAAGATCGACAACTAACAGTAGAGAAGATGGGCAAATCGCAAGTAGATGCGCTGAAACTGGGGGTTGAAAGAGAGTAAATATACTGCGTTCGATCTATAACGACAATTGACAGAATTACTTAACACGCTGACTATAAGTGCAGTCGCCGACACGATGCTGTTGCAAAGGTTGTAGAGATGAATGTGAAGAGGAACGAGGGACAAGAATGTCCACTATTGTTGGTTGTCAGAGGTACGGTACAAGACGAACAACCGAGTTTAATGAGTGGATGCAAGTACCTGAATCTGGTCGTGTAACACGCGCGTGGAATGCGCGCTAGCAGTAGCCCTTTCTGTATCGTCGCGCGTTAAAAAGCGGTCGTGTCAGGTCATGCCAGTGTCCCGCGTAGACGTCACCTGGGGTCGGGTGGCTGGGAAGCCGCTTTTTGGCCTTGGTGGGGCCGAGACGCACGGACCTTACCCCCACCCGGAGTTTATTACGAAAGGTGACTAGTGTGTCTTGACAGAATGCTGTTTGATAATTCAAAGGCAGAAACCAGCGCCGAGGGTTGTCTCTACACACCACAACCAAAGATACAAACTTGGTGGGATTTTCCCGATCTTCTTTTCCTTTGATGAGGGGCATCCTCATGTATTTATAATGCCGGATATTCCAGATAAGCCCCACTATTTGCTTATTTCCGGTGATCATGACTCAATCACGACACACTCAGCCTTAGAGGCCCTTTATTAATGCATAGGTTTTCTTATCTCCCATATATGGTTAAGGGACACAATGTGTCTACCTGGCTAAGATGTGCGACCGGTTGTCAGCAAGCATAGGTACCTAGCCACCCCTCTATACATTCTTTGACTGTTAAAACCGAGAGTTGGAAAAAGACACCTCTTATAGTCACTGTGTACAGGTCTAATTTACAAGATATGACATATTATTTACAATGTCTCTCTACTCTGAATTCCACACTGCCTTACCACTTGCGTCTAGTGTGGTTTTCCGATCCAAGATCTCCTGGACAATCGTGTCGATGCCTTGCCTCCCATTCTTCCTCCTGATGAAATACTGAACAACTTCTTGAGGGGTCCTCGTACCTCCAAGTACTGTCTCCTCAACATCTTGTTCTGTAGGCACACCGAAGGACTTGTATGGGTAGTCATCGTAGTCTCGATCCGTCAGTAGTTTTAGCCTGGGCACATCTACTGCTACCTGGAAGAATGGCGCTTCAATCTTGTCCTCAGGATTTACGGCTTCTAGACTAGCTGGCTGCCATTTTGGTGTTGGCCTGGGCCTCTCCTTGGAGAGTAAGCGAGCCGATACACCCTCAGTAAAGTCGTGGTGCTGCATGAATTTGGCCGCAATCTGGTGTTCCCTCTCGAAGGTCTCTGAGATAGACCAGTCACGTCCCACCTGCATCTGCTTGAGGGTTACGTGTACTGCTGTTGGGGAACGTTGGTGCAAAGTATGCAGCGTCTTCTCTGCCCAGGCCTCAGTGGGGCCCTGTTCCTCCTTCAGGGCGGCTATCACATCGGCCACATTGTCCTTGCTGAAGCAACGATCAATCGCTCGCCGGAGTTCGCCACCGAGCACCAGGGGCTCTTTCGGTGGCAAGCCCGTTGTATACTCTTCAATGGTCATTTCAATGATACCTAGTCGCTTCTCGATGCTGTCGTAGTCTTTGAACCGCAATTCGGCTAGACGGGACTCCAGATTCGGCAAACTCGTCGAATGCAGATAGTGGGTAGCGACACCCGAGTAAAACACGTTGGCGCCCGTCAACTGGTCGCTGGTGAGGGCCAGGTAGGTTCCTATAGCCCCATTCATTCGTGGTAGGAAGAATGACGCCCCGACATCGGGGAAGAAGCCTATTGTTGTCTCAGGCATAGCGAAGACTGTCCTCTCCGTGGCGATTCGGAAAGGTGCATGTATACTCAGCCCTACACCGCCACCCATCGTGATGCCATCCATGAAAGCAATGTACGGCTTCTTATATGTCGCAATGTAGTGATTCAGCTTATATTCGAGGGCGAAGTAGTCGATGGATGCCTTCTGGCCCGCAGGTCCTTCCATATTCTGCTTTGCGAGAGCTGCGACGTCGCCGCCTGCGCAAAGGGCCTTGTCCCCGGCGCCTTTCATGACGATGACATTAGCTAAATCCGACTGTTCCCACTCGACCATTCGCGGTACTATCTTGCGTATCATCGAGGCATTAAGGGAGTTGAGTTTGCTCGGCCGGTTAAGTTCAATAGTCCGCAGACCGTAGAGGTTGTTGAACACTACATCTTCAGGCTCGTCGCCAGGTAGCTCTTTGATCGTCTCGTGGACTGGACTTGTCGATATCTACGTAGAAAATTGTAAGTCGAATATTAAATATAAAAAAAATCAATCAATATCTTTGGCCGTACCTGTGCTCGTGATCCCATCCTAGAGTTTATTATCTTTGCTTTGAGAGGCATGTTGAAGCAACCTCTGCGAAACGGGTTTGCAGCGTTAGCTGCTGTGCCAGCCCGACTTGCGAATAACCTGAGAGACATCTAGATAAGCGTGTTCTCTCAATGCGCATGAAAGCAGGATTTGCGCATCGAGAAGTACACCCGGAATTCCAACAGTGAACGCAAGGACTACTAACAGCCCGAGGTTTCGAGTTTGATTGGGGGTAATGGTTTTCCACCAGATGGTCTTGTAGATTGATGGGTGGAGCTATTCCTGTCGGTTCGTATCGCAAATCCTCGGTCATAAATTTTTGGAGCTTTGACTTTCAACACGTTAACGCTCTTATGTACCTAGGTAGTACTGCTGTACCTAGACTAGGTACATACTAAGCTTACACGAGACTAGCGCGACAACCCCGACCCCACTACACAGCGGGCTACCAATTAGATAAATTGGGACTTTTAGCGTCTCCCGAAACATCTAGGTTCATTTTATCAAGCTTGCTTGTGTTCAATATTTCAGCCTTGTCATTCGACCTCCGCCTGCCGCACCTGATATTCAGCGCGCACGACAACACACACTATGGCGGACGCAAAGATTCAGTTTGTTGCCCGTAAATCCATCAGAAGGGACCTGTTCACTAATACATAATCACCTAGGGAGCTTCTCACCAAGCCGAGAAACGAGTTAACGTATGCCACCACTACCTTCCCACCTCCCACCTACCTAACCCTGCCCTGCACGACTAATCACCTGCGACAAATCAGCTAACTAAGTGCCTTCTATAGAGAATACGAGGTTCAGCTCCTTGAAGAATATGAATTTGGCTCTGGTCCCCTATCCATCCTCCAGACCGCCGTACGCAGTCACACGCAAGTGCTCATCTCCATCCGCAACAACCGCAAGCTACTGGCGCGCGTCAAGGCCTTTGACCGCCATTGCAACATGGTGCTGGAGAATGTGAAAGAGATGTGGACCGAGACGCCACGCCTTGCTAATGGCAAGAAAGGCCGTCCTGTGAACAAGGATCGATTCGTTAGCAAGATGTACGTTGTACTGTTTGATATTATGGCGTTTCGTTTCGTTTCCTTTGGGGCTATATGGCTTGCTTGCTCCACTTTCGATCGCTAATTCTTTTTCTTGCGATAGGTTCCTTAGAGGTGATTCGGTCATTCTAGTACTGCTCAGCTAATGGGATAAATGGGGGGTTTTGGGGTTTTGGCAAAGCATTACGTCGTATCTAAAGGGCATTGCCATGCTCAAGGAGATACCAAGGTTATGAAAATGTGCGACAACTGCTGCAAGGGACCGTCATCAAGAGTCTTTGCGCTCAGGATTTGCTCACCCGCCATAGATGGGAAAGTGATAAAGGTGCTATGGAAGTTGAAAATTGAGCTTCCCACATGGATGGCTTATCGGCGTCAGGAAGAGATACCACGAATCAATACATGAATCAAGGAAATTACAAGCCATTGTTATTTTCGAAATGTTATACAAGGTGCTCATATGTGCAGTCATCACAGCGTCTCCCATCCTTCCTCGTCAGGCTTCAGTCCGGCCAGGCCCTGGAAGAAGCTGGCCAGGCCATACGCGCCTGGATCTGGGACAGTCTCGAATCCTGAGCCACCTACGTATACAGCTCTCCCAAGACTTGCTCGCATTCCTTTTGTTCCTTCCGCGGCTTTCTTTGAGGTCTCAGCTGCCTGTTTAGTATCACCTGACTTGCCAAGGGTCTCGACAAATGGATACAGTGCATCCACAATCGTTCGGTCGCCTGGCTTAGCTGGGGTGTACTTAGATAGAGCCTTACAACTTTGTTTGAGAGCATCCGACCAAAGCTGCGGTGTAGCTTCTCCTGGAGAGAGCACACGAAGAGAGTGGACGAGTGCGTTGAGAAATATGGCAAAGAGCGCCCCTGACTATACGCAACATGTTAACACCTGCGTATCTATAGCTCTACTTTTCGGTTATGAGAAATGAGGTGACTGATTGGGAACTTACTGTGCCGTCCATTGACGTTTCTATCACAGGTACAATATTAGCAACGTCAATCACAGCATCACCCGTTGCCTTCGTTGCTTTCAGATGCTTCAACACCGCTGCTTTTCTGTCAACATGTTGTTCTTCTAAAGATAGGCGAGATCGTACCTTCAGCTCCTCTCTTGAGACCAATTCCGCAGTCCCCATCTCCAACTACGGTATCAAATCTGGTGACCTCAGGTTCGACCGAAATTAATGCCTCAAGCCCGGATGTCAAGGCGTTCGTAAACGTTGTAGGATCCATCTTGAGCCCGCTTGGTTTGACGCTTTGGTCAGATGTGGTGTTGTCATCACGTGTATTCGTGTTCTTAGTTTCCCATGTATTTTTCGTGATTGGCGCTGACCATCCAATCGCTTCACATGGGTAGTCAAGGAGCTGGATCATACTAGGGCCACCAATATCCGTATTCACCACATTTAATAGGGAGATACTAAACCCAAGCCCATTCAAACTCGTCATGTAAGTGCCACTGAGAATCCTCACTGGCTGGATACCCCATTGTCCAAGTTGCTTGACGACCTCCGTAGTGATGCCTCCAAGTTCAAGAACACTAACGCCTCCCAAATTGTTTACTAACAGCACCACTTCGTTTGAGTTCACGTTTAGAAAAGCTCGGTCCTTGTCGTTCTTATCGAGTAGCTGAGACAACATTGTCTTCACTAGCTCAGGGAGCTCGACCTTCGCTCTCCCAGATCCTGCTTCGTTGTGAATGCCCATCCCTATCTCAACCTCGTCGGCGCCCAGGCTTCCCTCTGCCTTGGAGTCGAGAGGTGCTCTGCCAGGAACATGAACGTGCTCCAGACTTGCTCCAACACTGATCAGGTTGTCTGCTGTGAGCTTGGCGACTTTGTGTACGTGTTCCAAGGGAGCTCCTTGTGCAGCTAAAGCACCAGCAATCTTGTGCACAAGAACAGTTCCAGCGATACCCCGTCGACCTACTTTGCCTCCTTTTTCTCGACCGACACCAACGTCGTCGCCAACGACGAGCATCTCGACCTGTAAACCAGCAGCCTTCGCCTTCTCCACGGCCATGCCGAAATTAAGCACGTCTCCTGTGTAGTTCATGACTGTTACTAAAACACCTTTATCGGTATCGACTCGCGACATGATGGCCTTTCGCACCCTATAAGAAATCAGGAGTTAGAAATTACCGCTTGTAGTATAAAATCGGCTCATTTTTGCATGCAGGAGCATATTGCATATGGGAGTTAAATCTTTGCCAAAATAGGAAATAAAAGACTCAGGATATCGTACTGCTCCGCACTAGGAGATGCGAATATGGTTCCGGCTACAGCAGCAGATAGCAAGCCCGAGCCGACAAAAGCGCCAAAGCTGGGCTCATGGCCGCTACCGCCGCCACTGATGATGGAGACCTGTGACGTCTGTGACGGCTCATGGTTGGGTCTTCGATAGACGATCTTGTTTGCGGCGTCCAAGGCCACAGATGGGTTAGTTAGAGTCAAACTCTGTAGGGCAGAGTCTACCAGAATTGTAGGATCATTGATGAAATGCCTGGCAGACATGGTGTAAGTGTTAAAGGATGTCTGTCACGCGAATTGCTTGTCATGTGGGTTTCGTTGAGGCCTGAGCACGTAAAATTGTGGTGACAAGAAGGTGAATATTTTCCCTAGTTGATATAGATAGACAATTCAATTTCTTGTTTATATATAAAGAGTACTCCTCAAGGTGTAAAAGTCTGAGAGGCGGGGTTGGCTAATGTGGAAAAGCCGGTCAGAAACGCAGATTCAATCAACCTGGAAGTTTTCATAGGTAGCTCGTCTCTACAGGGACTTAGCTTGGTCAAAATTGCTCGATTCTTTTAACAATTGATTTAGTACGACTTCCTAAGCATCGAGAATAGGTACTGTATCTAGGTACCCCATGCTCCGGATAGTGGTGTTAATCGACATGCGCTTGAGTGAGGGGTCTGGGAGTGACGACAGTGAGGGGCATAGATAATAAGGGGCACATAACCTACCTGACTACACGGGGCCTGATGGGGGGGCATTGGAGTTTTATGTGGATCGTTGTGGCTTATATGCCCCGCGTCGTTACCTACCTTGTGCATGTGGCTTGACAGCTGTATTTTCTGCTATGCCCCACGTCCAACCATCAAAGGTTACCAAATTGGGTGTGATTTTGGGGAATTTAGTTTTGATGAGTGACTCAACTTCTACCTACCCTCAAACCATTTTTGAGCACGATAATTGCATGACATTTTATCTACCCACCTAACTGCCGCGAATTTGTTGTGACAATACACGGTTTATCTTGTCGCAGATTTGTCTTCGTACGCTCTCGATTTAGAACGGACTCCACACCACCGATATTTCTATACCTGTTGAACCTTCATTCCGACGACACACTCGACCGATTCTCACGGCGTGGTCGCAAGAGTTGACGATTAGATTATGTCGACCGGCACTGATGACCCTCCCGTGGAGGCGAAACCTAAGAGTTCAGAAAAGCCCCAAAACACACCAGCTCCTCCAAATGCCGAGTCTCAGACCCAAGCCGAAAAGGCAGCTCCTCCTGCAGCTCCCAAGCTCTCCCCTGCAGAATTGAAGGCGAAAGGAAAGGCAGAGAAGCAAGCACGACGAGCTCAAGTAAAAGCCTCGAAGGACGCGACGCAAGGAGGTACAGCAACCCCCGCATCAACCGGACAATCGACCACAGACGCGAAGGGGAACAAGATAAAGGGCAAATCAGACGGAGCGCCGTCCATCAGCGCGGGCGCGACAGGGAAGAATGCTGGATCTAAGGGTCATGTACCACCAACTGTGGCTCCCAGACCAGAGATCACATTACCGGAATGTTTCAGTCATCTCTCCTTGGCCAAGAGGTTACCAATCACGCAGGCCGACAAAGACGTCCACCCGACAGTCTTGACCCTCGGCCAACAAATGGCGACCTTTGCGATTGATGAGAGCATCACCAGATTAAAAGCCACGCTGCTGGCCTTCAAGAAGGTAAGATCGTTATATTCAATGTCTTATCTGCCTAGCTTGGCACTGACCACCTGACCAGGTCATCGACTCGTACACCACACCACCGGGAAACACGCTCGCACGACACCTCACACCCCATGTTCTTAATCCACAGATCGAGTACCTAAGCGCTTGCCGTCCGATGAGCTTTTCTATGGGAAATGCCATCCGCTGGCTGAAGTTGCAAGTTAGTCAGATTGACCCCGACGTCCCAGATTTTGAGGCCAAAAAACAGCTTTGTGCCAGTATAGACGCGTTCATACAAGAGCGCATCAACTTTGCGGATGTCGTGATTACCCAAAAGGCAGCCAGTCACATTGATAATAATGATGTGATCTTGGTATATGGCCGGAACACTCTTGTTGAGCGAACCCTGCTTCATGCTCACTTGGTGGCTGGCAAAAAGTTCGATGTTATCGTGATTGACGACCCATATGAGCAACAGGGCCAAGTCCTAGCCAAGACACTGGCCGCAGAAGGACTTAAGGTGTCGTATAGTGGCGATTTCGGCGGGCTTCAATTTCAGGTCAACCGTGCCAATAAAGTTTTCCTTGGCGCTGAAGCAATGTTCAGCAATGGTGCATTGTATGGCCGTTCTGGCACGTCTGATTTGGCTATAGCCGCCAGAGATCTTGGGAAGGAGGTCTACGCGCTTTGCGAGACCATTAATATCACCGACAGAGTATCGACAGATTCCCTCACGTATAACGAGATTGATCCGGAGAGAAGCTCTAGTTCTTCGTTCAGATTACTCTACGATACCACTCTCAGCCATTATCTATCGACTGTGGTGACGGAATTATCAAGCGTTCAACCAACCTCGATTTCGTATCTACTGCGAAAACTCGAAGATTCCAACTAGAAGATGGGTCTTTCTTAGAGGTTTAAGCAGTGGACAGCATCTATGCGTCGGATATTTGATATAGCGTCTGTGTATCATACTAGATCTAGGAAGAGCCAGTTTGCATACACCGGTTATGCGGACCTTCTCACGAGAAGAGGCAGCGAAACTTGAGATCGGAGGACACAACGATAATAGCGAAATCCCTTAACATGAAAGTCTTGCTGCTATTCGCAAGTAATGGTAAACCGATATTGTCGTTTTCTAGTTGTGATTGGTACCGAGTTCCCCCTATTTTATTTTATGTACAATGAAGCGCAACGGGATATTGATTTATTACGCTTCGGCCTTCTCCGCATCGCGGGCTGCTTTTCTCGCTCGCTTTCCCAGAATTACTTGCTTGCGCTCCTCCAGCATTGCTGTTTGTCGCTCGTCGACGCCTTGTAGCCAGTATCCGAAGCTCGCACCGACACCCGCAAAGACCGGGTATGCCCATAATGAGCCCTTATTGAACAAAGGTCGCATTTCGATGCCGAGTTGCCAGACGCGGACGGCAACGCCTATAACACGTCGTTAGCCATATGTTTCCATATATTCCAAGCATAACAAAGTCGCTCGGAGTTGTCGATGAGGAGAATTGGAGGTTCGAAGGAGCTAAGCTGTCATACCGAAGCCGGACCAGAAGAGGACTCTATGAACCATTGTGGGTGACTGGAGGAGGGATTCGCCTTGCAGGCCGACTCTAGTGTATTGTGTTCGTGGCGGGCAGGTCGCCGATGCTCTCCGGATCCGTGTTCGGCTGCGTGGTTGGTGATTGCGGCGATTGATGGTGGTAGCGACTGTTGGCTCGAGGTTCAAAGTTGAAGATGCCAATGAAATTGAAGGTTCAGCAAGTGACAGGGGTGGTGGCTGCGCACAGACCATGGACCTCGGGACCAATTCGAATGGGGAGCTGGGGAGCCAGGACGCAGCAGGACGCGTTTGAAAACGGCACGCTGAAATTATAGATAGACTAACCTAAAGTAGAAAATTACTGAATGGGACCCCTACTATGTACCTAAATTCAATTTCTCCAGGCGGACTACCTACGCCCAAGTGCGATAGCGATCACCACCTCCTCTATCGACTTTCTATGTACTTCCCTTGCCTCGAATTCCTCAACAGCTTGTGCGCGACATAGGTATTATACTTTTACATGAAAAGGATTGATTAATCTAGTACCTCACCCATTATTCAACTCTGACTTGACGCAACACCATACCGGAGGCCCGATGGCCTCGATGGCCGTCGTCATGGCGTCCGCAGAGCAAACGCCTGCTCCAGGAAACGGAATTACACCTCTCCCACCGAGAAAGTTCAAAGCCTCCGACCTACCGTTACCATCAGCTACGCGATCAGCAATTGAAGGTCTAGCCCATAGCTTTAAGAAGAAGGGTGGTTACGATGTAATTCGCAAGCAAGTTTGGGAGAAGTTCGAAGAGAGTGTAAGTCCACCACACACACGTTTCTTCCGCATAGATGGAGACAGCTTCTAACTATTACAAACCTCAAGGACTATGAGGCACAAGTCACCAAATCTATCCTCGAAGTGGCCGAACAAGAAATCGAACGCAATCCGTCTCAACTCCTCACCCTCGAACGCCGCAAGGCGGCTGCTTTGATTGACGGTGCTCTCGATCGCTCTGGCGTCTACCAGAAGGCCGAAGCTGTCCTTGATCAGCTGATCGACGTAAAGGCCATAGAAGCCCGCATGCGCGAGTTGCGCCAGCTTGAAATTGGCATCGAGAAAGCAGAAGAGGAACGAATTCGCGGCTCCAAGACAGACGAAGAATACGCTACCGAGTCGACTACAAAACTGGCTGCTCGCGAACAGCTCCGGCAAGAGATTCGTCTAAAGGAGAAACAAATACAAGAGGAGAAACTCAAAATCGAGCGCGAAGAGAGAAAGAAGCGAGAACGCGAAAGAGAACGCGAGATAGAGGCAGCTGAGGCGAAACGCAAGGAAGAACGTGACGCACGTCGGCGCGAGAGAGAGAAGAAAGAAGAAGAGCGCCAGCGTGACAGGGAGAAGGAGCGGGAAGAGCGGCGTCGAGCCCGGGAGCGTGAACCCGAGAGGGATATGGAACGAGATGCCCGACGCAGGTCCAGATCCAGATCCAGATCACATCATCGAGATAGAGACCGTGATAGAAGCCAACGACGCGATAGCCACGAAAGGCGACGCCGCGAGCAGTCTCCACGAGAGGGGCGTGACCGTGGTAAAACTGAGGATATCAAAAAGCAGCTCACCAAGGAGGATCATGAAAGACTCGAACAAGAGGCCCTTGCAGATCTTCTACGTGAAAGTAACAAGGACAGTTCCAAACCCCTCGAGATGGAGATTGACCAAGCCCTGGCGCCACCCCCTCGACGAACGAAGCCCGCCTCTGCAATACAACCCATACGTCGAGATTCCACAAAGCCACCAGATTCAAAGAAGGCTCCGGAATTAGCGAAGACCGAATCTAGAGATTCAACAAGGGATTCTAAGAACGTCAAGGAAACAAAAAATGTGAAATCTAGGGACTCTAAGGTTTCTCTAGAGCCCAGGGAAAACAAGGACACTAAAGATTCCAAAGATTCGAAGATCAAGCCCGAGCGAAAGTCTAGTCCCACTCCATCGCGACATCACCGGGATCGATCACGTAGTACAGCAGATGTCCGTGGACATCGCGAGCGAGCTCGAGAACGTAGTCACTCACGTGGCAAAGTCGACAAGAGAGATAGGAGCAGATCTCGACATCGATCAGACCGTAGGGAGCGAAGCAGATCAAGAAATCGCGTGAGGGAGAGAACACCCGAGAAGGATACCTACCGACCTGGGGATCGCTATAGAAGCCGATCACGGCTGCGAAACAGAGATGTTAGAAGTCGCTCCAGGACGAGGACTGAACGGAGAGAGCGCAGCCGCTCGATGGATCGTTACAGACCTGATCGTTCCCGTGCCAGAGATGATCGTGAGAAACGGGCTCGGAGTCGCTCAAGAATTCGCTCTGACCGACGAGATAACCACCGGGAACGCTCCCGTTCGCCTCGAGATCGTACAGAGAGACGTGATAGGAGTCGCTCGAAGCTAACTTCCGATCGCCGAGAACCCAGCCGGTCTGCTCGGCGTGCACATAGCCGGGACAAGGACAAGGACAAGGACAAGGTGAAGGATCATGATAGTGAGAAGCCACGTGATCGGGCTGTTGAACGCGAGAAAGAACGTGGGGGAGATCGTGATCGCGGTCGTGATCGTAAAAGCCGTTCTAGGTCTCGACCAACGACATCCAAGGGACCTGCCTTAAACGATGCCGAGACATGGAAGCAAAGCGAAATCAAGAGGCGCGAGCAGGAAGCTAAAGCGTATCTAAAGGCACAAAAGGAAGCTCGCGAAAAAGGATTACCCGTTCCTGGGCTTGAAGACAGGCGTAGTACTGGAGATCGCTCTCCTGAAGTTAAAAGGTCGCGTGTCCCTGATGAGATCGATCGTTACCGACCCGGAGAACGTGATCGCGAACGGGACCGGGACAGGGACCGAGACCGCGATCGAGACCACGATCGTGATCGAGAGCCTGACAAGCGAGGAGACAAATATCCCGAACGTGATCGAGATCGCGATCGCGACAGTCGCCGTGAGCGACGGCGAAGTAAAAGTAGAAGCCGAAGTCGACGCCGCGAGCGCGAACGCAGCCGGGACAGAAATCGAAGTCGCGACCGTGATCGTGACCGGGACCGGGACAGGGCCCGTTCCCGTTCACGCGATAGATATCGAGACGGAAATAGGGACAGGGACAGGGACAGAGACCGCAATAAGGATAGGGAGCGCGACAGAGACCATGATCGAGATAGGCGTAGCCGACGCGAAAGAAGTACCTCCCGTCGGGATAAGCGCAGGCGTAGCCGAAGCCCCTGAGACCTTATATGAGTTGCTTGAATGCGTCACTCGCCGGGATGGAAAGACGTGATTGTGGCCCATTCATTACAATGTACAACTATGTATAATCAAAGGGTTTGGGTGGCAAAAGGGAGATAGAACAAGCTTGGGCAGGATGCCTCAATTTGAACGCCAAGGACAGGTCGAGTTGTGAAGCATACCCTGAGTCTTCAAGGTCCTTGGAAGCCCTGGACAGGAGAATACCCCTAGTTGGCGTTCTGGTTTAGTTTCCAGGTAGTCAAGTCACGGCGTTATGAGGTGGCAGAGCTTACCTACAAGATAATCTGAAATGACTTTCCGTGTGTTCTGTCCGAACATGTATCTTACATAGCACTGTCCATCATTGTAGTAAGAAGCGTATAATAATCAAGGTTATAGTATTCTAGATAGCTCTGAAGAGCTATCATTGCTGCCCTTATTAATCAACACTTTTCACATTGGGACATTTAGAGACTCTGTGAGGGTAAATCTAGTCTAGATTATGGCTACTCAAGACGTACTCTTAGATGGATGAACGCTCTTAAATTGTGTTGTATAATGTTGTACCTGGCTGCTAAGTTTGAAAGCAAGCTGTCAGCCTGATAAACGAAACTCGTTGTATACATGCGACAATCAACTGCTATGCATGCATGTGAATAGAAAAGCGGTGGCAACCATAAAGTCATTGTTAAGGAGCAGTAATTTGAAACTACTGCTGTAGCTGAGTGCGCCTGATGAAACAGCTGAGACTTATAAGATTATATGGGGTCGTAGGCCCAAACTTCAAGTTCAAGCGCCGAGTTTATGCATACTGAATTACACTAGATAGGTGAAGAAGCAACTTGAAATGAAGACATGTATTCAACTCTACGGTGCAGCTAAAACCGAGACGACCGTTAATAACGTGCTTTGTATTGTTTTTTTGTTTTTTTTATTGTTAGACATGACCTATGTTAAGGACTAGTCTGTCAGGTGCAACTTATATCATTACTTACTATTGCTCACGGGGTTTTAACACAAATCACGTACACGTCACTGGTGCAGCCAAGGTACAATACAGTATTGCTCAACAAGTCTAAACGGGCAAGTGATGATAAACTTAGATCCCCCCACCTCCTGTTAAGGTAAAAGCTAGACCAGACCGTGAGCCACTAACATTTTTGGGGTGGAGGTGGGTTTTCCGGTTTGCCCCAGCAGACAGCTTACAGTACAAATTCAGAAAGCCCAGCCTAGACCAGACCCTGCAACAATTGCAACCTAGGTACTACCTAGAGGTACGAACTCTTCCCGCTCAGCCCGAATAACCAGCTACTCCAGTAGCGTCGGAAACAGTGGCCCCCATAACGTCCTGACGTCCTTTCAAACGTTGTATAGGTACACCAGTAATAGAGGCTAGAGGTACCTGACAGCCTGACAGCCTGACAGCGTCGGAACCTGTCTAAGGCAGGCCAACTTGAGACCAACCATTCCCCCAATCCTCTGGAACGAGTCGCATTCGGTGCCCTCACCCTCACCACCTTTCCTTCTCCAACTGGCTGGCTCACTAGGTATCTATCTTTCTTCACCTATCTAGACTCAGGTTGTTTCAACAATAGCGAACCAACCGCTTTCCTTTCCCATTGCCTTTCTTGCATCTGTTTTCTTCTTTTATCGGCCGTAGAACCCGAGTCCATTCCTCTCTACACCGACGAACCGACGACGAGATCGTCCTCACTCTTATCACCGGCACATTCCACCCTTGGCAAAATCGAACGAGTGCCTCTGGTCAATTAAGTATCCGAGTACGACGACACACGACGACCCAAATCCTCCTACGCCTGCTTAAACGTTCTTGTGCCCCCCAGTAAACTTAAATACACTTAATCCCACCTGGCTTCGAGTCTACTGTATATTACCGACGTTTTTGTACCTCTAGAGCTACAGCATCGGGGTACCCGCCCTCGACAAGCCTAACGGCCGAATGACTGAGGCGAACCGGTGACGGAGACGTCCCAGCGTCGAATATCGCTCGCTTCACCCATCAACACATACACATACATACACCACAGGCCCAACATGACGAGTCCTCTAGATGGTATCGTCATTGGACTACTATCGTCCTTTGGCTCTGCCGTTATAGTAGCCCTGATCTTCCTCGTTATATACTTCTTCCGCCACACATCGTCCGGTCGCATCTTTCTTGACCGCATCGGCCGGCCCGGCGAATATGACGATGAGCAGGCCTTCGCGAGGGAAGAGGCCGAGGCTCTGGAGACGATGGATGATATGCAGAGGACGGAGTACCTCAGAGCCAAAGGTATGATCGCCTCCCTCTCCATCCAGAGAATATGGGATCATGCCTTCAATGTTATATCACCGTCCCGGCTAACTGGTTTGCAGCATTCATACAAGGGAACCCGGCCGAGTCAGTCCAGACGGACATTTCATTATCACAATATTTAGCCATACAAGAGAAGGGTGTATCAGCGTGGGAATTTGAGCCGGAATTAGAAATCGCCAACTGTTTTGTTGAAGCCAGGACCGAAATCGAATTCTTTGACTCCGAGTGTACAGTCATGAGCAATCTACCTGTGCCAAAGCAAAACGAAGTCTATTACTGGGAGGCAAAGGTATTTGAAAAACCTGAAGCCACATTGCTAAGCATCGGAATGTCTACCAAACCCTATCCTCTCTTTAGGCTCCCAGGTACGTGTGCTGTATATTCGTCAATGGTTATTTGCCGCTAATTCTCATCTTTAGGATATCACAAATATTCGGTCGCCTACACGTCTACAGGCGCGCGGAGATACAATCAACCGTTCATGCCAACGCCCTATGGGCCTCCTATTGTCCAGGGCGATGTCATCGGCGTGGGGTACCGGCCTCGAACCGGTACCATCTTCTACACCCGTAATGGCAGACGGCTGGATGACGTGGTCCACGGCTTGAAATCGCAAAACTTCTTCCCGTCGGTTGGTGCCAACGGTCCCTGCATTGTTCACGTCAATTTTGGACAGGCCGGCTTCGTTTTTATCGAGGCAAACGTAAAGAAATGGGGGCTCGCACCAATGACTGGCAGCTTGGCCCCGCCACCACCTTACGGAAGCGAACAAGGTAGCATCCTACTCGAATCCGGCCGTAGGAAGGACGAGACTCCAGGGTCGCCATCACAAACTCATCGCTATTCTCAATCATTTCAAACATATACCGGTCGAGGTCCGATACTAGATTCCGGCCATACACGAGCGCGCAGCGGCAACTTCCGAGTTCTCCCACCTACTAGCCCCGGACCACAGAGAAGTCCTACAGATATTTCTCTGGCACAGTTGGTTCCCACGGACGAGTCAGGCGAAGGGAGCACCAGCGGCCATGGCCCAGTGCCCTCTGGAGATCATGTAATCAACATCACCGGCCTAGGTCTACACGAAGCTGCACATCCACCACCCGAATACACCAGTCCTGAGCATTCCGACGAGGATGGCTCAGGAAGCGGTTCGGAGAGCGATAGCACTCCGTTGATCAGGACCCCAGCTCGGAGTCGTGGTGTTTCTGCTGCCACCCTTCGCCCAAATAACCCGCCGATTCCCAGCTATAGCGATGCTGTCCGCCAAGGTGCTGGTAGGGACAGAAGCCGAAGCGATACGAGTGCTATGCTGAGGCGGAGTGGCTACTAGGATCGGAGAGTGAGGGTTTCCATCATAACTTGGTCTGGAGTTTGTGGGTACAAAAAAGCTTTGGCACAATCAAAGTTATAAGGGAGGGTAACTTCCCTACAAACAGGGCGCCGAGGCAGTGAAATGTTGGGTGCGGAAATACCACCAGTCTGCTGTTAAAAATACCAGACAAGCAAGACGTGTTATAGCCGCGGACATGAGAAGCGGAGTTTCGGGTTCTTTTATATGAACAACTTTAACTAGGTCCGGTATTGTTTATGGCGGTTGCTGTCCTGCGTTTCTTGGGTTTACGGATAGCACATATATGCATAGCATTGGGGTCCTAGATTGGCTGGCTGATTTGCTAGTTGGTGTTGGGCAGTAGGTGGTTAAGCAGGCTCACTTCTCAAATGATACCTCGAATGCGAAGGAGCTCCATCTTGCTTATTTGAATTGATGTTGTCTTACTTGCTGGCCGCTCCAAATATCCCACGCGCCATAGCCTATTATATATCTGCTCTCGGCTTACGCCTACTAAAGGAGTCTATCTAATGAGGAATGACTTCGAAACCAACAAGTCAAAGCAGCTAGCAATATTAAAGGTGAGGTAACTCGAGAGCCATGAAAAAAAAGTTGGAAAACTCAGCGGACGATGTTGGGTACATCCTGAAAAGGTAGATAATAGCCAAGCAATGTTATCGTACGTATTTAATGCTCCTTAGGAGCCCAGGTAGCTGTAATTCCTATTGGTACCTAATAGGTAAGTACAAGAATACACGCTGTGATGATAGCAATACTAAAAGTCCGAGGTATACAGATATTAGATATGAGGCCATTATTATCAACTGGGTCATGTAACGAGTTAGGTTCGATTCCTAACAGCGCTATATGGTTGTTCGCTCGCATGGCTCACTTATCCAATCCTTCAGATCATATCAAGTTTCGCTTAGTTTATAAGAGTCAGAACCAGCCCAGTATTTCCGCAACCGCATTAGGTATTTCAGCCATTTTACCATCAATTTTTGATATCACCAGAGTACTCAAGCATATACCTCACATACCCTAGGCTCGCGAGAATTACAAACATGGCAAAACCTGACTAACCTGAAGGTGTCAACTAACCTAACCTAGCACCACATTGCAACCCTGTGCAATCTGCAAAACCAAAGTCGTCGTCTGCTTCTCGACTCCTATCGCCTCGACCTCCTCTCCTTCTGGCAACATAATCTTGGGATATCGTCGGAAGATTCGAACGATAGTGTACGCAGCCTCCGTGAGGGCGAAATCCACTATTCAAAGCAACTCAGCACGAGGTAATCACTAAAAATGGAAGGGGGCTGAAAAAAAAACGACAGGCAACTCACTCCCTAAACAGATCCGTGGCCCTCCGCTAAACGGTAGATAGCCATAGTTGCGAGTCGTATGGTCCCGGAAGAGAGGTAGGTCCTCGTCCCACCGCTCGGGCCGGAAGCACTCCGCGTCCATGCCGTAGAGGTCCGGCCGTCGGTGTAGGGTGTACACACTATACGCTACTGCTGTCCCCTTGGGGATCAGCACTGGGGACCTCCGGTCAGGACCTCCTCCAGTCGGCAGTACCGTCGTCTTGACCGATGTGCGCGTGTTGACGGGCACGGAGGGATATAGCCGCAGCGCTGACCATGTTAGGACTTGACTAGGCTCTATTGTCAAAAATGATCTGGTGTGAAGTGGGACTTACTCTCTTTCAGTATATTCTGCAGGTAGTGCAAGTTGCGCAAATCCGCTCGTCTCAGTTCCTCCTCTTTTACATCCAAAACGCTGATTTCGGAGCGTAGCTTCTCCATGACGCTCGGATGTCTGACAAGAAGAAAGCTGGTTTACGTGTTAAGTACTACTTTCAAGGAGGGGCCGTCACCGACCTACAATGTCCAGGACAATAGACACGCAGTGGTGTCACGACCAGCAGCGAGGAGATTAATGATTTGCCCTCTCAGGGAAGCCCTGTCCGGGCAAGTCCCGGCGACCGTTTTCAAAAACCCATACGCTTCATCCGTCTGGCTTTCCGCCGTAGATAGATTCTGGTCTATGATCTGGTCCGCAAACATGTGCACTTCCGTGCACGCATCGCGCCACTTGCGTCCGCCGATGAGCCAGTACATGTCCGACAGACGGAAGCGCGGCGCGATGTAGCTCTGGGCCGTGTCGAACGCGCGGGCAAAGGCCAGTTCCCGACTGTCGTTCTCAAGAGCTCTGAGACTGTGGATGGACTTGCCAAACAAGAAGGCCGTCGCCACGTCTAGTGTAAGTCGGAAGAACAGGGGCTGAAGATCGACTACGCCGCCAGCTTGCGGCAATGCCTGCAGCAGGTCCTCGATGGGCTCTCGGAAGGGCTGCAGATCTTCGTATTGGCTGTGGACGAGTTGGGGGCGGAGGATATCACGGGAGTGCTTCCACTGAGGCAGGCTGGAGTGTAAGCATTCACAAGGGAACTACTAGTTTTCATGAAACATGACCATTGAGGCCTATGATAAGGGAAAACTCATGAACCGCGTAACTCACTGCTTCCCCTTCTTGCGTGAAAATACCATCCCCAAACATCGGAAATGTAATAGCTCTCCGGGGCCCAAACGACCAATCTTCCCCCCCGACGAGTTCGTCAGCCCGCCAAAAACCCACACGGCATACGAGAAGTGCAGGGAGGGCTTTTTTTAATTACCAGAGAACTTAGTCGAGAAAATAGCCTCAAGGTTCGCCGGGTCCACGGTCCCATAAGCCGGTGTCAGCAGGAAGATCTGCTTCAGCGTGTAGCCGGTCCGTCGGAAGTGGAACAAGAACAGCTCCATCAACCGACTCTCAGCCTCGGCCCTGAATATCTGCTCGAGGCGGTCCAGGCCTAGAGGCCGCTGATTCTGGAGCAGTGGTGGTGGGAGACAGCCATGTTCACGAGCAATGGCGTTTAGGGTCTTAATTGTCGTTATAAAGCAAATGTCAGTTGCTTGCCCATCAATCCCTAAGTCTCTCGTAGGATTTCGATTTACTGACTTTCTGTTCTCGTTTCGCCTTGACGTAGTGGTAGATGGAAAGAGAGACCAGAAGGACCGCTAATAGAGGAAAGTATATCATTCTGACTGGATTAGATCCTTGCGTTCAAACTCATCGGGACACCTGCTTGTACTCGGTCATAGTGAAGTACTATGGCTCCCAAGTTAGACCCTCGAGAAGCGAGCTAAGCATGAAGATGAGAGGTTTTCCTGTCATTATTATCGTATCCCTGGAAGGATAGGGGAATGATACGAGACCTAACGGTAGACTAGTTACCGTGTACAAATGTTCGTTATATATGCATCACATGCCAGTCTGTAACATGCCACATTCCTACGTACCAACCCGTCGGTAACGACGTCGTACCATGATAGGTGTACGTACGAAAGGGCCTATTCTCTCCATCTAGTCTAAAAGAGGTTAAGAAAAGAAGCAAGTGAGATCAAATGACAACGTCCTCGAACCTTGCTCTTTAGCCTTCCCAGACACACGGGATGAGAAGAACGTTGTATGAAAAACTCGTTATAAATGGTAACTAGACTAATCTTCCACTCATGAGCCTTGGCACGATGATTGGTCGGACGGAGTGTAGAAGATATTATTAAGAAGCCTTAGCATCAAAAAGCACCGTACTTAATACATTTTAACTTAATGCCAACCTCATGACCTAGATTGTATTCCTTAAGCCTGGCATGAGAGAACAACTTCTCATGTTCAGAGGTAAAGGTTCCCTACGTCTAGGAGACTATAATTCAAGACAGAAAACGTGTCCATAGACTAATGAGACCGAGTCGGACAACATGCTCACTCAAGGTAAATCCTCGCATTTCAGAAGCGAGAACTTCGCAGGAACGTCTGATGTTATCAGATGAGAGACTGGGATTTGGAGATATAGCACATATAGAACAAATTCCTAGGAGCTGATCAATACGTGCCCGTGTAGTAGGGACTGGATCTCGTAGCGACATGTAGCCGAGCTTTTACAGTATCGTCCCTCAGCCCTTGTCAATTTTCACGAATTTGATATCAATTTTCTAGTGATAATGCACCAAATCCAGACTCCATTCCTAGAAATACTGTTTTGATCCTCATGGCAGCTGCGCCGGCAAAGTATTGTGGAATCATCCATAGAATATGACTACCCTGCTATAAGAGGATAAAAGAGGTGCAGGTTCGTAGACGCGGACTTTACATTCATAAATTCAACTCGCGAGCTTAAATAAGGCAGAGACTGCACATCGTTTGGTGATTACATAGGTTTTGATTCGCTATTTACCGTAAATCGTATTGGCCTAAGGGTATCTCTCATATCTTCGCAGAAGATGTCCCGACGAAGTTATCCATAGTCTGTCTGCTCTGTCCATCTAATAACACCAAAGAGGTACCGAATTTGGAGTATAATACCAAGCGACGAAGAGTAAACTAGTCAGCTCATAGCTCCCATCCGGAATCCACATGATAAGATTGCAAATAAGGCAATTCACTTTTCAACCGTCATGTTGTTTTCCGTTTCCAGCTGATTCCTCAAGTTGCCTGCAAGAAGTCTTGGAGGACATCGGCATCATGTCGTAAGCGGAGAATCATGGAATTATAACACGCTATGCCGTCTAATATAGTGCAATGCGGTGCCATTGTCGATTATCGTAATGTCATAAGTAACAGGCCCGGGGGCAAATCGGAATTAATACAGTGGGTGCTCCTAGTAGTAGGTCATAACCTGTAGGGAGCCCGAAAAGAATTCGTAAAGATCGAGTACGGTGGCGTGAAGTCATAAAAATCCACCTTCGTTCCCAAATACACCAATACTTCCACGCCATCGACAACGCTCTTCTCGCTCACTAGGAGTCAGGCTTGTCCCTCGAGGGCTCATGGACCCACGAGGCGTGCGCTGTGTATCGTAATCGCCACTTCCACGATTACTGCCGGAACTGGCGTTTGATTGTACAAGCAATAAACTACTCGTACCACTCAATCGTTTCGCGAATTCGTTGAAGCCGAGATTCTTCACATCAGAAGTCGAATGTCGTTTCTCATGAGTTCGCCGCACAGGCACCTCCTCTATTTGTCTCGAAGGGGGAGATGGGGGAATGTGTAATGGAGGGCCGGGAATATAGGGCTGGCTGATCGTCCGCTGAGCGAGTGGTCGGGTCCGTGAGTGCGCCGTGTGCGGCCGTAGAATCGACGGACCACTGCTCAATCCTGACTCGCTATAGGTGGAGCTGTGGCGATTAGTAATGAACTGAAGCGCTTTGAATGTCGAAGCGTTCATCCCATCCTGGTCCGTATCTTGTTCCAAAGCATAGTTGTCACTATCCTCATCTTTGTCGTCATCCTCATCATCATCCACTTCTCTGCCAAACTCATCATCATCACTTTCGTCATCCTCTTCCCATGTGCTCTTCAAAGGCTCTTGGGCTACTTCGTATTGAGTTGTTTTCCGGCGGTCCTCCGCTTCCGACATCAGTGCTTCAAATCTTGCGAGCGAAGTGAGCTTTTCCTCTCCTGCAATTTTTCGATCAGAGCCGGGAATGCATCGCATCTGAAAAGCACGATCCAGGATAGTCTCCCGTGGCATTGTGAGAGGGCTGGAGTCCAGACTGGGTTGATTAGGGCCTTGGGAAGAGCTAATGCTACCCCGGCCTCTGATGGGCGAGCTTAAGGCCGAGGATCGTCCTTGTGCCGCTGTCCATCCTTCTATAAACTGCTCCGGATATTCGTCCACAGTAGATGCGGGCGAAGGCAGATCGGAGTGTTGTAGATTGGCGTAGTGCTGCTGCACAAAATTCATAGCAGCTGGTAACATGGAGCTAGCATGAGAAGAGAGGTCACTCTTGCGGGAGCGAAGGCTAGGGGACCCAGAAGTGTATGTTGAACTGTGATCGCGTGGCGGAGGATGGGCTCGACCAGACGACTTGGGTTGTAACTTCGACCTTAACTTTCCCTTCGCACCAGATACCGGCGAGGGTTTCTCAGCAACATCTTGCATCGGGGGAAACGGACTGATGAAGGCGGGCGAGGTTGGACTAATTGGACTCATAGGCACCGACTGCCGCTGTATGAGCCCCTGAATATACCTTGCCCAGTCGCCCAAGCCATATCGCGACTCCTCAGCAGTGAGGAACCATAACGTGGTCGGGCCTGGATCCTTGCTGGTAATCAGCCCACCGGTCCGACTCGATCGGCGCTTTCGTAATTTGTCGGTTGCTGGATCAGGGGAAATTTGGACGGCAAGAGTAGGAAGAACATGGCCCTGCTTTCGATGAGCAACATGTTGCACCTGACAATCTGTTATCGAGGCAATCGAATGCTGATGAATGGGCTCGCTGTCCTCCTATAGCGGTGTTAGTAAACGCAAGCTGAATCTTCTCCCCCAAAAAACCACCGGGATCGCACCTTGGACTTGTACACTGAGAAGTAGATCGCATCTGCTGGAGCTTTCTGTTGCGACTTCGATGACCAACCGCCTACCCGAGCAGTGGAGAGAACCTGAGAAAGTGAAAGATTGGGCTGGTGCCCGTCTTTCTGGGACAATGGTCCAATGACAACATAACGCGGCTAGAGATGGATCTGTCAGTGTTCTGTTCAATTGAGACGAGGCGCAATCGGTGACAGTGGTTACCTTCCAGACAGCCCTTCCAAGGATTGTACCCCGATCTGGGGGTACGAGAAGAATGCCCTCCATGAGGACTGTGGTTGCTTCTAAGTCCGCTGGTTACTCGCACTATCGTTACGGCCTGGGTTGCGCAAAGCTTTCGGGGCTCTTCTCCGGTGTGCAATGTGTGATCGCACACAGCTGATCACAATCCGCAAGCAAGGAGGCTGAATTCTCTAACTGCCCGTCAAACCAGCATACCGAGAGCGAAGAGCGGGAGTATCGGGACACTGGCCGGCTTTGTGTTTCTAACCGAACAAGGGCGTCTGAGGTCACGATACAAGCGACGACAGTAAATGATAGTATCGTTGATCGCCTGCGAGAAGTCAAGATGACCAAGAATTGAGAACCCAATTCTATATGGCGAATCTTCAACGAAGTCGCGAAAATGAAGAAGAGTAAGACAGCCAACCGCCTGCCAGCAAGGAAGGGGTGGTATGAAAAGGAAGAAGAGAAAGAGATGCACAATTGCGCCGACCAACAAGGCTCGCTCGCTAGTTTGGACACCCAACCAAGCCCTCCAATTATCCTTGTAGTTACATTAATGATCTTAATAAGAGTAGGCAGGGTTAGACTATCAAGTACCTTACCCAAGCTGGCCAAGACTTGGTAGTGCACGTAGTTACTACTATTGATCTAACTATGAAAAGGGCGCAACGGAGGAAAAAGAGAAGAGGTGAAAGGGTGAAAGGGTGTGTAGGAGTCGATGTAACTCCTGAAAGCAGCATCTCGGTCATGATGAAAATGTGGGAACGATGCTATGAAATAGGCTTACTAGCTAGACCTAGAATAGAATAACTTCTAAAAGTAGCTTGACTATAATCACATATAGGCAAGGATTAATTAAACTGAAATCAGAGCAATCCCGAAGAGCTGTACTATAGACTATAGTGTACTTCGGTTCGCTTAATAGTACAGTGTATAGTCAGGGTACCGCACCCCTGAACACAGACCTGAGCCCGGCAGCTGGAAAGCTCAGCCAGGTTCAGGGGTCTTTGGGGGCTGTTGGTTGGTTTAGCTGCTTGCAGCCAAACAGGAGCTGCAAGTCTTGTGACCAGCTTTCGTGAGTTGGTGTGGTTGGATATACACGTGATGAGGAATAAGAATAGGATGGGATATCTAGTGTTTACTGGGCAAGCTGCGGAATGCTGAAGTGTCTCCCTGGGCTCTTAGGTGTATCTTTTGGGTGCAATGCAACGCTATAGCCCGTGAACGGCTTTGGAACTCGGCATTTATAAAGAAACCAACAGTAGCTACCAGAAGACGAAGTGCATAAGAGTGTCTATCGTTGACTGTTCGGATTAGGTATTCAATTCTCTTCCGATGTACAAATCTACGGCAAGTGCCAGCGCTTGTTTCAGCCCGTCCTCGTGGTTTTATAATCTGAGAGAGACAAATTACCACATTCAGCGGCTGAGAGCTACTATAACCAAATACCTACATTCTCGCTCTCAACCACTGCTAAGTTGAGGAATGATTCTCTGCCTAGTCTTATCAGGTCCAATAGCTTCTCTGTAAAGTGATTGTTGCCACACTTTTGACACATAGCTTGCAGTAGTCTCGACCATTCCATAGAAATGGGTGACCGTGAGATGAGGATGCATGTGGCTATAGTCAAACGATAATACTGTCAGTCTGATTGGCGAAAAAACTTGGGCCAGCATTCAACGGGAATCAAGGGAGCCATTACCGGTGCAAAAAAGCAGGTCGCAGGCAATGCGGCCAGTCCTTCGCAGATGATACTGAATGCCACCCAAAATGATTTCTTTGCTCGAAAGCAATCGCGATGCCTTTATCACCGCATGAAGGAATGTGATCATATTTCGAGCTTATGCTTGCATCTTGGCAATATTTGTGCTCTGACCTCCTCCATTCCAATAGTCACACACAAGTGCAGTTGTTGGAATGAAAAACATTCTGGATTCTGGAACTTTGGCTGCGACTATCATCCACGCCATTGCCGCTAGGTAGTCTAGTTGCTACCCATGTATTTTGAATAAAGTGACATAATGTATATCAGTACATGTTATGTAAAGATCAAATACTCATCGATCCTCCGCAACCGCCGTGTCCGTCTGTAGTGGACTACCCATGCAGCAAAGTACGGTATGCAGAATTGGCGTCCCGGAAGTGAGCATCCTGCGAATGATGTTGCAGCAGCGCCAGAACAGGTACAACCAATTGTCCCTGTGTTCTAGAAGCTTCAAAATTCAGAAACCCTGGTAACGGGGTTTGACCGCCATAACCTTATATGCCAGGACGACTCCTTCGGGTGCCCGAGGCAGTTTTTCTCTGGGCAAATGAACTTGGTAATTACTAGACTGTACTTGGTAGTAGTACATAGTACATAGTGATTTTTTCTTCTCTAAAGTACCTACCAGTAGAGTACTGCTGCAGGATGATAACCGAAGAAAATACACATGGAGATCAGAACAAGGATCAAGGTTATACCATGTTAGCGGATGGGCCACCTAGCCAATCTTCGGCAACCAATATACTCTACACTAGATACTGTACATAGTACTGTTATCGTGTAGGACATAAGGTCTCATAGCACGTAGTCATCTGAATAGATAACTCATGGCACCTTTTGCAAATATCTATCTTGACTCGGAAAAGCATCTATGTGCTGAAATATGTAGTGAGTTCATGCGTGATCTTAATACCTGATCTATGATCAGACAACATATTCTGTACTTGAGATTATACACTACCTAGGAGATATTGCAGGCGTCACTTTCCGACTTACAGGGTGGTGTATCTTGAGGGGCTGACGCCACCGCGATTAGTGTCTCATCACGATGCTCCATTGGAGCCTTGGGGGGAAAATATCCACGGTACGCAAATGAATGCACTTCACCGGTCAGCCACCTGTGCGCACTACCTAGGTTCACCTGGATCGGTCAGGTGCGTGTCTCACAGATATTACTGGCCGTTGAATGAACAACGGTGCTTTAGCACGTTCGGTGATTTGGGAATTCAATATGCGGTGTTTCAGGATGCCGGACTGGATATGGCATCACGGCTTTTGCCGTGCAGCAAAGGTTCGTGACGGATGGCCGGTTGCGTGCCGGTATGCAACTCACACACCGCAGGATTGCAGCTTCAAGACCATAACGCGTGGTTTGGGCCACCCTTAAATTCCCAGGCTCGTGGATTGACTTCTTGGCTCCCGCTGCGCATACCCATGACTTGGTACTCTTGACGAAAGTGGTGTTGAAGACGCAACTTCGAGGCCAACAATCTATAGCGTCGAGTATACTCTACACATGCCAGAGGTACAGCTCGTATCCAATACTACCTGTCATCTTGCGAAGTGAGAGGCATTCTTGGTTGTGCGTGCCAATGCAGTCTAATAAGCCCTTTAGGCCGCAAAAGGACCAAGCATATTATAACTATATGTAGTGCCAAATAACGATGGGATCTGGTAAGACCCTAGATATAATATCAACAAGGTGGTCTTAATGCATTGCCCATTTAGCGGTTACTAAATACAAAGATCTGAAACACTTAACTCTATAGCAAATCAAACACCAGCGGACGCTGCCGAAGTAGGTAGCCTACATATGTAGGTAACTTGCTGTCATTTACTCAACTAAGAAATCCATGCTTCAACACACTTCACAGTACTTTATTAGTACACACATGACGCAGTGTCCGTCCCAAGTCGTGGAAAAATTAATTGACACACCCACCCTAACACTTACATTTGAATCGACCGTGAGGAAACACATGATACAATGATCAAATAAACGAAAGAAAATTACACGCAATTTTCTTTATCATTTTTAATTATGAATCTAAGTTTCTAGCTAATAACCCAAGAAATAGCAGAGGCTTCATCACTTGAAATCGGAGAGCTGTTAGGTAAAGGTGTGTCAATTAATTTTTCCACGACTTGCGTCTGTGGCCTACGCTCAAGATCATCAACTCCGCAGCGGTGCGCCGACCGTAGTCATTATGTCTCGATACCCTAGTATGAAGCGGTCATAGACCCGAAATAACACAGGCCGAAATCAACCTGAAGGATTGCGCAACCCTCGAAGCGAAGTTCCCGCTAGCGTCGAGTGTTTGATGAGCGGTAATACCGTTCTTTTTATTCAGACATTACAAGGTGCTACAGCCAACTGCTTTGGGCTTCCTCAGGTCTCACGCAACCCTTTGAATGTGGCTTCGGCAACACTCTCCCCACCCCCTGAGTATATAGATAAAGCATAGTCCATATCCCCCTTGTTAACATTTAACGCTATACTAGAAAATCAGTGGGTAAATGTTATCTCCGCTACTTTTGCTATCGGCGATGGGTCTTATGTAATACAGGAATAGATTGATTAATGAAGAAGACATAGTACACGCTACCGTAAGGTTGTTACAGTACCGAAAACGCATACAAAGGGTTGACAAGCTACTTCATGTCAAGCTCGAGGTCTTGTTACATCATTGCAGCAGGTGATCTGGACTGAGCCCTACTCATACAAAGACGAGCTCCATTTGATGTGCCTTGCATCATGCAGTGTTTGGGTTCGCCCAGAGATGACCGCCGGCAGAGATGCATGTCTTAGTCTTATATCTCACGGAGAGCTACCTACAGTATCTAAACCACTCCCGTCTGTAGCCGCCGGCGCCACAAACTCCTTTTCTTCTCTTCCCCTGAATTCTCAATTCTGCTGAATACACTGCTAATCCCTATAAATTTCATCGTTGCCCAGTAAACATTCCCGCGTTAATAAAAATGAACGTTCTGTAGGCTATTATGATGGGTCTTGGTGGGCCCCCCATGCTTTCTAGAAAATTCATTTGCGTTATAGTGCAGATTCAGGACCGCGGTAAATGGATCAGTCCCATAGTTCCTCATATTAAGGGCCCGCACGGGACAGAAAAACGTGTCCGGTTCCAGGTATGCACGGCGCAGCTTGCAGTCACCGATGCTTGAAGTGGATTTGTTGCTCACTAGGGTGAACATGGGGGGACTTCGCACATAACTCCCTTAAATGTTTAAAACGGGATAAAATAAATTCGAAATCTTGCAAGGAGACCGAGGCACCGAGACAACGAAGAGGGACTGAAAAGGGGTCACGATGAAAGAGGAAAGCAACGCCGAAGAATGCGGAACATGAGGCCGCTAGTCAATCAATAACCTATCTGAACAGGAGCCCCGATCCCTAGTTCTAGTCGTCTTCATCGATGGCACAGAGTTGCGAAGTGTTCGCAGTGACCAGTGAAGTCGATCGAAGGAAATGCAACACTATAACTAAATGTTTCGAAAGAAATGACGTTGACTGGCGGATATAGGTGAAAAGGACCCTGACATGCCTGACAGCGAGTCCTTGCCACTTATTCCTTATTATGGTAGCGATATCGAACGCCGCCACCAATTTCTCACCGACTGTTCGTCTGTGTATCATCGTGTCAGCAAACACAAGGCTTCCCCGTCTTGGCACATGTCTGACAGAGCCGCTACCACGTGTCTTGCATGGACTGATGAAACGGTCGATGCAGGTTCGTGGCCGTTGACAAAGTTTCTACTAATCTGTCTGCTGAGTTCACGGGTTCGCCGAAGTGACGATGCCTAGACTCCATAGCGCAGCTGTGCTTGTTATGTGCAGAAGGACAATTCCTGGCCCTCTGGTGTTTGCCACGCACTATCTAAAACGCTGCGCTTGGAACAAGAAGCTGGAAGACATATCTATTTACCGTCTAGAAGGGAAATTGATGCCGGACTCAGCGAGCGCGCATGAGATCGAGGACAAGCGATCCCCAGTGATCTACTGTCACCGCTACCGTGCAAGTCTCTTGCCTCATGTGCCATGACGTTCAGTAAGTATGCAAACTCTGACCGCATCTCCAAAGCCGAGCAGCAGCGGGGCCGGTCAATGAGCAATTCGGCAGGGCACGTGATTCACCGTTGGTAGGTGAAGATGTTACCGACCTAGCCGGCGTATCCGCTCAGGCGCGAACTCTTGAAGACCAATGGATAACATCGACCTACCCTAGAATTTCTTATGGAACCTAGTGCCCATTCCAGATCTACATGTTATTTGGTACTGAAAGCTGTCTATCTGTCAATGACCCCATATAAGCAGTTTGAGAGGTCTCTGAAGTCTAGTAGTCTCGAGAGCCGTTTGAGATGTAGTATAGTAGAAAGCACGAAGGCGCCCGACAATTACACGAACGAGATTGACACTTTCAGGGGAGACCATACTAACCGCAAATGCCTTCGTGTGTTCAAGCGACACGGTTCATGTGCTTTGCTCTAAGTCTCTCGAGTCTCGATAGCCGTTCTAACCGCGAGCTCTTGTTAGACTTCTCGGCCGTGTTTCTCTTGGATATCTATCCCCCGTTTCCCTCCTCCGGGGGCGATTATAGTCCCTTCACATGCTGGAAGTCGATGTACTCTGATTCAGATGTGTCGTTCCCATCACTGAAGTGGTCTGAATGGCTATTTTGTGCTCTCTTCAGTAAGGGGCGTGTTTCTTACTTTTTCATCACCGGTTCTTTAAAACTCAATAGATCCCATATAACCCTCGATTTGTCGTTCAATTCTTCTTCACCACCCTCGTTAGCAGCCCTGTCCAAACGAGCAGCATCTGCTTGCCCCATGCTTCCTCTCTTCACCACTCGCCTCTTCTCAATTCTTCTTCTTCTTTTCCCCCAATATCCCTCAACGACTCAAGCGTGTGAGTATCGGGGGAGCCGGGAATTGGAACTCGGGATCGAGAGACGGACGGCGAAGATCGCTAGACTTGGGCTCATCTATCCGCATAAAGATAGACGCTTTCTTGACCGCGCCGCTCCGTGCTATGGGTAATTACAGAGTCTTCGTCGACATGTTATATATCAAGCTGACACAGGGGGGGTCAAAAATTTATTGTGTCAGAGCTGTTCTGGCCACGGAGATCTACCCTGCGGCATTTGAGCCTATGTGCTATCGCCCACATTCGAAATATCAAGAAGCTCTTCGATATGTGTCAGTGTATAGTTGCTGTGCCTTTGGTGCCACCTCGGATTGTTACAGTGATCTATTGGTCTAGCAAGGGAACTATATAATTCCGGTATAATAAAGATACTTTTCCATAAAGAGCTCTCGGGTTCAGACAGCAACATACTGAAATGACTTACATAGGAAGTTGATGAGAAGCAATGCTAGTTCTGTAAATAGTTTGAGGCGATGGACGTAAACGCTAGAACTACCACACCATAGTTCGCTATTTCAACACAGATTTTACAATGCCTCCTGCTCTCGTCAGTTGATACCGAGGTACTTTGGGTTTAGATTTTGTAAAAAACTGTTCAAATTACACATGGTGGCCTCTAATATTGCTGCTGCTGCTTTCCGAAATAGCAACAACTTAATCACTAACCCCTTTATCAAAGAAACGAATTTTAGGGCTTGTGGACAAAGTATCCGAGGCTTCTCTGAGAATCTTTAATTACTTTTATTCCACCAAGGTTATTGCAAGCACCTATTTACAAAGGGTTATCCTTTCATTATAAAATATTTGTTCACCACAGATTTGTTGAAGGTCATCTACTGCTTATAATAGTAGTATGCACCAAGTGAGAGGAAGACTTTTTGAAGAAATTACGTATGGGTAAACTTGGTTATATGAAGCAGAGGGAAATGGCACTATTTACGCCCTTATTGGTCTTTCCAGATCAGCCAGCATGATGAGGCTAGCAACAACAATACTTATAAAGGTTCTAATTTTGCATAGTTAAACTAATAATTTCTAACATAGTCAGGTAAACACATTGAGCAGAGTGTGTTTAGTTACTGTTTATGTGCACCTATAAACGGTACTAGTCTAGATAGAACGAAAACGACATGTGAAGCATCGGCCTAGCGACAGCTACATTCATGATAGCCAGGAATTACGGAGACGTTAATGGGAGTAGATTAGAACAGTACTACTGTTTCTTTCAGAGCTAATCATATCTCTTTCGATCTTTCCATGCACTTCACCAACTCGTGCAGAAGTTCTTCTCGCATAACGGCTAATCAATCACAACCCATTCAACAGCAACTTGCCCCTCCCCCCCCCCTTCTTCTCTTTAATCCACCATGTCAGCTTTTCCCTCTGCCTCCGCCGCGGATGGCTCTGCTTCCGGTTCGTCTTCCGGTTCGGCCTCGGCTCCGGTCACGTTCACGATCTCCGGTGATCATCCTGCTCCGGTGGTTCGAGTCGTCTGCAAGTTTCTTGCGGGCCATCCGCTGACCCTGGAGGAGATATTGTTGTGTAAGCAGGCCCTCGATGGTAAGTCTAACCTTCCTTCATTTCTTAACGCCTTGCCCCAGGTTGTTTCGGCTCGAGGCAGGTTGGGAGAACAGAATAGTTGGATAACTATAAAGGCATCTCACCTAACGGATAACGTCCAATTACTGTCACCTCGACTCCTGGCTACACCACGATTAAGTTGATGGAAACGAATTCATGCTAACTAGAATATGATCCAGCTCAAGTTATCAACGCCCCTGCTCCTGTCCCCGCCATCGCTCAGGCTGCCGCAAGCAACGATGCCACCAACGGTGAAGAGGAGGAAGAGGGCAATGACGACACCAACGACACCAACGACAACAACAACTACAACTACAACTACCACTGTCCGTGCGGATTTCAAGCCCAGAACAGGGAACACCTCAAGTCGCATCGCAAGTACAAGCACCTTGGCCTCCACTGCTTTTTATGCGGTGTGGAGCACGAGACCGAGGAGGAGCTATCCTCCCATTTCACCAGTCATGAGTTGGCTGCGCAGATCGACAACCACTGGCGCTGCAACTGGCCGGGCGTCGGTAGCGAGCCCGAGTGCCCAAAAACCTTCACGAGCAGGTTCGCGGCCCAGCGATGCGCTCGCCGGCACCAGCACTGGCTTTCGGAGCGCAACTAGCCTCCATAGTATAAGGGGATTTGGTTTCGCGGTGGACAAGAACCACTTGCTATGGATATGAGGAGACAGGAAAGAGGAAAGACAGTGACAGTAGCATAGTTGCACAATAAGTGCGCGAGCAATGGGCAACCAATTTGACGAGGCAACTTACTGAGAAACCTGCTTGCAAAACTAGTGTGATATCTAACGAATGATAAGGGAAATCACGGCACGGCTTTCGTATTTTCGAGGGTCATCGTTACAACGACACGCTTGACCGTCCCACATATCCCTTTCGATGCCTTCGTAGACTTCGAGACGTAAGCTTAAAAACCGGTAACTTTCGTAGTGTCTGTCTTTATCCCCATAAGCGGCCCTGTTCTCCTGGCCAACACTGCCGACCACATCCTATTAAGCAGGTGCTTGCAAAGGGAGGAGGATATTGGCGGTATATGTAACAGACAACTCTTATAAGACACACTCCTAAACCAGCTCACGGATGAGAAGTCTAGAAGGAGACAAGGTAGTAGGGAGCATAGAGCTTACTAGAGTAAGTCAGTTGCTTCCTGAACCTGTCAAATATCCAAATGGATGCTTAATGCTCTCTCCCAGTGGCCAAGGACACCCAGCCCTGCAGACATAGGAATTGCCTGAGACGAGGGAAAGGTAAGCTTGAGGATATAGTCAGAATTGGAGAGAAATATTGGTGAAAGGATACAGGATAGACACTCGTAGGAGACGTACACTTGTGAAAGGTAGATATGTTCCCAAGTCGATTCTGCAGCATGCACAAGGTGAAATGAAGAAGGTAAATAACCCATATGAGCAACTTCCCACAGTTATTGTGAGGCAAGGAACAAATTTTGTATGTCGCTATGTATTAGGGGGTTTTCTGTACAGGGGTAAATGCCCATATTACTGATTTCTGAGTCTTTTAGCTAGGCGGGAAGATTTTTGGCTATCTAGCCATGAACAAGCCCTTCTATTACGCAGCAGCGACCCTAGCATAACCTTAACGTATGTGTAACACCTTTATGTGATAGTATGCATGAAAAAGATAGGAATCAAAGCAAGCCAGGAACTGGCACTAAAAAATCTGGAAGAGGCAGAAGCAGCAGTGTCTGCTTTTGGTTACTAAGCACGAGCACTTATAGACAATTAGTAATTCTACTTTGGAAAAAATAAGCAAACTAGAACTATAACTACAATTGTAGCAAAGGTCAAATAACAATCAGATTTACATAGCTGAAGTATTACAGGTCACTGTAGTAGTTAGAGAACAAAAGTCTACTGTTCTCGTGAGAGCTAGGTAATTTTCTTGACATCCTTTCCGATCTCTCCAGCCGATATTCCCACTGGCATGACCAACTCCTACACAAGCTCATCGAGTTGCACAACTGCTAAGTATATATCAACAACAACATTTCATTACTCCATTCACCATATCTGCTAAATCCTCTGCTCCTACTCCCTATCAGGCGCCAGTGTTGAAACGTACTTTTGATGGTTAGCATCCCCCTTTTCATTACTTCACACCTTGAGGTTACCCATCTGTTTTGGATCTTAGCATGTGGGACAAGACTCCAAGATAGAGATAGCTCCCCTATTGAATATCGGTTGATTAACGCCAATGATATCTCCCGATGGGATCGTAAATAAGCTGTTAATAGTTATACCCAGTCTCATGACGTTATTATTTACACGCTTTCGAGTCCAAGGGTAAGCTCGGACGGCATTGCAATCCAGTTATTTCTGTCCAGCCTGACTCGACGGGGAGGATATAGCTGTCGCTACTGCGGATAATTCCGTACGAGAAAGAGATGGATCAGTCGAAATCCAACATCGAGGCTCTGAACCTCTTACGCTTGAAGGACATCACTGCCAGTGCAATTAACAAGGACAATGGCGGACAAGGAGACTCGTTATGGAGAAGATAACGATCTCTTCTTGTGAGAGTTACATATACCTTTAGTCTCCATTGCTGCTGACAGAACATTCCCAAGAGGATGAGCTAAGAACTCTAGAACCCCCTTACAAATCGTCGGTGGCTTAGATCGTGGGTTTGGTACTTTAACCCAACAACTCCGAGAGAGAAGACTGCCGCAACAGGTAATGCGACACCAGTTTCGCCTTGGGCAAGAATCACTCGGACCCGGATATGATTGAAGCGAGCAGGGAATAAAAGAAGAAAATTGGTACAGAAAGTGTACGAAAGCAATGTGACGACAAGCCTGATGAAGCAACTTGCTTGATGAACTGTCTGCATAGCCGCCATGGGATATGACGACTGACATATTATATGGGCTGATCAATATCACATGTGCGAGACCAGAGGGACCGGCGAGATTAATATGTTTTCCGTATTGTAAGCTATCGTCCTGATATACCGGTGTGGAACTCTCTGTTACTAAAGCCATAGAAACCATAGCAACGCTGAGTGGTGACCAAGGCTTACACGATACTTCAAGTAAGGAGTGAGAGTATGTGATGAGCAGTAAATTCTAAAAAGATACATATTAAGTTTCTTCACGTGTGTCCGCATAATCGAGGTCGCCAACACTGCATCCTTACACAACAGACACCGGCACCGGGCATCTTTTACAAGTAGGCCCGATTGGTCTTATACTGCATGTCCCAACAATCAAAAGTCCCGATTAGAAGCGCTGGATATCATATCTACGGTCGCCATTATTCTACAACACCACGTCCCAGCATCAAGAGGCTGCCTTTGTTATCTTTTAGCCCAATAGATCGATCCTTACGACTGAATAGGCGACCACTAGTTTCACGGGCTTCGTGTTATGCGCTACATTACGATTTTGATCTCTATCACATGCGAAACTAGACGGGATGGTCACAGTTGCATGATCTTACGTAAAGGTTTCGTCACGTTCCCAGGGATCTGGAACCCAGGTTATGTGAACCTGACCACCCAGCAGACCGCACGACGCAAATTGTTTGTGATGGATGACTTGATCTATAGGTGTAACTTCATATGTGGGAAAGGGGTAATGGTACTACGCCCTTGTTGGTTTTTAATATATAGAAGCTGAGATGTAAGGAACAGGTGCTGAGGCTATGTAGCATACCAATACATATTGATCTCCTCAATCCCACAGACTCTCTGTAATCTAGGCAGCTCATCTTAACATTCACCTATGCAACCACTACCAAAAATACAAAAAGTGATCCGGACCTCTCCGCAAACCCATGACACTTTGAACCAAGTGTGGCTTGACACACTTTCCCCAAAATGGGATTCCCTGTTTGGAGCATGGGTCAGAGCATCCAGCCAATCAGAGACACTGTGGGCGCCACCCAGTGACGTAAAGGCGGAGTGCCACATCCTATCAAGACTTGTTTAAACCCAGCAGCCAGCATGCTGTGTAAGAGAGTTTACACCACCATTGCGATAGGGCTGGAAGGGGAGGAAAACCTGCTGTAATGGATGAGATCATAGGCACTCAGTGAGGTGGTACAATAGAAGCTCAGAAGATTCCCAGGTTTAAGTTAGATATTCTTCTTCTTTTGAGATCCTACAAGAGACATAATTATTATCGAGACCTCCTTTTACCTAACAAATAATCATCTTCTGACAAGAAAGACACAAAGTTGCTCAGAACCTCAGACAACCACCTAAAAATCCCCAAGTGAGTCTATATATAATTAACCTAACCGCACTTCCGAGTCTCAACCTCCCAGTCCATTAATAAACCGCTAACACAATCCCTAGCAATGGCCGACACCAAACCTGACGTCAAGCTCGGCGCACAGAGTGGCACAGAGACCGATGAGCAAAAGCAATCGAGAATCGAGTGGGCAAAGGAGAAATACAACGAGCAGTACGAGGCCTGGATGCCGTGGATCGAGGACACGTTCCTGAAGTACTTCACCAAGGACAACAAGGCGAGCTACGCGACCCGAGGTACGGACCTCCTCATATTCCTCATCACATCATCCTCCTGTCCTTCCACTTTCCCATGTTACAACTCTCACAATCCCCCAAATCTTTAATATCACGTTGCTATTACTACATGCACACATAAAAGATCACGCCAACGAAGCAACTAACTGCTCAACTTCAACTAACACAACCAAAACAGACCAACTCGATAAAACCAAAGTGACAGGTGTCAAGCAAGTAGACAACCTACAAGACGGTGTAAACAACCTCGCGGCCGGCCAGCTTGGCCAAGGTGGGATGCTGCAGCCCGTCGGTGACCTCGTGTCGAAGGAGGGCGTGGATCGCGCCGATCCCCGGCGCAAGGATAAGGAAGGCCTCAGTCTGCCGAGTGTTTCTGGTCTGGGCAAGGGCCTGGGTCTCTAAGGAAGATATTCATCGCGATGGTATTGAACGAATAGCTGTAATGCATATGGGGATTAAGAGTTAATGGAGACTGGGACTGGGAAACACGGCCATGGCTGGGTGTCAGCCCGAGGACAGGCTTTTAGGTGTATACAATTTGGGACGCGGACCTCCGGGCGAGGGCGGACAGGTATTTACGGCAGGAAAGGCGTCTAGCGTATAGGACATAAGTTATCCTCAAGTAATCTACAATTACATCACCATACTTTGGCTTGGTTGTTCTCTTTTACGCTGATTTTATTAGAAAGTAAGAAAAACAAAGACCACACTTTCACTCTGATATCAGGCTGCTGTCAACCTGTTATGCAACCAAGCACCATAACCATCAGCATCACAAGAAAATTCACGCTGAACCATTTCATTCGCTTCGTTTCGGCTATAGCTAAGTGAAATACATAGACAAAAGCCGCCTCGACATGTACCATGTCATCGTAAACTTCAGCCACGGAATCCACAAACCTTTCTCAATAAATAAACTTGGAGATATGCGTCAGACCAATGTTAAAACGTCGAATAGGAGGAAGAGAGTGCCAAAGAATTCAATATGATATCGACCCGGAAGGAAAGATCTAGAATGCAGGACGAGACGGCTGTATGAGATCTCTAAAATGACGATGCTCTAGATTGCAAAGTGAACGATGCGAAATGCGAAAGCATGTTCTAGTCTAGAGATCTATGATGATGTACGAGACTCGACCGCGGATTTTATAGCTGCGATCAAATTAGTTAGTCTCGATTGTTAACTTTCCTTATACGACAAATGAAACAACTCACCGTCACAAGTAACTTTAGCATCCCCGAAAAGCATCTTGGTTCCAGGCATGTAGAACATGGGATTTGGTACGTCGGCTAGAGGATTTCATCAGTATGCACCACTGTATAGAGAGCAAGATGTATATATCTTACCGTAACCAGAAGCCATGCCTCTCTTCATGACGATCACTTGCTTGCTCTTCCACGCATGAAGCACAGGCATGCCAGCAATAGGACTGCCTGGCTCGAGGGCAATGGGATTCACAGTATCGTTTGCGCCGATGACAAGCGTGACATCTGTTTCGCCGAAGTCGTCGTTGATTTCATCCATTTCCAGCACGATATCGTAAGGCACACTCGCTTCCGCAAGAAGCACGTTGCACTGTCCCGGCATACGACCTGCAACCGGGTGAATAGCAAAGCGCACATTGATTCCCTTGGATCGCAACATCTTCGTAATCTCGCTGATGGCGTACTGCGCTTTAGCCACCGCCATACCATATCCCACCACGATAATCACGCTCTCGGCATTGACAAGTGCTTCTGCGGCCTCGTCGACGTTGGTCTGCACCACGGTGCCCTCAACTTTGTAGTCTGATGTCGTAGGTGCTGATATACCTCCAAATAAGACATTCGTAAGTGACCGGTTCATCGCAACACACATGATGTATGAAAGAATGGATCCGGACACGCCTATGAGGGCGCCAACAGACGTTAATAAGGGGTTTTCCAACATAAACCCTTCAGCGACCAGGGCAAAACCACTATATGCATTGAGAACAGTGATAACGACGGGCATATCGGCTCCACCTATGGCAGCTGTTGTAGTGTACCCTTTCGCGAAGGAGAGAATCGTGTTGGCGCCTAGCGCACAAGCAGCGATCATGGGTGATCCAGGTGCCATTGTCACAAAAGCACCCATTGTTGCAATGTTCGTGGCAAGCATGCCCGAGTTGAGTGCGTGTCTTCCTCGGAATACAAGAGGCTTTGATGACATCTTCCCAGCAAGTTTCAGGAATGCCACGATAGATCCGGTAAAAGTGATGCCGCCTATCAACACCCCCATGTAAGCTGTTACTAGATGCAGAGTGGTGAGATGGTCAAGGCTGCCCATGACACTGCCGATGCTTGTTAACACCGCTGCCAAACCAACAACAGAGTGGAGTGCAGCAACGGTCTGAGGCAGATCGGTGGGTGTAATGCGCTTTCCAATGACAAACCCGAGAATGCTACCAATCGTAGCAAGAGCTCCGAATTGGGTGAGAACCTCAGGGGTAAAGCCAACGGCCAACAGTGAAGCCAGGACACCTGAGCCTACGCCAAGAATACCGAGCAAATTGCCCATTCGGGCCGTAGCTTGAGTTGCCAGACCAGAGAGCGAGCTGATACATAGGATCGAGCTCACCAGATAACCGGCTTGCACAAGTCCAGCAGCGCCAGTTGAAGCGGCAGCAAGAAAACCTCCGCCAAACAGAACACCAGGTATAGCCCACATCCAAGGGTACTCCGGAGGATCGGTCGCTCCTAGACCTAAGTCAGCAAGAATTTTCATGACTATTACCATGCTGACAGATAACACATACTCTTGAACATGTCTAGCATTCTCTTCGTAATAACAAAGCCACCAGACACGTTAACAAAGGCTAAAAGGACAGATGCGGCACCGAGCGCTTGAGGGATAGTTCCTGGGAGATAGCCACCTCCCATGACGAAGAAGCCACCGATACCAACCATTCCTAGGACATATCATATTAGTTCCGCACAATTCTCGCCCAGGTAGTACTTACCAGATATAGCATTTGTGACACTCATCAGCGGCGAATGAAGTGCGGGCGCGACACCCCAGACAACACGGTATCCGATGAGAGAAGCGAGCGCGAAAGTGAATGCATTCCCCATAAAGAGCGGCCCCGTTAATTTACCGAGGGCTAGAGCAGTACCCATACCAGCAGTGACTCCCGCAACTTCTCGCGATGCCTTCTGGAAGGGCGTCAAGGCAACTACCGCTTCCTCGGGTTTGGGGGCAGCCTTTGGGGCGGGAGCAGGAGGCGGGGCTGGCCGAGGCGCAGGAGGTAAAATGTCGCCTTTAAGGGTCACAATAGCACCCCGGACAACCTCATCACTGAGGTCAATCCCGAAGGACTTGTCCTGGGGTGCAATCGATAGCAAGAACTTCACAATGTTGTTCGAATACAAGGTCGAGGATTGCGTAGGCAGCCTCGACGGCAGATCAGTGTAGCCTGCCGAGTCATAAGTAACCAGACCATCTTGTCTAGCATGTATAACTTACCTATGATTTTCACATCATTGTATGTGATCAATTTCCCAGCTTCTGTCTTCTCACAATTGCCACCTGCCTCGGCCGCTAAATCCACAACCACTGAGCCGGGCTTCATAACATCGAGCATATCCTTTGTGATCAACTTCGGCGCAGGTCGACCGGGGATTAAAGCAGTGGTGATGATAATATCGACATCTTGAGCTTGCTCCTTGAATAATTTCATCTCAGCTGCAATGAACTCGGGAGACATTTCCTTGGCGTAGCCGCCTGCACCAGAGCCATCTTCCTCGATTTCAACCTCAATGAACTCGGCACCAAGTGACTGCACTTGTTCACGGACGGCAGGCCGAGTGTCAAAGCCTCGCACGATAGCACCCATCCTTCTGGCGGTAGCGATAGCGCTCAATCCAGCAACGCCAGCACCAATCACCAAAACCTTGCATGGCGGAATTTTGCCTGCCGCAGTGACCTGGCCTGTCAGAAAGCGACCAAAGGTATTCGATGCTTCGAGCACAGCCTTATAGCCTGCAATGTTGGCCATGGAGCTCAACGCGTCAAAAACTTGAGCGCGCGAGATACGTGGAACCATATCCATGGCGAACGAGGTCACCTTACGTGCTGCAAGGCGTTGAACAAGATCCTTATTCTGTGCAGGCTGCAGGAACGAGATGATAGTTGCGCCTTCCTTCAGGCGGTCAATTTCTGTTAAGTTTGGTCCACGAACTTTCAGCACGATATCAGCTGCACCCCAGACAGCGCCAGGGTCAACTATGGTGGCCCCGGCCTTCTCGTATGCTTCATCATGGAAGCCGGCTTCAACACCAGCACCTCGTTCGACGACGACCTTTCCAAAACCCTTCTTCTTCAAAAGAGCTACATTCTGAGGTGAAATAGCCACGCGGCGTTCATTGGCGAACGTCTCGCGAGGGACACCAACGGTGAGATCAGAATAGGGTGTTGAGGGTATCGAGGGTGGTTCGACAACAGTCGAGTACGAAGTGATCGGAATTGTTCTGGCTGCAGGAGTCGGATTGCCAGCAAAGCGTTCCTTCGGCACTGCAGGCAGCACGGTTGGCTGCTTTGCATAGGTACTGTTCCACTGGTAACGAATGCCGATGGCAGCAACCGGGGCGTGAGGCGTTAAATCTAGGCATGGCGTTGTCTTAGCACCAATAACAACAAGGAAATCAGATACATGGTCAGGGAATTACGCATATGCGAGCGGCGACGAACCTAGGAGACGCGATACAGCTCTGCGTGTCAGATGCTGTGTTGCACGAGGAGAGGCATGATTAGCGACCAGCGCTGGGCGGGAAAAAGCAACGGGAATCATGTTGGCGACACGGTAGCGAATAGCCAAAGCCTGTGGCCATGTAGTCGGCGATCAAGTCTACGATCACCCTCACCTTCTCAATGCCAACTGTCGCATCCCAAGACCAACAAGATCAGGAAGCATCACAGGAAGAAAAAGCAGCGAGAGAAGCCAAGGTAAACTGAGGAACGATTCCGACTTGGAACAAACACAAAGAAGGGAAGAATTCACTTGAGGGCATGAGGAATTGGAGAAGTGAAATTACCTAAAGAGAGGAAAAGAGCGGCGAAAGAGATGCCATCCCGCCCATGCCATCCATCCAATCCATTGCCTTCATTTCTTGAAGGCCCTCTCTATCCTTTAGGTAGGTACGGTACGGTACGGTACTGTACGAACATAACAAGCAAGCGCGAGTCCGCATTGCCCACGCGAGCTTTCCGTCAGTCTGCTTGCGTGCTTGCCTGCCACAAGGACCCATGCTCTCTACCCCATGCTATGTATATATGTAGTGTAGTGTACACTAGCTCCCCCGCTTTCCTAGATCAGCCGGCTGACCGGTGCGGAGCGGTGGATTGGGCAGGTCCAATGCGATCCCAGCCACTCGCTTGGTTCTACTAGTGATTGAAGCGCCAATGAATGGAACTGAAGGGTTTCATTCCCGTAATGCGTCGGCGGGAGTTCTCGGCCCTTGCAATATAGCCGCACTGTCCGTGAGACGTTGTCGCTGTCTTTAGGCAGGTGAGTAAATGATGTGAATTGGAAGGTAAACCCTAGGTAGGTACTGATTGTATACTATGCTGAAGGGATTTGACGGTGACGCTAGCCAACGCCGGTTAACCGTTGGTGCTTCTTAAGTGGGCGCTAAACGGCGCTCTGGGAACCCCTCGCGACCCCAGGAATGCGGGGAAAGTGGGCTGTCTAGGGTCTAGGGTCAATTTGTTCCACCTAAACTCTAGAGCTCACCACCCCTCCTTGCCCTTCCCTCTCCTGATGATCAGGCGAGCAGAAAATGCAGATGCATTGTCTGGAACAAGCTCATTGTGGATGATCTTCATCAGGGAACATATATCTCTTAATGTCGAGCACAAATTGTGAAACAGAGATAAATCAAGATCCAAAGTAGCAAGACAACCAGAGCCCTCTACACTAGTCTATAACCACAATTGTATGGAAATTATGCGTGCTATACCCAAGGATTTCATACTCCAACATTATAACTATATCGGCCGTTATAACACACGACATAATATTTTGGCGAGGGTTTTAATCCCTCCAAATTCGGAAGTATTGATAAAACCCCGTGGAGTAAGTTGCAAACGCGGACCACCGCCAAGCTTAACGAGATGAACATCAACAACGAGAATAACTCGGACAGAGTTATAGCATAGAGGATGTGGAGTACTTAAGCAACCATAAAGGTAACATCGATTTGGAACCTTGAAAGTAGAAATGTAACTTGGGAAGCGAGATTTGGTCGCTTGTTTAGCGCTTTACTCAAGATTTAAGTGTCGAACATCTGAGATATCTCTGTCGTCGGCCGCTTCACCTGGGGGAGCTTGAGGCGAAGAACATGGGAGTATATGGAACTTTCTTCGATATTTTCCTTAACGTTGGAAGCGAGCAAGGATAAAACATTGAGATTATCCAAAGGATTGAGAGATATAGGGAGGAATTATAATTTCTTGGTTGGACAATAGCAGAGCTGAGGGATAATCGAAGTTTTGGGAGGGTGCTAATACATCGAAAAGATCGATGCGAATAGCAGGATGGCATCTTGAATATAACACTCTGTTAGGTCTGTATCGCCTGGTAGAATAAGAGTAAGAATAAGTGACCTGATACATTTGACTCAAGATCAAGAAGTGGCCTCGAAGAAGTGATACTAAATTTTCTAGATAAGGCTTAGATAGACTCGTGCACTCCCACGTAGATGACCGTATTTCCACCCCGAAAGGATTTGAAACGAAGTTTGTTTAAGATAAAATCGCTGCAAGAAACATAAACAAATTGCGCAGCTGATTACCGGAAGAGAGTCGAATAATCAATAAATAAGATATGCCGATACCCACTGCCAATTTCTATCGAATTGCGTGCCGGCCGAGTACCGTATTTGAATCCAAAGGGAAAAGTCTCAAGGAGGTGTCGGACGTCTCCAAGAACGAGCCGAATGCAGACAAACTTGAAGCCAATGAGACGGAGCAAAATAACAAGAAGCAGCTGACTGATGGCGGATCAACGTAGATCCCAAGAGACAGCCTCAAGTGCATGCGTACCTGCCTTACTCAAATGCAGGTCCACGACGTCGTGTCTCCCTACAAGTTTTTCAACGTCGTGATGATGCAATGTCATCTCGTAACTTCTTTCTCTCTTGTTAGAAACGGCCCACATCTAAGAAATGTATGCAAAAGAAGTTGCAACCGATGATGACGTCTTATATACACGAAGCGGGCCCACCAGAGCTCAGAGCTCAGAGCTCTACGGCGTTGGAGCTCTTTCTCCTACCTACTAGGTACCTATTCCTATCACCTACCTACCTTTACTTACCTTACTTACCTTACCTCAACTTTTTCATCCAGCCAGCAAGCCAGTCACTAGTCGACGTCGGCCACTTACGAACTCAATTGCTTGAAGTATCAACTTCAGAACAGCACCAAAACACTCAATTACATTCGTCTCTTGCGTTCAATTGATAAGTCTCATACTCCGTACTCCTAACAAGCTACCTAAGCTTCACAGACCAGGTAAGCCACCTTGTCAGCAGATTGCAAGACACGACAACAACTCTGGCTAATAGCAACTTCAGTAATTCTTCTGCCTAACTCCAGCTTCTCGAAGCTCTGTTATCATGTCGTCCGCTGGCCGACTCTTCGCCCAGCGGTCCTCCGCCCTCCGGACCCTGACTAGACAGGCCGTACCCGCACGCCCACAGTACGCCTCGCCCGTAGGGAGAAGAGGGTACGCGAGCGCGCACGGCAACGCACAGAAATCAAGCGACCTACCCTGGTAAATCCACCTCACTTGCTCTGTTGCTCTCTCGCCTCCTTGAGTCAGCGCAATTCCTCTGCGCCAAGCCGGAGCACATGGCACGTTGGTCTCTAATTGCAGAGGCTCCCGATGGGCAGATCAGAACATGAAGCTAATATAGACCCCAAAACAGGCTCATAAGCGCTGTAGTTATCACGGTGCCTACCGTCGCGTACCTGACGGCGAACGGGCCTAAGCGCTCCGCAAGCCACGGACCAAAGTCAGGTGCAGAGCACGAAGAGAAAGAGACATCCAAATCCGACGACTCCAGCGAAGAGCAACCTCAAGACGACTCCAAATCCAAGGGCGAAGGCGAGAGCAAAGAAGAGGATAAGAGCGTGCGCAAAGGAGGAGCGGACCCCTTCTCTCCAGGCAAACGCTCGCAGAGCGGCCATAACGTGCCTCCGCCCGCAGCCGACAACTCGGATCTGGCGACGAACTGGGAGGAGAGGAAGGAGCGCAAGCAGGAATTTGATGCACTGGTTCGTCTCCCCCATTCTTAATTCATAGCCTCTATCTTGATTTTGTAGTCTATTATTCAGTAATACTCAGACTAAACTTGACACAGGTCAGGGCAGGCGAGACCAGGGTTGCGTCTAGCTCATCCACAGCGCCTAGCAAGAGGACTGCGGGCGAAGACCCGCGTGAAGACCCGAAAAAGGGGGAGGGCGAGGCCGTTAAGAGGAGCGGCCCCAGTCAGTGATTACCATCCGTGGAGTTGCGCATGTGCTAGTAAGGTCTCGATTGACTCTAGAGGGATGTAATTTGATGCTACAAAAAAGGGGTTTCTGGCGGTGGCCTCTGGTTTAGTTGTAGCATTTGCACAACTCTGGACTAGTTGTTCATAGAATTTGGGTGATGTCATGAATAGATCGATAATCAGAATGCCCCCCGAGTCATGGGGTTCCGTCAATTTTGAACTCGCTCTTTTCAATTCACTCTAGCTACATCTCGCAGCACAAAGGACTTCTTATTATTGCTGCATCATCTATCGACCTACACGAAACTTGCTCTGGTCAATGCGGCAGTTAGTTATTACAATAATAATCTTGCAAAGACTCCAGACCTTCCATTTGTTCTGAAAGTCCTGGAAAATCAATTTATCAAGCAATCCATTCCGGACAAGCCAAATGGCAGCAGCTGTGTATGCAGCACACCGGCAGGTGCCATGGTTATTGTCTTGGTTCCTTCCCTCGACTCCTAAACGTCCGTTTATCATCCGATACTATGCAAATGCAGCAAGACCGCGCAGAGGGGACACAAAGGAAATTGGTATGTCTTGAAGGCCAGAGTTGAGTTTCTGTGGCGCCCGCCAGGTGGTGACGATCCACGAATATCTAACATTAAAGATTGCAGAAGAAATCGGTGTCCAGCCGAAATGTCGAGGTTCTAACCACTTTAACGTTGTGGTATCACTTAAGTGACATGTTATAATGGTATGAACAAACTCGGCAGTTATTGGAAGATAGGTATTCGTGGGCGGCCGTTCAATTCGTAAGATGCGTGACGATTGATTGTGCTTACGGTGGTTTAATCGATTTGGTAGACAACATGGAGTATTCACGTAGCTATCACCATAGCCTCGAGCGGCCTGGACGATCCAACACTAGCAGGACTGGTAGAGTAGTAAAGGCTCGCCAACATTCTCAATCTCGGGTATTGTGCACTTCAAATCGAAAGCCTTGGATAGAACGATCTTGAAGATCTACAAAGAGAGTCAGTACAGAGGTTGACCGAAAGTTGGATTTCAACGCCGCTTGCAATACCTTCTGGACATTGATACTATGGCTAGTACTGCTGAAAATCAGTGAAGCACGCATGGCCTTGGCGAATCGCCGTGCCTAGATAGCAGGTCAGCAAAGTTCTGGACTGCACCTTTGGATGAGCTAGCATACCTGATTGGAGATTTCCTCTTGTTCCTCGCGCGAGAAGTTGACAAAATGATCATACTTGGTGCCAACAAGAACTGGAATTGCTGTCTTGTTGAATCCCCGTCCCTGGCGGTACCACTCCTTGATGCTGTTGAGTGTGCTCTTTCTCGTTAAATCGAACATGAACAGAATAGCTACCGCATCATTGCAGACAAGTGGTAGCATGTTGACGAATTCTCTCTGACCTCCTAAGTCCCATATGCTGAATGTGATTTCGGTATTGCGGATACTGATCGTCTTCTCCATGAAGTTGACGCCAAGCGTCTGGATGTAATCTTCGTCCCAGCTGCCTTCGACGTATTTCACCATCAGGGATGTTTTGCCGATTTGTGCGTCGCCCACCATCCCAACCTTGATGACAACCTGGTTACGCGTGCTAGCTTGATCGGCGCCATTGCTGCCCCGGTCGCTATATGCGGTGTGCCTATCACCCCCAGCACCGGAGAGACCAGATGGGGGTCTTGATATTGATTGTGGGTGGGAGGTAGCTGGAGGTGTCTCATATCGTGCGTTGGGGTCTACTTCGTCGGGATTTTGGCTGTGGGCCAAACCCTGGTCAAGGGACTGTGAATACTGATGATATACTTCGTGGCCATTATGACTAGGGGCGACGTGCAGGGATTCTTCTATGCCGCCGATTGTGTCCTCGAGGTGGTCGTGGGGCCCGGGAACGGGAGCAGCGTGGAAATCTTGCTCCATCCTATCCAAGGCGTCGTGGAACTGGCCCGAGGACCCGGCAGTGAGAGTGGACGAATCCACGATGAAAGACCCGCCTAGGGTATGAGAGAAACGGGATGGTCTTCGAGATGTTTAGAGAGTCCCTGTGATCGGATCGAGGGTACGTAGAGGGAGGTCTAGTTTAGGGCTGCGCAGGGGGGGTTCATCGAGTAGCAGTGGAATTCGTGAGGGAGCCTCCTGTGAACGCCGAGGAATGTTCCACGTGTGCTCTAGACTGTGGAGAATGGGTGTGTTAGTTGTCTTGAAGTATGGATTGGGGCTCGATGCAACGAGGGGCGTTAATCAGGCCATGGGCTAGGAGCTGTGCCTCAATCGAGATGAGGCTCCCGGGGGAAGATGAGGGCGAAGGGGAAGTGTGAATGGCTTAGATACAGAGAGAAACGAAAACATAAGCAGATATTTGATGATGGAAGGAGGGGGAGGGAGGTGGTAATGCTTCAAATAATTCTTGATCTAAAGACCAAGCCCCAGATTGTATGATAATAATGCGGACGTACCTTGAAGTATTAGAAGAAGTCGAATGTTGGTTGTAAATAAAATGGGATTGCAATGCGGACACCCGTTTCTGGCTTAGATGGAGAGTTGGAAGTGGTGAAGGCGACCCACTGGATTATAATTACTGGAATTGGAACCAACGAGAGCGGGTGGTGATCGACGAAGGTAGACGGCCGGCCGGAGACTGCTACTGCTGCTGGTGCTGGTGCTGGTGCTGGTGCTGGTGCTGGTGGGGGACAAGCCTAGGCACAAGTCGAAAACACGGAACACAAGAAACACTGATGATAGGTTTCCGTCTCCGGGGCAGTTCGTTCGTAAGTGGGTGGACCAATGGGTACCTGTACCGTCAGTTGTTGTCGATGCCCGTTGTTCTTTCGCGTTTGTTTAAGGTAAGAAGAACAATAAAATACTAGAGATCCACGACCAGCTGGTTGAGACTGCAATTAAGCGGTACGCTCCTGTTTCTAATGTTGTCGAGGTTCGTGTTGTGGCATGGTACTTATTGTTATTGGTAGTGTTGTCCCAAGACCGGACAGGCCGAGTCAGAATTCGGCGCCAAATATAATGAGCAGCGAGCGAATAAGGTCTCGGAAGTACAGTAGGTCAAATCGAGCTGCACGCCAGACGCGACACGCGAAATGCCTGCCTAATTAATTGCTGGCGATGATGTATGAATCGTGTCAGCCAGAGGAGACATTCAGTGCAGATAATACTGGCATATCGAGACCCTGCAGAAATAGACAACTTCTTATATATAAATTGAAATCAAGCAGCAGATGTATTTACTGTCTTCGAGAATAGATATAGAATAAGGTCAGGGTGGTGTTGTCTGTCTGTTTGTTGTTTTAGGCTGCATTCTCAGTTGTCAGGGGTTCCGCTGGTCTCTTGTCAATAACTGCATACATATTCGGTCATATTTACACTTAATGCTACATAGACAGGTAGGTACCTAGAACAGAGCGCGATACTAGACTACCCAGTACCTACTAACTGGTATGGCAAGAAGCGATTTACATATCCCATAGCACTCACCAGGAAAACTCAACTTTAGCGTGACCAAGGCATGAATTGAGTTCTGCATTTTCACCTAATTTACATTAACCTCACTGTCGTTTCCTTTAAGTCACACAATATTCATGCTAAGCCACCTAACCCCACTACCCTACTAGATATTAGACGAGGGGCAGGATACCTAAGCTGTGATTGGCTCTCTCTGATGGACCCATCTCCATACTGTGCATGATATTTTTACACTGTGAAAACGAAGCGTAAACACCACAGCCAAGACAGTGCGAACTTCTTATCGGGACAACTCGGCTTAGAATCCCTGTTCCCGACCATTTTCGACAAGGTGCATCAATGATATCAATTTCCAAACGTTCTTCCTCCGAGCTTCGAACTGCTTGAAATCATACCACTCTGCTCTCCGATTCCCTACCCACCACCACCCGCTCACCTCCCATCATGGCCTCAATTGCGCGGTGCCTACGGGCAGCTCGACCCTCGACTTTGTCTCGTCTCGCCCAGACCCCTCTGGTGCGGTCTAGTTGGCAAGCGACTTCCGTCCGCACATTCTCTGCCTCCCCGATAAGTAAGCTCTCCGATGTCGCTAGCTCCCCGAATCCTCTGCAAAACACCCATCCACGTCTACCTCCATTGCATGGCAAAGGGGTACCAGAGGGAAGCTTTCGCATGGAAGGCAGCTACATAGAGTGCACATCATAAACTGACCACACCAACCCCCCTCAAAACAGGAGATATCCGCAAATACACTAAAGACCACGAGTGGGTCGACCTGAACGCCGACCAGACAGCAGGCGTGATCGGCATCTCCGAGTACGCAGCCGAGGAGCTTGGTGACGTCGTATACGTAGAGCTGCCCGAGGAGGGCAAAGCGCTCATCGCTGGCGACACTCTGGGCGCCGTCGAGTCGGTTAAGAGTGCGGCGGACATCAACAGCCCCATCGCCTGCACCGTAACGGCCTCCAACATGTCACTTGAGGAGAAGCCCGGCACCATCAACCAGGTGCCTGAGGACGACTCGCATGGCGGCGGTTGGATCGCCAAGATCACTGTTGGCGAGCAGGGCCGCAAGGACTTCGAGACCCTAATGGATCCGGAGGAATACAAGGCTTTCACTGGGTCTGAGGAGCACTAGACCGTGCTCGCATTTATTAAAGTCCAGGGCATGTTCCCATAGTGCGGCTATCAGAACGTCTGCATATACCTAGAATCGGCGGGGGGAAACTATACAACACAGTAAAGATGGGCGACGATGGTGGATACGTGCATTTGATTGTTGGTGTCTGATTTTACATACGGCCGGCATAAGGCAAGCACAGGCGGTGTTCAACAGAAAGAGAAAAGAACGGGCTCAACCTTGTATCATAAGCATCGTGTGGGTATTTTTTTGTTTCCGACTATACTCTGACGAAAGCTTTGCAATTGCAAAGTCATTTACAGAAATGGGTAGCCATACCATCTATCAACATTTATCATCATCAAATCATTCGCGTCTACCATGCAATGATCCCATTGTGTTCCTTCTATATGCCATCATCGTTGTCATCGTGAGATTGTCTCTTATATGGTTTTGTGCTGTGTCATCGTCCCTTACGCTGGCACCCAAGGCTCCGCCTTATCCCTACTCGCTTCGCGGTCTGCATTGATGACATCCAGTATCGCCTGCGCACCATTATCCACGAGCATCTGCGCAACCTTTTCACCGAACGCGACAGCCTGCTCTCTCGTCTTGATCTCCTCGACGCTCTCCGCGTCCGCAGCCTCGGTGCCCTCGATACTGACAACGCAGGCCGTGAGTCGTAGCTTATCCCCCTCTAGCCACGCTGTCTCGACACCAATCGGGATACTGCAACCGCCTTCGAGCATGCGCATGATGCTGCGCTCTGTCTCAATCGACAGCATCGCCTTCTCATCCTCAAACGGCTTCAGCAGCTCGAGCGTCTTCGTATCATTCGCGCGCGCCTCGAGAACAAGTCCACCTTGTCCTACAGCATACAGCATTCCACCACCCTCCGTGTTCTGGTCCAGGTACTGTGAGATGCGGGCATGTCTTTCTGTACGGTGCAGGCCAGCTGCAGCCAAAATCAACACCAAGTACTCGCTATCTTCAGCGTCGAGTTTCTGAAGCCTTGTGTCGATGTTGCCACGCATGTCCTGGAACCGCAGCTTCGGGTAGCGGCGCCTAATCTGCGCCATGCGGCGCACACTGCTCGTGCCGACGACAGCGCCTTCCGGCAGGTCGGCAAGTGTCTTGTACTTGTGCTCAAGCCCCTTCTTGACGACGACGACATCGCGTGGGTCCTCGCGCTCCGTGAAGCAGGCGAGCACGCAACCCTCGGGCAGCGAAGTCGGCATGTCTTTGGCGCAATGGACGATGATGTCGAGCTCGTTTCCGATGAGTGCGGCCTCCAGCTCGTTCGTCCACAGCCCCTTGCCCCCAAACTTGTACAGCGCCGTGATCTTGTCCTTGTCTGCTGTCGACAACATGCCACGGATCTCGAAGTCCACACCTGGGTGGAACTTCTTGAGCGACGCGGCCACCCATTCCGCTTGGAGCATCGCTAATGCCGATTTCCGCGAGCCAACCCGCACGATTGGTCTCTTTGTTTCTGTACCCGAGGGCGTTATGACAGGTTGTGTGGCCGGGGTAGACATGGCGACGATGGGGCGAAGGAGAGAACAGTCTTCGTAAGCGACGTCGGGGGAGACTCGGGGGTTCCAACGGAGCGGGTTGTTGTCGTCGACTAGGGACACTGGCCAATTGATGGGTTAACCGGTGGATGTGGCACTGGCTTTCTGTGGTGGAAGTAAGACGAAGAGACAGATTGTCACAGAAAGAAAAAGACAGCGTGAGACGAGTGTCAAGAAACGAAACCCATAATCCTAGGCTATGAACTAACTTTTGGCGGGGCAAAATGTCGTTTCGCGCAGGGTCCACTCCTCTTTCTCCATCCCTGCAGGAGCCGTGCTACCCTGTAGACCCTCCAAGGCTTTGACCTAGGTACTGCTTCTATCTACTCGAGCCAGGGCATTATTCCCCCTTGCTACTTACTTGCCCCCTATTAACATACTTACCTTCAGAAAATCCGCTTTAATTTGTATCAGCTCACTGAAGTCAGACAAATCCTTAATACTCATGATTTGGGGTTTTCTTTACATAGTTAAGCAAAGCTTGCCTCCGCATTAGTCAATGGTTCCTCAAGCGGACTCGTCACTTTTCAATAAGACCATCAAAGGTACATAAACGCGATCAAGCTCTAAGACCATTCACCTTTCTCTCCGAAGATTTCTCCTATTGCACGCAGGTAACATGTCATTAGGTGTATGATTCAGCCCCTTTGACGAATACGATTTATTTATGAGGCCCAGCATGACACCAGGGAATACACAGGCGTAACTACACGCCAGATCATACTTTCCTACCGTGCTGGCGGCGCCAGTAGGAACGTAAACGGCAGACTCCACACATACATTGGACGCTATACTTGCCAATGGAAGCAGCTAACATGAATTCACCGGGCTAGTGTTTTGACGAAAAGGTGCGTCATCTGTGTTCATTTTGATCTGATCTAGCCCTCGCGATGTCAAAGCAGCCGCCCGTATGAGATCGTGCTGTACGATCGTATTGAGTCTTTGGGCGAAGGTGAGTCGTCAGCGCCGTGATAGTGTTTCCTAACTGTATTACAGAATGCTGCATCCAAGTATACCTTGCCTGTTTCACAAGGGCTGCAGCTCGACGAATAGATGGCCCGAAGTTCGAGTTTACATTAGTGACTATAGGACGTTGTCGGCATTTTGAATATCGTCAGTATACCACAATGAGGTGCTCGTTGGGGGCACGACCTACCTCAACGTGTGAGAAAGGAGAGGATGTCGTCCCATGCTTCGTCTGATATATCCACGTGTGACAGTGACATCAATGTGGTCCATGAGAAGATACCACGAAGACGTATCAAGCCTGTTCGCGGTTCGCTCGCGAACAGGGCTTCATCTATTACATGGGTTTCGGATAGGAATGAGCGCATACCCCAGTAGGAGTTCACTGGAATGGGAGTACCGTTCCCTGGTAAGGGATTGTATAAAAAGGCCGCCAGCGGCAATGTCCAGTTCAAGTGGCCCCTAAACTTACACCGGCCGCGTTTTCACTTCAAACTATTTATCCATCCATCTTGAGAATCAGCGACAGAAGGCAATCTATCATGCAGCTATATCGCTTGTTGCAAGCCGTGCTCATTGCCGGTGCCGTTTTGGCTCGGAAGGATCTTCGACAGGTCATTGTCACTGTCACTGCTGGGGTTACGCCCTCTTCACCCGCGGGTCCTACTGCACCTGCTCCTATACCTCTCTCAGCAGCCCCTGTCCCTTGGGAACAGAGTACTATTTTGCCCGTACCGGTCTCAAAACAGACAACGTCTCCAGCGCTAGCTTCCTCTAGCACCAAATCGGCTGCTCTTTCTCTTCCGCCCTCGCCTCCGTCATCTCCGAGCACAGCGTCGATCGCCTCTCTTACCTCCGCCGTGTCTGCCACTGCTACCGGCTCTGGATCCGTCAGTGGTGGAGCTAAGTGTGGAAAAGGATACACTTATTGCGGGTACATGCTGGCTGGTGGCGGTCATAGTATGTCCAAAAATTCGCCCTATTTCTCATCCCGCCTCAGCCCAAGGCCGCTCGTCCTTGCTCATTGACGCGTCGGGTTCATGTTACTAATTTGAAATGTATCTAGACTTCGAACAAACGGAGATTGATAAATCCTATTGTGACGGGCTTCCAGAACTTTGTGCTGGCGGCGTACACAAGACGGACATCGGCCAGGCCGTTTTCGTCTGTATGAGCGATCAACCCTCGACCATCCAGCTCATGTGCGCTTGCAGTGGCACCTGTCAAAATAATGCATCGTCGAACTATATCGCCCACTGCAACAAGGCGTGTATCAACGACTAGAGATAACTCACGCAGTTCCTGTTTTGCGCCATTGAGTGATAGAGCTTGAAAACGATAGGAGTGCTGATTCAAGCAGCCATTCATTTATTCCTGTTTGGGGGACGCGGGATAGCGGTATTGGAATTTGGGAGGTTGGAATTTGGGAGGTTGGAATTTGGAAGAGGGAAACAGTTCATGCAACATTCAAGTCACTCATTTAGAAGATAGGGATTCGTTAGGAACTCTCTAGCTCAAGCAAACTACTATTGTAGCTAGTGGCCACCACGATGGCTGTTTTTGGGTACGAATAATACTCCAGATTCTCTATGATCATGGAATCATGTGGCTCAGTTCATAATATAAGGCTTTGTCCAACTCTGAACACGTAATAGTTCATTTCCTCTCTGCCACTACCTTAAAGCTGTATATGACATGACCACAGCACTAAGACCGGTGAAAGTAACAAGCCTAGAATACGAACTCAAATAAATGCCTTCACAGCGTCGTAATAGGTGTAGCACTTCCCAACACTTCCTAGATGGAGAAGTGATAATATTCAAGATAGTCGAATACTTGAACTGTACTATGTCCTTTTACACTCAAGACGCTGAATATCTGATAGATGGTGGTAGGCACATATCACATTAAAAGCCACGAAGTGAATAGAAGGACAGTAACAGCAAGGCAATAGGTTGATTCAGGGCTCAGTAGAGTAGTCGATTGACTTCTGAACTTCTCAAGTTACTAAAAGGGGTGTGTCAGCCATATATATAGCGTAGTACTAATAAACCTCTGGTTACTCATTCAACTGATCACGCGACAATTAGGCTGAAAGGCCTAGTCCTCGGTACGTCCTCCTTCACGAAGGAGGAAGCTGGGTTGAGTCGTTCGACGCTTGCAGGTTCGTTGTTGAGTTTGTATACCCTTGTCAACAATAGCCTAGAATACCCCAAGATCGGGATGTGAGAGATGTTGCCATGGCCTAGGAGAGGCAGCGCTTTCTCGGTGAACAGTGGCCCCCACGCTCAAGCAGGAGAGTGTCTCTTAAGCCGCTTGCTTTGTTCACAATTAGGCCTGCGTTCAATCATGAATAAGTGTGGCCTTATGTTAAGTTGACAAGTGTGGTGTTGCCAAAGGATGTATACGCCATTTTATGCAGGCCCACATCCACTTTCCGGGGTAGGTATGCGCAATGGTCTATAAAGAAGCCTTTAATTGGTTGGCTAACAGATTACCATTTCTATTTAGGTTACAAGCTGAAGTAACAACTGAGCTGAAGTTGCTGAATATGCAGCCCTAAACAGCCCTATACAATCCTTAACTATTGCTGAAGCCTCTTCAATTGGTCAGTCGAAAGTAATCGAAACCGAGTTGTGTGGTATGAGTTTCGGTCGACCAACCATGCACGACCAGTAAGAGTTGAAGAAGCGGACTCAGTCAAGTCTAACGCAACACTAGCTCGGTATGGTATCGCACACCATGTTGTAAATACTAGTAAGCAATTTAGTCTAAGACTTGAGCCTTCACTCAAATACAAGGTAGTATAGCACGCGGGCAAAGGCAAGGGTATAAACCTTGGATATATATATAAACTTCGAGCCGTAGCTTAAGTTGACTTACTGAATTCGCAATTGTGTTGCAACAATCAACAGTACCATTATCAAGCAATTCCCTTGAGACAACTGCCCAGTTCCCCCTAATCACTTATACTTACCGATGAACGATGATCATGCTGCCTCCAGGGCTTCAAACAGAAAGCGCAATCATAGCTTCAGTTCCAGTCCAACTTGAGCACGCTACCATGGAAGACTCGACGCAAGCCGACTATGAATCGTCCTCGCCAATCTCAGCTCCAGAACAGAGAGAACTGAGAGAGGGACAGGACGTAAATTCTAACACTGATAACCCCAAATACTCGACTACCAAGCTTAATGTAGCATCTAATAGCACGCTGATTGGAGATCAGACAAGCACGTCAACGACAACACCGCAAACGAATCATGGCATGCAATCCTGGAAGTCGTGGATCGCGGAAATAGCGTGGCTAGTCTTCAGCGTAGGCTTGTTGATTTGTAAGATACACCTCCTGTCGTCTCTGTTGTGCTAGACATATCTGTTAACGCGAATATAGCCATTGCTGTTGTACTGTCAAGCTTCAACAATGAGACTATCCCAACTCTGCCCTTGAAAATCTCCTTAAACACAGTCCTCGCGTTTCTAGCTACACTGGCAAAAACTGCACTCATGGCCCCCGTTGTCGAGTGTGTTTGCCAATTGAAGTGGGTGTGGTTCAGTCAGCCTCGCCATCTTGATGATATTCAGGTTTTTGAGGACGCCAGTCGCGGTTCTTGGGGCTCGATAGTTCTGCTGTATCGACATTGGAAGTATGAGCTACCCTCATTTCCCAAAGAACCACATGGATTTCGACTGACATGTGTTATGCTTTGTAGGAGTCTCGCAAGCATTGGTGCTATTATTACGATAGTTGGACTTGTCACTACCCCTGTTACTCAGTTGATGATCACGTATCCAACTCGTGATGTGTCGACCGCAGCCCCAGCCACAGTCCCAATCATTGACTTCTTTAGCCCGAAGTTTGTCGACAGTTACAGTTATGACGAGAGTTCGTTCCAGAACGCTGTTGTGCAGGGGCTATCTGCGTCGTGGTCGGATCCAAAGATCAAGCCTGCTGACGCGACATGTGGCAGTAGTAACTGCACATTTTCGGATGTCACGTCGCTTGCAATTTGCTCAGATGTTCGAGACATTACAGACAGTGGCTATCTTCAGACGTCGTTTATTCCTGACCCAGATATAACGGACATATCATTTCCCGCAGCCTTTGCCGGCTCAGAGTACACAGAGGGATTGACAGCCTACAATATGTCGATCTCGGATGAGTTTACCACGAATTGCTCCTTTATCACTCAGGACCCGTACAGCCTATTCACGTGCAAGTTTCGCCCCAACAAGACGATAGCGTTCGAAAATGAAAGGAATAAAGTATCCAGTCTTCTGTACTCTACTGTTATCATATATGCGGAACGCTCAAAGAACCATAGCAGCATACAAAATCAGACGAGGTCTGACCTAGAATTTCGAGCAATGGAGGCGATTCTATATCTGTGCGTCAATCGGTATGATGTTTCGGTTTCTAGAGGTAATACCAGCACATCCCTCAGATCCACAACGCAGAGAATAGTCCCTCAGGAGCCACCTATCATAGTCAATACGACTTGCTATATCGACAATATGCTACTCACGCAGTGGTGTGATTTAGGTCACAATAGCAGCTACGCAAACGGCAATTTCTCCATGGATCCGGCCTTGATCTTCTTGCAGGATGACTCCAATAACTCGACAAAGTTCGGAGCCGATGTTTACCTCCTCGAGACAGTTGCAAATTACATATACCCGCAGTTCACCGTATTCATCAGCCTTGATCCTGATCGTCCTAACATCCAGCAGGAGTACACTGCCTACAATGCTGGGCAGGCATTGAATATGTTAGAGGCCGTAATGGGCGCTATAGGGTTACCAGAACAGCAACTAGCAAACATTCGAGTTATCGTTGACAATGTCGCCGTCAGCCTGACCAACCAGTACGTTTTCACGTCCATTCTATACTGCCTTTCGTGTATGACTAGCAAGCTTACGGTCTAGGATGCGCATCTCATCGCCTCAGTTCGGCCTACAAGAATTGTTCGTCGCCAAAGGCACAGCATGGGTCTCGGAAACGTTCGTCGAAATCAGATGGGGCTGGTTTGCGTTTCTGGTCACCGAGGTGACACTTTCAACCATTTTTGTTTTGGCTACCATCGCTCGCACCAAGACGTTAGCCCTACAGCCTATCAAAAGCTCACCACTTGCTATGCTCGTCGCCTTGAGTCAGGAGAGTCACGTCTCGCTGGGTGGCATGGGAGAGGAAAGGGTGCTTAGGAGGAGGGCGCGGGAAGTATATGCTCAACTTCAAGATGGAGAACTTGTCATAATGGCCACTAAAGATTGATTAGAAGAAACGAATTCGCACTGATGCGGCCTCTACTGCTAAATGTATTGGTATATAATGATAAAATCAATGCGAATACTAATAGTCTGACTCAGGGGTGGAGTATTAAGAAACAAACACCGTGCTTCGTAAATTAAGGTGGTCATAAGCTTATAATCTGTTTTATTCTCATCCTCCATTCAGACGCTATGCTTACTTAGAATGCCTTTCTCTCAGTGCAAGGGCACAGAATGTAATTCTGTTCGCCTGCTTACGGGCTGCTTGCTAACCTCACTAAGTTTCCTCGTGGACACTCGCCAACATCCTGCAGCTGACCGTCAGATGCTATTCATATTCATGCACTTATCCAGCCTCACTGAAAGCGCTAGGATATTCGTGGTTTGACGCGGAGCTCAGGGTATCACAAAAAACCCCCACCATATGCACCTGCGCAATCATAAAACTTGAGCTTCTCCATGCCTGCAAATTATGAGTCCTTGATCTCGTCGCGCAGTATTTTCAACTGGCGGTCGAAATCCTTATTAACCCACTCCCAATACTGCTGCCAAACAGGGGTTTGAGATTGTATCTGAGCTCCGGCAACGCCTGTGGCACTATTTGGGCCCTGAAGCGTGGTCTTCGTCTTTTCAGCAAGAAGCAGAGAAACTCGTAGAACACTCTTGTTAGCCTCTTCTTGCTTTTCATGCTCTTGCTTGACGGCGCCATCCTTAAGCTTAGTTGATAATGTCTTTCGGTAGCATTGAGCAATGGTGTCAAGCCGACGGGTGGTCTCCTCAGTGTCGATAACGATCAACTTGCCGAGCATAAGATTACATAACGCCCTAATATCATTGTTATCATCAAGACCTGCAATGATGCGGTCATAGAACTCAGGTGAGCTGATGCGAGAGAAAGATGTCTCCATGAGCGAGTACAGCGTCTCGTACGCACTCTGTAAGGCTCCAATTAGCATACTTTCGATAAAACATGAGTATTAACGAGTTTAACTTACTTTGCGTGCCTCAAGCCCATCGTCAACTGTGTGCTTGAAAGGACCCATTTGCACTTCGCGGATGAGTTCCTTTTTGATCGTAGACTCGGCCATGACGAAGGGGATTAATTCACCCAGATGCGGTAGAATCAATTCCGGTTTATTGTGAGTAGCTGAGTTGAGCGTCGTCATACCTAAGCGTCGAATCTCCAAATTGTCGTCTTTGAGTACGGTCAATATCATGTCAATTAGCACCGACTTTAGCTCTGTATCGAATGTTTCATCGCTGTCGGGTAGTGTATATCTGAGTGCTTGAACGGCAACAGCTCTATATCCTTCAGATGAGCTTGTAAGGAGTTCCTACAGCAGTTAGATATGGTTGACAAGTAGAAAGTAGATGGAAACATACCCGAAGCTTGGGTATATACGTCTTCGGCTTTAAGATCGCCAAACGGCCAATGCACTCGGCACAGACTGCTTTGTTGTCTTCTGCAAGTGACGAAGTAAAAAGGATATCCCAAATATCACGTTCGTAAGCACTGATGTCCATTGATGAAGTGACGACTTGGTGAAGGATCTCTCGGATGGATTGCAAAATCAGATATTGATGACTTCCCTGCTCTTGGGTCGCCTCAAGAATAAAGGGGAGATAGCGGGAGACATTACCCGCTCCCGCTCTGCCCAAGGCGACGGCAGCTGCAACTGACACCTTGTCAGGCTCATCGCCGAACAGTTCTAGGAAGATGCTCGGATCCAAGGGAGAGTTGGAGCCCAGACGTAAACCAATCTCTCCAAGGATGGCCAGTGCAAGGCTCTGGCGTGCAGTATCTGGTGGCGAAAGCTTGCTCGCCATGTTCAGTTCGCCAATGAAGCTATCAATAGAGACGCCAGCATTACCGCCACTTGCGACGAATAATGCACCTGCAACTTTTCCAACAACAGCGGGATCACCACCAACGCCAACGGACAAGACGCCCTTCATTAACGGCTGGCCCATGCCGGTCTGGCCTACGTTGGTTACAAGCGCAACAAGAGCTTCAAGGGCGTTACCGGAGATGTTGTTCGTGAGCAAAGCACAGAGCGCGTTGACAAATTCTTTCGAAGCAGTCACCTTGGGATTTTCGAGCTGAAGTTGGGCTATGATGAGTAGGGCGGGACCTAAAAGATGGCTGTCATTCGCAGCAACGACTGGTTGGATAGCTTCCACAATGCCGCTAATTGTACTTGCTGAGAGATTCCCCTTGGTTGCCGGGCACATGACCATGTGTTGAAGAGCTTGAATGCTGGAGCCCCTGAGCGCACGATTCGCCTTTCGAAGCTGGCCGCATAGTTCCAAGGTTACGGGCTGGATCCAATTGGCATTGAGGCTACCTGGAACAGACGAGAATACCGCAACATTATCAATCGCCCGTACAGCATGAAGTCGTGTAGTTTCATTTCGTACTCGATCAAGTAATACCTCGAGTCCAACTTGCCGCTTCTCTGACGGTAAGAGCGTAAGTCCATCCGGAGTTGAAGTCCTGGCAATCAAGGTGCCAAGCGCTTGTATGGCTCGCTGGCGCACTTCTGTATCTACATCGTTTGCAGAAGTACGATCTATAATGATGTCATAGAGTTTGAGTAGCTCAGGCTTGTATTTCTGGGTGGTGAGCTTGGCTCGAGGAGGAGTTATCGCCTTGACAAGCTCTTCAGTTGTTCTGATCGCTTCGCTGGAGATCTTGTAAAACTTGTCGTTGACGGCAGAAACAACACCAGCTACGATTTTAGGCAGGTACGGTTGGAACAGACTGGAAGAATGAGTTTTGGCGATGTCACTTGTGAAGCGGAGTACAGCCATACGCAATGTGGTGGCCGTAGCAGAAGCGGCGCCACCCGACAGAGCCATTGACGTCGAGCCAGCGTTGCCAGCAACTCCCCGCGTGACATCGATGACTGGCTCCATGACTTGATCGAAATACTCGGAAAGACCACCATTCTGGACTGCAATTAAGTCGTCCAACAGCGTAACCACTGCCTGCTTCGTAGCAATCTGTTTGCCTTTCAGGAGCTTCGTTGATAATTTGACTAGCTGTGGTACCAGTCTCGAAAGGTCTGCTCGGGGTCCAGTCTCGGGGACAGATTCTTGCGTCGGCGATGTCACACCAGGTGTACCCATATACGGTGCCTTGCTGGCGAGAACAAACCCACCACTGCTTTGCCTCCGTCGCTTCCGAATGTCTGGCAGAGACTGCAGAATTTCCTCGTCCATGGTCACCGAGTGGATGACGCCTTCGCCGGTCTTCCGAATGAGAAGAGCCATAGTCGAAATAACTTCTAACCGTACACTCTCCTCTCTTTCATCGAATCGCCGAATGAGGGGGGAAGCCACATCCCGGTACAGGATGCCATTGTCCAGCAAATCTGTACTGCGAGTAGAAATCAGGGTGTAAAGAGCCTTTGCGGCGCACCTACGAACTTTCCAGCTAGCATCATCGTCGTCGTCAAAGGCATCGTCATCCTCGTACTCATCGTCTTCATCTGGCTCCTCGTCACCTTCCTCTTCATCCTCTTCCATATCCTCGTCTTCATCGTTGGCATAGTTGGGATCAAATCTGAGATAACGCAGACAAGCTGCGATGACCTCGTCGGTGTAGGGCCGCATCTGAATGCCGCAAGAAGAAATGAATGATTCAAGTGCAACCAAAGCAACTTCACGGACTTCGTTAAATTCAGGGTCATGATCGCCGCCTTCATTCACCGCATCCACATACTTCTGTAGTTTATCTTGGCTGAGCGAAGAGAGCACAGAAGGAACGATTTCTGGTATATGAGCACCAAATTGATGAGGTATGGCCCTAGCAAGAGACCCCAGAACGGTGATATACAGACGGAGCATAACAGGGCTAATCTTCGGCTGCTTCATGGCTTTTTGTATTTTTGCGATGAAGGTATTAAGAACATCATCTGTCAGGCAGGGCGCCAAGACAGCGAGTGCCACGACAGCTCTTTTTTTAACCGGTGAGGGTGTTGTGGGCCGCTCCAAAACCTGTACAACCACGTCTTGCAGCTTCTCAACCTCGAGCGGCTGTAGAAGCGGGCCGAAGCAACGGACAACTTCAATGAGGACATCGACAGCCTCGGGACTCGGATCGGACTTATCGAGGAGACCACGAGGATCTGGGTGAGATGTGCCCCCCGGCGGAGAGAAACCGAGGATGCGCGGAATGAGCACACGACTAATGATGTTATAGGTGTCAATGACTTCTCGAGAGGGTGAAACTCCTGGTGTGGGCTTTTGAAGCGAGGAAATGGCATTTCGTAGAGCGAGAGATGGGAGAGAGTTGTCAACCGAGTTCTTGATCTCTACCATTGTGAGCTTTTCCAACATGGGTGTGATAACGGATATTGGAATCTTGGTGACCAAGGGGCCGATACTGCACAGGTAAGGGTTAGCCAATTATTAGCCCGAGCGCACGAAAAGCCAATAATGTCTGCTTTGTTTATATAAGTGTGTATATATCCTACCATCTGACTGCTAAGTTTTGGACTTCGCCATTTTGATCGTCCAGAGCCTTGATGACAGCGTCAACGATTCGCGATGAAGTGTTATAGTCGTGCACGAGGAAATCTGTTTTCGGCTTGGTAAGAATCTGGTGAAGGTCATTTAAAGACATAAACCGAAAGTCGGGATCGGCATCGTTCAGTCTGGTCAGAAGCTGGCCGATCGTCTGGGGGTTAGGATTGTTGATCGCCGACGACGCCATGATGGCGGCGCTTGAGGGGGATATCCGGATGGTCGGCTTAAGGTCGAAGGGACAAGAAAGTTGACGAAGTGTCGGTAGGTAGATGTCACTTTGGAAAATTGCAGTTAAAGCAGTGGTCAGGAATGGCGGGCAGGGAAAACATGGTACCTTTGCGCCGGGATGACACTGGACTCGCAGATGTATCGAGGAAGGAGGATTCGGTGTTCTAACAGTGGCGCAAATATTTCTACCTAGGTAGGAGGTGAATGTGAATACGTCTTGCCTATATAGAAAGTTAGTAAATTGAAGGTATATTACCAGAAACGGTACTCCGATGCACAGCTGGTGGAAGTTCAAACTTCAGGCAGCACAGGCAGGCAGACGGAGGGTCAGGAAATCGCCAGAAGGTCAACCTAGCAAATTGAATGGAGGCAGCACAGCTTACCTATTACCACTTGACCTACGTAAGCTCATGTAGAAAGAAACCCTAAGCATGTGCTATTATAGTACCTGGTATGAAATTAGAGAAATGCTGGCATTGTGGGCGAGCGTAGGTATGGATGGTAGAGGGGGCATCGAGTTGAAATGATGGGTTGTGGTGGGGGTGTGTTGGAGTTGGGGACATTTCCAACGGCGATGGCGTAAAGACAAGACACAGCAGATAGGTAGCTCCCCTCCATTCGGCGTTAAACCAAATACGGTCATGGCGGGGTAGTGGAGCTCCTCCAAAGAGGTACGTACTGGAGTAGGACCGGGGTGCCCTCACGATGTACATGTATGTACATAGATAGCTGCATGTGGTCCGTGCTCTAGGAGTTTCTATTAGCGCCATTTTTGGCCTTACCTCTCGTCTACAGCAATACTTCGTCTTCTTCTCCCCTTCATTGGGATATGAACAGGGGCATAGTGTATTGTAGTTCATTCCCTGTTAAACATGATGGCTTCAAGTTGTGTACTGCATTATCCATGTCTGTATTGCCTCTCTTACAACAATGGCCGCCATAGTGGCAGGCGTTACGCAAGTTGTTAGCACACAAAAAGTGAGAAGAAGACTCCAGATGTGATGCTCAAGGCCCGAAAATCCAAGACTAACAAGTCAGAAGGTCGAGAGTGGCGTTCGCGGAAAGTCAGAGGCCGCCCATCTCGCCGACATTCAGTCTGTCCCCTCATGTCACATGTGAACCTAGTTAGTCACAGTTGAATCTTTGGTCCGTCCTACTAGAGCTGGCTTGAGCCTTAAGGGATAAGGTCCTCGTCGTACCGGCGCCTGAGGCACCGCTGACGGTCATGTCGTTTCATGAGCTCCTTGTGCTTAAGCACCTGCGCGGCAGCGAGCTATATACCTCTTGCAGCTATTCGACTACGCGCATTCACAAGCGATTGTCCGGGAGTGTTCCCTCATAAGCCTTTCAAAGTCTCGATCTCATCCCTCGAAACCACGTTTCTAGCAGCAAGACCGTGACATGTCTTACTGATTTCTCGAATGTCTTGCCAGTCGCGCGTAAGGCTGGAAGGAGGGCAACCCTCTGCCGTCTTCCCCGCCGGACCGGAGCCTTCCTTGCGATTCTATCACACACTATTTGCCTTAAGTACTTTCGCTGGCGATTGGATTGAAAATGATGAATCTTGGAGGACGCAAGGGCCACTTGTTTTCCGTTGCTTGGGTTCAGAAAGCTTCCTTGCGCAGCTCGACAAACGCCTGCTCCTCCAGACAGTCACACCACCAGATAAAAACAACTTTAAGAACTGAGAAGTGAGCATTGATGTTACAAGTCCAATAACCAACAATAACTAAGCCAGATCTCTTTGCCGGCCCAACTCGAACTATGTCGGTGTACATTGCCGGCTCGGTTCCTCTGTTTCACTACGTATTAGTCAGAAGACCATACATTTTGCTTTTCTGAGTTGAGAGAGAGCTCCGTTGAGACATTGGTCGCTGTTTACGAACAGGTCCCGTGCGAGACGCACTATCTCTTTGTATGAATATATCTTCTGTTCGCCCATAGACAGATGATCTACCAACAATACTTACCCCTTTTATTCTCAGGGGCTAAGTACTACAAGACTTTGATAGACCCATGTTGAAGCAATCCACATTTCCCATTCGTCTTCTGTTCAATCCTCTTCGTTTCGGGCTGCTGCACATGGCGATGTAATCGCTTCCAGTGCAATATGCAGTCTGATTTACATCACTTATTCAACGGTGGCCCCAGCCCCCGTCAGCTACAGGTATCCAAAGGGAAAAGGTTGATCTTTTGGGATAGAGGTACGATTGGTTCTAAGATCAAAGGAAGATAACCCAGGGGCCATGGGAGTGGTTAGAGTGCCATGCAAATTATTCCTTCTATCCCGCACCGATGCATAGTTGTACGAAGGGGTTCGTCGAGCTTATGCTGCAGCACCCTTCCAAAGAACTGCAGCTTTTAGATAGGGTTGATCTTAGGAAGCTCGGGGCAATGTCCAGAGAGTTTAGTGAGTTATATTAACCATTATTAGAGCGTCTTTACGAAGCTATGGGAGATGAATCGCCATGTTAATACAGGTTAGGAGGCAGTCTGACTAGCATTAAACAGACTACCTAGTTGGCCATGACACTCCAGTTTATATTAGAAACCCGTCTTCAATGCCGCCCGGTCTTCTTGCGAATGCATCCATGCTCGGTTATAGTACTATAGTCATCAACAGAGCATAGGTGTGAATTACAAATAGAGAGTCGAGTCCGCCGAACACTAAAACACTTGACAACAATGATTGAAGATCTAAAAAGGGAGCGTGAAAAGACAAGCGTTGAATTTCACTTAACCAAGCCTCGGACCAGCAGTTAGTGTGAGGTATCGGTTCTTTGTTCCAGAATCCTTCTGTCACACCAACAACCGGAACAGTCCACCAATAGGAGATGTTCCCTCCTAGACCTAAGGGGCCCCATGGAACTCATATAACCATGTCCTCTGATTCCACCACCTATTCTACTGTCACTATGCGTCTCACCATTCTCACACAAACTCATTTGTTATATCAAATACAACAAAACATACTACGCAACATCACGACAAAAAAGAAATCACTCCCAAGAACACCAGTAAGCGAAGAAAAGGACGCAGAGAATGATTTAGACAAGGTGTTGAGCAAAATAGATTCTTCAAGTGTGTGGAAGAGAGGCTCTGAAGTCTGTGTGCTGGATGTCCATCACTCTTTCGAGATAAACTTCATCGACGGCATCACAGCCTGATTTCGCTCCCTCGCGACCGTCGTGCAAGCAAGAGAGCTACAGCAGAAGGGATATACGGCGCTTGAGGGGACGTTCTCCAAGATCTCTCAGCTCAGCATGAAACTCAGCTAAGGAGAAAAGACAAGGAGCTTCAACAGGTGATCCACGATTTTGAGTTCGAACTGGGAAAAAACATACCGTTGATTATGATTAGACCTCTACCAAGTTAGTTGCCTCGTATATAGGAGACTGCGAGTTGTATAGCTCTAGTCGATGTGAGAGGAAATATACTACACTTGTTGCGCACTCGCTGGAATTCGCAATGCAGCTATGAAACAGTATTGCCCATCCAAAGCTGTGAATGCATTGAAAAGAAGACTTATTACATCAGAGATAAACCGCCCATGTTCCTTGAGGACTGTCATTACCTTAATGCGATCCCTATGAGGTAAGTGTTGGAGCACTACAATAGGGAGGTGTCGCGTGGGATAAGCTTTTTGGGCACCTAAGGTGTAGAAGATGGCGCAAAGAAGGAAGCGGATGATCTGATGTGAAAATAAATGAAGAGAGCATTATGTTAACGAGTTTGAGCAACACTAGCCGATGAGTTAACAGTTTTCTTCTTCTTTCTCTAGATCTTTCCAACGCTACAGGATCGCTCATAGAACCGCGGGGACGAATATGTAGTCACCTCAATGCATTGTACGACCAACAGTCATCCACCTATGCGATCGGTGTGGCTACCCACGTGGGGCGGCTCAGAAAAAGGATCGGATGACACCAGTTTTGACGTTTCCAGTCACGGAACATATGGACGTACCTTTCACAAAAAGCGAAGGTATTTTGCGAGGCCGAAATTAAACTCTGAGCTGTTGGTATTTGAAATCTACGTGTCGATTGGCGTCCCCACCGGCGACACACATTCACCCGCTCACTCCCTGATACCAGCTTAGGTATACCACCGTAGCAGGGTCTTGTGTGACGAGAATACAGCCCACGGTCCCTAAATGAAGGCGCCAGTGTTGTATAACCTACTTTTTATACTGCCTACACTGTCGAAATCAGAGCCTCAAGCCAGATGATCGATAACTTGCCTCATCCGTCACGACTACCATCACTTTCTACTGCATCGCATACCTCGCTATTTGTCAAACTGGGTTCTCGGACGATACATGTTAAGGTAAAGGCATAGTAACCATGTAAGATAATATTTGGAAGGCTGAGGCCATGTCCCAATCTATCACTCGTGTTGTGCGCAATGTTCATATCTATCCTGTGGTTATACGGTCCCGTACAGCGCAATGTAATTAAATGATAGACTACAATACTGTTTCTGCATTGCGAACTCTAAATGATATGATGTTTTAAACTCAGGTGGTGAAAGAATGAAACCACAAGACCAAAATGAGAATAGGAAAACCCAACATTTGCCCAAAAGGATGTGGCTCAAGCGCAGGCTGCCTCCATCCCCATCCCATCCAGAACGCTAACTGGCAATGTATGATAACCACCTCATTAATTGTTATCAACACTTCCCTCGATGCCACCATATTCCAGCACGTCTAATGTCATGTCTTAGCATCAATCCTGTGCGTTCGGGTCCATAGATGTCCCACTCTTGGATATCTACGGCGAATACCGCTTTGTAGAGCTATAAGGGCACGCTGCTCGCTCGCTCGCTCGCCGTCTCGTGTAGGAGTAGGAGTAGCCTAGCTATTCTCCTCCTCAGCCTAGTATCGATAGTGTTGTGCCACTCGTATTCCTCGACGTTCGATTATCGCTCGAGCTCGGCGAGTTCCTTCGTGCGCTCCGGGGTGTTCCCTAGGGCCTAGGCATATCCGCTTGATCTCTTCTTTCGCCCTCCTCAGGCTCACCCGGCCCGGCCTCATCTTCAATAACCTGCGCGGCAAGGATATCGTCCATCATAGGAACCAGGAAGTCCACTACAGCAATGCCAATGTCGAAGTCTTCTAGGCAAGACTGAGGACGTCTCCCAGCGTCGATAAGGGCCTTGCAGATTTCTCTTTCTCTTTTCAAAAACGTCGGGAGCATACGAATCGAATCCAAGGCGGAAGCAGCATCGCATAATTGAGAAAGAGGTACACCCGTAGCTTTTTCTGCAAGTGAAATACTTGGCTTGACAGTATAGGTCTCAATCAAAGGAAGTACCCGCAATATCAGAGAAATCCCAAGTTCTATGATGTATAGGTGCTCCGGAGGGAAAAATCCAGCTTCGATCAGGGGCTTGTAAGTCGCTCTTTTCCTCTCGAATTGCAGCAAGAATTCGAGGCATTGTGTGAGTAAGGAGTCCATGCAACCTGATGCAGGCCTTGGAGGCGCATGTTGAGTGTCACTCGGGCTTAACTGATTTTCTATTTGAGTAATCGTAGCCAAAGTCTCAGTAATTTTATGTTCTATGTCTTGTAGCGCCGCCTGAGAAAGAGGCTGAGTTGCGGCCAGGGGCTTGCACGTCATCATCTGGTAATGAAGCAAAGACGTGAGAGGCTCGACCAAGTGAGGATCAATACAACCCCAGAGAGGGCAGGGAGGCGGATGTTGAATGCGTCTCATGATGAGAAGTCGGCCACTTAATTGATAGTGCGTCAGCGGATAGGCGAGATATGAGGCCGCGTAAGAGTGTGATATTATATACTAATGCAGTATGAAGATGATCACGGTGAGAAGCCACGTGATTATTGATGAAGGGGCTTAGGTGCAGTGGTGGGTTGTTTGTTAGACGTCTGAGATATCGAGAGTAGATGAGTTGGGTGTATGGCAAATGTTCTCAGAGTAGGAGGCGGGGGGATATCTTTGAACTTATATACACATCAAGAAAGGAACATAGATACTGAGTGACCAGATTTAGAGAAAGGTTGGGCGTGACCTATGCACATTGGATTGTGCTGTTGGTCGATGTGGGCCATTTCAACAACAGAGGGTATTGGTACCGAGTGTTGTGGTGCACGTGTTGGAGGGCATGGAACAAAGAGGATTGAAGAGATACAACTTTATTTGCGAGATTATTGTCGAGTATGTCTCTCAGTATGTACCTACTGACTAGCATCATCGTCTTGGTTCCTGTCATGTGTTCCGCAGTTATCCGTAGAGTAGTTTCTTCGTTCTCGCTTCCTCGCCAACAGAAAGTGAGCCTGAGTATATTTGAAAAGAAGTAGATTAGCAAGGCTGTGTGAACTTGAGGCACATGTTGAAAACATTTTATGTACAACAGTAAAGTCAGCTGGCCAACTAATTATGCCCATGGATACACTAAATAATAATATCATAGCAGACATCGGTGTTGGTATCAAGTAGATTGCGGTGCTCACATGATAGCTTGAGACGATAACATGCCTAGTGTTACTGTTGGTGAGAGAGGTCTGCGCAGAAGTCGGCTCGGATGGAGGTTCTTTGTCTGCATTTTCATGATTCGCAAGACCAACACCTACGCAAGACCAACATTCCGCCAACTATGCTTTATCTGTTATTGCTCTCAGGATATTGCTCATTGTTCTAGGTATGAACATAGAATTGTTATAAGTCTGTAATTTCGACTGCCAGCTCCACCATACCGGGCGTATGCTTCCACCTCCTACGACACAACACAACACAACCTCACCACATTCAAACGCCTCATAAATGCCTCTAGGCTCCCCTCACCTGAGGTCACACTCTTTTGAAAGGGAGGGTTCCCTCGAAAGTATACGATCGTGCATATTCGTCTGTCTTGAGAACGAACAACCAAGCCCATCAGCGGAAATAGAAGTGAGAGTCCCAGCGCACATCAGGGCAGCGCGCATCAGGGCAGAAGCCTGTAAGATAGACCCTGTGCAAATGAACTGAAAACGCGAACTAAATAAGAAAAAGTAATACAGGAGCGGATAAACGACCTTCGTCATCGCAGCCAGCAACTCAGCGATCGAATAAAGCAATACCGCCCTCGAGCCTCTAAGCGTAGCATCCGGGGCTTCATTTCAAAGAGAAAAGTACGTGCTATTCAGTCGTTCAAGAACTCCGCTCAGAGATATGATATAATGGAAGAGAAGCTTCGGTCAAACCGTGAACGACTAGAGAACGTGGAAAACCTATGGAGGAGTTATTGCGATGAAGAAGCCCAAAGCTTTCGAAAGGCCAAGAGCGGTCTCGAACTTATATGTATCGCGGTGGACATCGACGAGGAATTTAAAAAGATAAATCAAGCTATAACGGAGGTCGAGGCTCGGTACCATCTGCTGTTGCCAGAATGGTCCGATGTTTGAGGAAGGGAAAGATAAACAAGGATAAGAATCAATGTGTATCGCAATATCTTAAGAGTAATCAGATCAATCAAGCATAGCTTCTGCTATTATAACTAGGCTATATCATGCATTGTGTGGCTCAGAAAATACTTTTCTAATAAGATAAAGATTGGAGCCCTGCTGGAGAACATATAAGATCTCCAATTCAAAACGAGTTGGTTCTGCTCCGGAGTCACCTAAGATCTAGAATGTAAGGCGTTAGAGACGACTAGAGCCAGGGGAAAATGAGATAACGATGCGCCCATACGTGTTATGAGGCTCTTTGAAGGGTGTTGTGCCAAGAATTTCAACATTTTATCAAGTGACATCTAAAATTTATGTAGCTTTACGGGTATAATGATAGTGTCTGTAGCTGCGAACACGGGTGAGTGACCTCCCCCAAACCCCCTCTTGTTAGTTGATTGGAGTTCTTTGTTCTGGCATCCCTCGTTTCAGCCTAGTAGACAAACATGTGCTACATAACACCTCAATAGATCATACCCGTCCCCTATCTATCCAGATATATATTTTAGCTGTAGGGTCTCTTTGAGGTCCCCATAGGCTATCCTATTCCCCAGGGGGATTATTTTGCACCCCGCTGCTCTACGCATCGTAAACTACCCTCTCCCAGCCCAAAATGCCTTGTCAGCAGCCCGGGAAAAGCAGTACGAACATGAATACCGCAGTAGGCAATGCACAAGTAAATTTCAATTGCACCCGGAGAATTCACTAGATCATACCGGAAGCCATGGTTCGCATCAGAACTGACAACGCAGCACCATGAACGGTTTCCCCAAGAGCATTTTTGAAGTTCGGGTACCAGAAAACTAGTGGAAGGGATCAGGCCGTTATTTAGAGTAGGGCAACAATCATTCGGAAAAGCAACAATTACGTGGTATTTGAGAGAGTTACGATATGGGCAAAAGACATTCCTAGCTTTGATCACACATCTTAAGATTAATACTGCTAGTATATAGGGACAAAATGTTCGGGTCGGTCAGACGGCCATAATCAGTTTATCGCCTGCCATTTCATACCCCAATCGTCTCTCAGCTTGAGCATCAAGTTCCTATGCGCCACCATGATGAAGGTTCGAATACGCAACAGACTGTTACTACCCAAAAATGGCCAATATACTCGCCAGACCTTCCAACTCCATCAAGAGGAAATTACAGAAATGCGTACACCTAGAGCGACGACAAGATTGTAAGAGAGACTGACTTCCATCTAGCCCTTTCACCTAAGATCCAGAATACCCAAGGGAAATAATAGTTGGAGATTAAAAGAGTGAATCATCGTTGAAGGGTGAAAGAAGGATGCCAGACTTCAAGACGGGGAAGGACAAGAAGCGAAGCTGAATGATCAATTTCTCAACCACCAATTCTACCAAACTTCCAGTACCAATCTTTGAGTCTGGGAGGGAATCGATCATTCAGTGCGACCAATTTCCATGCTTGGCCCTCCACCATAAGCACCGACAGCCGTACTGCCTCTGCTAATAAGGCCTCCATGACTTCCAGCCGTAGCACCGGGAGCGGTGTCTCGATGACTGTGAGGACTGCCATCTCCATCACTCTTGAGCGTCTCAGCGCCAGCGAACGGCGCCGAGGTATCCATAATGCCGTCGTGGTCCTGTCCCGGATTGGCGGTCTCGTACTCCAGGATCTTGATTAACTTATAGAAGCCTGAGGCAAGGAGAGCCCCCAAGATCGGACCCAGGAAGTAGATCCAATGATACGTCGGGAAGGATCCTGTTACCACAGCTGGTCCGAAGGATCTTGCTGGATTAAGGCTTCCACCAGTATAGTACACGCCCCTGCGAGGAAACTTTCCGTCAGCTGGGGAAAAGAAAACCACTATTCGGAGCCACCCGAGTTTCTTTCGAGATTGAAACGCCAGAAGAGAAGCTGATGGAATACTTACATCATCTGAGCAATAAAGAGCGCGAGACCGATGCCAATGGGCGCCATGAACGTACTGCGATGTTTCTCGACCGCCAACATCATGATGGTGAAAACTAACTGCGCAGTGAGGAATACCTCAATGAATAAACCCTGGACGACCGACGTATTTCCAGCGAGTGTAGTTGAAACATAGAGCCCGCCAGGCTGAAGACCCGATACCACAGCAGCGGCGGCAATTCCGCCAAGGAATTGACTTAGAATGACTATCACTCCGCGTACGAGGCCTACAGCACCAACGACCATCAGACCGATGGTAACAGCAGGGTTGAATAGACCACCGCTGATTCTGTAGAAGACCCAGACATTAACTGCAAGGCTCGTGCCGAAGCAAAGGCTGATGAACAGGAGTCTAGCCGGATTGGCAGCGAGGTCTTCCGGCTGGCCCTCATTCGGTGCTGTGTTTACGGCATTTGTTCCGCCGAATGCGAATAAGAGGAACATGAACGTTCCGACGAACTCGCTAATGGCGGCAACAAAGTGGCTCTTGGGGGTAAGGGGTATACGGTCGAGTATCTTGGGTCCTCGTTGCCGGGTTCCTTTATTATGACGTTGCTGGGCGCAACTCGAGCCACCGTTGTTTAATGAACTGGGTTGCCCTCCTTGGAAATGGACATTGTTGTCGGCTTGGTTGGGCTCCATCTTAGATTGCTGATAGCTATTGGATAAGCGGAGTAGATTATTGCATAGGAAAGTAAGTGATGATTCCGACAGTGGTTGAATTCATCCACCATTAGGTGAAGAACCAGGCTCCAAGGCCGATATATGCTATTTGCAAGCTATTATATAGCTGCTAGTCACCCAGACAAGTACCCCTAGAATTTTCAACCCGACCGTGGTCATCACTGTCATGGCGGCAGCTTGATCTCGAGTTACAACGCTACGGATACATGTTCCGGTATGTCGTGCGTGGAATGTACGACATTCCTCTGCTTGATCGTGTGTGCAGCAAATGGCCCGATACCCATTCATGCAGCGGTCATTGGGTTAGCACGACAACCGAGCGACGGAGATATTCTAGCCCTGCTGGAGACATATCCGCGCAGACTGTTAAATTATGCCCAATATACATACCTAGGTATTTATCACCACAATATTGCCACTCCACTCTAGAGGAATCCAATCTTTTCCTTGGGCGCCACGGATAAGGCACTAACGACTGACCATCTAGACGATAATTTTTTCGTGGAGTGTGCATTGTGTTACCGACCAGAAGGATGAGGGGTCATGAAAATAACCAAATAGGAGTCGCGAGACAAGACCGGTGAACGTGATCTAGCCAGTGTTCAATCTGTGATATGTGAACCACGAATTACAAACCACATGAGACGGAGCTTTCACGACAATTTCAGGTGACCGGCTCAGATCGTGAGACCGCGATAAATGCTGTGGCCTCGACCGACAGGCCGTGAATGGATTGATATCCTAATGGACGCCCCGCCTAGCGCGATGGATGAGGGGAATAATCATACAGATCCCGAGAAAATTACCAACCTCTTATCGTTCTAAGCTCGCGGAAGTCATCAAGTGATTCAAGCCAAGTTAGACAGAGCAGGAAACGTTGTCTCACTAAGCATGAAAAGAGCCAAACTCCTAATAAGCTGATCATAGTGTCTTCCCTACAAGGTTTAGCAACTGGTATTCGCAGCACAAATTGATTCGCTCCTATTTTCTTGGACTCTATCCCTAAAGGACCTTTGTGTCCGTTATCTGATTATGGCTGCCGGAGGGTGGCATTGCCTTGGTGACCGTCATCAAACGTGTATCACCAATGGTCAGAGAGTTTACGACATGCGCTACCAAGTGTAAGCTGACAGGACACCAGATATGAAACACAGCAGTCTCAATAATGCAACGTAGTTACACTCATCTCTAGTCAGGAGACCGACTGCCAAAGACTGCTTGAAATTTTACCTAGTAATGATATTAAATCTCGGAATAGCCTAGTTGATAACAAACGCTGATTTTCAGTGCATTAGGCCTCAGGATGTACAGAAATGGCCATAGATGCGTAGGGACACTTCTTAATGCTTCAAATCTGTAGATATCAATATATATACATATATATAGCACAGCACTAATTACTGTAACGATATCGGTAGCAGATTGAGTTGGATTACTGGGATTCATCTCACTCAGGCTGTCGTATAGGAACGCGTAGGTAGCTCTACATGAAGGACGTGTCAAATCGTACAGAACATATTCTGTGACAACAATACCAACCCGATATATGATTCGCGCCAGGAAAGAGAGCATTGGGATTGTATGAGTTCGCCACAACTATTCCTATGCCTTTGCCTTGATTCCTGACTGCTCGTATGGTGTTGTTATTATTGAAGCTGGCAAAGCACATGACATTGTTTCGATACTCTTTAAACATTTCTATTGATTTATATTACATTTAAGACATACATGAGACATGATCCATGATACCTGTCCCAGTACTCGTGTAACAGAGAATATAAGTAATTGGAAACACAGAGCTGAAAGCTAGGATCTACACTCAAGGAGTTGATGTCTATCTATTTGAATGGTTGTAAATGGGGCTTCATCGTAGATAATACTATTGAAATAGTGAGATTCGCTCTCTCTAGAAGGCCTCACGGAGTTAAGTAGGAACTAACATTTTCCAAAACAAGCATCCCACTCCCCAAAAGTAAAAAGAGTGGCGTTTTTAGCTGCGATTATGTATCGTACGTGACGCCTGCTTAGAATCATAAGCTCAAAAAGGCAAATATAACATTCGATTGTCTACCTTGCGTCGTCACCTGCACCTCTTGCAACAATAGATGATTGAGGCAAAGCCAAGCGAGTTTGATATTTACACGCACAGGATGCTATTAAGAACCTATATGATAGCTAATAATGATATAAGTAGGGACCAACAGTTTCCGGAAAAGGTTTACACAGACAAGGTATTTCTAAATACCATCTCTTTTCTTTTTCTTCGATGCCAGCTAAGACATTTTCCACGTCCCATAGCAACTACCATTTAGCGTCAGGTCACATTTGCTCAAGCTCACACCACCCTAAGAACTTGATCTCCATAATTTATCTTCCCTGATACCGATGTCGTCTAGTTTGTGCGTTCTTCGCGGTTGAGCCTAGTGTAGGAGGGCCTGCATTAGAATCCAGCACCTCGGTTCCGCCGGTCTTTTGCAAGGGACTAGGTGGACATTGCCGAAATGAGTGGTATACTGAAATAGAGGACCGTATATGTGTATGCTCGGAGAAAGCTCTCCTAGCAGCTGGGCATGGAGACTTCTGGGATGCTCCGCCATTTAATAGTTTGGCTAAGTAATAGATGCTGCAGCTAGGCCCACAGGCCTCTGACAGGGTGTAAGTGATTAAGTAGGTAAATCAATGAGAAATTCGACGCTCAGACTGCGCCACATTCCATGCTTTCAGTATTTCGAGCAATACGCGAAAAACAATCCTACAATGCGAAGTTACGTAAAGTGACGAAAAATTATGCCACAGAGCTCTGGACTAGTTTGTTCTAGATTGATCAATCGCAACTAAGAATCCCTATAGTTGCTACCTAGTCGGAAAGATCTTGGAATTCCCATGGAGCCGGTAAGGTGGCGCGCTTAAATCATAGACCCACATGCATTAGCCAAGGGTTAGCGATCTCGACCCACATTACGGCTGAGCTGTTAGCTATTTTCAAGCTTCAGCTGAGGATCTAAGATGAACTCCTTAATGCTTTACCACCAAATTGGACTAGCCCCATGGTCTGGACCTGTCAATAGGGGCGCTGGCAATTGCACTAGATTAGTCATGTCGATAGTCCTTCGGTGCGGGTGCGAGCCACCGCTTCGTCCGCTTGTACTATGGTTGCTGCCCAGTAAAAGGGACCTAGTCAGGTATACTTGGCACGCTAACCAAGATCAAGCACGCAGAAAGTATCTGACCCACCGGTACTTGCACGCAAATTCGCCTGCAAAACTCCAGCCACAAGGCCCCGGCTTAGCGCAATACCTGGCTAGGTCCCTCTTACACCCCTACACACCAGTATTGGTTCACAACTAAACAGTGTGGAAATAACCGCGTAGTTTCGCTCAAAATTTCCTAGCCGGGATGGATGTTATAGTAAAAAAAGCAAAGTTGACGTGTCCGGAATCATATAGGTATATAGATGTTTGGCCCCCGTCAGAAGGATTGCGTCCTTCGTGTTCGCGAGTGCTTCTTTACTGCAACCAAGTCGTTCGTTAATCCCTGGTTCGCACATCAATATGGTTCGTCAACCAAGAATGAAGTCACTGGCTTTCGCCATCTTGTCCACCGCCGTTGGCTATGTTGCCGCTACTTCAGACACTTGCTCTCAGCAGGACTCCCCTAACCTGCTCGTAAACCCGTCTTGGGAGGATGGCCTAACGGGTTGGCAATATGTCTATGCGAACGCCATCAGTTCGGCTCAGCATAGTGACGGTAGTAACTCGCTGTGAGTTGCCAACTTGATATCTATCACACGCAATGCAGCATACACTTACAAGCATTCTATAGGGTTCTAAGCGGCGTACAACCTTACAATTGGGTACGCCAGACCGTGAACGACCTGGTGATTGGAACGGAGTATGAGTTCTCCATTGACTTCGAAGTTCTCATTACCAATGTTGCAATCACTGAGACCTGTACGGTTTACCTACACCATGACTCACTTACGACTACAAACCTTATTGCTACAAGCAATAACCACTACAATCTCAATACTAACAACGGTTGGCAAACTCTTGCTGGTAAATACACGACTACGAGTGATAGTACGGTCTTTGGGCTTTATGTAGTTTGTTCTCCGTATAGGATTCCTCAAGTTAGCATCTACGTTGACAATGCTGTTTTGAGAGGTAAGGGTTATTAAATACATCCCTTTCCGTTTCGCCATATAACCTCACTTCTCCCGGGGTTATCTATTTTCAATGGCTCTGTTAAGATGAATTTGCTGACACGATGCAAATGTTAGCCCCTCCGATGACTGTTTGCCCAGAGCCGGAGCCCACACCCGAGCCCACACCCGAGCCAACTCCTGAGCCAACTCCTGAGCCGTCTCCTGAACCAACTCCTGAGCCAACTCCTGAGCCAACTCCTGAGCCAACTTCTGAGCCAACTCTTGAGCCTACTCCTGAGCCTACTCCTGAGCCTACTCCTGAGCCTACAACAGAGCCATCTCCTAAACCAACTCCTGAACCAACACCAACGCCTTCAGCAACTCCGTCCAGCTTCCCAGCTCCTTCATCTGCGCCAGCAAGCTCGTTGCCTGTGCCTCCGTCGAGCTTTCCAGCGCCTTCATCTGCGTCAGCAAGCTCGTTGCCTGTGCCTCCGTCAAGCTTTCCAGCTCCTTCGTCTGCGTCAGCAAGCTCGCTTCCTGTGCCTCCGTCGAGCTCCCCAGCTCCTTCATCTTCATCAGCAAGCTCATTGCCTGTGCCTCCGTCGAGCTCCCCGGCTCCTTCATCTGCATCAGCAAACTCGTTGCCTGTGCCTCCGTCTAGTTTCCCTGCTCCTTCGTCTGCGCTGCCAACTTCGTACCCTGTACCACCATCGAGCATCCTAACTCCCTCATCCGGACCTTCACTCACACCGACAAACTCTTACCCAGTGCCTCCTTCGAGCTATCCAACTGCTTCATCCATTTCTTCAGTTAGGCCTTCATCTGCGCCCGTGATTTCGTATCCAGTGCCATCATCCAGTTATCCTCACTCAAGCTACCCAATGCCATCTTCTGGGTCTTCGTCCGTCTCAGCGAGCTCCAACCCCATACCCCCGTCTAGCTACTCACACTCGAGCTACCCGGCTTCGTCTGCGCCCCCAACCGGCCCATCGTCCACACCTATTAACTCGTACCCGGTACCATCATCCAGCTATATTGCTTCAAGTGGCCCGGCGCCTTCGTCCGTTCCTTCAGTTGGTCCTTCATCGCCTCCAGCTAGCTCGTACCCAGGTCCATCTAGTTATCCTCCCTCGAGCTACCCGGCTCCGTCAAACACCCCCTCAGCTACGCCTTCATCCGGTCCGGCATCTTCGCCGTCATCGGCTCCATCCTCAGCTCCTCCAGTTGACCCTTCATCATCCCTCCCGGCGAGTTCGTATCCGGTAGCACCATCTAGCTACCCTTATTCTAGTTACCCGATTACTTCGAATACGCCTCTTCCATCTTCGTCCTCTCCTTCGTCCGCTCCTTCATCTGAGCCTTCGTCGGGCACTTCATCTACCCCTGCGTCTGATCCTTCATCTACTTCGTCGGGTCCCTCATCTACCTCTGTGTCAGGTCCTTCATCTGCTCCTTCCTCTACTCCCTCTACTCCCTCTACTCCCTCTACTCCCTCTACTCCCTCTACTCCCTCTACTCCCTCTACTCCTTCTTCTACTCCTTCTTCTACTCCTTCATCCGGATCCACATCTGAGCCTTCGTCAGGTCCCTCATCTACGCCTTCATCAGGGCCCTCATCTGCTCCTTCTTCAGGTCCTTCATCAGCACCTTCAGCAGTGCCTACGAGCTCATATCCCATGATCCCGTCCAACTATCCTTATTCCAGTAGCCCGTACCTGTCCAGTGCCCAGCCCACAGCAACGCCCACCAGGAGACCGTGTCTGAGCGCGAGGCGGCGGCGAGCATCTAAGCAGTAAGGTGTTGCGTTTTGCGTGAAAGAGCGATGTTGAAGTGAGGAGAGTGATGAGAAGGGACGCCTTCCCTGCAACATTTTAGGGTTCGTTCAGAGGCCAAATTGGCGAGAGCGCGCGCGCGAGAGAGAGAGAGTGTGTGTGTGCTAGTCCACTCGCGGATACTAATTAATCCTGATAAATAAACTCGTCCATATATGATACCCATGTAATTATTAATCCGTTAAAATGTCACGACTGTGCCTAGACAATCCATTGTGTAGTAGTATCTTTATTGTGATAAGTGTTAGCACCGTTAACGCTGCCCGAGGAAAGTTTGATTAGTTGCAATGTCATCTGTGAGATGCCTTTCACTGACGCTACAGAAGTAGGTATTTCGGCATCTAATCGGCATGCAAACTGGGGCAGCGTCAAAGGCGAGTGGTATGTGTGGTATCCTTGCTCCTCCGCGACTGCACCCTCAATTGCTCATATAAAGTAACACTAGATAGCATTCGATTAATGTGCTGTGAATTGAGGCTTATTAATGCCACCATTGCATGCCAAAATTGCTTTAATGCACTCTTAAACCTTCCCTCGCCTCTCTCAGTATTGCGACATCGAGTCAGTTGTACTCGGTAGAACCTATAGAAGCTATTTTATACTCAGGTACTCGAGACAACATCCAAACACGGCGGAACATCGATTTCTCTGCCATCTCCCGCAACCGTTCGGTAGCTAACACAAAGTCATCGTATGTACCCTCCCAGGGCTCTGAAAAATGCTCGTCGTAATCCTCAAACTGAGTATGATCTGGCGGATTCCAACTTCTGACTCGCCCGGGGTGGGTGAAGAATTGATTCAGAAGGTGGCTAGCGCGGGGGCTGAGGTGTGGACCAAGCCGCTTGCTCAGATCCTCATGCACTCTTTTGCCTTCGGCAGCGTCGCCTTTAACCATCTGTATTGGGAGATGATACTGCTGTTCACCCCAAAGGCCAGCTTCAAATTCTGCATCATTCAGTGCTGGCCACTGCAATGAGGCGAAGACAATATCAATAGATCTGAGGTGAGGGCAAGATCCCGGATGGAGAAGATACTGCATAGGCGCCTTGCGTCCCCTTTGCGTGAGTATGACATGACGGGCACTCTTAAGTAGATCCACATATTCATAGTGAAGCTTCCCACAATGAGAACTGAAGTAGAGAGTGTCTTTATGGCCGAGCCAAGCCCATTGTCGTTTGTACCAGTGACAAGTCATGCTTAAACTGCTGTCACCATCCAGTCGAATTCGGGTGTTTTCGAGCGAAACGAGTTTACCGCCGCGGCATGCAACATCGCGAGACTCACGGCACACCTGAGCAGTGACAGGGGGAGAGCAATTTCCAATAAATTGGAAATCTGGTGCACGATTAGGTTCATCCTCTGTGTAATACGTCCCGCATCTCAACTCCCGGATCTCCAGGATCTTTCCAGGTGTTGCCCACTCCCAGATCATACAGCGCACTTCGGGTGGTAATTTCTGGAACTGGGGGAATGCATACGGAGATTGGCTAGAGAGACAGCTGTCGAGGGTCTTGCGCAATGTATGAATATTCTCTCGCAGAGCTTTGTTATCAGCACGCAGCGTACTGAACTCTCTATACATCAAGTTTCTCAAAGCTAAGACCTCTCTGAGCTGCGATAGGTGTGCGTCATGTAGATCGAACAATTCCATTCCCTGGCTGACAAATCGTTCAACAATCTCTTCTCTCATTTCCTTCACAACTTCTGATACATGTTCTTCCATTCGCTCCGTCATAAACTCCTTCAAGGAGGCTGTATCAGCACGAATGACGGCTTGCTGTTTGTCAAGACGCTTGACAAGATGCCTAAGCAGATCTTTGGTACTCAGCTCGTCGGAGGATTCCCCAGGAGCACCAGCCTGACCAGCGGAACTACGCGTCTCAACTCTTCCCATCGTATCTTCAAGCCCAAAGAGGTACGCAGAGTTGAGTGAAGCGGAATGATGAGAGGTTCTACCGGAAGCTCTCAGGTTATATGAGGGTGGAGTACCCTCATCGGAAGTCTTATCTGGGAGCCTACTATTGTTGCCACCATTTTGATCGCGGGAATGGTGGCCTTGACAACGGCTCCGGGTTCGTTGGTAAGGCGCATCGTAGGCCGCCGCTGCTGCTCTGATGCTGCGATGTTTCCCAGTTCGAAAAGCATCAACAGCTAGCATAACTCTGGCTTCAACGAGGTCATCAGCAGAAGGGCTCATGGCAGCCCTCTGCTGGGTTTGTCGAGTAACCCGGTTGGCCATTAGGCGGGTGCGAAAAGGCTCGCTATTCCACGTGCTGCTCGTAGCACAATGAGTAATTGATTCATTAGACCTTGATGACTTCAAAAAAGACGATTAAGGGAAGAAGAGCGTGACATAAGTCAACGCGTCCTAATGATCAGATGTCGAGGTTATGCTGATCGAAATTGCTTGTGGCATCATTGTGGCGCAGAAGTGTGGGCCCTACCTAATCCAGCCTCCTTTCCCTTTCAGGGAAAACCATGGTACTGCCGGGGTAAGAGTGGCCAAAAAGGGGTCAAATCCGCTGATGTTTGCCCCTTGTTTGACCTCACACGAGCGTATAGACTACTAGGCTAGGTATATTAAACCCACGCTTGGCCAGAAACAGCGGGTAACCAGGACTTCACGGCCCGAAGTTACATTATCATGGAAATGAAACTCCGGAGGCAAGCCAACAAGGAAGGCTGTTTTCGTATGGGTGATATCGTCGCTGGCTTTAAGCGATTACCCGGCCGCACCTCGCTGTAATTGACACCGAGCAGATTCCTGAAGCTGGAGTATAAAACTCTATCGGAACGAGCGCTCTATTGTGTGATATAGGTGACTTTTTTTTTAGCATCCCGAGTCGCTTTGCACAAGAACAGTAGATTAACAAGATGCTAGTTTCATCGCTTCTATGTGCTTGTGCTGTGTCCGGGGCCCTCGGCGCCTCGTGGATTGCTCCTGGCGCCGTTTGGTACGATACCGATGGCAATAAGATTGATGCCCACGGCGGTGGTGTTGTGAAGCGAGGAGATACCTTCTATTGGGTTGGTCATGGAGTTAATAGTATGTCCCCATCTTGTGACTGTCTGGAACGATACTGACATTGCCTTAAGACCAGACGCCCATGATGTACTCGTCCACAGACCTCATCAACTGGAAGAACCTGGGGCAGCAAGCCAGCTCCGTGACGGGCATGTGGAGGCCAAAATTTGCAAAGCCAAATGGTTCTTTTTGGGTACTCTTGCCCTGTTGCAGAATGAGTCAATCAAAGAATACAGTCCCTAACACTATCTTGTGCATAGCTATATGGTCAACAAGACCGCTATGTCTTGTCCCTTAAATCAGCACAGTTCACCGGAGGCTACGGAACATCCGCCAAGGTTCACATACCCCCAAATGATTATACTTACAGTGATACTGGGATGTTTCACGATGACGCGACGGGTAGGAGTTAACTTCAATAACTACAACTAAGGGGCTTTCTGATATGGAATAGATACATGGTACCTCCTGACCAGCGCCGACCACAATATCGTTCAAGTCAATCGCATCAACTCTGATGGAACACTGGGCGATATGGTTTCAGACCTTCGTAGGTCACTTCACTCCTCGTCGTTTCACTAAGAAGTCGTATAACTAATTTCTGTCTAGGATCTGGTGCCTACGAAGCCCCTGGTATAGTGAAAGCCGATGGAGTGTACTACTTGATCGTGTCCGGCAAGACGGGCTGGCGCTCCAATCCCAATAAAGTCTTCTGGTCGAACTCGATATCCGGCCCGTGGACAGGAGGCTCCGACATCGCACCACAGGCCCAAAACACGTACAACTCGCAGAATACTTTCGAACTAACTGTTCAGGGGTCCCAGAAGACTACGTATATATACATGGGCGATGCGTGGGACTCGAAGGGTGGCGCGGGTTCCAACTACGTCTGGTTGCCGATGAACATCAACTCTGGGTACGTCATCAAGACCTCTATGCATACCTGATTACCTGTAGAGCAATTCTGATGCTCCCGCTACAGAGCAAAGACGATTCAGCTTGACTATCATTCAATGTGGAAAGTCGACGTCACGACTGGCGTAGTCTCGTACCCTTCAACACTGAAGCGCTACGAGGCCAATCATTCAAGTCTGTCTAGCAGGAAAGGTATGCGTCACCTGCAAAGCCAAATTCACGAACTAACAAGCAAACTGCAGTGGAAAATGAACCAAATGAGGTAATATTCCACAACGTAACCGGCACTGGATCCTTGCAGTGGCTTTCCTTCCACTACGAAGTCAATAATCCTGAAGGTGAGGAAGAGCCATCGTAATAGTGCACCAGCCCGTCCCTGCGATACTGACTACATTTCCTTTATTCTAGCTGGCGGCGCTTATGTAATCGTTAACGATGAGCCGGCCGTCAATATCTCGAGCCTCAACTCGCGCGCTGGATATCATGACTCTACTCCAGTTCAACTGAAATTGAGGGCCGGCGATGTGAATACCATCACATTCGGGTCAACGGGCAACAGCGGTATGCGTCCCTAGCAATCCGTGAACATTGGGAATATCTAATAACTGGTGACTAGATCTCGAAATTGTGGTGGACGCTCTGGAGATATTCGAGGATGAATAAAGTATGTTCACCTCTGACCTCAGAATACTTGTGAGGTACTATCTCTAGCTTTTTAATCAGTCTAGGGTTGTGGATAATGTAGTTGGGAAAGTTAAGAAAGCTGTAACGAAAACGTGCTTGCTTCAAAATGTCGCAGAAGGTTTTGAGCTGTTGACCGGGCGTCATACTGGGGAAGCCCCATCGTGATATCAAATACAACAGCTATAAGTTCGATATTCCATATCGAGGGCCCAAAATATGGTGTGAGTTATGATCTACCGAACATGATTTTCAAGGTGGACGATAGCACACAGGCTCAAATTCCCCTGGTCTACTTGAAATTAGATGCAATTACGGTACTCGGCCTGGCCCCTTCAGCAATCGCCATAGTACGCATTACCAAGCGGGCTTTTAGCACAAGCTTTATTCCTGCTCACTGTACGTTCTGTCGATCTCTTGATAATGTAAATGGCCGAGCGAACGACATCTTGGAGCTAATATACCTAAGAAGGCCAGATACATATATGAAATGGCTTTATATATATGCCAGGTTTCAATGTAAAACAAACAAATAATATTATGTATGAGTCAAGTGATCTTCATTAAGTACATGGACTTTAGCCACGGTGAGAAGAATCTGCGTGGGTCTGATCATGGGAAACTCAACGCCATTAACGACAAGTGGCTTCTAGTTATTGGTAAAGACATAGTCACTGGAATGAATTGATTGTATTATCTTTCCATCTTCTTTCCAGAAACAAAGAGCAGCGATCACCACTCAGCGACTTGCCAGTGCCAACTCATTGAGATCATCTGAAGAAGGCGCGCGCTCACTGAGTAGGCTCGTCGCCATAGTCTCGAGGCTTGGAGATTCGGTTCAGGATCTTGGCGCAATCCTCATGCGTGCCTAGAAGGGTGACAGAGGGAAAGCCCTATCCACCGCAGAATTCGTACAAGAAGTAATTATTCATCGATGCCACCATGACAATGGATGCTGTGGATATCTCTCCGTTGGTAGTGGTAGTAAAGTTGAGGAAGGAACTGGTATTTGAAATCGGGAGCATTTAGGGTCTTCTGGATCAAGGTGACCATGAATTGCACGACGTTGCCAGCATTAACCTCGTTTAGATTCATAGGTCTACTATCGACCTCCAGTAGTTTCTAGTCCATATCAACGATTAGGTATTTCGAATGTGTGAGAGAGCACACAGGCTCAATGCTGCTAGGGCAGATCTATGTGGTTAGAGCAGCTCTGACACAGTAGTATTTAATTCCTCCCCGTGCTGGCGAAAACAAGAACATAGCGTAACTAAAAGTTCAACGCTATGTTCTAATTAATCTGTATGCTCTTAACAGCCCTGGTTCGAAAAGTTTTGAAGTTAAATACTAGGAAATCAGCTACATGAAAGCAAGGCAGGCCTACTACCCTCACGCTGCTATTTTTAATATAAACTAAACAACAACTTTCCTATGCCAGATTTAAGACCTGTTATAAGCTCTAACTAGAAAGGAGAAGACATCTAGCTTTAGCTACATTATAACAAGCTAGATTAGCAGGGGGGGGGTTAAGTAATACTGTGTCAGAGCTGTTCTAGCCATACGGATCTGCCCGAGCGGCATTGAGCCTGTGTGCTATCACCTACATTCGAAATAGCAAGCTATATAAAAATATTACAGTAAACTTCAACCGCCTGTAGTAAAGTTACGTCAAGCTATCAACACATATAATAAGAACATAAAAGCCGCCTTCTTTATATCGGAACAATCGCAATTCAAAATGGGTTTATACAAAACAACAGCTTGATAATAAGCTGTTTTTGTTTAAAAGGTCGATTCTGGGGGGATGATGGGATGATGGGATGATGCAGACGATGTTTGCGATAAAGCAAAGCCATCTGCGAATAATAGCGTGATGGGAATTAAAGCTGATGCTCAGCTTGTCATAGGACACTGACTACTTATACGGGTGACGGGTGGTGCGGGTGAGACATGTAGGGGTCTCATACCAGCTCTCTCATACCACTCTATTCTGCTACGCCTACGCCATATCGCTATCCGATAAAAAGAGAGGACTGAAAGTACTCTTGATGCTTAAACACCTTCTATACCTAATCATGGCTGGTCTCCCCCGGCAAACCCTTAACTCCGGGCCTCGACTTCAACGGGCACATTGCCTTTGTTTTAAACGTAAGGCTGTTGTGTCGTAGAAAATACTATGCAGTTCTTTAGGCCCAACTAGGAAATAAAATATCCTTTTCGGACTAGATAGGGCAGATTCGGTGCAGGGTCTCAGAAAAAGTTTCGCAGCCCAGGCTACGTACCAGGTCTGCGCTGCAAATACTTACGCCACATATGACTATGTCTGCCGGACCTGTCTTGCCTTGCCTTGCCTGCCTCGACTGCCTCGACCAGCCGCTGGGGCAATATAAAATAGGGCGAACGGAGGCGTTTTGCTTCGCCTCGCCGCTGCGGAGGTAGTGCGTATGTCTTATATCCTGTTTATGGCTTAAGGCCTGGCTTGTGGCCCCGTCTTTGGTTTTGCCGCCAGCAGGGGCCTCCTATTTTGCTAGCTTACACTTTTAATGAGCAAACCTTTTTTTAAGCAACGGTTCTCTGCCCTTGCATTTTCTGACTACGGTACGTGATACTACACGGAATACCTCCGGCCAAGACATTAAGCATAAAAACTGATTCGGTTCTTAACGGCTCGCGCTTAAGCCGAGGTTAAAGTAAGTGTCCAAAACCCTGCTATTAACAGAGCTATTTATCCAAGAATGAACTAGCCTAAATTGGGCTATTTGAAGACTACCCTTGTGACAGCCTAGGTGGGGCTTGCAGTGGCTAACCCCACTAGCTGCCAGGTGTGGCTGGGTGTGGCTAAGGCAGGGGCAACCTATTGTTCACTGTGGTGAATGGAGTTGCTATGGTGAAGGGCACAATTGTTTCGCGTATATATTGGTTTTTCTATACGGACCTGTAAATTAGTTTCCTTTCCTTCAAGCTTAATATTTTATCCAGAATATAAGGTAAATTCGAGCCTTGCCTCAACTGCCGTATTCCACGCCATCACAACCCTGTCTTGGCGGTGCTTAAAATGATTAAGCCACAGCCTTTATCCACTAAAACGTGCTATCTTTAATGGTTTTTCTTGCCACAACACTGATATCTAAATATAATTTCAACCTTGTCTTGATTGACTATATATCGTAAGTTTCTTGAAAGATTTTTAAGTTAAATTAAAATCATCATATTAGTATATCTTGGTGGTTGTTTTGATCGGCTTAAAGCTAGGACAATATACACATGCCTGTGTTTTACGTACTTAGTAGTGTGGCCATGCAAGTGGCTTGCATTGCCTGTTAGTCACTACCTACCTACGCGGGTGAGGGGGGGTGCAGGTAAGACTTGTGCAAGTCTTATAATTGAATTACAGAGAGGTATTTAGCTAGCTAGGCCGAAATATTTCAAGGCCCAAAATGGACTTTTTATTATTGCCTAACGAAGCAATCACGGCTATTGCGAAAGAAAGCACGAGCACTACAATTTCTAGCCCTTACAATCATTATCAGCAGTAGCAATAATTACCACTACTTGCAGTAATTACTAGCAGTAAGATATATCTATTATAGTTATTTTTCGTTAAAAATATTATATAGCAACCCTGTTGATAGTATTACCTCTCTACGTACATATTTCTGAAGAAAAATCAACATGTAAGTCTTACCTCGACCCCCCCTCCCCCTGCTAGGTAGGTACCTATGTAGACTAGAGTCTCTAGCCACCCATTCGGATAGGGCTATATAATCCGATTAGCCAATTCACGCTCAGGAAACGCTCTGCGGGTCCGTGTATTGTAAACGTGGATTGGCTAATCCGATTAAATGGCAGCCTAGATAGGTAGACTGTGTGTGACCACATAGCGAGGCCTCACCTTGGAGTCTTCCCCTCTCTTGCACTGCTTTTAATGATCTCCAGCCCAAACCCACAATCACCAAGGTGTGGCCTCGGGAGATTGTCGCTCCCTTTTGAACATTTCTCGTCTCAACCATTCACTAGGGTCTCATTGGGGTTATCATGGGTCAAACCAGTCGAGGAGGCACAGCTAGAGAGGAGTCCGACTCAACTTTCCGTATCGCAAGAACTCGATTGAGCGAGGTAACACAGGAGCTACAAAATGTAGTTCAGAGAGTGGATGAACATTCGCATCGATTCGTGCATTATTCAGACCTACAAAAAATATGGCACAGAAAAAGAATTGAAATTATCTTTCAGAAATTCGGCCGACAGCAACGCGAGGTTGTACAAACCCGTTGCCTTCGGCTCATCTCCTTTCTGGTTTATTTAAGAATGGTACCTGACTGGTATTTTCGCTTTGATGGACTCTTTGGAAGGTCTGGAACCGAGATAGTAACGGATGATTATATGCCCTTGACGCGACATAAATTAGATGATCTGGGCGTGCCCGAACAGGCTATCTTCAACTGGCAAGATCAGTACTGTTTCATTCCATGCGACATCATATTCAATCCTCGCGAGCACATACAAAAGATTCCAGACTCGTGTATTCGATTGCCTTTCTTGAGCTGCGGCGAGTCTGCCCACGGTGGTTATGGAGATGTTAAAGTATTCTCGGATATCAAATGGCCTGACATGGATATAAACTGACTGCTACAAGTTATACAGTATCGCACCGGAGTATGTCAGAGATGAAGATCCGCGACGACAGGACTGGCACCCTGTGCGTTAATTTCACTTGTCCAATATTGGATTTTCCGCTAATAGACCTCGACTCTATAGTCAAAGCCGCACATAGTCGCCGTCAAAGAGTTTCGTACTCAGAGAGATGGAATTACTGAGGCAAGGAACATGCAAGTTCTGAAAGAAAGTTTAGATAAAAACGACAACATCGCGCTCCATGAAGCAATCATCGAACAGGGAGTTGAGGAGAACCTCAAAGTCTTTATCATATTTCCAAGAGCACCTTTCGGGGATTTATGGCAGTTTTTGCATGGAGGGAAAGCAGCTGATGATACTATTAAATCCTACGATTTTTCCTCACGATTCCCGAAAGCTGTGGATGACGATCTTGACCCTGCCCCAGCATTACTTAAGCAGTGTCGAGATTTGACCGGTGCCCTGAAGTTTCTTCATGAAGGGTTCTCCGTTGGCAGAACCTCGCTTTTCTGCGCACACATGGATCTGAAGCCCAACAACATTATCCTTTTCGAGGGGACTAAAGAAGATGATGTGGTCGGCACGTGGAAACTGTGTGATTTTGGTATCTCGGCTTTTAAGAATTCCCAGGAGAGACCCGAGATCTCAGAGGTTATATCGGTTGGAGACTATCACGCGCAGATTACAATGAACACGACGGCTAGACGCGATCCTGGCCCCTACCATGCCCCGGAAGTCTCGTTACTTCAAGAAACGATCGACATATCTCCCCAAGCCGTCTTGAACAGGGGTAAAGTGGGGCGGAAGAGTGACATCTGGTCTTTCGGAGCGATACTCGCGGAGGTTCTCACCTTTGCGCTCGATCGTGAAAAAGGCGTTGAAGAATTTGAGCGCCGTCGACTTGTTCGACAGTTCGGCCATGAATACAAGTCTGACTACTTTTATACGAAAAAGCCAATCAACATCGATAAACTAATTGTCCCTGGGCAGAGCCAGGCTTGTAGCATTGAGGTCTCGCCACAGGTTCTGACATGGCTGGACAGACTCTGCATAGAATCGTCCACACCCCAAAGATGGGCAAATTGCTGGGCAGAGTGTGTTCGTCAAATCCTCCAGGTTGGTCCTCATGGGCGGCCCTCAGCACGAAAATTGAAGAGTTGGGTCGACCATGTCCATGATCACGCCTTGCGCTCAACTCAAATAGAAGATATAGACTGTATGTTCTTAAAATCGGCATCGCGCCGGCCTCCAAGCTCGCTAGGACAGCCACCGCCACCTCCAAGTCCGCCTCCGAGTCGACCTTCAAGCTCATTACTTGATCCCGAGGATGAAATGCCGGATAATGTTGACTTAGAGTCTTCAACAGAGAGTCAGAGCGCTGATATAAATCAGAGCAACCTACGTGCACTTCGAATAGTAAGCCAATCACAGGTCCGGGAACTCGAACTTTACTGTCGGAGAGCAGAATCTGTGGCTACTGACGGATTTACTATCGCCTATTTGACAAAGTCCCATGTAATAATTTTCAAGGTACAAAGCCAAGATGAAGGCTTGAAACTTCCACTACCCCCCAGAGATGTCTTATGGAAGGGGGTTGCTATTGCTGGAGAGTACTTAGCCGTATGGGGCCTCACAAAAAGCCCTGCGGAGTCCTGGGTGAGATAAAGTTTCCCTTCTCAATAATTCCGAGAGGTTCCTAAACTGATATAAAATAGCTTCGTGTGATGCACCTTGGAGATCACCCTCGGTGGCTAAAGTTAGCAGCCCTGAACGATGACAGCGCAAGGAAGTTCGATTACGACAAGCGAGTTGCATTATCTTCCCGGGGCTATATTGCTTTCATTCTGTCGGATAACATCTATGTGGCGAATCTATTGTGAGTAAGAGCCTACACTTTATCGATCTTCTTTGCTAAATAATATAAAAAGGAACCATTGTCAGGGCTTGTATAAGCTCCCGGTACCTACAGACACGGCAACTAGGAAGCGAAGTATGCCTGCTTTCGATCGAGAATTTATAGATCTTGCGTTTGACAATACGGGCAAACTTCTTCACGCGTGGGCTAATATTGGCTCGGATGGGGCCCTCTGTATTTACCGCTGTACGAATTTGGCTCAAGAGATGCCGGAATACCGCGGCTACTATCGATATGTAAGACCTAAACGTTTGACTTGCTGCAGTCTATGAAATCTAATTGTTTCGTAGAACACAAACGAGGAGCGCCATGCGACCCGACTAATGCCATATAGCAACTCGTTTGGGTGCATCGTTGCGTCATCAAATGTATCCTACTTCCCAGCAGTCATCCGCGGCTCCTTGGCTAAGCAATACAGTCCACTTCCTCGATACATCTCACGCCAGCTGCAGGACGCGAATATTAAAGTTGCTTGCATGTTTAAAAGCAATCTGTTGATCACTGTCCAGAAGCCCTTGCCAGGAACCTTACCCCCTAAACTACACTCTCGCCTCTTTGTTTATCCTCTCAATCTAAATGGAAAACCAGGAATCGGGCATGGCACCGAGTTGACCAAAGTGAAAGAGACGCCCTCTAACACGTCTGTTATGTGCGTTACGCAAATGGAGAATGACTATGAGGTTCACATTATCCACCTTGATGGTAAGGTTGAAGTAATTCATATTCGCCCACAAGATTAGTAAATCGGGACAGAAATGTTTGATACCACCCCGTGCACCTATATCCGTGATTTACGCTCCTCTGTTTTTCTCCAGCTACTTCGTAAGTATGTGAAATAGAAGAGACCACCCGTAATGATAGTTAATACAACCCAGAAGATGATGAAAATCCAGAAATCGGTGGCTATAGTAATTTGATGCTGGTTCGAGTCAAAACCAAAAAAATTCATGCCGAAGATTGTCTAAGGCGATAAGTCAGCTGGGGGTTTCATATTAGTTGGAAGGAAGGAAAGTACCCCTAGAAAGCTTCCCGGAAGATAGAAAGCTGAGACGATAGTAATGACACGAACAATCGAGCTGTCATCGACAGTGTTTTGTGCGAGCTCTTTCAGCTTCCTAGTGATCACGCCCGTCTCTTGTGCAAGATTCTTCATTTCTTGTGTCATGTCTCTAATCTCTTTATCAAATCTTGCCGTCTCGAGTTGGTTATGCAGCGTAAGTGTGTAGCCAATCTGTCCTTATCAGATCCCGTCGGCAGCCATGCCAGTGGGCCAGCTTACCAAGTCAATAGTATTCTGAATCCTAGCCTGAAGTCCCTGTGAGCTGTCGATATATTCCTCGAGGATTGTCCTCGTGGAGGAGAACGTCCGCGGAGACCCTGAGATAGCCGATCCAGCTGACTCCAGACACTTAACAATCTTCAGGTTGCTCGTACAGCACCCGTTCGCGAACATGGAAAAATCAATAACGTTACGGAGTTTCTGAACGTGAACGAAACTCTCTTGGTCCGTGAGTTCCGCTGTTTGGACCATTGCGAGGTTATTCTGCCAAGTGCACGTGTAAGTTCCCATAGAATTATCCTTCAGTTTCTCAGTACGGCTTACGATTTTGGAGAATTGGTCGCCAAGGTGGCGGATGTACGGTCGCCAGTTATCAACGTAGCATGAGAGTACTAATTGGTGGATTACACAAGGATCTTTATGGATCATGTGAAGACCTGTCCGTGAGTGCTTTCCTTGATCTTCGTTTCTCACCATATCGAGCAATCTACCATTAAGGGCACTGGTAGGGCTGCAGTGAAGAAGAAGAATCATGTCCCAAGCGGGCGTGTGGTAATGGTATACTCCAACATGGCGAAATGACCACACAGCTGGACCGGATCGATGGTTCTTCTCAACATAGTTGAGCTTATAAAATAGTGTGTCTGCTATTGTAAGTCATCTAGTATGTTACCGAGGCAGTAATACTTACAGCTTCCATCGTCTGAAGCAGTGTATGATGTATTGCTACTACTGGCTTCAGACAGATGAGGCTCGTCACCAAATGAGAGGAGCACGCGCAGGAAATTTGGATGTACCCCGTGTGACCGGAATACCTTTGCCGCATATTCTGATTGAATCTTCAAGGGAGCTATTGTTCTTGCTGACGGAATTGATCTACCTCAGAACCATATCAGCCATCTGTGATAATGAAGTACTCTCCAGATACACACATGATTCGAGTACCTGAAGCTGGCGGATCCTCGACAATTGTCTTCAGCTCATCTTCACCCCGAACAAGCGTGGATTTGCTTTTGTCTATACTGATCCGTTAGAAATGGTAAACTGTCTCAGCTGGTTGAGTGGAGTTACCATCCGCGATGTCGACGACTAAGAAGTCAGCTGAACCCGAGGAGAAAATAGCATCACTCGAGTCATGCAGTTGTTCTCTCAAGTTTTCCGAGAACAATATCTCACGGTCTTGTTCGGCGAAGTATTGATCCCAGTGTAAGGCCATTGAATGTTGCGCTCAACGAGCCGTTTGGAACCTTGCTGAACACTTCCGCTTTATTTAATACTAGCCACGAAGCGGCTCTATTATGTTGCATTGCCCTGTTGGCTGCATCCACATACATCACAAAACGCCTCCTCCCCCCCAACGGGAAATGCGGAGTTACAAAATGCGGCTATCTTATGTGACTAAGCCTTGGCTGGGAGCGCGCCCATGGGGCCGTTCATTAAAGCAAAGCAGAACAACAGTAATGAAGTTTCCAAATTCGAGATTAATAATTGTATAATTCGCTTAATTTCATAGCACCGGGAATAATCCCACCAAGATGAGCGAAATGATTACCAGTACTGGTAGATCGTGGATCATCACAGCCACTGAGCTGTCACATTTCTGACATATGTACTTCTACTCCGACGCCACTTTCTTTTTTCGGTCTCACTTACCGCCGCCGCCCATGCTAGTGCTGCGCATCGCTCGCAGATCAAGATCGAGTCCATTCCACTCCATGCTCAGTTGATTGTTCCTGAGGCTGCCTACTGAGGCTCCCTACTGAGTCTGCTGAGTCTGCTGAGTCTGCTGAGTCTGCTGAGCCTGCTGAGCCTGCTGGGTTGCCTCGCGCGCCTCAACAATGGCATTGGTCATAACGCTATGGCCGAAAATGGCGGTGTCAGCGAGTTGGGAAACACATCTCGCATCAGCTGGGCGAGTCGGGGACGTCGGCTTACACCAATTCTGCCTAGGAGTATATTAGCTGCATATCTCTTAACGATAGGCATACGTCACGTTGGGGCCTATCTACCTGCGTCATTTCTTCTTGTTCCGGAAGCGTGAAATACCATCTGTCGTTTCGATGCTGTAGAGCTCTAGTTAGTCTTTGTTAAAATATCTATATACACTGCATCGTAGACTGCAAGTGTTACTGACGATTATGTCAAAATCCAAGTTCGGGCCGTACTGGCTCTCGTACTTGGCCTGTAGATGTGTCTGGAGTTCGTTACCCAGGCTGATGTACCGCGAGAGCTTCGGGTCTAGGCAGACTTGAGTCATAGTGAAAATCGGCCTATCAGTGCAGGCATTCGAAGACGTAGTGGACTAGGAATGAAGAGAAGATCTAAAACTCATCAGATCTCTCCGCTGGGTGGCATGAGACATTTAACAAGCTCCAGAAAGATGACTATGTCACTGCTTGATTTGCGAGGCTATTTATATGACTCCCACCTTCTCCTTCAGACAGCGGTGCGCGACCTCATCTCTTTTTACACATAATTGCCATAGAGGGGGTGCCTACACGAAACTGCCCCCCGCCCCCTGCGTCTTCTCTCAGCCCATCTGGATGTGGCAAATTCAGGCGGCGATCTGGAGAGGAGCTAAGAGAGATCTGGCGAGGAGGGCTCGATAAAAAGAAATTCAGCTGTGACACGCCCATTCCGCGTGATGGAGGACGTAAGGTTGTCCATGCACTGAGCGCTTAAATTTGGAGAGCTCATACCAATATAGTAATAAGCGCTTGACCACACTTGTTTGCTACTCACAACATGAGTCAACCATTCTTTAGTATCTGTCGACGATGACATACCTAACCGATAGTGAACCCCAACTCCAGTAAGTGGTCCATGCAAGCACTCTTAAAACCATCGCAGCGACCCTGCTAACGTTTCTGTTTGACAGGCAGAAGTTGACGAGCGTCCAAATTTTTGTATGTGTGCCCAACAGCACGTAGCGATCGCAATGCTTACCCAAAGCTGTAGTTTATAGTGATCAGCGCTGTGATTGGTACTGGGGTCTTCACCGACAATGGCCAGGTGCTCGCGCTCGCGGGTTCTCTCGGTATGGTTGTTGGTGTTGTCATTCTTGGGCTGATCGCGTTCTGCGTCGGAGAAACTGTAAGCGAATTCGTTCAGGTATTCCCGGCGCCAAACGGTATCTTCGAGTATGTCCACGCTTTTGTTGATGAAGAGCTCGCATGGGTTGTCGCCATTTGCTACTGGTAGGTCTGATGGGAGCTAGGATACGATCGCTTTAGATGGATTGGTCTGACGGGACTATAGGTACTCTTTCGCCTCTGTCGCTGCTACACAAGTCAAACAAGCCGGCGACCTCTTGGCTTTTTATGGCCCTACCGATTTCCTGGTCGGTTTCGTTATATATGGTATTACACCAATCTTATTATTCTTCCTTAACCTAAGTGGTGTCTGGGTATGATCCACCAATGTATTTTCATAAAGAAAGTACTATAGCTGACAGGCTTCAAGTACTTCGGCGCCGTAGAAACGGTCGGGGGTTTCTTGAAAACAGTGTTGCTCGTTGGCGTTTCCATCACGCTATATGTGATCTACGGTAGGTATTCACTAATGGAATTTTAAGCTGGCTCTTGAATAGTAGCTAACAGATAGCTGGTTGTACAGGACGATCTGACCAAAGTATGGCATCCTTGTATGGTCATAGTCGGCACTCCGATAACTCATACGCACAGGTATCACATTAACATTCGAGCATAATCCCGATATAACAGACAGCGACTTTACGGCCTTTGCGTACGTTCACTAACTCGCAGTCCATGTCATGATCACTTCATTAATAGTGCTATCCTACAGCATAGCGACACCCGCAGTCGCATACGGCTTCATTGGAATCGAGGCAACTATCATGGCTGCATACGAAGCCAGGCCTCCTGATGCTATTCGATGGTCGTCGCGAACCATCCACGGCGCTACCTTCTTAATGTATATCTTTTGCACCGTTGCTATTGCACTTACGGTTAGGTGGGACAATCCAGCTCTACCTAATCCGTTCAGTGGCATTGTTCGCGACCCCCCTGGGTCAACAGCTCCTACGAGTACCAACAGCGTCGGTCACAGCAGCAGCGTAGTAGTTATCGCTGTCATGGAACTCAGTCAGACTGGTGCCGCCATAATCAACGGCGCTCTCGTCTTCAGCGTCTTATCAGCGGCGAATACCTCCCTTTACATTGCTAGCCGCACTCTCTACGGTCTTACCTATCGGATTCGCGGACGAAGTGCCATAAGTAAACAGCTCAAGAAACTGAGCTCCGTGTGGGGAGTAACCGGAGCTCCCGCTGCAGCTCTCTTCTGGTCGATTATTCTTTTCTACCCAGTGCCTTTTCTCGATCTTGTACACCAAGAGCCCTACAAGACCAATATACAGAATGTTAGTAGATTCCCAGTACCTCTGTCGGCAGGCTTATCATGGTTTTAACCATAAACAGGCTATCGATGTCATTTCAATTACCTCAAGCGTATCGTGTGTCATTGCTTGGGCAGCTATTTGCATCGCTTTCATTCGATATGAGAGGTGGTGAGTGTGGTATATTATTGATACCCAAAGCACCATTGCTGATAGGTATTAGGACACGGTTGTGTTCTGATGGTCTACAGGAGAGAGGCTATGGTAGATTCATACGAGACTCTCCAGAGTATAATAAGCGAAATATTCGAACTTGTAAGAAATGTCCACTTCTTATCCCGTCTTAGTTCTCGGTCTCTGGTCTCAAGACATAAATTTAGTCTCCAGAACAGTCGTTTATACCCTTTCATATGGGAACTTATTAATTTAAGTTGATCACAGTATTAATCTGGGGCCAACCCTACGTAGCATGGGTGGGCTTGATTGGGTGCCTAGTTGTGTTCGCCTTCTCAAGCGCCACGTTCTGGGACTCGCATGATAGTCTCATACTTAAAGTCTTCTCGGCCTACGGCACAGTGAGTTGATTTATGGACCGCATTGCGATCCCGGATCCCCTTGATGCGATCGCAAGCGCCACTGACACAAACTTGCCAGCAAATTGTGCTCCTCCTATTTTGGGCTACCCTTAAGTCCTTTCGTAAATGGAAGAACTGGATCACCATGGACGTTGAAAGTAACCCGCGGAAGCTTATTAGGCGTCTACAGAATCTTGAGTTTGTGTCGAGAACCGCTGAACAGAGAGAGCTCTACTACGGCACCAACACACCCCCCCAGTCCGACCATGCATTGCGGCCAGTACGTCAACAAACAGCAAATTCAAGGGATCATGAGCTTGATGATGTAGACGACCGTTCAGATGACGTACAACCAGCATCTTCAGTCGCTGTTGCTGATAGCTTAGACCGTTAATAGCTATAAGAGAACAAGTGTAGTCACCATGGCCATATTGATGGTGAATTCTAACAGCCTAGAGCCCAGCTGGCATAAGACCACAATTTCCGAGTAAAGAGGATGGGAGAGCATGGGTCACAATTAGGATGGTCTTTCATGACAATATACACAATGAGCCTAATTCAAACCGAAAATAGTTGTTTGGAAAGGATTGGTATTGTAGTATTATAAAGCCAAGTGATAAATTTTTAACACGGGAGTTTCATACGAAGCCCATGTTCGTTTTGTGGGAAGTCTAAATTCGAGCTGCTTACCGCAGCTAGGTCAGTGTGAATGCCGTCGAAGCAGCCAAAGCATGACTCGCTCCACCAGCATTCTGGTGAAAGGCCCCAATCCACATCCCAGAGCCTGTCTTCTTAATAAAGTAGAAGCTACCTGTGTTGCTGCAGCAAATTGCCATACCCCATCCCGCTCACAGTACCTCTTTCTACAAGCCCAACTGGGAAAGGAGGTATCAAAGCCGTTGGCGATATGGTAGCTTAAACTGTTGCTAACCGGGCACTCAGAGTTTTTTATCTGGGCATCCTTCGGCGGAAACGGTTTGTCAGATCCTTGACAGCCAGGCCCGTGCAGCGAACAGCTTCGGATTTTATTGCAGATTCGAAAAAGTCAGGGCTCTTGGAGTCAATACGGCCATACAGCCAATTGCCTCGCTTCCGCGGGCTGGAGGACGCCCGGTTAGTAATGCTCTTATTGGCTAGCTCTTGACACCAATAACCCAGGCAGCCTACAGCGATCAAGGCAAGCTGAAAGAGGCCGAGAAGATGTACCGGCGGTGTTGGAACTAGCGCCTCAGTATAGTTAGCTTAAACCAGTGTGTCCATTGTGTCTCTCAAGCTATCTCGCTTTCCAGTATTCTATAACCTAGATTCGTGTACAGAACAGGTGGGTGGGACGAAAGGGCTAGAGCAACATTGACCCAGGTCCCCATCCCCTATTCCGGTGGTTTTGACATTAATTATCGTCTAACTTACGAGGGCTGGTAATGGATCTATTCATTTTCGCATTTAGGTCCATGTGGTTGAAAGTTGCATTCCAGGTTTATTATACCTATTTACTACGTTATATCTCGTCGGCCGCCTCGATTGAATTTGAGAGCTGGATATACAGTATATGGGGATAGCAGCAGGTCGAAGATCCCACAAACATACGTCTCACTCGGGTTGACTCAAGAACCTCATAAGAAAACCACGGAATAACGCGGTTGAAGCGTCAAAAACTCCAAAAAAGTAGTTGTATTACAATCAACTAGGTAGGTTACGTGCAGCCCTCAGTCCTCACTGTGGTACGCAACGACTCCTCGGGGAATGATGTCGACGGGCACGGTCCCCTCTTCCATCGTTCGAGTCGTCATTCGCGCTAGGAGGACGACACATCTCATCCAGAAATAACGAATCGCTCTAACGCCTCCTTAATCTGATCCAACGCCTTCAGGATGTCCACGAAGGCAGCAGACACGTCCTTTGCCACGTTAGCCATCATGGTGTTCCAAGTGCTAGCGCTGCGGGGTGCATTAAGAAATATTGTACCATCACTCAACCTGCCAAAGAGCGGCTGGGTGAGCTGTTTGAGGCGATCTGGGAAGTTTTGTGTGTATTCCTCGATAATTTCCATCGCTGGTTGGCAGTAACGCCACAGAAAGTCGTCTGAATCACGCGATAGATATTCTTCAATTGATTTGTCCACATGTAATTTGCTTCCAAAGTAGAGCGCGACCCATTGAAGGTGATGGTAGTTGGCATTGAGTTGGCCAGGGACGTGCATGGCAGTCCTTGCCACCTCATCAGTCAGGGCTGCTGTGACTATGTCCTCATCGGCCCCACTGAGCCCAGGCCTGGCGTCATCAGAAATCTCGACATGGTAATCTCGACATAGATCGGAGAGATAGTGGTAGATGATTTCCATGACCGCTGGTGTGTGGGCTGGCGACGCTTGGTCTAAAGGTTGACTCATTGTGACTGAGCTCGATGGAGCGTTGGAAACTAGCTCCCTTGCAGATCTTCGTATTGACGGTGGACTAGTAGCCCTGATGGTGGTGCTGATGCCGATGATGTTGAGTTACCGTTATGTCAAAGCTTGATAGTTCAGGTTGGTTGTGTGGGTTGGAGATGTAAATGGGAGAATGCAGTCCAGGCATGATGGGTGGTGTAGACTTCATATATAGGCGGGTGCCGGCCAAGTACTGAGCGGTCTAGCAAATAAAAGACAGATGCATTAGACCAACAACATGTTGTGCCAAAGCATGACCATATCTGTGGAACCAGCATATTCGAGATTCGAAGGAGATTTGAGCAAAGAAAAATCCATGATTAACATGTGTTGGTCGTAGAGCACATGATTTGCGTGTGGAACCAACAGGTGAGCTTTCTAGTCACAAGACGATTTAGAAGTTCATCCTATCTGTATTGTGCGGCAGATATCGAGTGTATTATTACAACTGGTTTGGCTGTTGGTCGCTTGGATGACCATGACCTGCATATGAGTACCCTCACAGTCGACTTTAAGCAACAACCCTTTTCATTACCTAAGGCCATGCAAGTTACCACGAATGTCATTAACATACCACGACTAGCCTGTGGAGAAATAGAAAAGATTTAGCCATAAGATGGAGGCCTCATATTGAATTTTCTCTTGTTTTATTCCCAACCAACGCTAGCCATTAATTATAACAACTGAATTCAACCGATATCCTCTACCAGAAGGGCAAGTAAACAAAGTGTCGAAATCTTCGCAGTATTGGGACATATTGGTCTGAGACAATAGATTCTTCAGTTGTTCTTCGTTTTCCAAAATAGTACTGAATAGATTCTCTTCCACCCGATATTGCAAGTCGATTTTATCTGCAGCAGACCTTATGCTGTCCCACACATCGTTCCAGGCATTAGCGTCGCAAAGTGCGGCAAGAACTCTGCATCCACCCCCGTTGGTCACGATGAGAGACTCTCTTAGCTTTTCGAGGAATTCCTGACGCGCCATCCAAGCCTCTTCCACCTGTTGAAGCTCTGAGGTGAGGCGGTCTGACAGGAGGATGTATACTGGTCCGTGCTGGTGTTCCTCTGCCTTCGGGTATAATACTTTTTCATTTTCGTACTTTTTGAAGTAATCGATGACATTGCCGAGGAGCTCTAACGCACAGTTCGCGCACACCGTCTCTGTTTTATGTGCATCTTCGAGTGCTTTCGACACCATGGCTTGGTCGGCCTCATTGAGTTTAGGCTTTTGCTCATCAGATAGGTCCTCATCTAGTGGCTCGCTTATCTGGTGAAGGTAATGGTAGAGAATTCTCATTTCCTCTACCGGCTCAACGGGAGTAAGTTTAATTACCCGAAACTGAGACATAATGGTGGTGCGTTGTATAAGATATGCGCTTAGCTGTTTTGTGGTTGCTATTCTTATCGACGGACCACGAGGCTCGCAGTGTTGATCGTATTGATGAGGTTGATAACGTTGGGTTATTGATAATACTGATGTGGTGATCGAGTTGATAGTCCTGGTATGCGAGAGGGAAGGGGGGAGGAAGTGGTGGCAGGGGATAATGATGGTTTATATATAGGTTGTACCCGGAGAAAGTTTCAAAACTAAAGGAGCGTCTTGTGACGAATGTATTGCTGGTATCTAGGCACCTGTCTCGTCTGTGGACCCAACACTCACTAAAACTATTTGAGCCCTTACGAGAAATACAAAATGGGTTGTATATTGCGTTCCAGATGACCATAATCCCAAAGATCCTTACGGGGTTTGTGATATCATGTGTAGATATCCGCAGATACTTCTCGGGTGTATAAGTGACTTATTTCGCCCAAGACAAGCCCCGTCCATCACCCCAATACCTACGTGATCAAATATACTGGTTGGCGTTCTTTGAAGCTCTATTCTGCCTTCAGTGGAACCATCTCACCAGCGCTGCGGGAATTATTTGAGTGCATAGAGCAGTCTGACAACACTTTATCCCTCTGCGTTCAGTACTGGCGATTTTCGAGAAACGTGAGTCTCCTTCTTGGGCCTTTATGACAGGAAACGAGTGTGGTATTTCTAGAATAGATAGAATGAAAAAATAATTCCAATACCGAAAGTGTTCTCAATACCAAGAAATCCTGGGACGTTCTGAAAACTGAAATCCCTCCGTTTTCCCACCTCGATCTATGCCAGCTGCAGTACATGCGAACCTAGTCGGATTCTCCTTTACAGGAATTCGCAGCCCTGCTACTCGGGACTTTTAATATCATCGTAGCCTATGCAAGCGAACTTGTACTGCAGAAAAAGTTCCATGGCACACCACTCTACTTTTGCTGCATGGTCTGTCATCTTGTCCCACAAGTGATCCATTATCACGATAACCAGCTGACCGTTGGTACTACTAAGAAACAGCTTTGAGAAATTTTCGATGCTCTCGGGTAGAAGCTCCTTCAGTTGTTTTATCATTTTTCCTTTTCGGCAAACTTTAGCGTTTCAGCAGGACTCAGTAGGCCAGCTTTGGCGTCTCGCTTCTCGTCGAGAGGCTTAAGAAGTCTCTCGGTGCCTTCCATATAGTAGAAATACTTCATGGAGTGTGCCAGAACCGTCGCAGAGTGCCAATTGAAAACATTGATGCTTGCCTTTGCCTCAGTGTCTAGGAGCGCACTGTCAACGACTGCCTTGATGCGCTCGGTGTAGTCGGGTTTAGCACTCCCTGCTATAAAATCCTGAAGTTCTTTAATCAACTCCCCACGCGTACCCTGGGGAAAAGTAAAGAGGCTTTGATCAATACTATCGCTGTCACCGAGCACTCTTGAGAGGTAATGGAACACGATGACCATCACTTCATTCGAGGTGGGAAAGGTGACAGTCGTAGTAGTCTCTGTCAGGGGTGGGTCTGCAGAGCTCGCGTTGTTTGTAGATGTATCCATTATGAATAGTGTATGACTAGGTGGTTGATGTAATGGTTTGGTTATGTCAGTAGACGTGTTGTTGTTGTGATAAGTGGGTTACTCGAAGAAGGTTGAAGGTATTATAGGTGGGAAGTGCTGGGATGATGAAACTCGGCGAATGGTTCGAATAAATACCAATTTTTGGAGGTAGTGTGTTGAGCGCACAGGGGATAAATACAAAGAAGTGTCCGTGACTGAAAGGTCGCTGAAATTCAAGTGCATGACCTTCCGTGTGGAACCAACAGTTACCGTACCTCTCTTGAATCACGATACCGTATGAGGCGTTGTGGCACGTACCTATACCGCAGTGACCATTACGGTGGTGGCCCAAATCTGCAATGCCATCGCGTGTATGCGTACAGAAAATGAGTAACGAAATTCCAGGCCAATTACTCTGTATAATGTTCCAGTTTACCTAATGACTATGAGGCGCCTGAACAAATTGGCAGCGTGTGTCTGGTATTGTTAAACGGACGAAGATAGGCGTTGTGATACACTCGCGGTAGGAAGCCGAGGGGTAGGAACAAAGGAGAAATGACCCGACCAGTTTACATGTTGTTGGTACCAAATTTACGTCAGCCTCTTTGTCACTTTGGAGAACCATTAGCCACATCCTCGAGCCATGAGACCAGCAATTCGTAGAAAAAACGCGTCAGCAACCAAACGATTCCGAGGTCCAAGGTAAGGCCCATGACCCAAAACCGTACACCATGCTAAACTTCCCAGAACCTAATCAGGGGTCATCTCACCATTTTACCAAGCCGGCCCCCCACGCCACATTCATTGTCGAGGGACAGAGCTGGTTACTAGTTTCAACTTGATCGTAGGGAAATAGTATATACAAGTCACACCATGTATGAATTGGAAGATATAAAGGTTTAGCATGCGTTGTATTAAGTAAGAGCCTGCCCGTTGCGATTGTTCAGTCATAGGCCTAACCAATCCCCACTCAGATCACCCATTAACCTCCCAGTTGCGCTCTTGCTCTTGTGTGTATTATCTACACATGCCAGAAGCGTTGCGTTATATATTTTTCAGATACAAAATAATTTCAGCAGACGTGGCGATGGTCAGTAGATATGTGATCGCTTTGTTAAACCCTTGATCATCCGAACCTAAAGTGATGATGAACCTGTCATTAACCTCCGCCAGGATCGTCTCAAGGAGTACAGCTTCAATAGCCACCAGCTCTGGCGCATGTATTTTTATGAAGTCCTTATATCGTAACCTTCGCGCGATTTGAAAGAATTCCTGTGCTGTATTGTAATATCCTTCAATGTAAGGGAAAGAGGACACTAAGGGCCCATGCCAAGGAATAGTGAGCATCGTAACATCCCCAGCCATGCCCTCGCCCTCCGTGTCTCGTTGGATGCTTTCGGGCTGTCCTTCCTCATTGTGGTGCATAGATGCTGTCTCCAAGGTCTGTTGCTTATGTAATTGATGTTTTGTTCGGATAATTATTGTAGCCAAGGCCAAAACCAGTTCGAAGCGGGAGTCACTATTGACCCTCTCCGTAGCTTCTGGATCTAGAAGATCCCGCGTGATCAGATCATCGAGGTCTTTATAGCTCGGAGGCCTTTCTGATTCGGGTAGCTCCTCCACGCACACAAGTTGAACACCTAATCCGCGGAGGTAGTGATAAATCACTCGTTCTGGTGGGATACCGTCAATTTCCCGGCTCAATTTTATGTCCATGGTGTTGGAGGGCACAGGTGATTGTGGAGCAGTAAGCCCGCTGGTTGGGGACCCGGTGGTTGAACATAGGTGACTCATTCTGACTATTGGGAATATAGCGAGTTTAGCTTTTTAGTGATAGTATAACTATGGGGGCTGATAGGATAATAGGATGATAGGCGGCAGATTAACGAGCTTATGGGTTAAGGACTGAAAAGTGAAGAGTGAATAGTAAAGTGGGAAGAGGAGGGCGGGCGAGCAGTCCTTACATTTTATGTGCGTAGGGCGTAGTACCAAAGTGGGCTGCTCTCACAGTCAAGAACAAAGAGAAATGCGGGTGACCGACATACTTTCGGTGCTCAGGAATTCTTGTAGAACCAACAGTCACATTAGTGCGCTTGTCCCAAGTACTTTACCCCTTCGTGATAGGAATATCCTTGAAGGTCAGCCACCGCGGCCTTTGTTCGATGCATGTAATGTTGACCAGGCGTATAGGATGAAAAGAGTTAATGGGAAGTAAGTTGCTTGCAAGGTGGGTAGTTCATAGTATGATAGTATGATTACATAACTTCCTGAGACAGAAGCTCATGATTACGCGCTCTCGGGCTACTCTTTCACATTCTCCAGGACCGCTGCATCGGTCACACGCGTCAGACTTTCTCTTGCGGCTTTCGTACAACTCTCCATAAAATACCTAGAATGATTCCAGACGCCGGTTATTTACCTTCCCAAGTATCAAAAGAACAATAACTCGATCCCGATCTTCTCAGTCTAACTTCAGTGTGCCTTGGCCGTTCTCGGTTCCCATGATTTCGCCATAGAGCTCTTGCATAGCTCTCTCCTTCTGCGCCCTCGCGAACTCGAGTGACGGCTCCGACTCATGCCCTACAGTCGGCGTTACTCGGCCATCTCCATTGTTCGAGCTCGTTTCTGTACTCGTTGCTAGCAGTCCGTATTATCTCTCGTCCATATAGCGGCCCATCATAACAACCTCATGGACCATGTGCAGAAATTTTTTGGGCGTGTCTATGATTGCGGACATCGTCCTTGGCTTCGGGATCCGAGAGTGCTGTCCGATTCTGATCGTGTAGATGCTTAGGGATTTCTGGTTTTGCAGAGTCGAGTATTTTCATCGCATACTCCATAAGCGGAACGAACACCTGCTTCGAGAAGTTAATGGTAGAGCACGGCCATCGCCGACAAAGGCTTTTCTAAGTCCTTTAAAGAAGTAGTGCTAATTGATTGCGCAGTAGTAGAAGTACTAGGTAGCCGTATGTTCTAGTGTCTTTACGATGAAGAATATTAGAACAAATAACATTATGAGCTATTGTTCTGCTGCTGGGGAGCTTGCCAATGGTGCTGTTACACTGGAAGAAGTGCTGAGACTTGTTAGAATTGTTGTTAATGATCTGAGAAGGAAAACTCAAGAAAAAAGTTGGGATGCAGTTCTCAACCAATGCACGTAGGGCGTACTACCGAGGCAGGAGCTCTCAAGAGGAAGACATATGTACAAAGCAAGCCACATATGCTTCCTTCTCGCCAACATCAACATACCCCCGATCACCAACACGAACAGCAGTGACGCCTAATAAAATAAAGAGGGCCCTCCCTGTACTTCCACTTCCTCTTAGTTAAGCACTCTTAGCCTCCTCGCTCTTAGTACTCTCTTTCCTAACACGCTCAGGCATGACACATAATGATTGGCACGGCTGACGGGGGAAATCAACGTCACATTTGAGGCAGCAATTTATGAGGGATGGTATTATAAGCAAGATGCAAGCGCTCTGGCTGTAGTCCTAGGTCCTTGGGACCCACCGCCTATCGCCATGTCGTCTCCGAGTATCGCGTCGTTGGGTATCTGTAAGATTAGGATTTATTTACTCGCAGCTTCCCAAGCACTCTCGTCTGAGCTCTTCGCTGGTTACGTCGCTCGAGTACTTCAATCTATCTACTAATCGTACAAATTCATCTTGAAACTTCTTGTCTCGTTCAATTCTCAGAAAATATTGTCCGCGATCGGCTATGAGGACATGGCGTGCGAGTTTATCATCGTCGATTGAGCGACAGTCTCTCCAACCATCTATTACCTCCTCTTTCACCAGCACCACGCGTCTCCGATCAGATGAAAGCATTGACAAATGGCGGTCCTGTACTCTAGCATATGCCTCGTTGATTTTCTCTTCGGCGGCTACCGACGTAAAGTACCTTATACAATTGTATTTGGCAAGGACTGCGCTGGCATTGCAGTTAACAGACGTACTCTGTCATCCCGGTATCTTGGAGTGCTGTCTCCCACGACGGCTTTAATGGAATCGGAGTATTCAAGCTCCTGTGCTTCCAACAACTTTGATCGAAATTCATCCTCTAGCAACATCAGAAAGATGTTCTCGGATTCCTCCGGTTTGGGGACAGCGAAAGGTTGTGGGTAGATTTTGATCAGGCAGTGATAAAGTACGGCCATTATGTCCAAGTCGGGGTGGTGGAAGTGGAGGCAGACGTGTCTGTGGTTGGCTCAGCAGCGGCAGGATTGTGGACGGCTGTCGAAGCCATGGCCAGAAATCAATAAAATAGTGTAGTGTAATTTTGAGATGGTAATTAGAACTGGGGGTAAAAATTGAATAGAAGTTTAATTACGGCGTGAGGGGTAGACGGGAGGGTCCAAGGCTGGAGAGAGATACCCAAATATAAACATCGGGCTAGACAGGTCTGCGTGTACAAGCTAGCGAGAGCAACAAACAACAAGAGAATGTGACTAAAATGGTTGATACCAGCATTGGCCATTACCGAGAACCAGCGGTCACATTCCCGCAGTCCCAACATCAAAGGGATCGCAAAACCACAGCACATCCGTACGAGCATTTTTAGCTGTGAAGAACGGACGTCACAGGCACCCAAGGAAAGCTCGTGTAACTTCACCAGACCAATACCCGCGCAGGATCATGTTGCCTGCTGCAAGCAGCGGTTAGAATTGGAGTGTATGGGCATTTCCGGGTCCCTGAATATGGATGTAGTCTACACGTGGTTGAAATTGGGGCTTCGAGAATTTCGAACTTGGCCAGAACGAGTAGTCGCAGTCTTGTAGTTTTTTATCGTATTAGTACGCACCCGCTAGGCAAGCATGCGAGTTGAAATGAACCGACGCCTGTTCCCTTTTCGCCTGCGAACATGGCTGCCATAGTTCCATCCACTGCACCTAGATATCATACGGCGATTCATCCCCACACCATTGCTAGCATGGCTTGGCAACGTCGTGACTCCAGCGAAGGAGATCCTTGTACGACCATTCTCGCAGGAATGGGCATATGAAGCAATTATCATTTGTGACCGACAGTTTCACCGTGCAGAGATCCGAGTTGCCAATACTCGTTTTAGGGCGCCAGTCTCAAATCCACGTCCGCCGCAGGGGGCACAGGACTGATATTCTCCAAAAGCGGTATGTCACCCTCCAAGGGCACCAAAGCAGTGACTCTCTTCGTCTTGACCGCTCGACGATGTTTCTTTCCATTAATATGTTTAGTCCACGAGTCTTCGGTCGGAAGACTCATATTGCAGACCTCGCATTTCTTGACCTTAAAGGCAGTTGGAACTGACGTGCTCTCGTTTTCAAACGTAGCTAGTGCCTCTCGCGCTGTGTCCGATACCTCTGTTGGCTGTGGTCTTTTCTCGCCCTCGAGATACTGCTCGCATATATCAGCTGCTGTTTGAAGCACATTCGCTGAGAATTCGCTCGCATTCGTGCTGTCCAATAGATACAGCAGGTCCATCGCGTTGTGTACTTTGAATGATTTCAATGTCCTCTGGCGGATCCACCGTAACTGATACCTCGCATACTGCCTCGTGGCAATATTGATTTCCTCTAACCCAACTTCTCTCTTCTTCGCAAGAACTTCCGGGGGTTCTGCGTTAAGTTCACCGTCGAGGAAGGCCTCCATCTGCTTGAAGCCAATCGACTGCCAGATTCCACGGGTACGATCAACTACCTCTCCTCGGTCAGTGCACTCACGAAGACGGCGATGTAAGATTCCGACTTCGTCCATGAGGCCATTTTTGACCATCTTGTCCACTCGCTTGCTGAGTCGCTCTTTCAACGTGTCGGGCTCTGAAAACGTCCAGAAGACCAATGTTTCCCAAGGATCTCTCGCGTCTTGAGCAACACGTTTAGCTTCTTGCTGTTTAGCGTATATATCCGATGCCCGTTTTCCCGTCGTAAGATATATCTCCAAAGATCTTTTGATCTTCCGTCGGTCATCTGGGTGCCAGCGCTCGGCCATTGCGGGGTCGACCTCTCGCAGCTTTGCGTAGATCACCTCAGTGGGCTGATCGAGGATGGGGAATTGAGACAAGTTTTCTTCCTGGGAACGGAACCGAATTTCTTCAGGTCCAGTCTCATTCGAGCTGATGAGGCTGCCTTCAAAAAGCAGCGCCTGGACGTAGTAGAGTGTGCCTCCAACCACGATGGGCAGCTTTCCCCTGCTGCGGATCTCCTTGATGAGTCTCTGAGCTTCTCGCACAAAAAGTCCATTTGTCCACGTCGGCTCAAGCGGGTCGATTAGCGCGAGTAGATGATGAGGGATACCCCGTTGTTCTTCCACTGAGATCTGATTCGTAATCACAGGCAGGCCACTGTACATCTGCATTGCATCAGCATTGATGACCTCTCCATTAAATCTAGCTGCCAAATCTACTGCAAGCTAAAATACAGTCAGTATCAGGATCCTTATGTTGCAATGCTTCATGGTGACATACGTCGGATTTGCCTGTGCCAGTGGTGCCAATAATAGCCACCAGGGGCTCACGCGGGGGTCTTAATGAAGCCATGGCATGCGAAAATCTCTTGTGAGATCGCGCCGCGAAAGGCTTCAAACGAACGATATATCTCATAAAGGTATCATGCTAGTTTTTTAAAGGAAAAGAAATATTGATGATTACTCGTAATTGGCCAGATTTTACTGTAGTCAAAGAGATGCATTAAGTTCCTGAGCGTGCCCTTGAATAGGCTCAGAAATAATAAGCCACTTAGGTATCCTCAGTCAAGGCCGCATGAGCCACCAGTGGCAGAGACCCATTAAATACCCCACAACGGGTCCAATAACGTCGTTTTTTTCTTTTTTTTTTCTTTCAATGCTACGTTACGATGGCGATTTACCGTACAGGGAACGGAATGCTTGAGGGTTCATATCTTTCAAGCATTTACACATTTTCTAACCGTGAAAGAACGGTCGATTGTCAGTTGAAACACGGTTGATAAACAGTTTAAAATACTTCAAATATTTGAAATATAATCTCTTTTCTTTTTAATTGTTAAATCCGATCCTAGCGCTGTTATTTGTTGAACTCTCGAGCATTCGTTTAAAAGAACCCGCAAGTCCTACTACGGTGGTCAAATGCAGTGGAGGATGAAAACAATCGAGCGTCTGCTTTGCAATGAAGGCATATTAACCAATTCATTGAAAAATCACTTTGTATGAATTATCATCGCACATGAAAATCGACCTCAACCCAGAACTAAGTATGGTACGTCCAGAATTCAAAGATCTAATATTAAGAGCAGAGGAGTCCAACAGTTGCTAGGTCGGTTCCATCACTGTGCTGGAAAAATAACTCAAATTATGTGTTAGAATCTTCGACACTATGGAGATAGATTAAGAAGTTTGGGGTAGCCATGTGTGAAATTATGCTGGCATCCAGGTCGGCCACAAATGCAAGACAAACATAATGTATTCGCATTACTATGCCACTAATAGAGACACAAAGCTCAGTTCTCTCATTTGCAAAAAATCTTTGTATTATTAGTATTAGTTCATCTGTGAAGAGTACCTATTAGTAAAGGCTCTATGTCTATGATTCCCTGACTAGTCTGTCAGTCTGTCAAAGCATGATGCTCGGGCAAAGCAAATCCCCGCATAAATTGGAGAAACGCAGAGCCTCTCTTCGTAAACACACGGGTTTACTCCCCTGTCCCTCTCCAACTCCAACTGCATTTGTACTTTATCGTGTCACTCCTCCACAACCTCTACTCAACGCGTGCTCGCTTGCCGTTGGTGTTGCCGTTGGTGTGGCCATTAGTCCCATTGGTGCCATTGGTGCCGCCGTTCTGAGCAGCGAAATACTCCAGGCTGCCCTTAGGATCCGCCTTCATAGTCTTGGCACCGGCCTGCCAGCCCGCAGGGCAGACCTCACCGTGCTCATCGGTGAACTGGAAGGCTTGAACGAGACGGAGCGTCTCCTCGACGTCGCGGCCGACGGGAAGGTCATTGACGGTGATCTGGCGCAGCACGCCCTTGGGATCGATGATGAAGAGGCCCCGTAGTGCTACACCCTCATCTTCGAGCAGCACACCGTAGCTGCGCGAGATCTTGTGAGACTTGTCGGATACGAGGGGCAGTTGTAGATCGGGGCCAAGACCGCCTTGCTTGCGGGGACGCTCGATCCAGGCGAGATGCGAGAAATGCGAGTCGGTCGAGACACCGAGCACGGTAGTGTTGATTGCCTTGAAGCGAGGAAGAGCCTCGTTGTACTGGATGATCTCGGTCGGGCAGACAAAGGTGAAGTCTAGAGGATAAAAGAGAAGGACGACCCTGCGGGAACAATATGCATTAGCTACACGTATCCATCGATCCATTTGCGTCTCAAGGAAGGACAAGCACGAAAGGAAGTACGTAGATGAAAGAAGGAAGATGAAACTAATATAAACCCGAGCAAGCTACTACTTACCATTGGCCGAGATAATCAGATAGGGAGATGTCCTTGAACTCGCCGCCGGGGAAGACGGTAGTGGCCTTGAATTCCGGAGCCGGACGGGTGACGAACGCAGAAGACATGGTGGTGGATCGGAAAGATGAGATGAAGGCGTCTACAAAGTCTAGACTGTTTGGCTTCGGGGGGGGATGTGTGCAGTAGGATGGTGGATGATGAAAATCAAATGGAACGAGTGGATTAGGTTGCGACTCAGTAATAAGAATCAACAAATTTTCCCGAACTTGAATATATGTACTGGTATCTAGGTACTTCCTTATTAGTTCTTTCTGACACACCGATGTCCCACAGTTCCAGTTCCAGTTCCAGTTCCAGACGCCTGGGTACGTACGCCCTTTCTCACGAGGCGCGTTTAATTATCGATAGTATCCACCGAGCAACTCATTTACCATTATCTCCCTAGGTACCTAGGTAGTCTCTAACTTTAGCTAGACTAGTTAGCTCACGGACCTCGATATCACGCGATTCTACCTGCTAATTAAACCAATTTATGCGTCAGCGTATATTGTCAAGCTTCCTTACGCAGGACTCCTGGAACTGACTGCTTGAGTTTCGAGCTATGTGAGGCTTCTTAGCACAGGGAAAGTGTTAGTATACTCGTGAACATGACGAAGCCAATTTTGAAGGAGGAGTATCATGATTCGGGCATTAGCCCACCACTCCAATCACAGTAGATTTATCTACATTGCCCACTCAAAACGTGCCAGAAGTTTTGAACTCGGCTATAAAGACGAAGTCATGTCATTTTAATATTTAACTTGGCTTTCATGCATAGTATTGATAAGTAAATACATTTGTCCTCATTTTCCACGGGTGAGAACTCCGGGCCGGGATGACCGCCGGCGCCGATGCAATTTCCAAGCTCCGCCGATTTCCGTGAACACCCCATAACTTTTTATTGCCCCTTGGTATTACACACGGCCCGAAACCATCGTATTACTGTTCTCGCACGAACGCGGTACTAAAGACCTATAGAAGTTAGGTTGAGGCTTGATGATGAGCTCTTAACCCATGATCATTCCCTTCATGCCGGCGAGGTCGCCTTCTTTGGCTGCGATTTCGAAGTAGCCATAGATGATTCTATTTTTGGTTAGCATTATACTCCATCAGTTGTTTTGCAAATGATAACTTACGTGACGGCGAGAAGAGTACCAGTACCCGAACCAAGAGCACCCATAAGGTCGCTAGCAACCGAGAGCGCACCAATGCAGGCACCGCCGAAAGCAGCAGCCGTGGGGATGATGCGCTTGAGCTCCTTGTACATGCTCTGGTCACGGTGACCGGCCATAACGAGACCCTGATCCTTCAATTGCTTGGCGACATCACGAGGGCTGGAGCCGGAAACCTCAATCCATGTCTTCGAGAAGATGGCACAGGCAGTGAGCATGTAGGCGATATACACAAGCGTGTGAATAGGATCGAGGAGGGCATCGCGGAAGTTCAACGGGGGCGACATGTAGTAAACGAGACCAGAGATGGCGGAAAGTTGAGCAGAGCCTTCCTTGGCTTCCCAAACACCGAACATGCGGACAAGGAGGTTGTCAGAGAAGCGAGAGTACAACATCTGGCTGATAAGGAAGATGTTGGACGAGAGAGCGGACTGTAACATGATAGGCATGTTGGATGTGTAGAACAGACGGACAGGGTACGAGCCACGCGCACCACGTTGGCGGGACGACTTGACGGGGATCTCGACACGGAAACCCTGGAGGTAGATGACAGCGGCGAAGACAGCCAAAGTCGCCAATAGGTTCATAATGTTGGGGAGGTTCTGGCGATAGAAAGCCTCCTGAAGAGCACGCTGCTTATTGGGCCAGGTCATCAAGAGATGGAACAAGGCGATAACAGCTCCCTCAAACTCGGGGCCACGGCCAGTGTTAATGGATGTTGGCGAGAAAGCCTTCCACATGATGGACTCGCAGATATTGGTAGCGATAAACAGAGAGATACCACTGCCCAAACCGTATCCCTTTTGCAGGAGCTCGTCTAGAAGAATGACGATCATACCGGCAACGACAAGCTGTAGAATCAACAAGAAGACGATACCAGCGCCGAGGTCTGAAGGGGGTCCGTAGAGGCCAGTGAAGACGTAAACGGTAGCGGTACCAGCCGACAGGATGAAAGCGAAAAGTTTCTGGGCGGTTTGATAGAGTTCACGGTCGGACTTGAGGTCGAGGTTGACGTCGATCATGTGGGTACCAGCGAGGAGCTGGAAGACCATACCGGAGGAGATAATCGGGGTGATACCCAGCTCCATCAATGTTCCGCGATTACTCGCCATCATCATACGAAGCCAGTATAGGGGATCAGAGGTGTCGGAGGATACAATGCCGTACAGGGGCATCTGGCTCATGACCAAGAAGATCAACAACGTAAGACCTGTCCACATCAACTTTTGGTTGAAGGGAACCTTGGTCTCAGGCTGCTGAACCTCGGGCAGGAATGCCACAAAGGGCTTCACCAGGTCGAGGAACCGCACTATTCAGCCATTCGTTAGTTACCAGTAATGCTCAATGGCCGATGATCATGGTGATGGCGCATCGGAAGCTGATGCTGTCCGTGTTGCCAGCCACATAGGGGCTGGGTACAAAGCAGAGGCACACGAGAATTGGGGAAGCTTACGGCTACTCATGGTGGGCGATGTAGCGGTCGAAGTAATGGGGAAACAAAACAGAGAAGGAAAGGAGGACGTGTAGAGGAGCGACGAATGCCCTCAGTTATTCGTCAAGGCCGTCGCGAGTTTTGTATGAAGGGAAAGGAGAGGGAATGACTATGGAGACAAGATCTGGCATCAAACCCCAGCTGCCCCCGAATTGAAAGATGTGTCCCCAATGCTTGGGGTGGAGCTGAGAGCTAAGAAGCCAAGGCACGTGATCTGTCGCTCATGATTTCGGACTGGTGTAGATAGATGATACTGTGGCGCATGAAGTGGCTGAGTGCACGATTTATTATCTGCATAAGTAATAATTAGTCTACATAAGGGTGGCTTGTTTCGGAAATCGACCCCCACATTTTTCAACCTACCCTGTAGTAGAAATGAATAACCAATGTACATAACTATTGTCGCGGCTGAAAGCCACCCATCAGATGCATCAACCTGAAATCTTCGGAACAGAACATAGTATTTTGCGTTTTACACAGCTATAATTATCCTGGAAACGTACGCCTAACTGCAAAAAAATCATTTTTATCATTACACTTATCGTGATTGGAGCTTCTCAATAGCATTGGACCGGACACGTCTACTTCACAACTTATGTCTTCTATCCAATTCTTTTATTCTCCAACGGTAAGAAGTACCCGGGCTGCAACGGTTTTCATCTAGTAGGCCACAACCAAACTCGCAACAGTCCAGGCTGCTGCGTGTTTTCCTTGGCTATCATCAAATACTTAGCTTAGAATGACAGGCAACCGTAGTTCCCCCCAGAGAATATGTTTGGCACCTAATGGAATATCTGGGGTAGGGCCTTTGAGATGCAGAACGCGGATAGCAAGTTGCACGTTTTGTTGGCCTTGTCCTTTAGCAATTAAAACGGAGCTACGTCCATTTTGTTGATCTGCGTGGAGATAGTCAATTCGTCTTGTTTGACACTTAGTTGACCTTCTCAGTGAGTTTGGATTATGAGAGTTCTAGTGCTGACATCCGAACCCATCGAGATAATTAGCATTCGTGTTAACCATTGCAGCTGAAGCTGAATCACTCATTGAGATTTGCTTTTATCCCATCATAATTTCAACCAGTCCTACCTGGCAATTTTCATTGTAGCTTCTTTCTCGTTAGAAATACGCTATCGTAACCTCGGACTTACAATTTGGATATCAGATCCGGGTTAAGCTAGACGTCTTGACAAATAACAATAGTTCAAGCTCAGCATTCGCAAGTCATAACTCCCACGTATACTGTTTATATCTTAGAAGCAACGCATGATGTATTTACTCTTCGAATTGTACGCTGTTTGAATAAGTGTCGAGGTTGCTTTACGTAACAAATTATCGCCAAACCTAATACTAATATTTGCAAGCTTAGTATGCACCGCTTGTGAAGTTCAACAATGATGTAACTTTTCATGAAGACGCTAGTAGCTAACTTCATAAAATATATCCCAAGAGATCACCGAAGCTGTACCTTTGTGAGACTAGTTCTCTAATTCTATAGTCTTATTTACCCTGTAGCCTTATCGAACAGCATGACTAGCTGCGTCTTGAGAACGTCCAGAACAGCTTGCTGCGAGCTTTAGAATGTTGAGCATAGAATGTGCAATGGCACTTATTCTTAATAGCTATGGCGAATTTGAGGCACGTTGAGAGGCTGTCGAAAGAACGTCTGTATGGGCTGCAAGACATGAGTTGAAAAGGATCAAAGCGTTGGACTGAAGGGTGAAGGGCACGATATAGCTCATTCGATCACTTTGTTCACTTACGATCAACTATCGCTAAGCTTGGGCACAAGCCTATCTGCGGTAACACCTCAACCGTTGATTGTTGTCACAGACTCGGAGTTCATGATTTTTGAATAAAAGTTACTTATGTAGTCGTAAAAGTTACCTCGAGATCATCCGCTTATGGCTCTTCGCGCTAGGTACTGCGAAGACACATTTTATAAGCTCTCTTGGAAATACTAGCCTAATGCTAGGCCCTTCTACACAATCAATTTTCACGTCCGATTAGCAGGATGTACACGCTCATCGGTTATCTCCCGAAATCTTTCATTTAAAAGCGGCCAAGTAATTGCACATAAGTGCATCTGAGAATGGTCACCTTATCACTCGGCTAGCTGCACTTGAATGTCATAGCCAATGAAGTACCTTGATTTATAAACAACGATACACATATTTGCGCTGGGCATATGCAGCTCTCCGCAAGTGAAGCCCTTAGATTACGCATATGAATACTCATTATTCCTTGGAGCCTACAGACGAGCTGTGCATGCATGCATACATCCCTTTGAATGCGGTTTCGGCAACAATCTTAGCGTGTACATGGTGCAAGGGTAACAAGCCAATAGAAGCATTGCATTTAAGAGTACTTTTTATTTGAGTGGCATTTCGCTGATAGCAGAAGTAGCGGAGATAACGTTTGCCCACCGATTTCCCAGCGTTAGATGCGAGCAAGGGAGGTGTGGACCAAGCCTTATGTACTCAGGGGGTTGTTGCCGAAACCGCATTCAAAGGGATGGTTGTACAGTAGTTAGGGCCTTGGCATGGCTCGTATACATGTAGTACCGTAATACTTTCGCTAATGTTGAACTTTGGCGGGACCACTTATCGAAGAGTCGGGACTTTAAGTAAGAATCATCCGCTCTGCATCATATGACCTAGAAGTTATAGCCAAACTGTTGTAATGTAAGGTTTAGTATTAGGGATAACTTATCGATTGATCCACAGCAAGATAGCAGTATAAACTTTATAGTTGTAGTGTGACAAAGGAAAAACTTGGATAGGTATGTTATAAAGCATAGGGAAATGCGCCCGCTAAGTGTCAGCATTAGCAAAGGTATACACGGTGTATAACTGGGAGAGGAAAGCAGCTCAAATGCGAGGAATGCGAGGAATGCGTGAGTCATTTAAGTAGTATCTGGACTGGCGATAGATACCATTCCCTAAGTAGTGATTTCAAGTCTGTCGATGCTGGATGTGGAAGGTGGGCGAAGAGAAGATTTGATAGACACTCTAGACTAAATAAGCTGAATGAGATCTGGGCACTGCTCTGGCGGAAATCTGTACTTGAGGCTCACCGCCTATCATCCGGTGAGCATACTACATAGTACAATGTCAGAAATACCTTGTATGTTCTGCATAATAAATAAGATCGTTGTTGAGTCATGTACAGAACTGCCTAGTGAGTCAAGCTGCTGAATCAGGTGACTTGGAGTTGCGTCTGTGGAGGCAGGGTGTTCCACTGGTTTGGGGGACGCAATGACAATAACGCTATCACATTGCTGCAACCTTCAATAATGCGAGATAGACAGATGGTAGCAGATGGTAGCAGATAGAGCAAAAGAGTAACTGCAGTGGTTGTCCAGAACAGAGGTGTCTATTACTTAAGAAAGGTAGATACTGCTTTACTACATTAGTGATGTCTTTACAGTAAGTACCTACCTAGATTAAAAAGGACATTTATCTTGTCGCACTTGGAAATGAATGAAAAGAGAGGTGCCTGCAAACCAACAGATGAAGAGTATCTACCTAGGTAAGGAGGGGTTCGGTAAGCACTAACTTATTTTGGCACTTGATGTTAGGTAAATTGTTGTCACTAGAGTTGCAGGTTAACCAAGTTACTTACCGAAAGAGGCTTATAGGATCCACCACCATGCTGTATGTGCACGTTTTCTCACGCTAGCCGCCCGTTATTCACCACCGGTGAGACCCACATGGCCTGCAGAAACGGCTGGGTGGGCCGATCTAACCCGCTTAGGTATCCCTTCTGCAATCGCTGAAGACGTATTATATTTTACCTCAGGTAGGTATTACTTTAAGCTTGCTCTTACCTCGATCAACCTACTCATACCCACCCATAGCTCTTGCTACTAGACTAGGTATTGTCCCAGTCAAAACCTTCGCAAACGTCCACTGTCTGCTTTATTTTACGCAGCTCTCTGAGAGCAAAACCCAATGTATGCAACCTATTGTCTATACTACAGAATATCAATTGCTTCTACCTTATCTGCGACATCACACGACGAAATTGCCTCTCCATTACGCTGATATCATCGATTGGCAGGGTGGGGTTCGTCGGTTTTTTGGAGTTGAACCCAGCAAGGTGAGGTGAAGCCTGCCGGGTCGTTCAACATATCAGGACCTTGCTCGAACAACATGAGCTTTGCCTCGTGTTCGTGGCCGATATGGCAGGTCGACGACTTTACCACGTGCTTTCAATCTGAGTGAGTTGTCTCGGTTTCTGTCTCGTTCGTTGTGTGTGTGCTTGCGGACCCAGTTGTTGCACGCTGTTGTAGTCGTTCGTCCGTTCGACATCTTGACTGAACCCATGCATCTCCATTTATTGATCTATCACTGACCTCCGCTGTCTGTGTAACAGTTACATTAAAATCCTATTCCCCTTAATCATAATATGCGCATCCTTCCTCCATCTCGCCGCTCAGACAATACACCACAAAGTCAAGTTAAAACGACCTTATGGATACGATCGGATAACCGAGCCCCGAGATCCTACAGAGGTTCCGCCTCGGGTGGATGGTACGCCGAGTATCGATGAGGATGGAGGGCTATCAATCAATGCAGGCGGCGGCGGCGGCGGTCGTCTTGCGCTCGTTAAGACAACTACCAAGGGCTCCATCGTGGCAGCCGATAATCCACCTGCCCAACACCTAATCATTCTTGTCGAGGAAGCTTCTATCTGCGGGCTCATAGCTGTCAATATCATCGCTCTTATTACTGACACCTATGCTGGACGTGGTCGCATTGCCGCTGTTGTCGGCTTGTTGACCTGGGTCTACGTCCTAGTACTTGTTACCCTGCGTCTAGTTCTTGGGAATACGAAATGGCGCGTTCCTCGTTTATGGAATCATACAGCTACCATCTATGGCTTTCAGTGGCTGTTTACCATCATTCTATTCCGGTCTGTTCTTATTCATGCGAGTTCACGGCTGACCCAGATCCTTGTTGTGACTGAGTTCTCTGTAACTACGTTACTGTTTGGCATTGCCTTGACTACTAGGAAGGGAAACAAGACAGTGCTTATGGAATGGGAAGACAATATCGAACCATCGCGGGAACCACTGGCTTCTGTTTTTTCTCTCGCGACTTTTTCCTGGCTCGATTCAATTCTCTGGCAAGGGTATAAAGAACCCCTCGAGATGGATAAGGTATGGAACCTAATTCCGCGCGACAAGGCAGCTGTTGTCCTCGGTCACTATCGCCAGGTCAAAAAGACTACATCGTTGGCCCTTCATCTAGCCAAGTACTTTAAAGGCATGCTAATCGCGCAATGCCTCTGGGCTGTCTTTTCCGGCTTTCTCGCTTTTGCGCCAACTCTCCTGCTCAGAGCTATTCTCGAGTACGTGGAGACGCCTACCATAGCACCAAAGAACGTCCTTTGGCTCTGTGTGATTCTTCTTCCTGTGACCGATATCATTCGATCTATTAGTGACAACCAGGCGCTGTGGATAGGCAGAAAAATCTGCATTCGCATTCGAGCTATTATCATAGGAGAAATATATGCCAAAGCTCTTCGGCGCAAAGCGGCCAGTGGTGCCCACACTGTCCTCGGCAAGACCGATGGTGATAGTACAGGGGATACGAAGTTACAACGATTGAAGAAGTTCCTTGGTTTCGGAAAGAAAGACAGAAAGCATGCGCAGGGTGATATTGCTGCAACGCAAGACGCAACTAAGGACGCCAATGAGCAAGCTAATCTAGGAACAATTATCAATCTGATGTCCGTCGACAGCTTTAAGATATCCGAGTGCACGTCATATCTGCACTTCCTACTGGCTTCTGCCCCAACAATGCTTTGCGTGTCGATCGCTCTCTTGTGGCAGGTCATGGGGCTGAGTGCCATTCCCGGACTCATTGTAATGGCTTTACTACTTCCTGTCAATATCTTTCTGGCTAAAGGCTTCAGCTACACCCAAAAGAAGATCATGGCTGCTACTGACAAGCGGATCCACACGACCAATGAAGTACTTCAGAACATTCGAATTATCAAATATTTTGCCTGGGAAGAGCGATTCGCAGCGATTGTTGATGAGAAGAGGAGGGTCGAACTCAGAGCTTTGAGAAATCGGTATATCGTTTGGGCCTTGGCTGTTGCTATTTGGAACACAGTACCAATACTGATTACCTTTTTTTCCTTTTTGATGTACACCAAAATTGAACGGAAGCCTTTATACCCCTCCGTTGCCTTCACGGCCATCTCACTCTTCCTCCTTCTAAGGGTCCCTTTAGATCAGCTAGGAGACATGCTTGCGCACGTCCAGGAAGCAAAGGTTTCTGTCGACCGTGTCGAAGAATTTCTGAGAGAGGACGAGACCGAGAAATACCAGCAACTGGGACAAAATAATGTCGACGAAGAAGGACGCAAGGTGATTGGATTTCGAGATGCCACTTTCATTTGGGGAAGCAAAGACGCTGTTGCCGCCGATGGATCCGTGGCCTTTCGTCTCTTGGACATGAACATCGACTTTAAAATCGGGAAGCTCAATATCATTGCTGGCCCCACTGGCTCCGGCAAGACGTCCTTGTTAATGGCGCTCCTTGGGGAGATGACACTAATGAAGGGAAAGGTCTATCTCCCCGGCGGCCACAGTCGAGAGGATGTTCATCCGGATCCCGCCACCGGATTAGCCGATAATTGTGCCTATGTTGCTCAATCCGCATGGTTAGTCAACGCCAACATCAAAGAGAACATATTATTTTCGTCGCCATATGATGAAAGGAGGTACAGAGATGTATTGGTGGCTTGTGCTCTCGAGCGAGACTTAGAGATCCTGGAAAACGGAGACGAGACACTTGTTGGAGAAAATGGCATAACTCTGTCTGGAGGCCAGAAACAACGAATTTCCCTAGCCCGCGCCGTGTACTCAAATTCGCAGCATCTACTTATGGATGATTGTCTCAGTGCGGTTGACTCCCATACCGCCAAGTGGATTTTCAGTACCTGCATCAACGGACCCTTGATGAAGGGGAGAACTTGTATCCTCGTCACACACAACACGACCCTTTGCGTTCCTTTGTCTGAATACGTGGTGGTGTTGGATAACGGCAGAGTCGCTGCTCAAGGTCCTTCCCTCGAGGTTATCGAGTCAGGCAAACTAGGAGAGGAAATTCGGAATAAATCTCAGCCGGGCTCCCACCATGTTTCACGTGTTCCGTCTCGAGCCCCTTCTAGTGTCGGCGAGGAGAGCGGAGACACCTTGATTGACGACGGAGGAGTCGAGAATGCTAATGGGAAAGCTTCAATAAAAAGGTCTACACAAAAACAAGATGCTATGAAAGAGGACAAGGCTACTGGCGCTGTGAAGTGGTCTGTCATGAAACTTTATCTTAGTGCCATGGGTCGTTGGTGGTTCTGGGCAACTGCAGTTGTTGTCTTCACCACACAGCAGCTCAGCGGTGTTGCCTCAAATATCTGGATTAAGGAATGGGCGAACCAGTATGTATCAGACGTTAAAGAAGTCTCACGCATCCAGTTCAGTATCGCCTCGCAAAATTCTGCAAGTGCCACAGTCTCTCCATCTTATTTTGCTTCCATCGGGCAGTACGCAAAGGGTGCTGCTTTCAGCATGTTCGGTCCGGCTCCGGACTACTCGGGCATGGACGTTCTTGAGGTAAACGTGGACTATTACCTCGCTATACTCGCCCTGATAGGCATCGCCGGGGCGGTCTTAGCTCTGATACGGGACTTGTGGCTATTCTTTGGGTCTCTCACAGCATCGTGGAAACTACATAACCGACTGATGACCGCCGTCTCCCGAGCGAAGTTCAAGTTCTTTGACGTAACACCTCTTGGACAACTGATGAACCGGTTTAGCAAAGACCTTGAAGCTGTGGATCAGGAGGTAGCTGGTGTTGCGATTGGTGTCATGGCTTGTGCGATGGGTATTATCATCACTGTCATACTGATCGCAGCCATCACCCCTGGCTTCCTCATTGCTGCCGTTTTCATTACCGCGCTATTCGTCTTTGTGGCCATGTTTTATCTCCGCGCTTCCCGCGATCTGAAGCGACTCGAGTCGGTAAATCGAAGTCCGCTCTTCCAGCAGTTCGGCGAGACTCTCTCAGGCGTGACGACAATCCGTGCTTACGGTGACGAACGACGCTTTATTCGCGACAACCTTGCGAGGATCAACAAACAATCTCGTCCGTTTCTCTTCTTGTGGGCCGCTAACAGATGGCTCGCGTTACGGACAGATCTCATTGGTGATCTCGTCGCTTTCTTCGCTGGTGTGTTTGTCATTACCAGCCTTGGGAAGATTGACTCTGGCTCTGCCGGTTTATCTTTGAGCTACGCCATTGGCTTCTCTGAGAATATTTTATGGCTCATTCGATTGTATGCCATGAATGAGCAAAATATGAACTCAGTGGAACGAGTGAAAGAGTATCTTGATGTTGAACAAGAAGCAGCGGCAATCAATGAGCAGAATAGACCGCCTAAAAATTGGCCAGCCCACGGAAGCGTCGAGTTCATCGGTTACTCCACAAGGTATCGAAGAGAACTCGACCCGGTGCTGAAGGAAATCACCTTCAAGATTGAGCCTCGACAAAAAGTCGGGATTGTGGGTCGAACTGGTGCTGGAAAGAGCTCTCTCACTCTTGCAATTTTCCGTGCACTCGAAGCGGACGCAGGCAAAATATTGATCGACGATGTTGATATTGGCATGATTGGTCTCCAAGATCTGAGGCAGGCAGTCACCATCGTCCCTCAAGATCCTACCTTGTTTACTGGCACTATTCGAACCAATCTAGACCCGTTCGACTTGTACACCGATGAAGAAGTGTTTGCCGCGCTTAAAAAGGTTCATCTAATTGATATATCGGAAACCTTACCCGTATTCGGAACACACGCCGTGCACGCGGTGCCTTCCGAAGAATCTGCAAGCGCTGGCATGGGTGACCAGGTAGCTACAGCTACAAGGGCTTCCACGCCGAATGCTACCAACAAGAACATCTTTCTTGACCTTTCGTCACCCGTCGCAGACTCTGGCTCAAACCTCTCCCAGGGCCAGCGACAGCTTCTTTGTCTCGCACGCGCTATGCTCAAGGACCCAAAGGTACTTGTTATGGACGAGGCTACGGCATCGATTGACTACAATACAGACTCAAAAATTCAGGAGACTATCCGAGAATTGGACACAACCATCATCACAATAGCACATCGCCTCGCCACCATTGCCGACTACGACAAGGTACTGGTCTTAGACCATGGTGCGGTTGTCGAGTATGACCACCCGCATGAACTTCTGAAGAAGGAGACGGGGACTTTTAGGAGTATGTGCGAGATGAGTGGTGACTTGGATAGCCTGAAAAAGGCTGCCAAAAAAGCATGGGAAGACAAGCGACTTGTAGACGACGAGTAGAGAGACGTCGGAGCTTGTCTATCATCATGAAGAAGCAGAATGTAAGCTTGGAGGGAGGCTGTCCGTTTGAGAACAACTTCATACGCTGCATATATTCGTTTTCATTATATACTAAGTGCTCGTTGGTTGACGGTAGACGGCGGCTATGTCCTCGTCGATTGGCATGATTTCTCTATTCATACCAGCATTGTAGAAAAAGTCAATTCGTTTCAAACACGGATCAGTCAATAGATACTCTGGCAGAAAATGTGTGCTAGCAAGAAGCATTAAGCGGTTCTCACTGTTTATGACTACACTATACATAGGCAGTAGTTATTAACTGAGGTATCTAATGAATATAGTCTCATCCGCAATACGTTATTTGGTCAATGAATTTTCTATTTACTTATAGACCAAGGCTAACTAGGATAGTAACAATGGAGGAACCGAGTGGCAGTTGTCATCTTGGTTGGCTGGTACACGAGCCTGGGGCTATAATATATGTACACGGTGGCTCGCTCTATGCGGCATATATCCCAGCGCTATGTTAATTATTGTTCATGAGATGCGAGTTACGGTCTTTTTATTGTTTTTACACGGCCTACAGAGCCTTAAAAGCTGATAGGAACATGTACCGTAGACATGTTGTCCATCGCCATCGACAGCACCGGTACGAAGATGATTATCGTCCGGCGATTCTCAAAATCCCGATGTGAATCCATGTAGGAGTACCGCGCAAGCGGTGGCACGAAACCATCAGCGTCGCGGCCTTTGTTCTCGAGGTCCGCGAGCGCCCGCAGCGCTGCCAGCATGCCTAAGTTTGTCCAAAGCGCTTGCCGCCGCGTCATCTCCTCAAAGACTTGCAGCGCGAGCGCCCGCGTCTCGCGATCCCGACACTTGCTTACCGTGAAGGTGATGATCGGGAAGAGATCGACGTCAAGAGTGAAACGCAGGTAGCCTCTTTGCTGTGCATGCGACGGCAGTAGGCGCCGATACGTCGCGACGATGTCCTTGAACACGGGCAGATACGCATCATACGCGAGATCCGAACGATCTAGGAAGCAATTCAGGAAGATGATGGCGGTCTGCGCGTACACCTTCGTCGTGCAGAGGACGCTGGACTCGGGATTCTGCGCACAGAGATCCTCGAGGATCGGGAGCCAGCTACGCAGCTGAGTCAAATATTTCATGCGCTGGGCTAGAACCGTCGGGAGGCGTTCTGGTGATATCTCGACGCCATCCCGCAAACTTGCCATGAATTGCCCGAAGTCGCTCGAGAACGCGTTCCAGAAGACCTGCTTTGTGCGCATGGGGGCGTCGAAGGATGGGAGTTCGAAATGTCGCATACGGACTCCTGGCCCCGGCCCCCTTGTCGTTACGTCTTTCTGGCCCCTGAAGTATGGACATAGATCCCATGCCACGCTCATGCGGTCGAACGCGAGCTGGATCTCGCAGAGCTCGTTGTCCGAGACGAGCATAGGAGGGCTATCAGAGAGAAGCGATCTGCCGCTTGAGAGGAGCCGGTTGGCTTCCCCAATGTTTCCTTGGATTAGCTCGAAGAGTACGAAGAAGAATGTTACAGTTAGACTTGACCGCGCGGTTAAAGGCGTCATGCCTTCTAAGCGGAGGGTCTGTCTGCAGAGACTTATAGCCGTTGTGTAGTGTCGCAGTGCGGCTCTGCCGTGCGTGCTGATGTTGGAGAGAGTTACTATCGGTAAAACCTCCCTTTCATCTTCTATCTCTGCTGTTTCTGATGGCGCTCCTCCCTTGCCTGTTCTTCCTTCCACTGCCGTTAGCGACGAAGCCGAACAGCGGCGTCTTTTAGTCTTCCGCTGTAACCGCGCATATTCCTTCTGCTCCTCGATGTCCATCAATATGGCAGCACCTGCGAGCGCCGCATGCTGCACTGTATTATCATTCAAGATCTCTCGCAAGATCTTATGCCGCCAGTACTCGGCACCGCACCACGTGCCGAGGTCCACGAGCATCTGGCACCGGAAGCGCTCGAAATACGGCACGTCGCGCGTGTCGAAGTACGTTGGGGTGAGGGACGCGCGCATGAGGTTTATTCTGTGTTCCTCTATCCCAGCCCCAATCCCAATCCGTAGCGGTTTAGGCCGCAAAGGCGCACTGGTTTTACATTGCTCTGGATTGCCATTGGAGCTCCCTTTCCGGACCGTGCTGTTTGCGTCCTCGTACCCGGCGCAACGGTGTCCGGACTTGATACATCGCGCGCAAGACGGCTTAGCTTCGTCGCATTTGACCCTTCGTTTCTTGCATGTCAAACACCCCGTGCGTGCCTTGGCGTGGGCGGCGCGGCGTTTCACGGGCGGTGTGTTGCGGTCTAGCAGGTGCCAGTATGTCCCTGGGGCGATTGGCATGCTTCTCTTATACGTGGGAGTGTGAAGGCTTGATTTGAAGGTGGTTAAGTAAAGATAGGGTTGACGCATAGGTTACCGCTTCCGGTGATTGGCGCCAGCGGCTTTAAGCGGCTTTTGATTGGTAGAGGATATACGAGGTGTTAGTCTAGGTCCGATTCTCCATATATGGCCCGTAACAATTTCTTTATGATCCTCAAGGATGTCGAGTAAACTAGAGAATTTCTGTCTGTTCAGAGAAGACAAGCCCGCCCGTACTATTCAGTTGTTAACTTTTAGGGGTTTAATCAGCAGAAGCCTTCACCCATCGAAACAACTTGAAGACAGGGATGAAGGATGTTAGACTCTTAACAACTTTGAAAAGATATGATCTGACAAGAGCAAAGCAAAGTTCCGAGCCTAGGGAGACCATTGCGGCTATTACTCCAGCCGGCTGACCTAAGATTCAGGCTTATTTAAGAAAGACTTAATAGAATACGAGGCATTGACATTAGTTATGTGAGATCAATTCTGGTTGTCAATACGGGTATAAGAGACTGGGCGGGCAATTGATAATATGCTACCTAAACCCGCGCTTGCTTATTAGTAAGATGCTTTTCTTGATTGACAACCATGACTAACTCAGTCCATAATTTCAAGTAGCCGATCCTTATTCGTGAAATAAACCTAATCTCCAGCTCATACGTAGCCTATATAATAACTTCTCTTATCCGAAACCTCATCGTGGTAACTGGAGCCGCTAACCCTAATGCTAGTTATCAAAGTACATTTTAGCGGATGTGTCCTAGATTTTTAGGATATTATGCCTAAATTATGCTCATAGCTGTTATCTGCATGATGTAATAGATAATTCCTGACACCGGGCTTGTTAGAGGTTCGACCTACTGGCAATGTCATGTTCATGCTCGTACCGTCCAACTTTACCTTAAACTATTCTTGCTGCTAGAGTTGTCTATGAGTAAAGAGAGTCCCTGCTCGAAATGCCGAGGGTGAGGGTGAGTGAGAGAGGTGTTCAAAAACCGAGTTTTTTAAGCTTCCCAAATCGAGACTGTAGTTGCATTACGGTGTAGAGTTTATCATCCAAGAAAAATAACAAATCGGACTTTGCAACCTCGGAATGATAGAATAGAGAATCTGGATAAGGTAGATATTCTACTGTCCCTGTTGATCTTGGCCTTATTCAGCCTTCAGATGTCCATCTTCAAATGTGATCATCTCGGCATTGCAACGGCACCATAGTGACCCATAAAGAGGCCTCTCTTCGATGCCTAATAAAACCGTCAAGGTAAAAATTGTAATGGTTTTCCAAATGCTCTCGTTACTTTAAAATTTCCAGGTCCTGTGTTAAGAGCTTCTTATTCAACCAGGCAAGGCGGCCGACGAGACTCGTTGCGTTAGACTGACGCCAACGTCTTCGCTGTCTCCTTTTCGAAGAGTTTCCAATACTGAAGCGGGCTTTCTGAGTAAACTGAAAGTTCGAATTTCCCTTCTCAGAAGTCTACAGATAACTATTATTCTGCCTAAGGATCTGGTATAGGCGGTTTCCTTCGAGATGAACATCGTAGCACCCCTTTTCTCGACGCATTCCATCGGTGATACTTTTGTACTAACTGATTTACCATTTGAAACCTTATAGTTGAGTTTGCTCCAGCGGACAGGCCATTGTCTCGAGGATCCGGCGGGCATCGTAGTGACTTCGCTTGGGAAATCGGTTCATATCCTCCTGCTCTAGCGCGAGATCCAGTTGTTTCTTGGTCATGTAATGGCCCACTAATGTCTCCTCTTCTTCAATATTGAGTATCTCCTGCAAATCCATGACACGGTGCTCTTCTCGCAACACAGGAACGACTGTGGTCCAAAGCTGGCCGCCGATACCCAGAAGGACTGCGAAGAAATTTGAGGTACCTCCTACGGAGTCAAACTTTTCATCAGTATTATTCAAATACAACCAGCCTAATAAGCGATTCCGTACAAGTAATAATGCAGCGTGGGGTTCTTGTCGATCAGTAGGAAAGGCAACAGAGCAGTGAGCTCAGCTGAAGATCGCGGCCGATGGACAGAAAATCTCGTCCAAACAGAATGGGTCAGAGCGATTCGGTAGGTCAACATATTGGCCGTAAGCGCTCGGGACTTCTTCATTGAAAAAGGGTGTAGGGAGGCGAGGAGTATTCGTGCGTGGCTGGTCCTTTGATGAAGTGATTCTTGGCTTGAGCTTTTGATCAATCTTCTTTAGGTATCAATATCAATTTTCTATATCGTGCCATGTACGTCAAACTGTAACAGACCAATAGAATGTCTAAACTAGCTACTATTTGCCCGCGCATGGTGCAGGCTGTCGCAGTGTATTCTGCTTTACCTTCATATTAACCTCCATAGCAAAGCTGGCTCCTGAATCCTCACCCCACTGCCGTGCAAAGATGCTATGGGTTAGAATTGGAGCTGTGCATACGCATAATACTGTGACTTCCTGCGAAATCTCAAGGGGAGTCTGGGAACAATCTATACATCCAGATCTAGTACGGGGGAGGTTTATCAGGACGGTAGAGGGAGGCCGTATATGGATGCAAGTCCTCGGGTATACCCTAGGCAAAGAGTGACTGGTCGACGGAAATTCTTAATATTTCTTGCTGAAGCCTTAAAAAGGCGTTACTTCCTTCTCCGTAGATGAGAGGCATGTTGACATAAAAATTCTCATTAGCGAATAGTCTTGGTCCTCTTTTCGAAGCGTTTGGCGTTTGGCTGTCCAAGAAGCTCGAGCTTGGACCCTAAGAATGTCCAGTTAGAGTGATAGAAGTGAAAATACTTAGGAGCGATAAGTTTTTATTTTTTTTTTTAAAAAAAAAAAGAAAAAAAAGAGCGGTGGCCGTGCTGTAAAAGAAGTTGTGTCTGGCAGGCTCTGCGGGCGAAATCTGCAGCCTGCAACCAGAGTCAAACATTCAAGGTGCGCCGAGAAAGACTGAAGTACCTGTGGGTCCAGTCATACTGAACCCACGAACTGACGCTTAGTGGGGGATTTAATCTGTAGTCCTACGTTCTCTGTAACCTTCGGTTTTGTATGGAAAACTACATAAAAGTGCTTACAATATAAAACATTAATATTTGCTATATGATAAAAAAATCTTGGAAGCGTTAGCAATACCAATACTAGCACTTATACATTGTTGTTGTTGTTGCTGTTTTTTCCCCAAATTCTTTTGAGCTTTGTGAACGTTAGTTCGAAGCGCTAATCTAGCTGTATTCACCTAATTGCAGTCTTAATAGCAGGCCAAAAAATTAACACTTGTTAAAACAACAACTAAGCTAGCCTTTAACGTAGCTAAAACTGTACTGTGAGTATCGTAGTATATAGGGCTATTTTTAGGTTGTTTTGGTTTTTTACAAGAGAATTGCTATTTGTGTAGGATCCGGGCTGATCCGGCCCACCCTATTTCCGACAGCCTGCAACTATTTAATTTGGTAAATTTAATCAATTAGGTTTAGGTAGTTACCCCCACCTTAGACCTCAACGAATCGTGCAGATTAAAAAGCTACACTATTGATTTTATAGAGCAATGCTGCTAGATTTTAATAGTACCTAGCTAACACAATACATGAGCAGGGCCGGCAATTGGCCAATTCGGCTAGCGCGAGCGATTGCGGGCTACAGAAGGGATCAACAACTTGGCTAATCCGACAGTAGCTAGCTTAAAGCTGTAAAGCTCTAAGGTACCCTTGCCTCAATACATGTCGCACCTATCTGGATGTACCTAAGAGCACACCACCTTCAGCCATGCTACTACCACGCTCAATTAAGGTAATCGCCAGTGCTACTGCCAGCCATATATTGATTAAAGCCTTATTGCAGCAAATACAGCCGTAATTCAAGCCCTCCTACCACCACCTCCACTCTTCAAGATGCTTATACCGCGGCCTGAAGCTAATGCTGACGTCTCCATCACTACTACTAATACCAACTTGGTGCAGTTAAAAGGAAGACCAACGCTGCAAGAAGATTCACAGTATGGCGACCACCTCTGCCACCTCTGCCTCGACCTTTGCCACTTATAAATTCGTCGTGGAAGAGGTTCTTTCTAGTGGAGGTACAACAGAAATAGGTAGCAGAAGTACTGGTAGGTATGTACTAACTAGTTAAACCAATAGCTTTTGGTAAAGAGTCCAAGGGATGTAATTGCAATTGAGTACGATATTGATGATGATGTAGAAGGAAAGAAGGTTTCTGGATTCAATTATCTAATCTTATCTAATCTATGTAGGTCCCCTTAGCAGGGGTCACTTACTAGTGTGTATATAGTGAGTTGGGTTCGATTCCTGACAGCGCTATATGGTTATTCGCTGTAGATCATCTGGGTCACCCTCTACCTGACTGTGTCAGCTTTGCTACTGATTATAGGTTATACTCATTTATATCGCATTTACTATATACAAATATTTATATATAAATGTATGTGTGGGCTTGCACTTTCAAAAATTACAGAAAACGTAGAGCCACAGATTAAATCCCCCACTAAGCGTTACCTAGTCTGTAGGTTCGGTGCGTTGTAGGCATACAAATTTGGTCCGCGGCCCTTGTGGGGTTATGGCTGGCTGGTCATCTGATTGGAGCCGGTCAATTCGGGACTTTTATTTTTAACAGACGCGTCGGCCACAGGAAACGCGTTGATTTGTGTACCCACGCTCCAGCTTATCGATAAGAAGACGAGACAGGGCTGTTGATGAACATGCTATTTTATTAGGTTTTACAGTACAACCCATCCATCGCGTCCCCGTAAGGCAACCAGCCGTACAGCATAACAACGCACCAGTACAAGCCTGCGGGTCAGGCATGTAAGCAGTCATGGATGTAACTGCTTTAGAGAACTTAGTGCGACACTTTTTGAAGCTTTTCCGTCACCTTCCTTAGCAAGCGGAAGCTTTCGATGTCCCATCCACCCTGCAGAAAGAAATTCAACAACTCTCAACTCAGTGTTGTAAGGTCGTTGAAGAGCTCTCTCACTCTACTATCGAACCCCGGAGCCTTCGTTCTTCATCGGGTGGATTCGACGTAGAAGTGGTCGCTAGACTCAGATTTGCTAAGGATCATGCTGATTACCTGATATCGCTCCTGGAGAACTGGCAATCTTGGGTTAAGGTGAATAAAGAAAAGAAAGATGGAGAGCATCTATTCCAAGCTTTGGAAAGCATCTCCTACGTCAGTTGTCTTTCTGCCTACCTCCCGATAAAGGAGTCCCCTTTGCAACCCGATGCCGACAATCTCTGCTCCCTGATAGCCGATACCGCCAACAGGCTGATGAAACGGGACCTTGACGATTTAGACGAGATTAGCGCCACTACCCAGTTAGTACTTTGCTTCTCATTCAAAACCTGGCCCACTAGCTAACAGCTAGTATCACAACACAGACTAGTCAACGGATCGAATTAGCTCCATCATGAAACTGAGAATCTCGCTTCACCAATACAAAAACGCAAATCAAGTTCCATATGCTATCGACCAAGCTAGTGTTGCTTTCCGCGGCAGCAACTCTCTTGTGCAGAAAGCAGCGAGTAGAAGAACCAGAGAATTGTATGCCGTAAAATCAGTGTCTGACCCAGATAGTGTTCGAATGGAGCGAGAGATTAAGATTCTCAAACTGTGTCACCATCCTAATGTCATCTCATTGGCCGAGGCGTATCAAATCTCTGGGGACGGAACGGTCTACCTTGTGACAAGTCCCTGGGCGCCCTACACTGTATACGACTTCATTAGTCAATCAGACCCCAAGCGAGTGTCATCTTGTCCTTGGTTCGCCATCAACATTCCCCAGTCTGACCGGTACATCCTTGACATATTTGTGGGAATCGCTCGAGGCGTGGAATATCTCCAGTCCTTGTCCATCAAGCGCAAGGACCTGAAGCCTGACAACATTCTACTACATCAGCCCAATCCCTTCACTATACAGCCAATTGTCGCTGATGTCGGTCACAGCAAGATTTTTAAGCTGGGAGACCCAACCGACTTCATTCACGGTACCCGGTCCTATTTGGCCCCCGAGCAGCTTGATAAAGTCGAGAGCTCCTTTCGGTCGGATATCTGGCAGCTCGGGTGTTGTTTCGCCATGATCTTAGTAGTGTCACGTGGGGGACGGGCAGCCGAGCAGGACCTGTGGGATAGCTTTAGTGACGCAGGCTGCATCATCGCGGAAGAACGAGACAGTTTCATGCGTACTTTCGAAGGCATATGCGGTCATGGGAGACCGGCGCAACGACTTACATGGCAACTGATTACAATGATGTTAGAGATAAACCCTTCTACTCGCATCAGCATCGACAATGTTTTGATAAGACTAAACGCGGTCATTTCTTTAATGTAATTAGTGACGGTGTATTGACTCTTTTAAGATTCTCTTCCGTTTTCGCTAGTTTATGTGCTTCGTAGTGGCAGGATTCCGCCCCATCTCTCCCCTCCTAATCCCTAACTCACCTACCTCTAATGCACTCTTACCACTTTCCACCTCGGCAACACTCAATCAACTATGCCTAGCTTTGCGCTGGTTTTTAACATAAGGAAGTACGACTGGAGTGAAATGAAGGCTTATTGTGCTTTAAATTTTATAAGCATCTAGGTAGTGTTACGCGGTGCCTAAGGCAGTGTCATACAATCAATTCTGGATTAATAGGGCAAAGGTTGCAGCGTAGACCTTAGACTATACCTTCCCACCTCTTATCTGTCTATTTAATATAATCAGTAGTATAGTAAGCTTCAAGTTATTTATTATTTAAGTAAATTTTATCAATTTGGCTCAAGGAAAAAATGTTGTTTCTATTATTCAACCATTGCTACAAGCGACTAGGGATGCCACCCTGGTGTGGCTAGATGTGGCTTGATGCCCTGCTATAGTGCTGATAAGATAGATAATTTAGATAAGGCGGGCCACACAAAAGCAATCGTTGCAGTAACGGGAGTTCCCCCCAAGCTATTCGAAGATGATGGGTACGATGATCAGTGCTTCACTACGACTTTGAATGCTGCGTACTGACGAAGAGATGGCACATGGTTGAAAAATGAATTCGCACTATTCATAGAATGAAATGAGTGATAAGAAAAAGGTCCTAACTATGCCTTGCCTCATTCACTTCCTAGAGACCCTTAATTTTAATCAACGCCAATCAGTTTCGCCCCAACACCAGACCCCCACAGCGCCGTTCTCGTTCGGAACTAGATAACAAGTAATTCTAACGCCCTCTGCCCCTTGATACTACCACTTTCTCCTTTGGAGTCGGGAACAAGGCTTCGAACCGTCGTTCGAGGTCTGGAACAACAGCTGACATATGCCTAACAACCACGTGCCATTTTTCCTTGTCGTCAAGTGATATCAACTCGACGATCCCAACAATCTTGCTAATCAGTTGCACGGATAACTCGAGAGGAGTGTTTCCATCGGTGATCCCCGATCCTTGGCTATTATAACGAACCAACAAGCATCCGATGTCCGACCCTGTCAACTTGACGGCTCCTTGAGCACATACGTTGGTTGACATATCCAAAGACCAGATTCCGTCGTAACAACGCAACCTATATTCCATCGGCATGTAGGGAGCCTCTTGATGCCGCCTGATGGCGACGGGCGGCATTGTCTTCCCTGCCTTCTCTTGGTTTCTAGTTTTTTTCCACTGCTGCCAGGTTTTCTTGGTTTCCTCGACGCTTTCTAGTTGAGGCTTCAGGTCCGAAAGCAAAATCGGAGTAGGCACTTCGGCACTCGAGACCGTTGACATGCGTTGATCGAACGCCTCTTGAGATTCGTTCTTGAGTTTATGCACGTGAACGAGCTCGATGTGCCCCTCTATATCCGAGAGAAAATCGAAGTTCTGAGGATACGCGACTTTCATACCGACAGGCACACATCTTCCGAGGCGCATCGGCCGCCAGGATCGTGCGTCATCTGTCCCATGGGCTGTTATGGGACAAAGGTTTGCCGTCAAATAAAAGTATTCCCACTTGTTGGTAACGGGCACATGGTGCTTGATGATAAGTGAGCTTGTTGAAATCGTGTCTGGCATACAAGATCCATTGTCATCGTGCATATGGAGAAAGGTCGGGCATGCTTGGGGATCGGTCGAGTAGACAACTTTAGGGTATGCAAATCTGATGCCTTGAACATCGCATCGGATATCGCAACTTTTCTCGAAGTCCTGCATGCTGATTATTCGGAATGAGCTGAGCTGCCGTGTAAGGTCGAGAGCACGTCTGTTGGGAGTATAGGGGAGGAGCCGAACTTATTTATGGTAGAATTTGCTTTACGAAGATGGCAACTAACTCTAAGGACATTCCTGTTGGATGTATGGGGTGTTGGACCTTTGAGCGAGCTCAAACATATGTTCATTGTTTGCTTGGAAATAACATTGGGCTATGGCCGCCTGGCCTGAAGCCCGTGAACAAAGAAGCCCTCACCTCCATGCCGCTGAACTTACTGTTGGGTGTCATGATCGAAAGGGGACATATGCAAATGACGTGAATGGACAGAAGGGTCCCTAGATATTAAAAGTGCTATTTTTGGTGACTCATCCCTCAACCAACGGAATTGGCTGCGCAAGTCTTGAGCCGCAGCACGAGACAGCGTAGGGCTGGGAGGCATACCACGGGAAGTGGATGTCACATCACCACATGCCTAGATAGCTAAGAGGCGTAATATGATTCCAAGTCACCTAAACACCTGAAACATTCCTATGTGAGTAGTCACCAATTGCGATGTTATAGGACATCTCTCCAGTGTGCCTGTGAGATGCCAAGTTGACCGCAATATATATTTCCGTGCCTATTTCGCCCCCCATCCGCCTACTTCGGTGAATTTTGCATGTTAGGTGCTACGCATGATACTAAAAGCCATAATCTCTGTTGGTCATATTGTATGTTTCTCATTCCTCAGGTGTATGTTTCGATACCGCTGACTTGGGACCAATAGCTGGAAGTGGTTCTCCCCGCGCTTAGACCCTTGCATGATCCGGCGGTTGTCGGATCGAAATACCCTGCAGTTAGTAACGTGACGAAAGTATGGAATGATCTGTTGGCATGACACCACACTTCCGCATGCCTTTCCTTTAGGTCTGAGCCCGTTGGTAAGGGTGTGCTAGCGCTGCCATCGGATAGGCCATCACCTGGACCACCTAATCGCTCGTTGCACCTCAGTTGTGAGAGAGCCAATTTTGAGCTCACGAAGACTTGGGTACTTATGGTAACTAAGACTAACCTTGAGAGTTCGCAAAACGTCATGTAGGTTCCTACGAATGATAGTAAACATCACCAAAGTTCAAGGGCGAGACTGTCAGAATAGCAGACCTAAAGTGTCTATTCCTTATCTTCGATTCGCTCCGAGGTGTCATGACTAATCCCTGTACTGCTTCAGCCAACAACGATTATCGCATAGTACTGTTTGCCGCTCAAGATGTCTTCGCATACTCGCGGGCGCGCATGCTCAAAGACGTAGTATGTATAATGGTGAGGGAATTCAGAGGCTATAGCCCGCATTCGACCGTTGGTTCGATACCAACACGGTTGTTATAGCTGTTTGATCCTACCTACCCATGTGGTCTTGGCTGCTCGCTGCGCCTCTTTCGCGCGTCGCGTGTCGCGGTTGGCCGCTCTCTGCCTATCTCCATTTTGCCTAAAACTTCAAATAAAGGGTCGGGATTAAACTGCAAGATGCTGGAAGATACTCTGCCTGTGAGCTAGGCAGCCACGTCTAAAATCCTGCGATCATCGGTGTACCGGTCAGTATAAAAATGCAAAAATCTTAAAGATAGGCTTAATGCAAAACTCTCTCCTGGACGTCACAAAAATCAAATCACGAGCAGCAACAATCCTTTCGTAAAGCTGGTTAGCACTCAGCAGACTTCCGTGGCTCATCTTGCTATATTGGCACCTTCGGATGGCCTGAACGCGCCGATTAAGCTTACGCTCACCAATGTCGGCCTGAAGGACACGTCGGACGAATGCATTTCGTACGATCGCTCAGGAGACGCCGACTCCGTCACGGTCTCCGTCAATGGTATCAAGCAAGATATTCCCCGAGCGCTAGAGAGCGCCTTGCGCGCGTTTGGTAGGAAAGTGATGTCCCGCACCCTGTGGGCAGATCTCGTGGTCGGGCGCACAGTGGAGGAACACAGCAGCCAGGCTAGTGGGATCCGGCAAATCCTCGAGAATGCCGAGAAGACGCTATGCTGGCTCGGCCTGGACAAGCGTCGACGAAGAAGGTATTCGATAGCGTCCACGACATGGCCAACCGATGGACCCAGGCATGCTTGCATGTCGACGTGTCTCAAGATGCAGCCCTCGGTCGCATAACTGTCCAGCAATTGCAGGGCAACAGAGAGAAAATTATGGATTGCCCCTTCGACGACCTCAACTCCTTTGACTTTGCCCTGTGTCTAGACATCTACTCCGTTTTCGGCTCATCGTATTGGAACTCTATGCAGTGTATTTCCAAGATTGTCCTAGCTAAGCAGGTGATTATAGTATGTGGGCGAAGCAACATACGTTGGGCCAACTTCATTGCCGCCTCGCGTGCTCTGCCATTATTGTAGGCAAAGATTTTCAACGTCCCGCTAGTGCTAAGCGTTCAGAAGGGCTGGGAGATAATCAGTCGGATTGCAATCGTGGAGCGTCGTCGTCGGTTGGGCGAGGCGCTCGAGCTTTTCCCCATGATACAGACAGCTCAAGCCTATGGCGCCAACGATCCTAAGACGTCGTGTTCTCCATGATCCCGATATCCACACCTTCGGAACGCATAAAATATCATACTGCAGGCTCTCAGCCTTTACCAACCATTGATTACTCCAAATATATGCAGCAAGTCTTCACCGAAGCGGCGCGCTACACCAGGCTTGAGCGCCAGGATCTGGTGCTTTGGTATGCCCAGCGCCCGCCCTGTGGGAATCACATCAAGGGCCTTCCCAGCTGGGTGACGGATTTCAGCGCTGTGGCAGTAGGTACCAAGCCAAACACAAACCCTACAGGTAGCCTCCGAATGTGGTGGGACGCATTGCAACCCCGCAAGAACATCCGTATCTCTGACGACAACGGGCTCATGATCCAAACATATCGCAAAGATCATGTTTCTCGCATCTTCGATGCGGGTAATGCCGCCCGTCTGTGCTTTGTGGAATTCCAGAATCTTCCTACCCCGACATCTGAGATGATCGAGGAGAGAGATACGCGTTTCTAGCGGACACTTGTCCTCAACTCCGGTCGCTTTGGCACCGTTTTGCCAGATCAAGCTCAACCACCAGGTGAGCTGGGCACCAGCTTCCGCAGCCTCATCGCATAGGAGACAGTCATTAAACTACTTGACTGCACGTTGAGGCAACCGCATAATCTAGAGATAGCAGCGCGGATGAGAGATGATCCAGCCGTCGAAGCGCTTCTTCCGCATTATGAGAAAAGCGAGCTATTCGATGCGCTACTGAGACGCAATGCCGGCGGGAGGCGCTTTTTCAGAACCGAAAGCGGCAAGTTCGGCATGTCGGCTGTGGAAGATGTTACCTGCGTTAACTCTAGCCTTCGTAGTGAAGAAGACAAAATCCAGTCCTCTGACGGCCAAGGAGGCGCATATGATAACATGGGGAAAGTTGTTCACAGATCCGGTGACTCGAATGACGATGGAAGGGTTCCAAGACTTCTTAGCTGAGCGAAACCCAGATGCTGTGAAAGAATACGAACAAACCATACGGGGTGAGCTACCGACTCAACAAGACGATCAAAAAACTAGCCACAAGCGTGGAGTTGTGAAGAGTGATATAGTGGTAGCCTGCATGAGAGGCTTCTTCCCGTATATTATACGACCAGTGGCCAGTCGGGAGGACGAAGATGGCAATGGCACCACGTCATAGCTTGCCAAGTCTAATTCATTATATGAGTTCATCGGACACTGCTATCTGCACGGCTCCATGAATGGCGAGGACTTTCAGGCGAAAAGTCTGGTTTGGAAAACCTATTACCGAACAGACAAGTCCCGAATTGTAGATATTACCAGTGTATAGCCAAATATGGGCATGTTCCTCTCCTGTACATGACAGTTATGATATCAAAATTACTGCCTTGCTGTGTCGGAATTGGGATTCTGGCGATGTCCTAGATTAACTGCTGGAATTTCCAACTCAGAGACTTCGACTATGGCACTGTCTACTGTTTTATTTCCATAACGGTCGGGGGCGGATTCATAGCTGCGCCTGTAAAGGAGTTTTTCCGTCGCGGTATTAAAGTCGGTTTCGGTACTGACAGCGGCCAGCTGCCTAATTTCACTGAGGAGAACGATTCTCCTGGTGAATTGATGATCTACCATCACAACTCGGACGTATATGGATCTGGGCCAGCCGTTGAAGGAAGCGAGCCGGGTAATCAAGATTTGGTCTGGACGAACTGGCCTACTGAGGATGCAGGTTTACATTGCGAACGAAAGATTCCAATCATGAAGCTTCGGTTTATAGTCTAATTCATCTAATTATTGCCTGCTCCCAGCCCTTCCTTCCCCGAGCAGTGGGTGCCGGATTCCCGGTTAAATACAATATAAGTAAACCTTCCACCATGAAAATGAGGAGTGGTTGCGTCCACCCCAACTTATCATCTCTTTCGAATACATATCTAATGCATACCCCCCAGGCGGGTAAGTGGATTCATGGGTTAGCCCAGCATCGCATTTCCATCACGAACATCCAATCACCAGCTCCAACCTCAGATCGCTATCTGTATCAAATTCTGCTGCTTTTTCGCCCCAGTATATTCTAACTCTCGCCTAAAGCTTATGGTTTATTTAAAGTAACGGTCTCTAAGTTTACAATCCCAAAGGTTGAAACGATGAGAAAATCTTAAAGCCGCCATAAAAACCCCAAAAGAATGCACACCACAGCCCTTCTCTCTCTCCTTGTCCTCATCCTCCTCCCTTTCAGGGCCGCGGCCCAGTGGGAGTTACCGATGGAGTGCAGGCCGGGATGCAAAAACTGTGTCTACGCCTGCTGGGCACCACACTATTGGACCCCCGTAGGCATCGACTGCTCTATATGTCAGAATTGCGTTTTAACCAGCCCGCCGGGCTGTGTGGCAAGAAATAAGGATCCGCCGGTGGGCGACCTGCTGTGTACCACTTTGTGCGGTGATGGTGGCTTGAAGGCCAGCTGCCTGGGTTACATTGTCTGTGCGGATGATGAGTGGATTCCACCAGAAACTTCGACAACGACTTGGATACAGAGTCCGACACCGAGCCCAAGCCCACAACGAGGGTGAAGATCTTCATGGTCATGTAGAGGCACTTGGGCTGGGAAGTGAGATACAAAGTGTGAGACTAGGGTGGAGGATGGGGTGGCGTGAGAGAAGTGAGAAGTCTCGTTCTTCATGTCGCGTGGATGGGGAAGGATTATGGGCGGATTGACTAGGCCGTCCTGGAGCGGTCCGGATGTCTCAGGGGCATCGTGAATGGCAATGATATAACTACCTGCGCGGGTAAAGCCCCGTCATTGAAACAGCGTACCGACTAGGTCTGTGTGAACCACACCCCCTTTGTTTTTTTTCTCCCTACGTGCACTATCCGCCCAAGCTCTGCTTTTTATTGCTATTCTTTTATTTACTGGTTTTGTTGCTTCTGCTTTCCAAAGAATTCCTTAGCTACGTGGCGATTGAGCATTGTATCGTGTCTATGATCCAACTATCGCGTGCATGCGAAAAACCAAAGTTCATTAGAATATTCAGCTTTCTAGCTAGTTCGGCTAAATACCAAATGCCATGGCGCTTGTCTTACTCTACTTGAGTGATATCCCATTGCCATTTGACAACTCTACAACCGTGCATGACTCATTCCGCATCCTTTTTCATACCCTCCAAGACCCAACCAGTGCGGGGCCTCAGCAGTTTGTCAACCTCTGCCTCCGACATTTCGTTGAGCTGGATGTGAAAGTGAGGGCCGGGGACGTTGCGGCCCTTCTCGAATCCGCGTCGATCAAGCAGCTTGGCCATCCACTTACGGACGTTGGGGAACTCATCCATAGTCTTCAGACCAGACGCCTCTACGAAATAATGTCAGCAGAGTGAATCCTGCCATGCCAGACTGAACAATAGAAGGAATATTTACTCCAAGCTTGGGCCCAGGGCCAGACGGCAATGTCAGCAACAGTGACGCGATCTCCAACGATATATCCGTGAGGGTTGTTCGACAGCTGGGTGTCCAGGACACGGTAAAGGCGGCGGGACTCATTTGTATAGCGGCTGAGAGAGTACTCGTATCTCTCGGGAGCGGCGCTGACGAAGTGGTTCGCCTGTCCTTGCATGGGCCCAAGACCACCCATCTGCCACATAAGCCAGCTCACGGACTCCCAATACTCCTTGGAGCCCAAAGGATACGAGATCTTATAGTCCTTGTCGTATCTAGACACAATATACAGCAGGATGGCACCGGATTCAAAGATCCTGACCTCCTCACCGTCCTCTCGCTTGTCGGTCAAAGCTGGAATACGACCGTTTGGGTTGATCTCGAGGTACCATGGCTCCTTATGCTCGTGTTCGGACAGCTTGATAGGGCGAACCTGGACAGAAAGAAAACTTAATGGTCTCATCACGGCGTTACGGGAGTGGTCTAACTGCATACCTTATAAGAGAGCCCGAGCTCCTCAAGCACAATGGAACACTTCAGGCCATTAGGAGTGCCCTCGGTGTAAAGAGTGATGTCAGTCTGGGTGGCCATCTTCAAAATGGCAAAGTAACAAATGTTTTTCGGTAGGAATCAGGTATGAACATGGATGTGAACTAGGAGATACGGTTAGAAAGCATTCGGAAACAGCAAAATTTATAGCAGTTCAAACAGAATAAGGCTTGAGCCTACTGATAGTTGACATGATAATTCGCACACCCAAGTCTAGACAGACTATTCTAGAAGTTCACCTGATTATAAATCTAGAATTAGAGACCAGATTAGAAATCATAGCAATAATGAAAGGCACGAGTCGTATTTCTAGTCGTGTTTCTGCTCTCCTCATCGAACGAATATTCGAAAGTGGGATACTTATCAAGTCCCCGCCCCACCTAATGAGTTAAGAGGGGCATTCCTCATTCTTCATTTGGAGGACCTATTTCCTTTTTAGATCCAGACACCTAGTTAGGGAGAAAGGTAGGCCTTCTCAATGACTGTCTACCTTTTACCGCAATGGGATTCGTGATACTATGATGGTTCAACCTCCGTATATGCCGGATGACCAATTGGGGCGCAACCTATCCACATAATACATAAGTATATAGTAGGTGACCAGTTAGCCACATAGCAGCGGATTCGGAATCTCATTGATCACTGAGACTTCTTCTTCTCGTTCTTTATTACCCTACCTCTCCTACCTCTATACGGATCCTTTACATCTGGTTCGTTGTACGTCTATGTCGAAATGTCGGATCAACGTGTCATTGTTATCATCGGTGCCACTTCACTTCAGGGCAGCGGCGTCGTTTCTGCTCTGATTGAGGATCCTAGGGCCCAGTGGGCCATTCGCGGTGTTACTCGAGACACGTCTTCTCCCTGGGCAGAGAAATTCGTATCCAAATATGAAGCTGCCAAGGATCGTGTGAGCCTTATATCTGGAGATGTCTACAGCGCTGAAAGTATGCGAACCGCACTTTCTGGTGCTTACGGCGTTTTCCTGAATACCAACCAGACGGTTCACGGCAAAACTCTAGTTACGCCCGAGGAGCAGCGTCAGGAGGTAGAACAAGGGAGGATCGTTATTGACGCCGCAAGGCACTGTGGTGTGAAGCATTTCGTGATGAGCAGTCTCCCCGATATGGTCAAGGCCAGTGGTGGCCGTTTCACAGATATTTATCACATGGACCAGAAATACGAGGTCGAGCAATATGCCAGGAACCAGCTTGACTATGTGACTTCAGTTATTCCAGGTACATTTTCAACTACTTCGATCATAATCTTCTATCATAATATCCGTATCGCGCATACTGACATATTGGGTAGGATTCTTCTATTCCAACCACTGGTGGCCTCAATACTGTCGGCTTCAAGGTATTTCTATTCCCATTTAGCGAGTTTTATGTTCCTTGGGTGTCTCTAGACTGGGAACTAAATTGTCCTACCATAGCCGATGGTGTTGTCCGGTTTTGCGCCCCCATCCCAGGACCTCAGAAGATGCAGTGGACGGATCCTGCCTTTGATGTCGGCGTATTCACAGCCAGTACGTACCTAGCGCCATGTCAACTTGTGTCTGCCTGTTCCTGTTCAGTGTTTGGCTACCACTAGACTCTAGAGTTGGCTCCATGCAGACCGCACCGCTAACAGAATGGGCGCAGAAATCTTCGATCTGGGAGTGGGAAAGACAGCGGGAAAGGTGTACCCAGTCCTAAGCCCAATGGTCAGCATGGATGACATTGCTGCCACCTTTACGCGACTTACTGGGCGAAAGGCGGTCCATGTCCCACTTACCACTGCCGAATGGGCAGACTTGACATGCACTATGATCGGCCCAGCATTCAGAGACGACGTCAAGCACATGATGGACTGGCTTTCTATGGCCTCAACAGACAAAATATGCTATGGTGCTCTAGATCCAGAGGAGGACACTTCGGCCAAGGAACTGGGCGTCATTGCCAGCACCTTCGAGGATTGGATCAAGCGGACAGGATGGACCGGACCAACCGAAGTCTACAAAGGCCCTATATAATTGGTCAACCTAGTCATGGCGAGACAAGATTGCTGAAATTCGATTTCAAATTTCCTTCTCCTAGAATTTTGCCGTGTTCATCGGCTAGGCTTACATCTCTGCAATTTAATTGTTTCACTGTGGCAGGTTTTGTAGAGATTGTCGCAGTCCGTCGCCGGCAACGCAAACGACGGCGAGTAATGGTGAGATAGAGCCATGACATTTAACGATAACAGCACTGGTAATTAGTGTAGAGGACTCCCGCTAGCTGGGCTCGTAAACTCGGTCTGGTGCCGGGCCGCGGGCGGGACCTGGGGCTGCGGCTTACCAGGGACCTATTACTTGATTGGGAGTAGCTCGTCAGCGTCAGAAACGCCGTCGAAGACTTCCAATCAACCTGCAGAGTAGTTACCTTGGTACTTACTTACTTCACTCCTTTCATTTCCTTCTCGACACACGTAACCATTACAAGCGAAAATGGTTTTTATTCTCCTGTTTCTCTTACAGCGCCATGAATACAGCTCTTTATCTGAAGCATTCCTGATAGCCTAGTATCATCGCAACCTGAAACCATGAACTCAAAGAAAACACCACTCCTCTTTGTGCACACCATTGGTCCGACCCACGTCCACGGCCGTGATCATGAAACCAAAACCAAGATTCGTCAGCATATCATGCTCGACATTGGCAGAGAGCGCAGGAAGACCCTCCGAAACCCGCAGCTGGATATCGTACTGCAGTTCCCCAATGATGATAACGCCGAACAAGCTGCCCAGTCGGAAATTAGCCGACACAACGATGATTCTATAGACAGGCGGCATTCGCCCTCTTTGGTGCGCCCTTTCTGGGATCAGCATCCTTTGGATGTCCTAGAAAATCATTGGGGCATGGATGTGTTTTCCGCCTACGGCATAATGTTGATGCTCAATAAGGGGAGAAACCTGGTATCGACGGGTGAGCCTTAAGTTGTTCATTATCGTCCATGTCCCTTCACCTGGGGCCCCTAACGCCATGGTCCAGACCGTTCTACCGCGAGTTTCGTATTCCCATTCGCTTTCCAAAAGTCCGTCTTCCTCCGCCAGTATGGTCAGTTGATCACCACACCCGATCGACTCGCAGGAGTATCCCACGAAAAGCCCACGAGGTTCAAGATCATGGCTCTTCAGCGTTCTTTGGGAACTATTGCATGTATCGAATCAGGGTTGGCGGGCACCAACTTGGAAAAGCCATCCACCGAACGTATCATTCTCGCCATCATTGCCATCATTTCTTTCAATGTAAGGGCAATTAAGACCAGTTCCGCTTTGTTATGAGAAATTCAGGCTGACTCCCACTTGACTAGTTGATATCCTCTGATCTCGACCAGGCACTAGTCCATATGCGTGGCTTAGAATCACTGATTGCCGCTTGGGACAACAGTTTTGATTTATATGGTAACGATGAAATCAGACTCATGATTTTTTGGTATGGCATGACGAGGGGATCTTGCTCTATTCACTATTGATACGGGGGGCTAACATTCGGCCATAGGGTCGATGTAACAACATCTTTACTAAATGATTGCCGCCCGCGATTTCCGCTGCCATCAGACCTCATCCCTGTTATGCCTCCGGCACTATTATCGTGTGAGCTACCATTACCCCTTCACACTCTGATGATTTCGAGACTCGGAAAGTACGAAAATATTGCTCATGCCTTGTCATGCATGATGGATTTGAACGCAATAGCCGCCCTCATCGAATCAGAACTAGCCGTTAGAGGTGATGCTCTATGGGGGGAGTCTATATTATTAGGTCTTTGGCTCAACCCAGTGGCACATCGCTTGCTGGATCGACCTACCGTCACTGGGAGCTCATTTCGACCTTCGGCGATATCAGAGGCTTTGCGCCAGGGGGCGCTGCTTTGGGTTATCTCGATAAAACGCAGATACCATGCATACCCTGGCTCTCCCACGGCAATCGTCCAGAAGCTGTTGAGCCTCTTGACGCAGCCTGATTGGACGGACGTCTTGACTAATACAGGTGTATTGTCGGTTCAACTCTGGCTCCTTGTTTTATGTGGCATTGACTATGACGGTCCTGCTGGTTCACCGAATCCTGTGGACATGATTGCTTTACGAATGCGGCAGATGGGGTGGAACGACTGGAGCGAGGTGATGATGCACGTGTGCCAAATGCCTTGGACGCATGCGTTTGAGGTCGCAGCTACTCATCTTGCAGAGAGGGTAGAAAGAAGCAACTCGCTCTCGATGTAGTGGGGCAAACGTGGTATGGGGGATTCTATTTTCGGATGCCAGAACTTCCAGTTCTGGAGGCTTCTTTACCAACACCTCAACATTTGTATGCAAATATGAGAAATATGTCCAAATCGTTTATTGGCGGCCTTTGGCAGTCCGCATTCGCCATGTTCAATACAACGTAGCGTTTAAGTGGTAGGGCATACTCCCTGAATGCTTTTAAACCCGCACGCACCTTCGCTTTCCGGCCTGGGCGTTGGGAGTCGATGAAGTTGGGGATGTTGACAAGCACCTGAGTTCTGAGGCTCTTAGAACGACTGGTAGCTAATCTCTAGATTTTTCTTTTACTTTAGAGCAACATTTAATAAACATTAGTAGATTTTAAACCTTTTATTATAAGTCTTTAAATCGTTAGTTATATATACATAAAGCTAATTTATATTCACATTTGGCCCCTTTAGGTGTTTCAGCTCTAAGAGTAGAGTAGCTCTATTGAAAGGACTAATCGGGATGACGATATGGCACGATGGTCAGGGTGACTTCTTGCTCATGCCGCATTGGGTCGACTGGGTTTCCGGTTTTTAACATCATGTATTGGGACAAAAACAAGCGATTTGAAAGAGAGGGATGACTAGTGAAAACAACATCAAAACGGCAAGATTCCTTGTTGTTACTATCACAAACTATCAACCCATCCAACTTCATCCACATCCCACCCAGTATCAAGCCTCAAGTTCCGACTGAACGGACATTATGCCTTTGAGTTCAACATACGAGTAAGTCTCACTCCTCTCTTATACAAGCCTCGAGTATCCCCCTCATCTCATCGTGGGCCGGACACAAGATTACATCGCTCCTGTAGCCTTGTCAAACCAGGTAGACCCAGACGTCAAACACTTTTATCAATCAGACTCAAGCTAGGGAATAGCATTGATAAGTGACAGCGCGATCGTCGAAGTTACCCAACGACATCAGACCGGGCGGGCCTGGCGGGATGTTGAGGCTGCTGCCCGCCAGAGTGCCATTGCAGTCCTGGTTGCTATCGTGAGATTTTGGGTTAGCCCCTTCAAAATAATGAGAAAGGTCCATGACCTAAGAATATGAAAAAGCAGGTTGTAGATTTTAGCTTGTACTTTGATTCTGCTATGATGGAATGGGAAATATGCTTGCACTGGGATTGCTTGGTGTCTATGCGCCGCCAGCTCGGAACGAGGGCTCACAGAAGAGGGGAGAGGGTGATGAGATCAAGAAAGGTAAGCACAGAAATAGAGAGCAGGAAGAAAAGACATAGGCTAAAATAACTTACTCAAACAACGTGCAATTCCACTTCGAGTAAGAGCGGGCGGAGGATACGCCCTGAGGATTGCCGACGCGTAGGTCTACCGGCAGGGGATCTAACACCACAAGAATTTTTGATTGTTAGCCACACACATATATATAAAGGACTACTTATGCATTATGGCCTCACGAAACCATTACAAAGCTAAGTAGTGTAAGGGAAGTCAGGGGATCGAAGTAGAATAAGCGGGGAAGGCGGTGGGTTATAACACAAGAAGATGGAAGAGCATACAACAAGGCGGCCCCCCATAACCACCCGTTGTCGATAGATTCGCTAGACGCTCACAGGCGCAGTCGGCGCAGTCGTGGTTAAAGTTAGGGTTGGAGCACAGATATAGGTCCATCGCGTCTTCATTCTCCTGTCTGGGATGGACGGCGGCGGCGGAAATCGGAGTAAGACCAACTGCTGCTACGGTGGTGAGGGCTAGGAGGTAGTTCTTTAGGTTCATGGTCGTCTAACGAGGGTAAGCTCGGCAGAATTGATGAAAGTAATGGCAGTTCGCTAAAGTTGAATGAAATTAGGGGCACGGAGTCGCTTGGGAAGGATCAAGAGACAAAGCCCGATGATGAGGGATATCTATCGAGGTGTAGACAAAATAAATAACGAGAAATGAGGAGAGCAAAACAAAGTACAACTTAAACAGGCCAGACAGTTTCTTGGGAAGCCAACCTCGTTCTAGTGATGGATAAGCGGTCTATCTTGTATGTGCGTCCAGGCCTGAGAGAGTCAACCTCATACGACCGGAAGTTGGTGTCTCAACTATACTCATACCTGTGACCAACTCATCGGTAGACAGAGTACCACGCTGATGGAGGGGTTGGTGATGTAGGCACTACATCGAATGCTGGCTACCGGCCGCAATTATCTATTGGGTTTGAGGTGTGAGCATGTGACTGAGCAGATTCATATGAGATGTCGGCGATCTGTATCTGGGTAGTCTTAACGGGGTCACTCACGCCACGGTTACCAGATATGGGTGACAAGCGTTGGTCTAGCTTCCCATTTGCTTAGTGGCGCGGGCGGCCAATAGGTACAAGTATTGGCTAGTCCTGTGAGCTTTCTTTTACCTAGCCATTAACATTCTCGGAGTTCACCTGATTTCACCGATGAAAATTCAAAAGTCCTCGAGCGGGATATCATCTGCAATGAGGTACACGTTAGAGAGATTAACTTGCCCTGGACCAGTCCTAATACTATTTGAATACGGGCTTCAACTAACTAAGCATATGGCTGGAGACAAAAGGCGTCACGACGAGACTCCAAGACACGTAATGATGACACATTTAACTGCCCACGAATATCGCGATTTATCAAATGGTCGTTGGTGCGACGATGTAATGAATGACTTAATGAGTGCTGCCGAGGGTAGGTTTTGTAACGCAACGCGTCATAATCCAATCTCCCTGACTTCCTATCCTAGGACATTGTAACATTGTGATATAACGATAAAACGAAAGACTACAGGTCAGAGTCGAATCAAAAACGACGTCGGATGTTGCCCTACATATCCTCGCCGACTCGAATACTATTTCCGCCAGTCCAGTTCTCTCGCTCATAGAATCGAAAAATCAGTTCGTAATCATCAAAGTCATGGACAATGCGATCAATCCGGCGGTAGCCTTGAATTTTCTCCATTCGCTTCTTGCGGGCAAGACCGATGGGAACCTCATCGGTGTCATGCCCTTGGGTGGCCTTGGCCTCAAAGAGAGTGACACTGAAACGACCGGGTTTGAAAATGTCCACAACGTGTTCAACAATCTCGGATGTCTCGCGCCCGTTCTGACCACCAGGGACGTTTGTCTCAAATGAAGCAAATGAACAGATTGGCTCTGGGGTGACGTGAACAGTGAAGTAGTGAGTCGACTTCATAGCATCGTTGTCATCTTGCTTCTGGGGAGCAGGGATGATGCCATTTGCGGAAAAGCCGCAAGGGGAGAAGAGATAGGCGTCAACCCGCGCATCTGGGTACTTGGAGGTGGGATACACCTCCGAGAGACCACAAGCGTCCGAGACCACGGTTCCCAAGGCGTGACCTTCGGTTGTCAAATATTCCGCATCGACTTGCTCAGACATTGGGGTGTAGGAGCTATGAAGGTCAGAGTCGCTGCCATTATCAAAAACGTCCAGTGCGTCTTCGGAAGCACTGTCCACAGTACTATTCGTCTTGATAGTAATTGTACTGCCCGACAAATCCCCAAGGCTGTCTATAGCGACCTTACGCGCCTCCTGAGCCTGCGAATAGAGCCCGTCGCTCGCGACCGCACTCGCGTGCTCCAGGTAGAACTGCTTCGCATTTTCAGGCTCCAGATCCGTCATCAAAATCTCAAGTGTTTCGTCATTGCTCTCTAGTCCGCCATTGAAGATGGAGGCTACGCTAGTAGGAATTTTCGACGAGTTGGGTTGACATGTCAAAGTCTTGTTCTCATCTGGAGTCCGAGGAGGAGTGACAGAAGTATCGGGCGATGTGATATACAAGTACCAGTGGTCGCCGTTCATTTTGCCAACCATGTAGGCACTGCCACCCTCGAACATATCATCAAGATACTTGACTTCTTGCTTCCAGCTCTTGTGAGGTCCACGCTGCTTATCAGGGAAGAGAAAATTCTTCCTGGAATAGAAGACACGGTAAGGCGAGGCGGCACAGTGGATATCATCCAGAGACTTGGCGTTGTGAAACGGGAAGCCCGCATGTTCCGCAGCGATGTGCAAGAGCCTACGAAGACCCAGAAGCAGCGTGGTAGTCCCACACGTCTTCAAGATGAGCTTGTGTGGGAAGACAAACATGCTGGACTCGGAAAGAAGGTAGGCGTCCATATGTTCGGCTTCAAGCACGGAGAGGATCTTGCAGTTGACCATATCAAGCATGCCAACCCATGTCTCGCTCGAGACAGCCTTCAGTCCATTGGGCTCGACACCGGGGGGCAAGCAATTGGGGTTTGGGGCGAACCACACCTCGAGCAACTTCTCTGGACCTGCAAGGAAACTCGTTAGCCAGGAACCCGGTACTATGATTGAAAGACGGCCGCTTACCTTCAAAGGCATTGCTGGAGTCTAGATCTGCAGCAACATCATGGTTGATGGTCAAATGGGGCGTACTCTCAGATGGCGAGAACGTGTAATTGGTAGGAATATCGAGGTTCACCATCTCCGTGAAGCCTGCTTGGCGGGCGAGCAGCCGGCTAAGTATACTTCTGGTAGGGGCACGGGGACGTCAAGCTATATTGCTGCAGAAGGGATGCTGTGGTAGCTGCTGCGGAGCACTGACTGCCACCCAAACGAACTTTGCGGCGTTCGTTTGAGAGAGTAGGCCCACAGACGGTGGGAAGTGACGAGTGCTGGCGGAAGCCAGCTACAATGGTGGGTATATATGGTTCAAACGTCTCACAAAGTGGACGTTAGGGAGGTCGACCGCGGAGGGGAAGAAAGAAGTCCTTTGGCCAAGGAATGGTGACCAGGTAGTGGAGGCCTCGTTCTGGCAGAAACCGATACCTATGGAGGAGTATCGGACCTAGCAGACGAGGATATCTGCAAATGGATCGATCGAGATTGTTGGGTAAAGCAACGAGTATGAGGTTTCTGGCTTGGCGTGATGGAAGCAAGTGTTATCTAGGTCTATGACATGAAGTAGTGGTTAGCGGGATCCTGTCTGCAGTTGTGGCAAGTAAGGGAGCAGCCGTACTTGGCAGGCTTAGAGAGAAAGCGTAGCAATTCGACGGGGTTCATGGAAGACTACGTGTGTCGGAGCGAGAAAGGTTGGTTGTGTTGCTGTTACAAATAACCAGCGAGGGCGAGATCAAATATGGTTGCTATATAACATCGAAGTCGGGGGTCCGGAGTCGTCGTCGTCGTCGTCGTCTGAACAAAAAGTGTGTCGTGTGACCACAACCGTTACCAATGGCAATGGTACGATCTAGTAACAATGGTTAGCAATAGCACGCAACCGAGCTCTTCTATTCTTCCCGTCTCGACAAGCCACATTGTTCAATGGCCACTACGAGTTGAATGGGCAGGGTTTCGGCGTACCTTGTCCCTATTACACTACCTATAGCAGTCCGAGGTAGGCGTTGGTACGAGATGGCCAGGAACAAATCGGGGGGGTCTGTGAGAATTTTTGGTCGACGGGCAAGCAAATTATAAAAGCAATGGTGGATCCTATTGGTGTTTATATGGGCTGTGAACTATAAAGTGGTTGGGCTGAGAGGCGATGGCAAGAGACCGCTTTTTTTATGCGCTTGTGGTTGGGAGGGAAGAAAAAAAAAAACAAAAAAACAAGGGAGCACTAAGATGAAGTCACTTTCTGTAGCAGATTGGGTCCCGAGGTCGCAGGTCGCTGCTCGCTGGTTGGAAGAAGGGGCGGAGGGTTGAAAAAGTGGGAACGTCTAGACTAAAACTTGTTCGAAAGAAGTTTATCTTGCATATTATCATGTTAATCTTGCCGTGCTCGTCTCTACCATCTCTACCATCTCTACCTATAGGTACTTAAATAGTCGCCAAGAGACAGTCTTTTCTTATTTTATAGTTGGAGCTTCTTCAGCCTCTAAAGTAAAACGATGTGTCGCAAACCGTCACCGAGATGTAAGTGCACATGACCTCAGATTCGGAGCTCCCTCCTAAGTCAGTATCCGTGTCCCACTTATCCCACCCGGTGCCAAGTCGAGGTGAGCAAGTGAGGAGGCTCAGCGTCGCATTGTTCTTTTCATGAATGCCCAAAAGTAGGGCCGAAAGGAAAGGCACTCGTATCGCCCAGGTATTTGGCGAATGCCATAGTATCATTTGGCTTTTACTGCACGGTACTAGTCGGAGCAGCAATATAGGCATCGCGATGACCCCCTCTCTTTGCCTCGCACATCTGGACTTTGGATTTGCCGCCAATGCGACCGCAGAAGACAACATCAGCGCCCAATCTCTCTACCGTAAAACATCACCTGCTGCCCTATTGCGCCATGGCCGATATGTGGAACGAACGTCATGCGGCCGGTGTAAACATTGCTAAACAAACCCAGCAGTACCGAATACCTATCTTGATCTGCTTGGGCGTAACAACCTCACGTGCTTTGTCTGCCGATGGTGATTCGTATATATCCCATGATTACTACCGTGTCTCTCAGAATATTGTAGTTGGCGTAGCGACTTGGCGTGTTTGACAGGCTCAAGATTTATGCGTCTACATTGCATTACCTTCATGAGCGCTGGTCTGTCGATATGCATTCCCACTTGTGCTCTAGCTCTAGAGACCTTCCAGCTTGGCTAGAGTCGTGCCGCATCGGTTCTTGATAAGCGAGCCTTTGATTAGCCTGATTAAAGGCCGTTGACAATCATCCGACAGCAGTTACAATATCTTGCGTTATCTTTCGAAAGACGGGTTCAAGCGAGCAGCCTCGATACTTCTCCGCCAACAAGTTCGCTTCTTTGGTCACCTCTCCAGTGGAGCGACCGCGACCATTCTGTATGGCCTTCGAGAAGTCCTGTCCGTTGATAACTGTGCCCTGTGGATATTCTGGTTCTCGTCCAGTCTCAATCAACATGACAAACTGTGGATCGATAGGGATCCTGCCAAGAAACGGGACCTTGAAGTCGTTCGCCATCACCTGCCCGCCTCCTTTACCGAAAATATCCGTGCACTCGGCGCAGTTCGGGCAGACAAAGCCGGCCATGTTTTCGATAACGCCAATCACAGGAATACTGGTTTTTGCGCAGAAATTCAACTCCTTTCTGACATCTGCCGTCGCTACTGCTTGAGGGGTTGTGACCACAACCGCCCCAGCAACCTGCCCCGGCCGTGCCTCTTTCAACAATGTTTCCGCAAGAGAGATGTGCTCGTCCGACGTACCCGGCGGCGTGTCAATAAGGAGGTAGTCCATTTCGCCCCACAACACATCCGAGAGGAACTGTCGGATCATGGCAGTCTTTTTGGGGCCTCTCCAAACGACGGCATCCCCTCTTCCCCGTAATAGGAAACCTAGGCTCATGCAGCGTAGCTCGCCAACACCTTTCTCTAAATCCGCAGCGTGGACAGACACGGGAAGCCATCCACCTGGTGCTTGTGTTACTTTCGCGTCTTCGATATTGAACATGCGAGGCATCGAAGGTCCTGTAAGATCGACATCGAGTACACCGACGGAATGGCCAGAAAGCGATAGCGAAAGAGCCAGCTGGGTGGTGATGGAAGATTTGCCAACACCCCCCTTTCCTGATAGGACCTAGGGAATACATGTGAGATGTTATAGTAAAGACTTATCCATAGAGATGGACGTACTAAAACAATGTGTTTTATCTTTTCGAGCGACATTTTTGCTTTGGCGGGACAGCCTTATGTTAGTTGAAGACAGGTTTCAGTACTAACGAAAGATACGATCTGAGAATTTTCAGAAAGTCTTGTGAAGACTAACAATCTCTATTCTACTTCCAGCAGCACGAGCCGGCCTTGCCTGAAACGGAGGTGTATTTATCAGCAGAAAAAGACGCCTCAACCCACTAATAGCACACATCTCGACCCCTCCAAAGAGGTACCTATGTACCTATGACGCAGGACGCTGCTATGAGGTACCAAGGTTCCTTACACTAGCGCGAAGAGTGGATACTGTACCGTTGTAACCATGTACCGTAGCCATTTAAACCCAAGTTAGACTAAACTCGGAACGAAACACTGTACGTATTACTACTGGCTGCTTTCTTGCTGCTTGCTTCTTGCCAAGAATTCCTATTCGCGGTCACATTTGCTGCTTCAAATCAACTCAACAGAAGTAGCCCCTGGATGCACTAGTTAATGTGTGTTTTTGTTCAATTGAAAACATTGCAAACGTCAGGCAACCGTGATACGTATGCCTTAACATTCCAACATCGTTCGTAGAGTTGTCTCAATAATGCAACCTACCTCGACTGCGAATTTGTCGTTGCGCCGCACATCCCGAAGCCTCGAGTTGCTATTTTAAATGATGAGATGAAAGTCGTTGGAGGGAGACATGGACGATCCTTGGGGCTCGCCTTGGGCGTCGACCGACACACCTTCCGACAACGATCCTCCATCCTCTCGAGCGAACACCTTTTTAAGCCCACCACCTAAGGCCTTCTTTGGAAATGCGACGAGTCTGTCAACCCAGTCACCTTGGTCCGGTAACAACGACGATGACGGCTTGGGCATCTGGACAACGGCCGACCGAGTAGATAGTACAGACAATCAGAATGAATGGGGCACCTGGGCGGAATCAGGTGTGCAGCCGCCTCGTTTGAGCCCGAGGCTGAGCGTTTCTGGCAAAGACAGTCCTCTTGCCTGGCCCGAGAATGCCGCAGCATCTCCAATTTTGATAGCAAACTCTCGATCGCGAACCCCTTCCATATTTCGACACCATTCGCCAGACCCGTGGGCCACCGAACTATCACTGACCAACAAATCCGATATCGAGCCACCAATTCCCTTGAAAGCAACAGCGAGCGATACCCCGACGATTGAGGCTGCACCGGTAAAGCATGCTATAGTAGGAGGAACAGAGGGAAACGCAAGCAACGAAGAATCGTCAGTCGAAGGGGGATTTACTTCAGAGGCAGCAATTAGAGAAAGCAGCATTACAAGGACGAATCGCGACTTAGCCGAAGGACAGGTGAATACTAGTTCAAATCCAAATATAGCCGTTTACGAGCTTCCATCCAGGCCATCGTCAACATTCTCCCTAAATAGTCACGATGGACCAGAACGACAGGATTCGCCAATTACATCTATAGATGAGGACCGAGGGGCTCGAATACAGGACACATTGCGAAAATCTTCCGGGAAGGTACAAGAACTAGTTGGCATATTTGATGGTCTCGCTAGAGCCGCCTCAGATGAACCGCCAACTCTTGATAGACTTGGAATTTCGAAAACGAGAAGCCGTGAGGAATCCCTGGAACGGAACGAAAATAAAGAAGACGACGGCGTTGGCTTCGGTGATTTTGAAGATGCAATAGTCAACGATCAAAGAGTACCCCGATCACCTGATGAAGCCTCTTCGTCTTCCAAATTGTCATCGACACCTAAGGCAGAGCACAGAGATGGCTTCGCCCAGGAGCATAGAAATGAAGGGGGGGAAGGTCGAACAATAGTCATCGAAACGACGCCGGTTCCGATTCAAAACCATGCCAATAAATTTGGGAATCTATATTTTGATACCAATTTGGTGTTGGCCAACAAGTTGTTCCCCGACCTTCCTGAGTTTCTTGGAAGTAGGTCTACAGAGGACTGGGAAGTGCCGGATCATATCATCAGCGATACCTTCACGACGATTTCAGAACGCAAAGCATGGTATCGCATCTCTCGCTATGGCTCTATGCGTAAGCACAATTCTGGGGACGATGAAAACTATCATAGGGTAGCTTGGCGAGCCTCCCAGTTACATAGCGACACAATCAAGATCGTTCGGCGGTGGATGGAACAAGACTCATATGCCGGAAGAGCCACTCTAGGTGGCACTAAGCGAACGGGTTTCTTTGACTGGGACTCCAATGCTGCTCCTGTGGGACTAGATAAAGTCTTCCGACGGAAAAAGTCAACAACAGAACATACACGAACAGCATCTATTCCGGCTCCTGCAAACAATGCCGCCTTACAAACTACATCTGTGGATAAGCGCTCCTATAGGAACTCGACTGGTATTTCACTTGCTGCGGAAGGGCAATCAGCCAGCCACTCGATTTCACCGATAGCGAGTTCCAATTGTAATTCTGAGGCTAAGCAGGTGGCTCCTACGAACCGCCTCTCTAGTCTCAGTAGCCAAGGTGCCAAGGTCCTGGAACGCACAGGATATGCTGCGCCTACACCAGTTCCAACCCCCCGTCCAGCACCCGTCCAAACGACATTTGCGAACGAGGACGACGATGATTGGGGTGAAATGGTGTCCTCTCCACGTGTCGATGAGACGGATATTCAGACAAATATATCTGCTTTTCCTCTTGCAGCGGCACCTAGTGAGAACCACAGGCCAACATCTCGACTTTCACTAGCGATATCTGATGTCGCCCGGCCTGCGCAGTCGAAACAACTAGGTCTCCCAAACGCGCAACCAATAATGTCAGACTCGTGGTCACTTACAGACATTTCAGTATTTGACAAGCCAACGAAGGCGCCCAAATCACCAACGGTGCACACCTCTCAACCATCAGCAGATTTCTCAGTTTTCGAGCCGGCCACATCGCTCCCTAATGCAGACTCTCTTGAGCCCCTGAAACAGAAATCCAACATTAGATGTGGAACATCCAACGAGAATATGATACCTGGTCGAGCAGCGGTTGACGAAACTTTGCCCGCAAGTGTACCATCAAAAGGCACCCCGGCAGTCCACAAGTTGGCTAATGTGCCGAGAAATGAGAGCCAAGATAATCTCATTGTGCAAAGCATTCTCCAAAATCTACCAGACTTGTCGTACATGCTTCGATAGACAATTAGCATGAATATTTTCCCCTCTATCTATGCTATAATACACAAGCATTTGCTCTCGTTGGGCTTTATTGATTATCAGAGCCACTTTGACTCGGGAGGTGGGAATATTGAGATGTACAAAAAGATGTTGGATTGGTCCTTGGGTAGCATTGGCAAGCATGGTGTTGGCGTTGTCGGTTTCGGTACCGACTTCATTCTTAAGATATCTTCGTACTCACAAAGTTTGAGTACGGAGTCTGTATAGACTACAATACAAACTGGGGTTGTTACTCTGCCTGCTCATTCTAGTCGTCGTACAAAGTACGCGCTGATCAAGATACCTCACACGTGCCTTGGAAGAATCGGTAAACCTCATATAGAGCTACACAGCTAAGCTGCGAAGGTCAATCGATCCATCCCTCGACTTATGTGACTTCTAATATAGCAAGCTCTACGGGTCTTTGATCGCTCCAGTATAGACAATTAATTGGCTTATGAAACATGCGGAACGATTGATGCGTCGGATTAAGAACGGCCCCCGCCATTCCAGTCGTTCGACCACCTCACTGTTGTGTTACATCAGCCATGTCTGTCTTAGGAACCAGGGCGAGGTTTGGAACCCGCCGCCGTTCCATGCTGGAATGCATTGCCCCATGTCATCCGTTTATTCTCATGCCAATCTAGGCACTGCACTCAAAACTGACGACATAGTCCCAAACGGTCATATCTAATATACAGGGTCTCCCCCATATTCGAAATATTTCGAGATTAAAGCTCTCAGGGTCATTATGTTAGGTGCTAAGCCTCATGGAGCTGAATTGGGCTAAGGCTCACCCTGACTGTCACATACCAGGCACAGAGATTCAAGTGCAGCCTTACTCTTTCATATATAAGATCCCAACCACCCCAACCTTCGCTGCAAACTTCATTCCACGACATGGCCACATTGGCGTGTGCCTCCGGCCGTCATGCCCTGCCCCTCTGTTTCCGTGAAGATGAATAGGTGATCGGCATGATGAATTTCATGCGCCTTCGGGCTTTCTTTTCTCTCTTCTATACTCTGTGAATCTTCCACCGTTATTTGCAGATTGTAGTCTCGACACACACGCAACCGCCATCTCCTGCATCGCTGTATCTTGTATGTCCCTTCGGACATGAAGCTTTTCTATTTAACCTTTCGCTCCCCAATCCACGTCCAGCCGCTAGCTGGTCCCGCTAGAGCCAAGTCCACACGTTCATGGCTTGCGACAATGAATCAAGACACACATCTTCGTCACCGAGCGAGGCGCACGCGCAGCTGCTCTATAGGTCTCTCGAGCAATACAACGATGAACAGAAGAGGAGAAGGCGGCCCTCTGTCATTCTTGCTGCGCTACTTGTCCTCTTCTTGTCTTCGGCGGGGGGTATCTCTCTGGCGGTCGTGCTCATGGTCAAGGTAGTAGAGATAGAAGCAGCCTGTCTCTCACGGGATCTCATTTTGTTCGCTGCGAGTATATCGTTGCTTTACATTTGCTTGCATATTAGAGGTGCCCGGAAAGACTACAAGAGGGAAGGTCAGGGTCCACCTCAGGTCTATGGCCACTATTTGCATGCGAGTGCACTGGTCGTTGCAAGACTGGGTATTGGTACTTGGATTGCGGCGCTCGTCGCCACGGCTATCATGATTGCCAGGGCTATACCCTTTAAAGGGTTGTCAGGAAAAGTGCCTTTCTTGAACTTGCTGATATGCACTGGCGCAATGTAGGAGAATGTTCTTCTGACTACCGACTTTCATATGTTCAACATCGCTTACACGAATATTAGTCCATCATTCATTATTATTTCCATTACCATCGAGAGAAACCCCACGCCTTTCGCCACGGCCGCCATATCGAGGAACTCATTCCTGACATGCCGCGTAAGCGAGTTCGCAGACGACCTCGCGGCAGACATGAGCGTTTCTCGACGCGCTTCTCTCCATCGGAAGCAGAGCTCGAGTGGATCAGTATTGACGCTACCAACCGAGGAGATCTTCCGACTAGGTGCCCCGAAATCCGACGAGAAGAGCCCCAGTAAACCCAAGCAAAGCCGAGCGACGGATATAATCGACGATAAGACGGAACTCATGGCAGGCTCGCCTCTCCGAGCAACACATGAAGCTCTCCCAAGGCTAAATGTCGTTCCTGTGTCGCCGATACCGAAGATATCAGATCCCACATCACCAGTTGTGCCTCAGCCCACATATTATCCAGGTGGGTGGCGCGCCGAGTGGAATAACGTCGCACAGAAGGTCGGCGTGTCTCGCATCCCGGAGAGTTCCACCACAGACGCATCTGCATCCAGCAACGACCCGTCATCTTCCTCGTATTATGGGTCGCAGTACACATCAACGACGTCACATTCGCCAACTGAGTCTAGCAATAACACACCGAAACTATACCATCACCGCGCGACAGCAAGCACAAGCATAGCCAGCAGCGCCGCGCGCTCGAATCTGTCGACGGTAAGGTACGCCACGGAGCCAGAGATCGCCGTGCGCCAACCCATCAAGGTCGTGCGAAACCCGGCGTATGCGCCGCCCAGCCGGCCGGACCCGGTTACGCTGTTGCGGAATGCGCAGCAGGCCCAGAAGGCGAGGACAGGGGCCGGGCTCAAGAGGAGGCCGTCGAATTTTTCCAGGCCGATGCAGCGAACTGGGAGTCAGCGCGAGATTGATGGTGAGGCGGATTCGGGAGTCGAGATGAAGATCCCGGGTACGTTTTATTGAGGGCGGATAGATGTAAGACTTTTTGGTTTACTGTCTAGATAGGCTTATACCCAGTAGGAAATTGAAAGTAAAACTTAGACATGGCACAATATCTTCTTCTTCTTCTTCTTCTTCTTCTTCTTCTTCTTCTTCTTCTTCTTCTTCTTCTTCTTCTTCTTCTTCTTCTTGTTATATAATTACTATAGACGGCCTTAGGCCAATAACTATAATAGATGGACAGTATTTTATGTGAAGCCTGTGCCCAAGACTGGAAGCAGTTAATTGTATAAAAATAGACCTATCACCTAGGTAAATTCTTTTAACACCAGGTCCATGCTTTGTCTCTGCGTATTCGTTATTACAACCCTTACCTCTTATAAAGCGGTTTGCAAGCAGAGAGGTTGCAGGACTGTGATAACTTAGCAACGGCCATATGCCCTTTTTATTCGTGCCCGGGATATGTAGATTGCTGTATAACCCCCTTAGTAAAAAGACATATCCCCAACAGAGCCACTATGCGCTACTACATTTTGTCGTGTTCCAACCCACTCGTCACTCATCAGCGATCATTTTCGTCATACCGCGTCCTGTGAAATATTTCGGCTCGCCTTGATCTTCAAAGTCGGTGCCAGCATTGCTGAGCTGGCCCTCCATGTGGTACTTGACAAGGAGCTCTGACAAGGTTCGAACCAGACCTGCAGGCCTATTAGTACCAGCACCTCTCAAATCATTGTTTTTCAAGAGGGACGAGATGTCTAGAAAAACACCGTGCCATGCAGATGTAGAACTCACTAGACTCATCTCTCAGCTTGCGCTTCGCCGTTTCAGACAGCGTGATCTTCGCGTCCGTGTCGTCGGCGAGGGTAACCAACCTCTCCAAGAAGACTTCGATGAAGGAGCGGTAGTTATTCCAGCCTCTAATACCTTCCGGCTTGAGAGGGATTTCCCGAATGACAGGATCAAAGAGCCGCTGCGGATCCGGGTGGTGGATTTCTCCTAGTTCGAGGAGAAGCCCAAGTTTGCGTTTCTGGCCCAGCCAGCCTGACTCGGTGTGGAGTTCCCACCGCAGAGGATCTTGGTGCTTGTCAGCCCACCACAGATGGTAGTACTGCAGCCCCTTTTCTGGCTTGACGGTGTCCGGCGGTGGGATGGTTGTGACGAGGATGCTTGAGTCCTAGTGGGGGTCAGCATTATATTCAGACATGCGTAATATACCGGTTGTGGGTACGTGCTACGGAGTCTGAGTTTTCCCAGTCTGTCCAGGTGACGGCCAGGTAGATCCTACCGTTCGCAGGCTGCGTGGATTTTAATTTGATCCGAGTGGGCATGTCTTTGATAGGTAGTTTGCTGTATAATCATAAAAGTGGCGGTAATAGTGTGGCAGAACTTTGTTTACATGTCAAGTGGTTGACTGCATCCTCTCTGTTTCGGTCTCCTATTTCTGAACAGGGCGGCCATATTTATACGCGGGTTGGGATTCTACGATGACATAGAATGAAGATACCGAAATTCATGGTCTGAAGGACATGAGTGATCCCGGTAATATTGTTCAAAATGCGAATTGATGTGTCATAATTCAGGGTTCGTTTGTATCATATTCACGTCATCCCTCCTCTTATTGAGGGATCAGATTTTCTTCTTACAACCTAAGGTAAACTCTACTATCATTTGTCACCAGAGTTGGGGCATTTGGAACTCATCACCACTGGCGACTTGAGCAACCTAGGTAAACTGTTGTTAATGTTCTCTTCGTGCTGATGTGTGGTTGTATCGGTGGCAGTATGTGGGTTGCGCAACCGAATGGCACCCTTTTTACTGATTCAGACTCATAGGTATCAAAGCCGACTTATGCCAAAGTATATTCATAAAAGGTTTACCTTTGAGACAGACTCGTTCATCGCAGTAGTGCGAAAAGCAAATGACATTGTCATATGTCATCATCTTTGTTATTTACCCGATGTAAAGAGCCTATTGTTAGCCTCAGCAACAGGAAACCCGCCCATCTAAGAATAATATTCTTTGAAGGCGAGAAGTGATAAAGAGCCACTCACTGATTGATTTAATGCTCAGAGTCGTGAACTGAAACTTAAATAGTGGTCGTGGCGTTCTGACTGTAATTCATCTCACTCTCATATCTGAACTTCTCAGTTATCCCCTCATCATCAGCAATTTTCTATTTTGTCAGTGTATCTTCGATCTAACATAACCCAGCTCTTCTCCGTCGCAGGTCTCAAAAAGGTAAGTAAGAGATCAATATGTGCTACTCAGTCTCACACCTCTGCCGGATATGCCTAACAATAGTCCGCATTGAGCAGGACTGTAACGGCCTATGCTACGTCGCTTGGACCCCCCCGTTTTCTGTCGATGAGTATTGTGTGGCACATAGGATGGACAACTACCCAGTAGATGAGTTCATGCCACGCGGAGACATGACATATCCCGATGCAATGTACCAGGACACAACGTACCAGGACACAACGTACGAGAACCTAATGCACGCAGCACCGTTGGGTATTGATGCAACTCATCCTGAGACGGCATACGCTGAGAGTGTATCCGAATATGCGGTGGAGCACAACACCGTAGCCCCTGAAAGGAGTTCACCTGCGGTTGCGGACTGGCTTACGACACTGGAAGATGAGAGTTTGATCTCGTATGAGAATCCCACAGACGTTGAGACTGATGTGATGTATTGGAACACTACATCTGAAAACCCTATGATGGGAGAAATGGAGGCTGTTGTGAAGGGGTTGGATTCTGATGAATATGGAAATGAGACTATCACGGGCGACGGTTCGGTGGTCACAGACTGGACAACAGCGATAGAGCCCACTATGGTGAACGAGATGTTTCAAGAGCTGAATCGGGGAGATTGGACTACGGCTGTTGAAGATATGGGTGAGATGGGACATGAGGGGAGTAAGTATACGGAGTGAGTCTACTATCGTTAGAGATAAGACGACCGTCGACGAGCAAGCTATCAAGCGCTGACATAGGTTCAATGTAAATATTATTATGAACTATATGTGTTTGAGTCACATTTTAGACACTGCGAGTAAACTGTCTCTCTATGGCCGTCTGCTTTATTTATCACCATTGGATGTGAAGCTGGACAGGATTCTAATGGATGACTACTCTATATAAACCCGCAGTACGTTGAATGTTGGATCGTGATTGTAATACTCAGTTCGTTGTACTAGGTTAGCGGTATTTGGCTTGCCAGCTTTCAAATACACAGTCTTTAACAATGTCCCTTTTGGCTACTATTTGAATATGTCTCTGAGAGGGTGTTCAATACAGCTCGGGTTACGAATACTGATTCCTCGCAGCACGGTGATGTGCCTTTTCGTCCCAGTTCTTCGTTGACACATGTCTAGTATCGGGCACTGGATATTTTCCAACATAAGGTAAGCCTGGCACGTGGGCTCCAAAATACCGGGAACAACAGTACAGGTTGCACCGATGCTCTTGTCACTTCTGCATAGTACTGGAGACACCGGATAGAAGCCGAGTGGTTGAAAAGTCAGAGTTTTACGCACCTATCACATCTGTCCCCTTTCCACTCTGGCTAAAGTGCCGACAGATAAAAGGGTCCATCATTCTTTCACTTGAATTGCCACACCGGCCACCCAGAACAACTCGCGTAGCTGACTACATTGCGAACATATATGCAAGCCTTTCACCGGTGGGCCATGATTGGAAAGATAAGAATTGGAGAATTTGGATTCGAGGGGCCTGATGTCACATTTGAGGTGCTGTTCCTTTCCGCCTAAATAATTTAATATATGCAATGGTAGATTAAACGACCAAGATAGCGTCCAGCGGCTTACAGGATGGGCTCTAGTTATAGCCTAAGAAGTGATGGCAGTATATGTATGTAGGACTGATGATCTAGGGTACCGTACAAGTTATCCAGATTTTCCATTACGAACTTGCGCTTCTCACTAACAGTCAACAGACAGTTCGTCCAAGATGCAGTGGAAGATTCTCACCCTAGCACTTCTCGTCGAGCATGGCTTCGGCCAAGGAGCGATGCCGATGATGCGATTCCAGTGCTCGCAGCTCGTCGTCGACCGTGTGGACCCCTTGGTCAATCCCGGGCTCGTACCGTCGCCGCATCTCCACCAGATCGTAGGTGGCAACTCTTTCAATGCTTCCATGGACCCGATGACGCACGATCTCCCTGCCGCCTCAACGTGCACCAGCTGCACCTTCTCCGAAGACTTCAGTAACTACTGGACCGCGGTTCTGTACTTCCGGGCCCGCAACGGGACGTACAGACGCGTGCCTCAATTCGTGAGCGAGGGCCTCCGGGCCGACGGTGGCATCACGGTGTATTATATTCCATCGCCGAACGAGAATGAAAAGGTCACCGCGTTCAAGCCCGGTTTCCGTATGCTTGTCGGAGACGCCACGTCACGCTCGCCAGTCTCCTCGGCGCGCAAGGTGTGCCACCGCTGCATGCCAGCAACGGGCGACAATAGCAACATCAACTGCGGCGCTCCAGATAGTCAGGCCTTGCCCGAGAAGATGTGTCCCGGCGGCATACGTTCAGTCATTACATTCCCTACCTGCTGGGATGGCAAGAACACGGACAGCATCGACCACATGAGCCACGTTGCTTATCCAAACTCATCATATAACGAGGTTTCGGTCGGTGCATATGGCACTTGCCCTGAAAGCCACCCTGTGAAGATACCTCAAGTGATGTATGAAGTTATGTGGGATGTAAGTATTACCGGTTTATCTTTCAAGTTCTTCCCATGAGCAGCAGATCGTGACTGGAGAGGCATAAAACATGTGGCAGTAATGGTTAAAGTTACTATGGGCTCGGCTCGACTTTACCAGGACACCAAAGACCACCCACTTGCTGACTTGGTTCATCCTACAGACACGAATTTTTAATGATGAGAGTTTATGGCCCGAGGACGGCTCACAACCATTCGTCTTGAGCACTGATGACAAGTCAGTCCCTCTCTCCCCCCCCCCCCCCCCCCCCTCTCTCTCTCTGGTGGCACTCGTAGTCAGGCCGCGACTCTAATAATAACGGCAGCTCGGGCTATTCCCAACATGGTGACTATTTGTTCGGCTGGCAAGAGGACTCCCTCCAGCGTGCCATGGACGCTCGCTGCAATGGAGCCGTTTGTGGCGAACTGAAGACACAGTCTTCAGAGGACGCGATGAAGTGTACCAAGTCAAAAGTTGTTCAGGAGGAGATCGATGGATGTAAGCCCGCACCTCCTGATCATATGTATTTGAACCGTCTCGCGTATCCCAGTCCGACTAACTATATCGTAGGGGTGACTGAAATTCCGGGCATGGCCATGGTCGAATGATCGGTTTCCGTGATCCTTCTGCCTCGTGTAGCTGGAAGCGTGCATTAATGGAAAGGAGTGTTGTACGTTTCAGATAATGGTATGTTTGTAGTGAAAGGAGGCGAATAAATCGACACGATATCGTCCAGAGCAAAACCAGGATTTGTTTCGTGTCCTCAACTAACCGATCCGCTTTCCCAATGGTAATTCCCCGAAAGGCGGCTGAGGATAGCATGATCCAGGACGGGGTTAAGATCGGAGAACGGTTCAGGGTATGGCTAGGTTGAGGCAGCAGACACGGTTTTGTCGTGTGTTTGGTAATGCTATGCCGTGCTACGAGTTCCGAATTTAATGGCAATTTCACGTCATAAATACCCATCAAGTTTAAGTCCCCCCCCTCTAGTCTAGAATAGAATTTGTGGACTGTATGGTATACTCTAAGTAGTAGGGAGATGCCTAAAGGAGTTCCGGAATTTGCCAAAACTATTTCTGATTGCTATGATGATGTTATATCAAAACGATAACTTCAAGACATATTGTTCTTGTTCAAAAACCTCGTCAAAACTTTCATTAACTTCATGGCAATGACTTCTTTAAAGATCAACTACGACAAACCTCTGGCCGTCTACCGCCAGCTTGCACAGTTCGCTTCGGTCCGCTCTGCCTTGGCGTAATGGCTTTTGGTGAAAAGCAACGGAACCGATACGGCGAATGTGCCAAAGAGGACGCATTTGCAATTCAACCACTTCTATTCCCAAGGGGGTAACTTCATTGATAACACCAATTCTCATCAGTTTGGCCAATCTGAGGAGTTGGTCGGCGAGTGGATAGTTTCGCGAGAAAACCGAGATGATCTCGTGTTGGCCACGAAATATAAGCTAAACTACCCCCTGACGCCCCATGCTTTCACGCCCTATCTACCATTAATTTATACTATATTCTATAACTAGTATTTACTATAGAAAATTAACGTCGTGGTTTTTTTAGAGGTAATGCTATAATATTAATATAGTTTTTAAATTCTGTCTTGTTTTTAAAACGGGGTTTTTTGTATGTTGTACTTTTTTTAAGCACTTTAATACTTTTATTTTTATTTTTATAAACTATATAGTTATAAAGCTTTGTTTTCGCTTGTTAAATATTAGTTATATATATAAACGATTATTTTAAAATAATTTTAACTTTTTAATATATTTATTTTGTTTTTTTTTAATTAATATTATATAGTTATAAATTAAGCTTTTAAACTAGCGATTTTAATATTTATTTTATTTAAACCTTTATTAGCTTTAATATTTATAAGCTTTAAAAGAAAATTTATAAAGCTAAGTATTTAATAATTCATTTTTAATTATTTTAAAAGTATTTTATATTTTTATAAAGCATTTTTATAAGCATATATATTATAAATAATAGAAAATTTAGTATTTAAAGTTATATTATATATATAAGTTATATAATTAGTATTTTTAATATATATATATATTTTAATATAATAAATCTTAATAATAATAGTTTTAATCGATTTTAAAAAAAAATCTTAATTATTTATTATGTTTTTTAAATAATAACAAAAATTAGTATTAAATTTTTAACTGTATAAAAAGCATTTATTATTTATTAAAACTATAAATAAACTATTAATTTTAAATATTAACTTTTTTAATAATAATTAACAATAAAAATATTATATTAATACTGTTTATATATATAATTATTATAATTTATTTATTTTTTAACGATTTTTTTTAAACGTTATATATATAATATTTTTAACAATTATAAAATAATTATTACTAGTACTTTAATTAACACTTATTCTATTAGTATTAAATTAATGTTTTAAATTTTTTTTGACAACTTTAAAAACTTTTAAGCAGTTAAAAAAAAAGTTAATATTATATATAATAATAATATTTATATATATATACTATATAATATACAATCGCATATTTTTAATAAGTAGATTTTAGTATAAAAAAAACTAGTATTATATAATTTTAAATATATAAAAGTTTTTTTAAACAATAAAATAACGTTAAACTATATATTAAAATTTAATTAAAACTAGTATAAAGCTTAATTAAGCTTAATTAATAGTTTAAAAAGCTAATTTATTTTTAAAAAGTAATAATAATACTTGTTAGTATTAATATGTTTTTTTAAAAGTTAAAACTATTTAAAAACAACGTTATATATACGTTTATTTAATTTTTTATTTAATATATACTGCTTAAATAAGTGTTTTAAAAAAACTGTCCTATATAGTACTATTTACACGTAATTACTAATTAAGTAAAAATATATTAAAATAAAATTTAAAAAAACGAAAATAATAATATAGAAAAAAAAAGGAATAAAACAATAAAAAAAGGTTTAATAATTTTATGTATAACGCGTTAAGCTTTAAATTAATGGGATAGCGAGGTTAAGGCGTGCGGGTATAAGGCGTTAAAAGGTGGTTTTGTTAAAATAAAAAGGTTATATAAAATAAAACTGTTAGAAATAAGCGAGCTAGTATTAAACGTTTATTTAAGTAGGTGTTATTGTTATATTATATAAGTTTTGCTTTATTTTTAAAGTATACACTGCAAATTTTATATAATAAGCTTCTAGATATGAAGCTATTACTGCACGCACTTTTAATGTTTTATTTTATGTAATCTTTTTATTTTAATATATTTTTTTAAAACTAACTGTTAATAGTTTGTTTTAAAAACTAGGTCTTTAAAGCTATTTATAAGGAAACTATTAATTAACTTTTTTTTTAAGTAAAGAATTTTTTATAGCAGTTAAATTGTTAATTTTTAGTTTTTTTAACTTTTTTTATTATAATTATATTTTTATATTTATAAAATTTAGTTATTTTATTAAAGTAAGCTATTTATTTATAAATAGTACTTTTATAAGTCTGTTAATAATTATATTGTTTAAAAGTATATATTTAACATTTAAAGTTTTTTTTTAAACTTTTTACTGTAATTAATAATTATATATATTAATATAATATAACTTAATTTTTAAGCTAACAATATTTTTTTTTAAAAGCTTTATTATTTACTAATTATTATACTAAAAAACAATTTATTAATTATTAAAAATAACTTTTAATTTATATATTAGCTTATTAATAAATATAGCTTTTTTTACTATTTATATAAGTATTAATAGTTTAGTTTTAATAGTAAAAATAATAACTATATTTTGTTTATTAGTTTTTTAGCCGATAATTTTTTTAAACAGTTTTATAATATATACTTAAAAACTTTTATAATTAATTATATTATTTATAAACAATAAATCGTTTATTACAATTAAATCGTTTTTTTTTTTATATTTTAAAACGTAGTATTAAATATAAAATAAGTAGAATATTAATTAGTTAGTTTTTTTATAGTGTTTAAAGCTTAAATTTAAATTAAATTATAAAAGCTTTAAAGCTATAAAAGTTATATTAAGTTGTATAATTATAACAGTATATAAAATAAAGCTTAATTTATATTAATACGTATAAATTTTTTTAGTTAATACTAGTTTTTAAAAAAAAAAAAGTTTTTATAACTTTATTAAAGTTAAATAAACTTTTCTGCTTAAATTATTTAGTTTGCTAATTTTTTTAATATATAAAAATTATAATAGTTAGATTAGTTTTTATTAACGATTTTAAATTATTTTTATACTAAAAAACTATTAAAAGTTATTATTACTAGTTATTTAATATTTCGTTTTTAACTTTTAAATTAGCTATATAATTAAAGCTTTTTTATTTTATTAATATGCAAGCATTATATTGTTTATATAAATAAATATAAACATTTTATTTTTAAAATAGTAATAAAGCTTATAAAGTATTAATATAAATCTTAAGCTTAAAAAAGTTAAAATAAGCTTTTTTTATTATAAAAAAAGTAACTTTTAAAGTTTATATAACGTTTTTTAAAGCTTTAAAATAGTTTTTAGCTTATAATGCTTTAAAAGCATTTTTATATAGATTTTTTTATTTAATTAAGCGTTTATAAACGTGTTAACTATATTATACTACTTTAGTTTTAAGTTAAATTTAACTGCGATTATAATTAAAGTTTTAAATAATTTTTTAGTAAATATAAAAGTATATATATTTTTTATATTATTATATAACTGTTAATTTTTTTATACTATAAGTTTAGTTTTATATTTAATAAAATAGCTATATTTATTAAACTTATATATATATATTTATATATAATTTAAAGTAAGTTTTTTAAAAGTAATATATTAATTAATTTTATTTTAAAAGTTTATTTTTTAATAATTTTTTAAATAAATAATCTTAGCTTTATAAAATCTTTTTTTAATTAAGTATATATTTAAGTTTTTATAGAACTTAAATAATAAAAAAAAATCTTTATAATATATTTTTTATTTTATTAATAGCTTTTTTTTTAAGGTTTTAAGGTTTTTAAGCTTATTATTTTTATATTGTTTCGATATAGTAT